>JARYHS010013631.1:161500133-161912522 GCA_031002005.1 Vandiemenella viatica | reverse complement strand
GGAAAGAAGATGTTAGCGTAGGGAAATTGCCACCGGAACCAGTGCTTCATTGCAATTAAATTAAATTGTTTCCAGCAAAACACTCTGCCAAAATAACGCGATTGCATAGTAGAATAACATTTAAGATAACATTCAATAATCTGTTACCCATGTTGACTTTTCTTCTGTCTAATAATTAGTGTGTCCTGTCGGGCGGATGAAAGAGGATTTTGAAATTTACAGTTTAATGTGGGATTAATTTCTATAAGCTTCGCTTTAATATGAAACTATTATTTATTACGAATTACAAAATAGCGCTACAAATTTAATGTGGTACTGAAAGGGAGAGCAAACATTATTAGAAACGAAGCATTAACAGACATGTTAGCGTTGGAAAAGGATTTTTATTTCAATGTTAATTAGTATGAGAGCTGAATATTTTACAGTGTTAATACATTTTATGCGTGAATTAACTCATTAACAACAAAGCTGAGCTATTACAACTTGTTCATTAAAAATAAGTAACCAGAATTGTGACAAAACCCGTGCGGCTGTTAGACTGGAATCGAATTTCGAATCGTTAAAGGCTAAAATCTAATCAACCACCGTATTAAGGTAGCTTTTAGTAATGATCGAGTGAACTCGAAGAATAGTTATCCCCTATCTTAATTTTGGAGTATCAAGGGGTCCTTTTTTGTTTCTGCACCCTTCAAACGGGCGACAACAAGAATTTATGATTGGTGGTGAGTGTAACAGCCCTCAAACCTAAACTTTAACTGGAATTGTACTTTATGAAGCATTTGTAGCAAGTTAGAGTGCGATTGAAAATGATTTTGAACGATTGTCTTGTAATTTACTGTCAGTCAGTGTAAATGGATTTTGTTTTGCAAAAAGAAATTATGTAAATAGCATTTATTATGTTTAAGAACAGAACTATGCCAGAGAATTGCTTAAATGTTTGTAATTCCAAGTATTAAGGCAAGCTGCGATCTTTAAAGGACTATTTACTACAGTTATAAATGATTTATGTGGGTAATTTTATGTATAAGTATCTTTAATTTTCATTTCTAAACATTTTGTAATGATTGTAAATAATTATGCATTAGTTCTAATTGTTTTTAAAATGTTTAAAGTATTGTTAATGTTCGAGAAATATCTGTCGGAAGCCTTTGTAGTGTTCTAGAACTTTCAAGGGAACTTATACAGGGCGTTCGCCGGGAAACGCTACCCACTGCTCGTGGCGAGCGAGCGGTCAGCTTCCGGCATTGTTCGACCGTCGCCCGCGGACTATTTCATAATAATTACGCTTCATAAACTTGTATGTGCTAAGCATTTAAATGTGACGTCAGTTGCGGATCAACAGTGCCATCGTGGACACCCTGCAGGTACCAGTTGCAAAATCTAATCCTAGGCCCTTGGTCTATTTCTGTAATTTTATGCACCACAATTGTTTCGTACGGCTTTAAGTGAACTAGCTTTGTTACTTTCCAAGCTGACGTCTTAGATACGCCTGCCTGCTGCCCTAACTGACTTAATGATTTTTTGGGTGACTGTTCTAGTCCAAAAGCGATATCGTCAATTTTCTCCTCTGTGAGAATACGGTTGACCGACAGTCTCTTTTTGTTAAAAAATGAACCCGTTTCTCTTACTTTTTTAACCAGACGCAGAATTGTCGATTTAGCTGACAGTAAAGCGCCAGGATATTCGCGACGAAATTTACTGCGACACTTTTTAAACGACTTCTTCTTCACATATGTATCGTAGAGAAATATTCCTTGTTGCAAACTGTAACGTACCATAATTTTACTCACACTCAAACACGGTACAGATTAGTAAGAGTATGAAGCCCCAAACCAGCCAAACCGCAAAGAAACGTTTATTCACAACACTGATTAATAAGAGACTGAAGTCACAAACTAGCTACAGTGCGGTGTTTCACGGCGCCGTGTGGCGGGAGTTTCTGGCTCCACTGTCCCAGCAAGTTGCCGACTGCAACAGACTGGGAGGGTAGCTTTTCCCGGCGAACGCCCTGTATAATGCGACCAGCAGAAACTAAGAGACTTTTTCACATTAAGTTTACGTCGGTCAAGGACAGCGTTGAACGAACAGATATGGTAGTATTGTCTTTGGAAGAAGTGTCTAATGGAATCGTTGGAGTTTTGTGTTTATATATGAACTGTATCTTGAAGTCCGATGTATTACTAGCAATAAAACAAGTTAAAAATTGAAACTGGATCGTGGACTAGTTATTTTATTATATGTAATTAAAACCACGAGACATCTAATATGATCATTAAGTTATGATTTAAGTTATGGTTTGTAATACACGTTGCAGGAGAGAGAAGAGCTTTATTAAGCAACAATAATTTAATATGTGTAAATTTGAAAGAAACTTCATTGCCGAACGTATCTATCTCAGTCACTGCATCTTCATAAAGTAGTGAGGATAGTAGTGTCAACTTGAAACAACTATCTTAAATGGGAACTTTAATTCTGATGAAATGAGGCAGTTTACAAATAATTAAGTAGTGTTATAGAAAGGGGTTGAAACCACACTACCTGGTATCTGGGCCAGCATCGTTCATGGTCTTTAACATACTATGTTTAAGCGAGGGTGAATAACGGACGAAACAAAGCTATCACCTTCATTTCATTAATCTCATTTGCTACGCTTATTTCTTAATTGGTGATCAGTGATCAATTCATTAGATTCTCATCGCAGGTCATCATATCGTTGACCGCTAGTTTTTACTAGTTAGGCTATATGGCGCACTTGGAAGGGACGTGTCGATTACTTAGACTGGCATAAGGTGTTCTGCAAATATATTAAACGAGATGGAACTGTTTTCTGTGAGGTCTTAATTTAATTGGATTAGCCCCATGACTCCGGGGCTAAATCACCGGGATAACATGTTCTAATATAGATTACCCAGCATGCGTCCACTCCTAAAGTTGAATAGTCACTCTGACTTCAATCTGTATGAAATGACGATTACTGTTGCAAGTGCTAAGCGTTGTATGTGTCCAACTATTCCATATGTTGATGTACATTTTTTTTAAAAGTGTGAAATGATTAATATGAAATCTAAAGTGTTCTACTAATAACGTGAAATCGCGTGCAATTTTTATTTTTAATTGAATCGGACCAAATATTCGATGAACCAAATAACTAACAATATTGAGAATATTAGAATTTTAAGTAATTTTAAGACGGTTATAATATAAAATTATGAAAAATAATGGGAGAAACGTTTTTCAGGTAATTTTTACGGATATGAAATGAAAGCTGCCAATTCGCTTACTATCAAAATGCTAAATCTTGGTTTTTGTGTCACAATTTGTGGGAATTTTTGGCGAGAATATGTAATATACTATGTTTCCTAAACTATTGATCCAAAAATTCTTTCAAAACTTAGTCACTTGTGGATTTCTAAAGATTACAGAATACTATGGCGATATTTATGTAGTTCATTGTTTTTTGAAAAATTACTACATAATTAACAAATTAGACTCCTTATTACATCATTGTTTTTGATAAAATATTCAAATATATGTCATCAACAGAGAATTTCAAGAAATTGATGGTAAATATGTCGTGAAAATTCTCTTATTGAAATTTTTTAAAAAATTCAGAACTATTGTAACTTTTTCCATTTGAAGTTTTTTGGTTTTTCATACCATTGAAAGAAAGTTTCACAAGGCGAAAAATGAGGTGATTTAAAGATCACTGATTATTAATTTTTCTTAAATTTGTTAAAGAAACTAGTGAATAAAATTTAATAACTTAATTGGATACGGAAACATTTGGGGGGGGGGGGTATTTTTGTTTTTTAGCGGTTTTGTCTAGATCTGCACGGTTGAAGGTGGGAGAAACATCTTTTATAACAACAAAATTGTCACTCCTAAATGACAAACTGCAGGCAATAAACGACATAAACAATATACGACCTCAGTAGGGTTGCCATTAGAACTGTAAAAATAACGAGAAATTGTGTACCCGTATGTATTCGTTACTAAACCAATTAGTACTCGTTACTACCGAATCGTTACTCGTTACTTTTGGTACAATCTAGTGCTAACATGAAGCATTGTATCGAGTCGCGTCGCGTACGGGATGGTTTCGTTCATACTTCGTAAAGTTTATCTAAATTTTTGATTAGTAAAGTAAGTTTAGGTAAAATTTGCACTCTAAAACAAAAAAGGAAAAAACAGAACGCATTACAAAACAAACGCATTTCAGAAATGTTTGAAATTAATAAAATCTCCTAAGGTATGATCAATAAAAAAGGCTCTATAACCATCTCAAATTATTTATCCAAATTTTCTATCGAAAAATTACGCCCTGTAAATTAAATGTAAACAAAAGCAAAACTACAAAATAAATCTTTATGTTGTCAAACTTATTCGACTTGCCCCGTTAAAAATATTAACATATAACAGTAAATCTATATATTAATACGCTAAACTAAAACTTATGTTACATTTTTAAGAATATTGCGCGCACGGAGAAGTGTTAGATTTGGCATAGTTAAAGATTATATGGAGAAGAAGTGAAGGAAGCTAAAATCTATACATAATATGCGTTACAAATACACTAAATTAAGTAAAATAAAACGCTCGCTCGCCTACGTAGTTCGCTCAGATGGCTGGTAGATGGCGCAGCTAGCGGCCTTACTTTGTCTTCTTTGGTGAAACAAAGCAGTCGAAATTAATCTCTGAACTTATATAGAAGCAAGAAGCAACATTTCGAGGGCTGGTAGATAGCTCAGCTAGCGGCCAGAATATTGGGCGAACGGAGAAACTTAAAGAAATACAGAAAGCTAAAATTATATATTTCACAATCCTTGGAATCGATATAAGCAGTCAGAGATAATCGATTGCTTCAGTTTTAAACAAATGCGCAGTTTGTCTCTGGTTTGCGACATGGGGTGCGCAGAACGAATTTCCCGTAAACATTTTACTCTTGGTCCAGGCCGAATTTCAAGCTAACCATGATCACTATGACAAAACGAACCTATTTAGGTTGATATGATCCCTGTACCGATAATTTTTGTGTCATTTTTACAGTGCTGCTAACATTTCACGGTTGCGGAGCATCCCATATTTCGGCATTTTTAATTTAATTCGTGGCGACTTTTCCGGAAAAGGAGAGTGCTAAACGTGAAGAGGACACTATAAGGAAACAGTTAATCCAAATTTCAACAGGTCAGTAACAGTTTTTCACTGGTGGATAATGTCCCACCCCACCCAAAAATATAATAAGCATAGCTAATTCATGTTACAAATAGATTATTAAAATAAAAAATTAATTTACGAACGTGTGTGTGCGTGCGTGGAATAGGATTGGAGCCAACGTTCTTACGTGAATTCCTCGCATTCAGACACTCTGTAGTCTTTGGTAAAACGAAAGTGGAAATTAATGTTTGAAGTTATGAAAGGAATACTTTGAAAAGGAATGTAGCGATTCTGCCAGATACTATATGGTCATTTGATTATTTAAAATGTCAATTAAACTTTGGTTAAGTGTCTTTTGATTTTTTAATTTCAGTAATTTCATTAGTAAGAGAGAGAGAGAGAGAGACAAGAAATTCAAAATGATAATAGACCAAATTTAAATAGCGAACACACAAAATGACGAAATTATTATGATAGATACATTTAAATGCGCAAGTTTCATATAGCTAAAGCAGTTTTCCGGCCTTAAGTCAAAATGAATATTTTGAATTCAAATGAACCATTTCATCATTTGCTATGGTTAGATTAGAAGCTAAAATTTAGCATACAGTCACGCGTGGAGTGTATCGTTTTAATTTTATATGTAATGCAGAGAATTACTCTTTCATGAAAGAAACTAAACAACTTAATGAAATACGGTCGAATTTCGATCGCTGGGCGATCACTAGTATTATTAATTATATTAAAATAATGTAGGTGCAATATGTTTATACTTAGACATTTTTCCTTCGTAAAGAAACGAATTCAAATCGAAATTCCCAGAGATACGCGACGCACGATATTGAAATCTTCATTCCCTCATTCGGATTCATTTATTCGCTGGGTGAACCGTTCCAGTTCCCGCACGATGCGTCGTATTTGTTCGTTTATGAAGTCGAAATGACATCCATACGACTTAAACGAGTAACGAAATGAATTTGTGAGTAACGCTTCGGTACTTTGAGTCAGGCGATGTATTCGTTACTCACAACGGACCCCTTTGACCTCGAACGCTCGGGACCGCACTAATAACATGCTTAGAATAACAAGCGATCATAAACAAAACAGTGGTGTGTGTCATTTCCACGCTAAACGTTGCATTCTACCTCAAGTAACATTTGAATAGAGAGAAACAAAATAAGAAGATATCAATACCATATGAAGGAATTTATATGTAATTCAATGACGTCAGTGTATCATTACATTTTCAATCAACAGTGTCAAAAACTCTCTGCTTAAAATACTTAATATAGCGCAAAACACGCATATACAGTAGTACCACACACCTGATAGTGCTTATATTAGTCCTCAAAGTGCAGATGCGGGATTTATATGAAGTGGTTAAAACAAAGTGGAAGAGAACAATGTGCACACCTCACTAAAGCCTAGTTATCACATTCCAAATCACTTTCACATTCACAATCCAATACCAAAAGCCACATTTTCAAGTGGTGATGTTGGTATTTCAGTGTCATAACCCGGCTTTCGCCAAGCATATTGCACAGAGTGAAGTTTCATGAGGGGGCGTCCATAAATTACGTGAGGTGAAATAATGTGGGGGGTCTGGCGAAATCTCACCAAGGTAGGGGAGGGGGGGGAGGGTCTACGGAAATCTCACGTGAGTTTTGGGAAAAAAAAGTTTTACACATGACGCGAAAGTCGGTTTTAGGGAGGGTATTTCGTCGAAAAATGGGGTTGTTACCGGCTTTTTGAAGGGTGAGACCTCTAAAAAAAAAAGTCTAAAAAAGTTTCGAGGGTGATTTACAGGGGGGAGGGGGGGTCCGGAAATCCGGAAAAACATCTCACGTAATTTACGGATGCCCCCTGATGAAATAACGATCATGTATCCTTCACTTGTCGTTTGGCAAATTGTAATCTTATAAAATCAGTAATCCTTGTGATATAGAGCTTATATTGCCGATAGAAGTAAACATCAAGTGGTTGGAAATATTTTGTTGTTTTCGCCTCGCATTCGGGCTTTCCCCAAATCACTCCAGGCAAATGCCGGGATGCTTCCTTCAAAAGGTCATGGCCGAATTCCTTCCCATTCCTTGCCCCCATCCTTGCCACCCATCCTTTCCCGTCTCTAAAGACCTCGATGTTAAAAGAGACGTAAAGCAGTTACAAAAAAAAAAAAAAAAAAAAAAAAATTTTCGGTGGCAATATCTTCAGCATAATATCATTGTTTGGAAAAGTTACATCTAGAAGGGTACGACCTGTATGATATGACCAGGAATCACACAACAGTAGGCTATTTTCAAGGCTCTTTAATGGCGCTAGCAGACAGACAAGAGCTGAGTTCTGCATGGAAATGACACACACCACCGTTTTGCTTATGACCGCTTGTTATTCTAAACATGTTATTCCTGCGGTTCAGAGCGATAGAAGTCAAAGGTGTCCCTTGTCAGTAACGAATACATACTGTTTGCTACAGCTCTAGTTGCCACACCTAAACAACTTGCGGTTAATCGTAATAATTTAGCCGGAACGCATTAGAGCGCAGTGTGGATAGTGGGAGCTGAGCAGGTAGTTGGAGAGTGTGGCGCAGCGGTCAGATGATCCACTCTCATCCGGAGAGGATGATCCGGCAGTAAGCCGCACCAGCCCGCCGTAAATCCTCTCTGCGAGGGAACAGTCCACGCCACTAAAGCCGCCACAACATACACTCTCTTCCGTCTAATGCAGCAGTAGTAATGAGTGTTACACCCGAAAAATATACCAGTTTACCTGAACCGAAAACATTCTACTACGATTGTGCGATCAGCTTTAGTATTTGGCACGGAGTGTCTATTACTAAGGAAATAAATGTTGTTGCCACTTGGGTTTTCGGGGCTCGTCGACATCAGGATGATTATTGCCATATATAGTCATGAGGCGTCTTTCTTCAATCATAATTAATATTTTACTGATACTACACCGAAGAGCCAAAGAAACTGGTAAACCTGCCTAATATCATGTAGGGCCCCCGCGAGCACGCAGAAGTGCCGCAACACGACTAATGTCTGAAGTAGTGCTGGAGGGAACTGACACCATGCATCCTGCAGAGCTGTCCATAAATCCGTAAGAGTACGAGGGGGTGGAGATCTCTCCTGAACGGTACGTTGCAAGGCATCCCAGATATGCTCATTAATGTTCATGTCTGGGGAGTTTGGTGGCCAGCGAGGTGTTTAAACACAGAAGAGTGTTCCTGGAACCACTCTGTAGCAATTCTGGACCTGTGGGGTGTCGTATTGTCCTGCAGGAATTTCCCAAGTCCGTCGGAATGCACAATGGACATGAATGGATGCAGGTGATCAGCCAGGATGCGTACGTACGTGTCAGAGACATGTCTACGTATCAGGGGTCCCATGTCACTCCAACTTCACACGCCCCACACCATTAAAGAGACTCCACCTGCTTCAACAGTCCCCTGCTGACAGGCAGGGTCCATGAATTAATGAGATTGTCTTCATAACCGTGCACGTCCATCCGCTCGATACAATTGGAAACGTAACTCGTCAGACCAGGCAACATGTTTCCTATCATCAACAGTCCAATGTCGGTGTTGACAGGTCCAGGCGAGGCATAAAGCTTTGTGTCATGCACTCAGCAAGGGTACACGAGTGGGCCTTCGGCTCAGAAAGCCCATATCGATGATGTTTCGTCGAATGGTTCACACGCTGACACTTGTTAATGGCCCAGCATTGAAATCCGCAGCAATTTGCGGAACGGTTACACTTCAGTCACGTTGAACGATTCACTTCAGTCGTCGTTGGTCCCGTTCTTAAAGGATCTTTATCCGGCCTAAGCGATGTTGGGGATTTGATGTTTTACCGGATTCCCGATATTCGTGGTGCATTCGTGAAATGGTCGTACGCGAAAATCCGTACCTCATCGCTACCTCGAAGATGCTGTGTCTCATCTCTTATGCACCCACTATAACACCACGTTCAAACTCACTTAAATCGTGATAACCTGCCATTGTATCAGCAGTAACCGATCTAACGCCAGACACCTGTTGTCTTATATAGGCGTTGCCGACAGCAGCGCCGTACTCTGAGTGTTTACATATCTTTGTATTTGCATACGCATGTCTATACCACGACACAAGACAAACACAACTCTTAATTAAAACCACCCTTGCCTGAGGCCGGGCTTGAACCAGCGATTCCTACAAAACATGGCCGGGGTCGGCATGAAGAAACAATTTTTTTTATATTTTTATTGATGGCTTTAGGCAAAGGCTAATACGGTGAATAACATCGTACAATACATTCGATTGATTTTAAATTACACCTTTAGTACGTGTACATGGAAAATATCTTGACCACTTTCTTGCTCGGAACAGAGAGATTGCATCAGAGAAGTTACGTCAGTTATAATCAGACTATCTTCTAGCAGTTGTTTTCTAGCTGTTTGATGCTGTTTGCAGCTCAGCATGAAGTGATAAATATCCTTTACAGAATCACACGATGGGCACATCGGCGAATCCACCAACCGCATGTCGTATTTTTGTCACGTAATAAAGTGTGTCCTGTTGTAAGTCTGTTTATTAGAGTAATTTATTTTCTGTTCAGCTCTAGTTGAGCGTACTATGGCTTGCTTACGATGTTGTTGCAGATGGCGCGATACCAAAGTCCCTTTGAATAAACAATTATTGTTACAAACTGAGGTAGTTAGTAACCAAGCTCCTATTATTATTTTTTTATTTTATTTTATTTTATTTGGCTTTAGCCATAGGCTAATTTAGCCAGCTACATAGAAGTAATAATGAAAATTCTTTACTTAAATATATGGATTTTATACATGAATTTTAGTTCTTGGGGAGGTTGGCGAGAGGGGGAGGGGGGAGGGGGAGGGGGCGAGGGGGCGAGGGGGGAGGGGGTTTTTCCGAGCCAGGCCACGTAGCTTTCCATTCATATAATTTTTCACAATTAAAATGAGGTACAGAACGCACAACAGCATGTGAATATTTATTTCCTTCATTTAATTATCTTTGTTTGTAATTAACAATAGTCTGGCAACATAAAACAGTACAAAATGTCTTCTGGGATCAAGGGGGGAAAAAGCTACGTGCTACGTGGGGGGGATGGAGGCAAAAGCCACGTCGGGCTTCGTGGGGGGGAGTGGGGTTCACAGGAGGCCAAAATGGAGCTACGTGGTTTATGGACGCTCCCTAATCCACTACAGATTGCCCTTCCATTGTTATATTGGTTAAAAAATTAATCAACATCTCATTTTTTAAAGTCTAATACTGTCTCCTTATTCCGCGAGACTGTTCTTTCAACACTCGGGTCCAGAGTATATCCGCTTCGTAAATTATCAGTCAGTTTAGTGTTAAACATATTTCTACATAGCAACATTCCGTTCGCTTTAGTTTTATTTGTTTATGTCATTGCTTAAGTACCTCGTTCTATTCCGCTTTTGAAATATTCCTGCTTCGGCCGTCCATTGTAATTTTACTTCCAAAATTAGAGTATTGTTTAATATTTATGGCACAGGTCAATACGTTTGTCTTGTTTGGTTTTTATTTACTTCAAATTGTTACCCTAATATTTTCCTCATAATAGTCACTAATTTGCTCCTTCTCATCTCTTCTATTTGTTGGAAGAACTAATCAAACTATTTTCACTTGAGCGCCTACAGGTGACAGACAAAAAAACAAAAACAAAAAAAAAAAACGCTTACAAAGTGAAAAAAAAAATATGCAACTAACATTAATTGCTACCAACTACAGAAATCAAATTATCTGAAAAAACCTTTTTTACCTTGTAGCGGTATGTGCCGGTGGGGGTAAGGGTGAAAACCTTTTACATCTTTTTATAATTCAAAGAAACCCTAGGCTGCTAATTTATTGAGTACTCATAATGGCGTACAGGCGAGGCTTATTTATCGTTAACATTGACACATTGAAATATGATAAAAAGAACTATGCAAAGCCTCTTCTTACAATTGCCAACATATTAACAAATAAACAAAGCATTAAAACACAACCACTTTTAAAATTAATCTTGAAACAAACTCCCAATGTTAATTGGCAAGCAAGAAAGCTTCACACTTGATTTTTTAAAATGAAAGTTCCCTTCACAATGATCGGGAACCATAAATAAAATACAGTATTGACAATAACTGTATCCGATCTCAAATGCCTGGCGCCAGGATAATTTAAATTATCCACCAAGTGTGGCTTTAAGAAAGTCTGCCCCAGCTATTTGGGGGTGCGAGAGCTCCTAATAATTCAGTGGTCGTTACAGGGCTGTACTCAATGACCGAATAAAAGTACCACACTGCACTGTAGAATTATTACCGTGACGGCGATGTATTTCCCGCGATGGCGGAATTACTATAGCCCCTTGGCTATAGCGGACAATGCACCACGTCCGTCAGCAAGCGTACTGGATGCGTGCACTGCGACCTCACTGTACAAGACACGCTTATTGACCCTCAGGTTCGATGCCAATACGGAGCGATCTCCAGCTTCGGAAGATCCGCTCCTTCCAGTCTGAAGGCTCGGAAAAAGCCTCCTCCCGTCTCTCGTGGTTTACATAGAGCAAAAATACACCGGCATTACAAAATGCAAAGGATAGTCTCTCTCGATTGGCTCTCCAGTTTTCACCGGCTGTGACGATAGGCGAACATTGTCTTTCTGGATTCGTGCGAACTCGGCATAGCCTCGGACTTATTCGTCCCCTGTGACCTCCAAACTGCCCGTCCGGAGGCCTGGGGTTTGGATACGATCATTCACCCCAGTGTACAGTTTCCCCGGAGCCAAGGGATTATACGCTTGATCAAATGCGTGAGAAGGGTAGCTGGTGTCCATTGTCCCTGGCAGCCGCCGGCCTGTCGCGACAATCTGGCGCGTCTAGCTCAGGACCCACAAACACTGACAATCCTCTCCCTAAACTTCCTTCCTTATTCTTTTTATATATAAAAATATACAAAATAATATATATAAAAATGTACGGAATGACCCATATTTGGTCATTCTGTTACAACCTCCACTCAATTGTATGAAAATCGACTGTGTTAACTAACTGTGAAGAGGCACGCCACAGGACCCAGGTAACCCTCAATAAAATTTCAAGGAGATCACACCTCAAATAGAAAGTAAAAAACTCAACTTTAAAATTCATTGATAAATACTTCACCAATTAACTCGCAGATTTTACTCTGCAGTTGGTAGTGTGTCGGTGGCTCTCAGGTAGCGCTGCGTCGATTTAATATCATCTCCCTCTTCGTCCCTCATTTCTGCCTCTTATAGAGAGATCAAAGGGCACGTGATGTTCCTTAGCAGGCGTTTGCCCCTTAGCGCACTCGATGGCTATGTCACGTGACCAGGGCTGGCGCAGTTTGCATGGCAGCAAACTGACTGTCGGCCGGAAAACGTGAGTGGGCATCGATCTTCTATGAAAGGACGAAACTTGTGGCCGAAAAGTCACATGCTCATAAGACTACGCAGGGTTTCCTACTTCCCGTTCAGCACGTGTCACCAGTCTGATGTAAAAACTCCACTATCACGTGTTACAGTCAGGACTACAATTCTAAGCTAGATTTCCGAAGATTGACTGCATTGGTGATATTCGGAGTTTACTGTAACGTATATCGTATTTATGTGTTATTTTTTGTCAGATATCTTCTTACTGCCATCGCTGAATATTTGCTATATTTTATTTGACTGTAATAATTTTGTTGCGTATTCGGTAGTGTTAATGAAAGAAATTCGAGATATGACACAAAAAAATGATGGATGTATGACAGCTACATTAGTTTTTATCTCTTTCAGATTACTGATTGTCATTGGTATTGAATTGTCCTGGCCGCCTAGTGTAATATCACAAATATGAGCTTCTGAATTTAAAATAAACATGTCATTAATATTTTTCTTTTTTACATTACATTATCGTAGTGTTGGAGTCTTTGTTTTGTTGCTAAGAATCTCTGGAGAATGAAAGTTGTTACATTATCGTTGTGTTGGTGTCTGAGCTTTTCTGCTAAGCATCTCTGGAGAGAATATGGAAATAGTTGAACATCGCTGGCGGTAAGGTAGAGGGTTTTAGGTATCGTAAAAAGCGGTATACAAAAAGTAATGAATATGTTTCAATTTGTACGGAAGATAGTGTAACAAATAGTAGCATATCGAAAGTAAACTAAAAATCAGTTAAGTATGAATAAAAAAAAAAGAAATTCAAAGGAGCTGGCGTATTTATTTAATCAAAAAGGAAGTATACTTTGGTTGATTTTAAACGAGGGAAAGTGATATAAGATGTTAAGAGGCGCGAACATCTTTTTTAGTATTTTTAATAATATATTGCGATGTATCAGTTTTAAGTTACAGGAGATACAAGTTTTGCGGAAAAATAAATAAAGGCAAAGTAAAGGTAAAATGATATTGCAGTGAACGAAAAAAAAAAAAAAAAAAAAAAAAAATTACGGCGAGGAAAGGATGGAATATTTTACTAAATACGCTTTATATATGTTACGCTCAATGACCGAAAATGCTCACTGAGCGAAAAAAACGGGTTTATTTAAAACGGCCACAACTCAGACTGAAAAAGGTCACAACGCCACATTTGCTTCTGGTCCAGGTCGCATTCTCCACACATGACGATTCATTTTTCTTTTTAGAGCCTTGTAACGCCACTGGTAGGAAGAATCGTATATATTGAATGCACCCTAGACCAATTCGTCATCAATAGAAAGAGCTAGACACTGATAAGCCACAACAGTTTTTAAGAAACCAGATCGATTTGTGGTGTTATTTTTTCACCTCTCAGTGTACGTTTTCGGTCTTTGAGCAACTGTAATCTTGAAAACGAGGCAGTTTCAGACATTTAACGGTGCTAGCAAATTCTACCTAAATAATAATTTCAAAACTGCGCCCTTTTTTAGTGTTTTTTTTTTTTAAAAAAAACTGCTTAACGTCTCCTATAACAACTGGGTGTTTAGAGACGGGAAAGGATGGGGGGCAAGGAATGGGAAGGAATTCGGCCATGGCCTTTTGAAGGAAGCATCCCGGCATTCACCTGGAGTGATTTGGGGAAACCTTGGAAAACCCAAATCTGGATGCCCGGACGGGGAATCGAACCGCCGTCCTCCCGAATGCGAGGCCAGGACGCTAGCCGTTACACCACCACGCTCGGTTTTTTTTTATTGGTATTCTTTTTAAACATGCACTTTCAGAACCAAGGTAACAACTTGCAGTTATATGTAGCATGCATGGTACTAGCATCATAGGAATAAGAAGGAAAAGGAACGACTGCGGCCATGGCGATTTATTCCTATTCATTCAGCGATATTTCATGATTACCAACGTTTCGCGTAAGCATTCTCTGTGTTTTCGTAAACTTTCCTATTACTTATCCTCTGTCAACAAAATTGTTAGATATGTTGCCACTTGCTTGCAGTACAGTATAAACGTCTGATGCTCTTCTCCTTACATTAATTTCTGCATCAACTGCTTCTAAATGAACAAAAACATTATATAAATTCAAAATTTGTACGTCAAATTTTAATTGTTTTGTTTTAAGTAATTTTTTTCACTGCTCCACAGCAGAAAATTCCATTTTAGCTTGAATCTCGATAACACTTTTTTTACAATATTAAGTGCAAATAAAATTAATTTCAATTTTTAATTTGAAATTTAAACTTTCTGTTATGAATATAATCGCAGATGAAGTCAATGCATTAATTCATCTGAAATTTCCTGGTTAGCCAAGCAGCGCTGTGGTGGCAGTCAGTGTTACTAACTCTTCGTGGATGATCGAGTTCCACCGAAGGTTGTCGAGTCATTGAGGTGAGTCCAGTTTCCAGGCACAACGCTTTTTACTAAAGCGAATTTAGACGTTACGAACGATTCTTACAATTTGATAAACTATTACTGTTTAAGTCACATAATTGATTGTTTTTAAAACAGCTGTCTTTGATATATAACTTCAGAGATACTAAAAAATCTACTTTTCGGTATTTATCACACTATTTTACACGCGAAAGTGGATTGACACAATCATGTTAATTCTTTAAGATCGCAGGGTCATTTCGTTTATTATTATTTGTATTCTCCATTTATATTCAGTTCGTCCAGATCAGATATCAACAGTGTTGAATAATGAGAAATAATTTTAAAACGTTTATATTACAAAGAATATAAATACGAAAGTACAAGAAAATAGTAGAGCGTTTCATTGTATAAGTAATACTGAGTTATCGTCACGTTAAAAATAAAATACGTTGCAAAACGCATAAAGAAGAAAAGTGTTTAGTTTTTAAAATGGATTTAAAAAACACGTTCCCATAATACACAAATCAGTATGTTATTTGTTTCAGTGGATCCATCGTGCTAGAGATCCGTATGGAGACGTCGTCTCTGTGCTCGGAGTGAGGTTTTAACGACTCCGTGCCTTGATTACAGGATCAGGGTACCCACACAGTTCCCGTAATCCTCTTACAGTTCACAGCCACATAACTGAAGCCGGTAAAAAAATGAGCATCTGCTCAGCCAGAATTACCGCTCAACTTCACCTAATTCCGTAATTATTTTTCAGAGACGTCTTGTAAAAGACACTCACAATCATCCTAGGTTTGTTCAGACTATTTACATCAAGGCAACGGGTTCATATAATTACAGCGTGTAGCGTAGATATTTATAACCATCTGCTGATTCAAAAAGTTGATTGGTTGGTTGCATTTGTTAATATTAACTTCGTCTGAGAGCTATAATTAGTTTTATAGTGTCGATTACTTTCATCTTTATTTGAATTAGAATTCCTCGCAACAGTTAGTAGGGGAGACTGGATACGGTTGTGACAATTTTCATTTGATCGCTCATAATTTTCTGATTATGCCAGTTACCTGGAAGAAAGGTGATTTTTATAGTAAAATGTACATTTTCCTACATATAAATGCTAAAGTTTTGTCCCTAAGTACAAAGGTTAAGTCACAGCAACAAATTAAAAAAAAAAGAAAAAATGTCTCAACCGACCACACCCCAGGGGCGGTTGTGACAGTGCTTGGGGTCAGTAATGACAGATTCAAAAATATAACAAAATGGTCTAAAATCACTTTGATTTCAAATAATATCAAACATAATGTAACATAATCTTCTTCTGGATAAATTTAATTTTTACATGACTATAGAAATTAATCTGGGAACACATTAATAGCTTATAACTAATAAGGCATTGTAGAATCAATAGCTATTATAAAATTCTTGATAAAGATCATGTTTATAATACCTGGAATATCGTAGATTGTCATTGTGACTCCGCATCTATTCGTCACAAATAGTTTTTTCAGATTTTTTAATGGTCTGAAGACAGATCGATCCAAGGACTGCAGGTTGTACGAGCAGCGTGGAGGTAACGAAAGCAAAGTGATTGAATTTTCTTTACAAAAATCAATTGTATTAATGTGGATAAGCGAGTAATGGTTATCCAGCACTAGCAAGACTCTGTGCGTTGGAGAATCATTTAGAAATTTCTTAAAAAGTGCCAGAAATCCTAGGAACAATGCACCTTGCAGCCAGCCTGAAGAATTTGCAGTCCCAATTGATCCCTAACAAAATGATCGTGATAACTAACCCGTGGAAATAAAGGAGGGATAGTATTTCCCAAGGTATTTTCAGCAAAAGTAACCATGACTAATGTACCTCGTACAGCTGTCGGTCTTCCTCAAGCGTTTTCTGGGCATCAAAAACAAAAATTTACTGTCACAATCGTACCCAGAAAATATGTCACAACCGTCCTCAACGCACTCCTTCGCAAAACAACAGTCGCCATGACAATACAAAATAAACTACATCCAAAGTAATCACTGCTATTTAACTACTAATGTATAACTTATAATTAGGAAAAACACTCATTACTCTAACTGTACACATACAACAACAATTATTAAAAGAAATATAATAAAAATACTTACTTTTGACAGTTAAAAAGTAATGAAGGTCTCTACGATTGTTAATGTCACGTGATTTCTGACGCGATACCGTGAAACATGTTCAATCAGGCACGCCGCTCCTCCCTACCCCCTCCCCATCCTGGTATTCCTCATAGTTTGGCTAATATGACGACTGTCACAACCGTAACCTGGCACAACCGTACCCAGTCTCCCCTACACTTAGGAATGAGATTCAGTTTTTCTTTCTAAATGTTTCTCTTGATTCCTACCAATAGGTTTCTGTTCATCATCATCATAATCGAATAATCAATACTAATGATATGAAGTCACGCTTCCAGCTTTCTTCGGCAGACAGTAAAGACCACAGATTTTTTCGCTCATTATAGACAGCACTTTTATAGAAACTTTTAATAAAGATTACGTTTGTGAAGTGAAAACTTCTATACGCACGTTACGCGATGTTTGGACGGGGGGTTAAATTTGTGAGTTGATGACGTCACGTCACCAACATGTCACCTGTTACGCGCGTCACGATCACGCCACTTATTGCGTATGCGATATGTGTGCTGGATGCTTTCGTAAAATCTTTATGCGTACATACAGTTTTTATCAGATTTTGATGGAACTTTGCATACATATAATTTAAATCAAATTGAAAAACACTGCTTACATCTGATTTACAAAAACCTCCTTTTCCCCCTCACCTTAATTTAAATCACCGTTGTTCATACAAATCCACATTTTTCATCCGATTTCGATAGCAGGTAGCACACGTATACTTCAAAACAAAGCGGTATGGTAGCTCAGAAATTAAGCCGCTTCCTTCCGAAAGTGCTATCCCTGGTCTCAGGTTCAAATCCCGCGCTGAGTAGGAATTTTTGGATTTATATTTGACTATATGAGCTACGCCGGGACGTTCCGTGGTTCTGATTCAACGTTAAACTGCAGACCCCTGAAGAAAGGAATTAGCCTTGTTGCCTCTGACACTTCTACTTCGGCAAGATTTGACCAACCATCGGGTTGAGGAATAAGTTAGATTTTTAGTTTACTGGAAAATTTTTGAATGGGTAAAATCTTCGCATTACCGACATGCTAATATCAACAGTATATATGATGCAGTTTGGTGGCTCAGCG
This sequence comes from Vandiemenella viatica, assembly GCA_031002005.1. NCBI lineage: Eukaryota > Metazoa > Arthropoda > Insecta > Orthoptera > Morabidae > Vandiemenella > Vandiemenella viatica. The sequence continues at coordinate 161,894,321 of JARYHS010013631.1, read as the reverse complement.
GTTAAGGTGTATGACTAGCGAAGAAAGCGTGATCTGGATGTTATTTTGGCTTGGTGCGCTGAGTGGCAACTTACGCTAAATTGTAAAAAGTGCAAGACAATGAGCATAACTAACAAAAAGAATCTAATTGTTCAGAAATACGAGTTAAACAATTCAGTTATTGATATGGTCGATTCTATGAAATATTTGGGAGTAACAGTACAAAGAAACATGAAATGGGACTTACACATTAATTCGTTGGTAGGTAGAGCTAATTCTAGGCTGCGATTCATAGGTCGAATATTGAAAAATTGTAATGAACAAACAAAGGAGATAGCGTACAAATCTCTTGTGCGTCCACATTTGGATTATTGTTGTACCATTTGGGATCCGTTTCCTAAGGGGTTGATCGAAAGTATAGAGAAAGTACAGAGAAGAGCCGCTCGATTCGTGACCGCTTGCTACAGTCCTTATGAAAGCGTCACAGAACTGATTAGTAGACTAGACTGGGAGTCTCTGGTAGATAGACGACGCACGATTCGTTTAAACTTATTGGTAAACATGCGTACTCCCACTTTCACTCACGAGTGTAGTGAAATACTTCTTCCACCAACCTATTTGAGCCGGAATGACAGGATAGATAAGATTAGAGAAATAAGGTGCCGCAATGATTCTTATATGAATTCTTTTTTCCCTCGTACCATTAGGGATTGGAATGCACAACAAAGAGATTAGCTTTGGTGCTGAGCACCCTCTGCTACCCACAATTTTGCGAATTGCAGAGTATATATGTAGATGTAGATGTAGAAAGGTCCCGTCTACGAATCTATATCCCGGCGGGGATTTTTATTGACAATTAACCCGATCTTCACCTCTGACATATCTTGCTGTGTAATGTGTAGTACGTCAGAACGCTTCCGTGGTTCGGATTCCACATTAAACTGTAGGTCCCTTGTATCTGGTAGCACTACCGGGTTAGGTTAAGGCGGCTAAGCAAGGGCGGATAACGCAGCCAATAGAAATTCTGTCATCATGTCATTATGTCCAGATGAAATTATTATTATTTAGTATATATGTATCTATGACGTGTTGCGCATATGATATTACTAGTTTTAAGTTTTAACTTCTGTCGGCAGTTCCAGAAGTTCCTTTCACTCTCAACAATTTTTGGTTTAAAAGATTGCTGATTCCTGAGAGCGTTTGCTTCACCGCAATGCCCGTAGATCCTAGGGACATATTAACAGTTTTGCAGCGTTTGACCTCAAAACCATACACTTTTACAGTTGTATCTTATTACGTTGGCTGTCTGAATAATTTGCGTTTTCGTTCTCGGTTGTAATTCTGGAAAAATTGCTTGTAAAAGAAATTTTTATACAGTGTACGCTGTTTACTACATTTTACTTCCTACTGTGCGACCCTGTATAGGTTCCACATTTGTTGCTTTCCTCATACGTCCATTCTACGTGCCCCATCAATTCTATGACCTCCATCCAACTAATAACTTTTTCTTTCATTACCCATAGCTTTTTAATTATATCTTGACTGTGATGGTGTACCCAAGACTAATACTAAAAATTTGATCTTCTTCGCTCAACCTTTGATTAAGAGTAGTAGAAAGGATATTTTTGATTTATTCAAACACATTTTATTACCGTGGCAGATGACGGGGTGTCTGACTGTAGTCGAAAGGTCCCAGTTCAAATCCCGATCTCGGATGGCATTTTGAAAAGCATTATACGAGACCTTCAACTCTAGCACAACTCTCTGTGTAATGTGATGAACGCCAGAACGATTCTGTGGTTCTGAGTCCACGTGAGATTGTATGTCCTCTATAACTGTTAGGAATAACGGGTTAATTAGGTGGCTATGATAGGGTATAAAATATTTTAGATATACATTACTATACTACTATTACTATTACCCCGCGATTCACTAAAAGTGTATGGCAGAGGGTGCATTGCACCTATCCGAAAGGGTAATAGTTTGGAAGGGATATACGGGATATGGCAGGAGTCGCCCTTGGGCTATTGTGAGGAACCATGCCACCATTCGCGTGGAGTGATCCGGGAAAACCACGGAAAACCCAGATCAGGATGGCCGGAGAGCTTTATCGAAAGCTATGCCTGTCGGATTTTAAGTTTACTCGCCCGGTAAATCCTTTCTATTCCATTCCTTAATCGCTCGTGGAAAAACTGAATACAGAAAAGAATCGGTTCTGGCCCTGATTTCTCTTATCTTATTTTCACGGTCATTCCGAGATACGAATGTTGCTAGTAGCAATATTTGTTTGCTGTCAATCTGAAATATGTCGGACGTGAATTTTTCAATTAGCTTCCGTCGAGAGCAACGCCTTCGGTGTTCCAGGTCTTCCCAACATAACTCCTTCAACATCGCACTTACGCTTTGCTTCCAACTATATATACCTGTCACGAATCGGGAGGCTCTTCTTTGGACCTTCTCTAATGCTTCCATTAACCCATTTTGATGGGGACATCATACAGAACAACAATATTCTAAGTGGGGACGCACTAGTGACTTATATGAAATCGATTTAACTTCCGGAGTGCATTGTTTTAAATTACGACCTAGAAATCGGAGCATACGATTTTCTTTCCCAATTAAATTCTCGATATGTTCATTCCACGACAAATTATTACGAATTGTTACCACCAGGTATTTAGTGGAATCTATCGTTCTAAGGACAGTACCATTGATTGTATATTCAGAACAAAATGGTGTCACCTTTCTACTCACACGCATGACTTGGCACTTTTTAGCGTTTAACTTCAACTGCCAGTCTTTATACCACTCAATTATTTTCATAATATCGTCTTGTAACAAAGCGCAGTCTTCCGGGGTTTTGATTTCACGATAAATAATAGCATCATCGGCAAATAATCTTTTCATCCCCCTTATTATGTCACACAAATCATTAATGTAAATGAGAAACAACATTACTGCAGAAGTTCGTGTAAGTAGTGGACTACACGCTAAATAACAATTTCGTCATGATAAAATCCATTGGTGTGCAGCAAATAATGGAGCGCAGTAACATTATTATCAATTGAGAAATGTGAAATTTTGGATTACAATAATTTCGCGAGATTCCGAAAATGTTGAAGTAATAATCTCTCTCCTTTGTAACATAGATACGATAATGGATTGCATTAGAGAAAGTCCTCGCTGCGGCGCTTCTGTTCCTGTTATTGCAGCTACTTTACACATTAGCGTCAAATTAACTGCTGTTAGTGTTGTGCTGGCTGCGTGTTGACGGAGGGCAGGCTCTGGGGACAGTGCAACGCGGGTTGCCCGCTCATTAGCGAATTTGGCTCCGCACGCTGGGAGTAACCGAGTTTGCATGTGCTCTTCACTTTGCTCCAAGTTAGATTGCATATTCTACGTTTCGCAAAGGGCATTAGTTTGGTCTGGGAATCGTTGGGTTGATTCATGGTTAAATGCATCTCTCAGTATCTCACATAATTTCATTTTCTTGATGGATGGGAAAAACAAGATTGCTGCAAAAGTGAATGTATTTATACTTTCCTTCCTTTTAGATCCCATCCCAGTGTATCTTGTAACTTCTGATCAGTTAACCATTGCCTTCTCGGTGTGATGTTGTGTGGTTACAATAGTAGAGGAGAATCGGGTAATATGGAATACCATTTATGTTTTGTTGTACAAAATAGTACTGAAAATAATTTAACACCTGAAACTAAAACCAATACAACTTTCAATGATAACATATATCTAATAAAAAGCTATCAAAACAGATTTTTTTATTAGTAACATTTAGTTTTAAAAAAATTGTCGTTTGGAGGGTAATATGGAATAGGCGGGTAATATGGAATAGAAGGTTTCAAATAATGTAAACTATCTGGAATTGAGAAACGGATTTAATGATACTTTTTAGTCAACATCTTTGTCGGATTCAATAGCTATCGCTTCTTTCTTTTTCGGCTGTTCTTAAACCAAAACATAATTAATGAATTAATTAAGAAATATTTACTTTCTCAATTGTTATTTTTTTATTTTCAATCAACATTAACAAAAATCGTATTACTGACGTTATATTTGATTAAAAATGAATTTCAACTCAGTAATTATTTTTCGGGTTGTATGAAATACCACAGTTTTATGGAATACCAAGTATCTCGTATTACCCGAATCGCTATCTTGGACAAAATAGGCTTGATGATATTATATAAAAAAAAGATGGAAGCCAGAAAAAAGACCTGTTCAACAAACCATCACTCTTTTAGTACACATTACACTAAGACTAGCGATCAACAAAATAAATATAATATTTTATATATATTTTAGAAAACTAATCTGCAAAAATTCTTTAAAGTGGAAAAACAAACTTTGTTGGATAGCAAACACAGTTCAGCTCCCAAATGACCGACCTTCACAACAAAGCATCAGAGTAGTTTTGAGCAGCAGTTGATGGTACTTCCACTATACAGCAGCTTTCGTCAGAGGAGAAACCTCGGTATTCCATATTACCAGACTATTCCATATTACCCGATTCTCCTCTACATTTTTCTATACATTCTCTGCTGATTGTTTCATAAATGTGAATGGCCTAATTTCTTCCCGGTCCTTGCCTCCAGTCCCTTCACGCATCTAATTACGTTAAGAAGACATGTAGCTATAAGGAAATAAAAAAAAATCTAAAGAGTAGATTTAGAACAAGGTCAAGCACTTATCATAACTACGAGGCGCGTCCAGAAAGTAAGTTCCGTTTCAATTTATGTCCGCTGCAGCGCTGCAATTGCAGTTCCGCACATACGCTGTAGACGATGTGTATCAAGGGGAAGAACGTGCACCATTTGGAGATCGCTGTCAGTTACGTACGCTTTGTTGTGCTTGTTTGAAATGTCGGCGTTGATTGAAAATCCCGCCGCCTGTGAAATAAGGTCTGTGATTCGGTTTCTGAATGCGAGGAAAGTGAAACCAAATGAAATTTATCAGCAAATTTGCGATGTTTACGGACCAAATGCGATGAGTGATTCGATGTTAGTGATGCAGAGAAATTGTACAGTTCGCTTGAATTTACCCCAATAAATTCTACGACTGTTGCGCAACAAAATTGTAGAATATGTTTTGGAAAACTACAATCTAATACGCAATTAATCTACTATTAGCACAGAAGAAAAACTTTAAACTAAAGGCCGTTTACATGTGGGTAAAAGCGCAGGAAGACCGAGAACATAACAGGAGTTACATGTCTGCAAATGTTAATGTTGATTGATGTCAGAATTGCGCGAGGATCGGAAACTTTTGTCTTGCAGTAGAACGGAGTGGACTGGCCGTGCAACAAACGTCGACTGTTTGGCAAATGTCGAAGTAGGTATGTCACGCCGGGTTTGTAATGAATTAAGCTATTTCTTTGGTGTATACCATGCGATATACGGGACACATACGGAACATTTGTTATCTCACAGAACCATATTTCCATGGGATTTACCCAAGGTCACAAATTTCATGTCCGCATCGCAAATAGTGTCCGTTTTATAGAAGACAGAATGTTAGCTTTGCTTGTAATATTCTTAGTCTCATTCAGACTTCGTGAAAGGGTACTCAGCAACAATATTTTGGAGGGTTTGGTTGCGACCTCAGCAGTCTGATTATTGTTATACTAAGATTCTCCCTTCTCAAACGCACTTCTTCATCTTGCAAAGGCATTTCCTATACTGTTCAATTTGGACCAGATGTTGCATGGAAACTGTGTACGAAACAGGTGTTTGGCAGGGTTCTGCATAACTACTCACTTGAATATATGTTTCAACAATTATTTCTTCCGATCTATACGTTGCATTGTCTTTTCTCTCTATATAATTCCTTGATTTAAGAGACAGGTCATCAATCATTCAGTGGGTTAGAAGGTTTATTGCACTTTTGTAGTTTTTTCATACTCATTTTGCTGCATATGTATGTTCTGACCGAGCGTGGTGGGTGAGAGGTTAACACCCTGGCCTCGCATTCGGTATGACGCCGGTTTGAATCCCCGTCCTGGCATCCAGATTTGTGTTTTCCATGGTTTACCCAAATCAATCCAGGTGAATGCCGGAATGCTTCATTCAAAAAGGCCATGCCCGAATTCCTTCCCATTCCTGATCCCCAGTCCCATCCCGCCTCTAATGACCTCGACGTCGACGAGGCGTTAAGTCATAAGTAAAGAAAAAACAACCGTATATTCTGTGGTACAATGTTATGTAGAACATCAGTATTACGTGTAACATATCTTCAGAAATAACCTCTTATTTGCAATACCTCATTGAAGCAGTTTGACCTTGACTGAACTGATTGCATGCAGACAGATCTGGAGCAATAATGCAACTCTCAGCAGAATGACGTTATGCACACTAGGCAGATGTGTGCTTCGTTCGATGCCCAGTTTTTTTATACGTTAGGGTTGGTACCAGATGTACCTTGAAGATGTACATCTGGATAGAAGGAGTGAATTTTCCTTTAGTTTCTTATATACCTACGTTCTCCTAATTTTCATATGTTACAACACGATACTTTCTTCATTATTACATTTTTTTTTTAAATGTTCCAAAACACTCCTTCCAGCATTTTAATGGCAGTCTTCTTCCTGTTTTACTATTGAGAGATATATTTTTTTCTTCATCATCATTCATTCCTCACACATTATATTTATGTGTTAATTCCAATATTTCCCTCTTTGTTTTGCCTATATTGTTATATAATGTACTCTACGTAATGATCTTATATGTTTGTGTCGTGTTGTATTACTCAGTGCTCTTGTTGCTTTTCGTTTAAACGTTTCACTTTTTTCTTACAGTTCTTTTCTTCGGCAATGTGAGTAATGCCTTTTCTTTAGAGTATTTTTTAATATAAGTGACTTAAATGTTTGGTTTTTATTTATTTATATCGTCTTCGATCCCACATAATGTTATTGGTTCTCTTGTTCTATCTTTTCTGAATTTGTTTCTAATTTGTCACTTTGTTTTAATCTTGTCATATATTTTGTTTCAATGTTTACGACAGAATTTTTTTTTTTCTGTTAAATTAAACGTATATAACAGTTACTGAAGATTATTAAACTATCATGAACTGCACTATTAGCGGAACAAACAGTTTTAAATGAGTTGCTATCTATTATTTGTTTAGAAAACTTATTATTTTGTTAGTAACCAAATTGAATATACACCTAATAGGACTGGGCTATATATTGCTCTTACATGGGATTTTAGATATTTCTATAATTAATTTGTTCCTTACTTTGAGCACTTCATTTTTTAATAAATTAAAGTTTTGACCCGTCGGATAGGCCAAAAGACACAGGCGTGCAATGTGAAATCATAAAGATGGGACGTTTTAGAACCGGTTTTTTGAGATCCCGAGCATTTAACCGATTGGAGAATAGTTTGTGAAGGCATCTGCCTGCAAACGTCGAACTTGTTTTCTGTGAGATAAGTGCATATTTTGTTTGTGAAAAACGTAGTTTATGAGGCGGAGTTTGGCAACCGTCCCAGGATTCGCCTAGATCAGGGGTGGCCAACTCAAATGATATTGCGGGCCACGTTGGAAAAGAATCATAACTCCGCGGGCCGCATATAACATTATATATCCCCATATTAGATTTAGACCCGCTATAGACATTTTCTTGGAGTGAAAAATAACATAGTGAGTTATCATTATCGTGTTTACTATTATTCTTACAAGCAAACATAGATAATATAATAATAATTATACTAAACGCTAATTTTAAAGAAATATATAACACTAAAAATGATATATAAAAAACTAGCTGATACCCGAGACTTCGTACGCGTGGATTAAGAATTTCTTTGACAGAATTGAATATAGAAAGTTGTTTGTGACGAAGGATTGGTCCCAAACAACACCGAGTCGGCATAATATCTCAGGAAAGCTATCACTATATCACTCTACCGTTGAACCTATCTCTTGAAGAATATAAATTTCCAACATATTCCTGCCACCATTCGATAAGTTCTCAAAATTTCGTGACTACAACTGTTAACCATACCGGAAAAAATGTCCTGTGCCCTTCCTACAGTTTTTCGTATCAAATTCCATCAATATTAGTCGTCAAAACGTAACAAAAAGACAGAGACTTACTTTCGCATTTATAGTATTATTACTGCAGATCACACACACACACACACACACACACACACACACACACACACACACACACACACACACACACACACACACACACACACTGACTGCGAACAACCCCTGAGGGATCATCATAACGTAAAAAAGTGTACACCTACAGCATTGCAAGACTACCTACGATTTTCCTCGCATTGAACCCCTAAATTTGTGATATCTACAGTTTATCATTCAATCCGAATAACCGACGGTCCATACGTGACTCTTACGATCAAAAACAATTTTTAAAAAATCTTTGCCTCCACGGAGATTTGAACTGGAGACCACGATCCAAACAGCAGTAAGCAAGCGCTTTAAGCACTGAGCTACCAGATCGCTATATAGAAAAGCAGTGCAGAGACCTACACATCCTACGCGTCTATCACCGTTCAGTAATTTTTCTAAATTATAAGACAACATGTATTATTTACACAGAAATTTTTCCAGCCAAATGTAGACAGTATTTTTCTCCTTGTTTCAAATGATAAGTGTGCAAAGTTTCATCGAAATCGGATGAAAATTGTGGATTTGGTTGAAGAACAAACAAACAAACATACATATATTCATCTTTATATATATATATATATATACATGAAATAAATTTTGAAAATATAGATGCACAAATAATGTATTTTTCCATACATGTTTTTCACTACTTTGGTTGTTATAAAATGAATATATTTTGTAAAAGTGTGATGAATCTCACGAGCCGGAAAAATATTCAAGGCGGGCCACATGCGGCCCACGGGTTGGCCACCCCTGGCCTACATGATTACATTACCCCCCCCCCCCCCTAAAATCGTATTCAGGACGGCCGGTAAGCGGGGAGCAGAACTAGAACGTTGTCTCGTTATAACTGACTGATTCAATTAAAGTTATTATTTTAGTGCACATTCCTCCAATAAATTCTTAGTTTTAATACATGAACCAGTTTTTCTCTTCAATACTCAAACATCTCATTTTTTTGAGTTATCGCATAGAGTGATTTTTGGGTTCTTATCTTTATTTACTTATTCTTTGATAAAAATAGGGTTTCTTTTATTGAGGTAGTTTGTCAAATGCGGAGTGATTCGAAAAGTTGTGATCATGTATTCGATTCACTTACCATGCATACGAGGTAGTCTACTTGTGGTGAGCGTTTGACCTTTGACGACCTTGAGGTTTCGACGTCGTACAGTCTCGTGCGTTGAAAGGGAGACGCCTGCCTTCATTACGACACATGTAAAGCGCCTCGCCGCCTCACTCGCCGAGAGCTTTTTCAGCACTGCTGCGCCCCCCCCCCCCTCCTCCCCTTCATCCTCTGCCCGCTCACCGTTAATTGCAGCTTCGTGCAGACTCTAGTCTGTGCTTTCTGAAAGGCTGGCGGGAGAGAGAACTTTGTCAAAAAGTATTGTGTGATCTTTCCAAAGTACCTCACGCTGACGAAACGATCGGTTCTATCGGCTTTTCGGTCCATCAGTAATAGCTAGTCAGAATTTCCTTTTTTTTCTTAGTGATTGCGATAAAACATTTTTTGATCAATCATTTACATTTTTTTTTTGTATTTTCATGATCAACCTTTTATTACTGTTGAATCATTGCGACAATTATTTACAGAAATTCCGAATATGATAGGTATTTAGTCGTATGAAATAACCACTAGAAGATTTTTTTATTTATTTATAATACTGCTTTACGTCTCTCTAACAGCGAGGTCTTTAGAGACGGGAAAGGATGGGGGGGAAAGGAATGGAACAATTTGGCCATGGCCTTTTGAAGGAAGCATCCCGGCATTTGCCTGGAGTGATTTGGAAAACCATGGAAAACCTAAATCTGGATGCCCGGACGGGGATTCGAACCGCCGTCCTCCCGAATGCGAGGCCAGAATGCTAGCCGACCACTAGAAGAATCACTTTTTCTCATGTTTAATTTTCCGTACGCTCTATAACCACAATACAGAACAAGACATCGTGCCGATCCAAAGATACTAAGTACAGACACACAATTGTTCCAGCGATTCTAACTATAAATTAACTTGCGACTCCTTCAAAACTAATACTAAATCGTCTCTGCCATTCTCCATATATAGACGTAACAGAAATTTCCGTAATAATTTTGAGAGCTTCAACCGACGTTTCCCGAGTTCTAACAATACTTAAACAATTAAAATCGCATTAAAACAATCAGAATTAATACAAAAACTCACAGTCGTCATGAAAACACGGAAATGAAAATTATAGATATTTACAGGTATTTACAAACAAAATTGTCAACATGAGTCGGTTCAAACAGTTGAGAATTGTCCTACAAACATCGTGGATCACATCAACACTTAGAATTACAAACTTTTAATCAATGTTTCATGCATTATACTGTTCTTGAACATATTAAATTGCTTTTACATAGTTTCTCTCTATACATAATGTTCCTATACACAAATTCACAATTACAAAAAAAATATAAAACCATAATTAATCAACTCCTAGCTTTCTTCTTCTCTTTGATATCAGCCATCTAAGCACCACGAAAAGCAATCCCTTGCATTCATTTCAATCCTTCTTTTCTTGACTTCCAATAGTTCTTCATACTTTCACTTTGCTGTTTCCCCCTTCCTTCAGTCCATATGTCACTACATTTCCTCTTCTCCTTCTCCTGGAAACCCTTGAAATTTTGGATCAGTCTCCTAAAAGTTGCTCTACCTTGTATTAAAGCTACTGTTAATCCGATCTCAGTCACATATTTCTTTACTCCTTGGATCCACTGGCTGCCCTTCTTACTCTTGTAAATATGTCTGTTGTTAACTATTCTCATTATGTGACCAAAAAAACTGATTCTCATTTTTCTGATCGTATCTGACATCCTTTTAATTTCTTCTTCTTTGTATATATCTTTATTCCTCCGGTGTCTAAACTCACCATTTTCAATTTTTAATGGTCCCCAAATTTTTCTCAAGATTTTCCATTCCCTTTTCTCTATTTCTCCAGGTTTCATAGAGAACAAACATTCTGAGGCATAAAGAACTTCTGGTTTGATTACTGTGTTGTAGTGTTTGATTTTAGTTTTCCTTGAATGATTCTTCTTATTGTTTGTATCTTTAGTCAGTTGGTATGCTAGATCTAGTTTGATAGCTTGCTATACACAATTCTTAAAATAACACTTCAATTAAGGTCTGGGTTTGAGGGCCGTTATAAATTGTTTCGTGACCGGCATACAGTTCTCTAACGGATGCCAAATACAATTCGAATTTTCAACATCGAATTAATAACAGTGTTTTTGTCGGGTTTGTTTTAATGTCCTTAACTGTCCAAATTTACACAGTGATCAAAGTAAACTGTTTTCCATCAAATTTGACAAATTTATGGACAAGATATGTAATTATGAATCCATTTGTATGCTGCAGCACAATTCACTCGATCGCTGGATGCCATGTTGCTACACTAATGCAATGTATCGGATTTAAAAATTCAATAAGTATTATTCTTAGACAAGTGATACACGCAAAAGAACGAAATATTTCTCAGCAAGTGTGGTGCGTGGGCGGTTACGTTCTGGACTAGTACTCTAAAGGACATGCGCTCGGACCCCCATCTGGCCATCCAGATTTAGGTTTTCCAAAATTGACTCCAGACGAATGCCGGGATGGTTAATTCAAAAGGCCATAGTCGAATTCCTTTTCCCCACCAAGAGTGGTGGGTGAGTGGTAACGCTCTGGCCTCGCATCCGGGAGGAAGCGAGTTCGAATCCCCGTCCAGATTTGGTATTTCCTTGGTTCACTCCAGGCGAATTCCCAGATGGTTTCTCTAAAAGACCATCACCGAATTCCTTTTCGTTCCTTGCCCCCAGTCTTTTCCCGCCTCTAATGACCTCGACGTCAACAAGGCGTAAAGCCATAAGCAAAAAAAAAATCAATCTTACTCGCAGTCATATATTAATATAATCCTCAGCCGTGATTGTGGTTACCAGTTTATTGAAGCTTGGATGCCACTTATAGAAGCCGAGTGAAGTAAGCGTTCCATGTTTTGTATTCAACGGTGAGTTGAATACTACTACTAGGCGATGGCCCAGCATTTGGCAAAACACCGTGTTTACTCCATTCACTATCCGAGAGGATTGCACAAAATTTCGAAGTAACATTAAGGAATTTCTGTTTAATATAACGATGCAAAAGTAATTCACTTAAAAACCCCAGATTGTTTACATAGTTCATCAAATTTGTTTGTGTACTCTTTGTTTTATCTCAAGAGTGTTGCATGTAGTTATTTATTACCAAAATCTCTGCAGTAATATTCAGGAAACGGAAATTAAAATTAAGAGGACTTGTGCAAGTAGACTGGTCAATTTGCGAAATGAATTTTTGGGGAAAGCAGTAACTGAGATACCTCTTAGAAGAGACGTTTAGTCTCGGCTTGGAAGGAAAATCACCTCCTGCAAGAGAAGGAACAGGTGGATGAATGGAGTATGTTTACTGCCCGTCGATGTCATTGCATCCACCGATCGTGGTGGGAGAGTGATTAACGCTCTGGCCTCTCGTTCGGGAAGACACCGGTTCGAATCCCCGTCCTGGCATCCAGATTTACGTTTTTCATTGTTTCCCCAAATCTCTCCAGGCGAATGCAGGGATGCTTCCTTCAAAAGGCCATGGCCGAATTCCTTCAAGTTCCTTAGACCAAAAAAAAGTCATTGCATCCGAAAGAGGATTGTTGATAACGAATGGAATTCGGCCGTGGAATTTCAAGGAACCATGCTGGAATTCGCCTGGAGTGATTTCGGGAAACAATAGAAAACAGAAATCTAATTTGACCCAATCTCATTTTGACCACAATTAAAAATTTTATTACTACACTATTCCTTCATAATCATCCATATTTTTTAAACGACTTTGTGACCACAGATTACTGGCGATCATGTTAAATATCTGTTTAGTTATTCACTTTTCATTAACGCGAGTTTCATGTATCTCTTACGGGCATCTTTCGGATCCCAAACGTCATATCGATTCATCTTTACTTTGATTTTATTCTAATGTTCTCCTCTGAATTTCTGTACTTATTTGTTTTGTCCGTTCTTCTGTAGGTTTTACTCATTACCATAGTTCCACTGACTTCAGTCGCCAATCTTTTCTGAGCCATCTATCCTGGGATATACGCCTGAACCATCCTTTCACTATTTCAGTTGGCGTGAGTCCCTTTCATCAACCATTCTTCTATTTATATTCATTGTTTCTTTTATTTCCTCATTTGGTATGGAAACTAGATTTGATTCTCTAGCACTTTAAGAGCCACCAGACTTTATCGATTCTTTTCACGCATTATCCAAGTTTGAGATCCTTACTGCATTACACCCTGAACTATTATTTAATGTATTAATTTCTCTGTTCTTCTATTTATGTCGGAGTATAACAATGAACTGTTCACTTTCCATGTTGACTATGCTACTTCTGCAGTTCTTGTTTAAATTCCTTTTGCCCTTCAATTCCCCATCCATTATCGTATCAATATGATTACGTTACAAATAACTGAATACCTAATTTGTAATCACAGTTTAATCATCATTAGTTCCTTCTGCTATGATACTTTCTGCCTCTCCAGAATTTACTGCTAATCCATATTTCTTACCTTCCCTTAATTTTCTTATATTTCTCATTATACATAATAACTTGACTGTATAACAAAACGGTGATTTAATCGTGTTAACTATTTGCAATCCTGTTTGACATGTTCTCGGCCTATGCTATAGACGGTGATTATACGTAGAATTTAACGAAAGTAGTTGACTGTCATAGTCAAATATAAGTTTCCCTGGGAAATTTTATAAATTTGTCAATAAAGTATGTAACTGGCAATGCCAATATTTCTGTTGAGGCCGAGAACATTTCTGACAGGGCAATAAGCTGAATGTTTTAAATTTCAAACTGTGAAATCGTGAAATTATTATGCTATTTAGAGCCAGATTACTTTTTACTAGATGACTTTTCTTTGAAAATTATTATTATCATTATCTGCAATTGGACCCTATCGGATCATGCAAAGCCTTAACGATTCAGTTTTCTAAGTTTCCATACAGCTTTCATTTTTTCTCCATGGATTCTCTTCCTTTCTTCAGTCCACTTCGTCCGCGGTCTGTTAATGACTTCATTCTCCGGCGGTACTTCCCATTTGTTAATTTTTTCTCTGTATGTTTGTCTGTCTATGATTTCTGATGAGTTTATATGAGCTTTTTCTAGGTCTTTTTTGATCTTCTGGACCCAGGGCATATTTTTATTAGCTATTCTAAGTACGAAAATTAAATATTTTTTTACTAAAGGTGTTTTTTTCGTTCATACAAAACCGAAATCCATAAATAAGGTTCGTTTTAAAAATTAATGACTGCGTTTTGGGAACATTATAAATTAAGAAAGTAATTTTTCAAAATTCGATCGCAAAGAGAAAAAGTGTTAACTATTAAGGTTTCGCGTATGTTCAGAATCAAACTGCTTTGCTTCGCTGGTGGCGTTACGCTAGATAGCAGCACTCAATATCACAGAGATATCGGTAAACGGAGTGCGTTTTCTACAGTTTTCTACATTTTATTCGCGAATTTTTTGTTCAGTTTATTTGTATTGCGGTAATGTCTGACAGTTATGCTTCCGGGAAGAGGTGTTTACGTTAAAGTAGAGGGCTGCAGGATAACATACACCGCGTGAAGTCAGGAAGATATTGCTACAAGTGAGCCAATTCTTCTTTCAACCTACGATAAACCACCAACCTTGTTGCGTAAGCTTTCCACCGGGATAGCGCGTCAGTAAAAATACACAGCGACGTTTCGGAGCCTACCTCTGGCTCCATCTTCCGGTGAAGTGTCGGATTTCGGAAGAGTCTCCGCTTAAAAGGTCTTTGGTTGCCAGGTGACTTGTAGTCACGTGCGTCGGGGCCAATCGGTGCACAGGTGGTGGGGCAGGGAAGGACCTGGGGTAGTGGGGCCGGAGGCGTGGTAGGGGTACGCGCAGCGGAGGGAAGTGGTGGTAGTTGACAATCTTGCAGCCTTGATCTCTACCTCCTTAGATGATTTATCACTGGATTCCATGCCGTGCTGAGGTTGTATCCCGAATCCCTATTCACAATACCATCAGCTAGCCGAGTCTCCACAGCCTCCTTAATCACACTATCCCCAAAAAACCCTTGGCAAAAGATAGTATTTTTGTAGCCTCGAAATCGAAGGTATGCCTTTCCTCGATACTATGCAAGGCCACGGCTGATTTAGTGACCTGCCCCAACCGTACACATCTTGCGTGCTCTAAACACCGCTGAAATACAGACCGTGTGGTCTGCTCCATACATCATTGTCCACATTCACACGGAATCGAATATATGCCGGGAAGCCTAAGGCCCAGCCCATCCTTGACGTTGCGTAGTAGGTCCCTTACCTTGTTAGGTGGCGGGAAAAAAGTTTTAATCCCAACTTTGTTTAACATTCTGGCGATTTTAGCTGAAGTCGGCCCGGCATATGGTAGAAGCGCATACTGGTCTGCTTGCTGCTTCTCCGTCTTCTTCTTCAACTTCTTACGAAAAGCTCTGTTAATTTGTGCCCCACTTTAGTCGTTCATGCGGAAAGTACGTCTCAAACTGTCCAGTTAAGCCGGAAGACTGTCCACGTTGCAGATGGCTCTAGCACGACGTACCAAGGTCGACAACACCAAACTGCGATGAGTGGATGGTGGTAGCTGTGCACCCCAAGATATAAGTCAGTGTGAGTTGGTTTCCTGTAAACATGATGGTCCAGAGTGCCATCTAGATTAATTGTAATTAAAATATTCAGGAAAGGCAGGCAACCGTCCCGTTCCACGTCCATCGTAAATCTAATATTATCATTAATTCCATTCAGGTGTCCAAGGAATTCATCCAGTTTCTCTCTTCCGTGCGGCCATATCACAAACGTATCATCCACGTATCTGTAAAATGAAGTTGGTCGAATTTCTGCACTCTCAAGAGCGGTGTCCCCAAAATATTCCACAAACATGTTGCCGACCACTGGGGAGAGAGGCGAATCCTTGGCCACCCCGTCTTGTCCAAAATAATTCCCTTCAAATAAGAAGTACGTTGAAGTCAGAGTATGGCGGAAAAGTTCTACCATCGTTGCTTCGAAATGCTGCCCAAGGAGTTTCAAAGTATCAGGTAGAGGAACCCTCTTGAAAAGGGACACCACATCAAAACTGACCATGATGTCATTAGGTCCTAGTCTCAACTCTTTTAGTGTTCCAATAAATTCCGTTGAATTCCACCAACCTTATAATTCATCATATTTTACTTGCGAAATTTCCTCACAAGTAGTCTAGTTTGCATTTATTTGTCTCCTATTGTACACTTTTAAAATTGGTTTGAAGGATATGTTTTATGGGGTTTCCTTCTAAATGGTTTAACAATGCAGGTTTCATTGCCTTCAGTAGACCACTAAAGTTGAATTCCCCTCGTAGACGTGACCCTGAGCTCGTTTAGTTGGAGGCCTCGTCGTGCATTGTGGGCTCCTACTCGAGGGGGCGCGCCTTCATTAGAGTGTTCGCTGCTAATGGGCGCCAGTCAGCGCTAAGCGGCCTCCTCTCAGCTACAAAAGGCAGCCGGCCACCCTCATTACACCTGCCCACTCCACGCCCACCTCGGGGACAATCTTCAGGCCAGCGAGGAAAGATCTGCGCCCATATGTACTCACTCACTCTTTCACATAGGACAGAAAAGGTTAGAAGCACCCAGTACCACCCGTTGCTTGATTGACTTTAAGGATTTTTTTTCTGCTGTCGTTGATACAATCTTCCATCCCTCCCTACGTGGCACTAACCTCTTTATCCCAACTTACGCTGTACAACCCATGTCCTCCTCTACAGGGTGTTACAAAAAGGTACGGCCAAACTTTCAGTAAACATTCCTCACACACAAACAAAGAAAATATGTTACGTGGACATGTGTCCGGAAACGCTTACTTTCCATGTTAGAGCTCATATTGTGGACGGCTGTGATACAATACGCCATTCTCCAGGGCTGCATCAGCGCATCAGGGATTCCATGTGACGGAGGGTGGATGCATGTATCCTCCTAACGGAGGACATTTTGAACATTTCCTGTAACAAAGTGTTTGAAGTCACGCTGGTACGTTCTGTTGCTGTGTGTTTCCATTCCATGTTTAATGTGATTTGAAGAGAAGTAATAAAATGAGCTCTAACATGGAAAGTAAGCGTTTCCGGACACATGTCCACGTAACATATTTTCTTTGTTTGTGTGTGAGGAATGTTTGCTGAAAGTTTGGCCATACCTTTTTGTAACACCCTGTATATGCTTCATATACCTATTCTAATCTCTGACTTCAGATACAGTTCTTACCTTCGACTGTTCCCTCCACTAACAAATTAACCAATCCAGTATGTCTCAAAATATGACCTACTACTCTGTCTGTTCTTTCTGTAAGACTCTTCCACAAACTTCCTCCTCGCCAATCATTTCCAATTAAATGCTCCTTTAGGGAATATTAGTGGATAAACCAAACTTATCAGGAACAAACCTGCCTAGCAGCACTTCACGGTACAGCCCCATACTTGTCGCTATTTCATACTAGATGTTTTCTTGGGACGATCCACCCTCTTTCTTCCTTTGTGTTTATATTTTCAGATAAGTTTCAGTAATCTATTATCCTCAAATCTATCGATGTATTTTAAGTTTTCTCTGTAATCTTCTATCCTTTTAATTATAATGGGAACATTTCATTCCCTTCTTCTTAAGGTAAGTCGTTATATGAAATACATCATACGCTATGATTCCCTCAGTTGTATTAAGGCGTTAGTAAACACGTACCCAGCATACCGTTTGGTCCAGATCATACAAGACACCCTCCTTTTCCCTCCAGTCTTGTGGGAAGGATGCTATATTTTGCTGGGTACCAGACCATGTGGGAATCAGAGGGAACGAGGCAGCTGATATAGCTGCCAAGTTAGCCTGCGACAAGGTCAGAACTGACTTTGATCCTGTCCCAAAGTCAGACCTTGCCTCGGCGGCGAAAAGAATTGTCTTTGATGTCTGAGAGAGGCAGTGGCTGGAGGTAGAGCATAATAAGCTCCAGCTGGTCAAACCGACCGTTCAGCCGTGGAGCAGCTCCTTCCAACGGGCGAGGAGGGATGAGGTTCTCCTTACTCGCCTCTGTATGGGGCACTGTTCTCTCACACACAGCTTTCTTCTCCGCCGAGAGGACCCACCGGAAAGTGATGCTTGTGGCGTACCTTTGACGGTGCGCCACATTTTAACCGAATGTGTATTATTTTTATATTTAAGGGCAGACGTTGGCCTGGCCAACGATATGTACCTTATAGTAAGCAATGAAAATGACAGCGTGGCGAAGGTTTTAAATTTTTTTTGTTTGGCCGATCTAGTGCCAAAAGTTTTGCGCAGACCGGTTTAGGTCTTAACAGTTGATAGGTGGTCTATTTACAACCACCTATTCAAGTAATCTCTTTAAGATTTTAGTTTATTGTGCTGAGTTTTACATGTTATAGCTGGCTGGCTTCTTTACAGCCAGCCAGCTAGCTCGTTGTTTTAAATCTTGTTTATTTTGGTTGTCCTTTTACAGCCAACCAGCTGTTGTATGTATTTTTTTTGCCTATTTACAGCCGCTGATTTTGTATTTTATTTTATTTAGCTGTCTGTTTGGCCAACTTCTTTACAGTCGGCAATGCAGGCGGCATCTTTGTTAGCGTTTTAGCATCTTTTTATTTCTGTGTGGTCGACCCCTTTACAGTCGGCCATACAGACGATAATCGTGCTCAGTTTAAGCCACGTTGTCATTTCAGGGTTTATTCAGGGCGCTAATAACCCAGTAGTTGACGCAACAACAGCAATAACATTAGTCCCTTCTTATGTCTTCGTAACATATTCCATCATTTAAGCAACGCTATTTTCGTGATGTCTTATGTTAAGTCCCAGGCTTCATTGTTGTACATTATGACTGATATTTCAATTGTGTCTCAGGATTTCAGTCTCGTCTCATTTCTTGTTTTGACGTTCAGCGAGCTGTTTATTGATCAATCTAATTGTATTGTGCATAAGAATCTTAACACACTTTGTTGTTTATTAAACCTAAATATCTTAAATGTGAGACTTTTGCCATCGATATATGGTATAATATTTTACCGTAGAAAACGTCAAATTTATCTCCGGAACTGAAATTTCTAGGCAATCTTCTTTGTCTAATTGTTCCAATTGTATACAACATCTCGTAAGTAGTACTCAGTTTTTCGAATGACTGTAAGCGCACTGTCTTAAAGAATAAATTATTACCTACGTTAATTCTGGCTTTTCTTTCTGTTTTTTTTCCCTGCATTTATAATATTATCAATGAAAGTGATAGAACCAGTTGGCTTTTAGACAAGAGTTAATTATATCACCATACCGGAAAGTGTAACTTTTTCAACACAACTGTGAAGACCTAAAAGCAAGGAGCCTGTTCCCTTAGCCTTCTCCCATGTCATGCTCCCATGTTACTAAAAGTTTTTGCTAAAACAGGGCAAACACACCAACTAGGTAGAGATCGCACATTAACAAATCTCAATAAATCTGTCATCAGATTCTCACATGTAAGGGTGAAATGAAGCAGTAGCAGATTTTTAAAGATTATTGTGGTATCTCAGCCAAACACCGTCACATGCCCGGAAGAAGAGATGGAGATGGACGGCGTTAGAAACAGGCCAACTAGCGCCACCGCATAGCAGGTTTTCCGCCGCGGTCAATCAGAAGCGACTGGCCTAGTATAAATACAGCCGCGTGGTCCCACTTAAGAAAGTGCTGTGTTCACTGCTATTCAGTATCGTTACCGTCTCTCAGTGCATATCATCTCGGACTTTGATTATTGGGCGTCTCGGTTTACGTTAGGTTACTTCTTTAGACTATGTGCATCGCATATTGGACTCGGATCAGTGCGCGTCTTGGTCTACGGTCGGTTTCTTCCTTGGACTCTGCGCAGCTCATCTTGGACTTTGCTTCAGTTCTCGCTTGATCATCTCCGCGCGACCGCCCGTCCGCCGTGTAGACATTTCGGCCGTCGTGCGGACATAGAAATTATTAACTGAGTGAATAACACCACGAAAAGTGGGATACGGGGTTGTAATCAGAGATTATGAACAATGGGTCGTAGTTAAGCTTTATAACAATGATCGTCTGAGGTAGAAAAGCAGAATCAATATGTTTAAGATAAGCATAACGACTATGAAATTCCGATTCACTTCACCGAGTGCTTCCCCTAGATCTGGGCTGATGACCTATCAGATCAACTGCGAGATATGTATGTGTCTGACTTATCCTAGATTGGACCGATTACACCGAAGATGTATCTTCATTTTTCCATTACTGCGGTAAAATCATATTTAACACTGGCTGATATTCCACCAAATCTTATATAGTATAGACTCGCATCTTCCCGCTGCTTCGACCACGTGACATTGGTGGGCTTAGTAAATAGTTGCTTTTTGTGCTTCTTGTTGTAGCAAAGCATAAATGATTGCAGTGTAGTGTCTTTGTAAACTTTACCGTAAATTAAATTTCACGATTTCGTTACGATTAATGGGATGTTAACCTTTGATTAATGCTGATCGAATACTATATTCTTCTATGTTTTAGAAAAATAAATAAATAATCGAAGTTATGTAGTTAAAAAAAAAACAATATTAATGCAATTCAAAGGGTGTAATTTTTATCTGTGTTATAGGGTGATCTTTAGTGTATATCTCGTAATATTCACCAGTGTGTATGTTCTTGGTACGAACAAAAGATCATTTCTAGCTGCGATTAATGGTCGAGTCGTCATAACATAGGCAATAACATAGACCATAAGCTTTCAAGTTGTGAAAACTCTAACTAAATTAAAAATTATCAGATATTGAACTAGAAAATATTTAATATTTTCCAATTTACTTAAAATGTTACGATATATGAGGGCAAAGTACAACATGAAATAGAAAGATCTGGCACAAATTCGTAGACCACAAAATTCCAAGGAGATTGACGCCAAAAACTCCTGATATGATCCCAAAACCAAAACGTACCATGTCGTAAATGCTGATAACGCTAGTTGCAATTGAATCAAAGAATTACATTTAAATAAATTATTTGTTATATTTATTACATTAAATTTAATTTCAGGTTACTATAAGAATTTTTCACGAAAATAATTGTGGAAGTGTTTGTAGTTTCAATCTGAAGTGAGATAAAGTTGAGTAATAATCAATTTTTGTGGGCCTTTGTTAAAAGATTATTGTAATTTCGAGATGTGGCGTCAGCATATAAGGGTCTATACAGATTCGAGCAGCACGTGGGTGGATGAATGAGACAGAAACCAGAAACCACGCACACCCTATACACAATGAGTGTGTATCTGCAGGATATGTCTTTAGGTGCACGCTGAGGGAGAAAAGAGGCATTCTCGTGCAACCCTTGCGGCCACAGCCCTGCCCGTTCCTTTATTCAAAGTGAAGTGGAAGTCAAGACAAAAAGCGTAATAACGATATGCTATCTGATGTTGACTGACAAAGCTCTCCTTTCTGAGTGTGGCTTCAAAACACCAGCATCTACATCTACCTATAGTGTGTTGGTGCAATTCTGTTTCATGCACGCACAGCTTGGGATTCTGTAGTTCATATCAGTTTTAGTCCGGTTTACTTAAAAATTTAGTAAATATTTAAAATTTCTTCCCTCGGAGTTATTTCTATTAAGTCGTGCCAACTTACGTTCTGCCTGCTGAGCCTATGGGTGAGCTGTAACGTTCAGGCCTCGCATTCAGAAGGACACCGGGTCAAATCCCCGTCCGGGCATCTAGATTTCGATCTTCAATAGTTTTTCGAAATCTCTCCAGGCGAATGTTGGGGTGATTCTTCCAAAAGGTCACGGCCGAATTCCTTCCCATTCCCTCATTTTTTTCCCCCAGCCCTTTCTCGCTTTTAATGACCTTGATTCCCACGGGGCATAAAGCCATAAGTAAAAATCAATAAAATAGAAAGAGTGCTAGAAGTATTACAAATACTTGTAACTTTACTAAATTTGATCCACTATCAAAAATCTCGCCACGGAAGGAGTGAAAACCTTTCTCTCGCTCTTCTGTCAGCATGAGATGTACCGAGCGGGGCGGTGTAACGGATAGCGTTCTCGCCTCTCATTCGGGAGGACGGCGGTTCGAATCCCCGTCCGGGCATCCAGATTTGGGTTTTCCATGGTTTCCCCAAATCACTCCAGGCAAATGCCGGGATGCTTCCTTCAAAAAGGCCATGGCCGAATTCCTTCCCATTCCTTGCCCCCCATCCTTTCCCGTCTCTAAAGACCTCGATGTTAAAAAGAGACGTAAAGCAGTTACAAAAAAAAAAAAAAAAAAAAAAGCATGAGATGTAATGTAGTTCTGCAGCTATATCGATACAAAATTGTAGGTGACAGTGGTTACTTTTTCAAAAAAAATTATCTTTACTCCGTGAATTCGAATCCGGAATAGCATGAGAGAGGAAAAAATTTATGTAAGCATTAGTATGGCCTGTTCTTTCTCTCATCTCTTCTGTCTTTGCGATCAAAATAGATTGGTGGCCGAAATATATCATCGCACTCCTTCTTGGACTGTTTGTCTTCTCAATTTTCAGTAAGGTTAGGGAGCGCCCATTAATTACGTGAGGTGATTTTCTGGAATTCCGCCCTCTCCCCTTTCTGATGAGACTTCGTGAGATTTGGTCAGATTTTGACGGAGACACCCCCTCCCCCCTTACCAATCGACCTCGCAACTTTTGGAGACCATTTTTATTTCCCCCCTAATGTCGACTTTCGTGTCATTTCTAGACTTTTTTTTTTTTTTTTTTTAGCTCAACAACTCTACAAGAATTTCAAAACCTCACGTGAGATAATCCCTGACGTATGTTGTTCGTAGTTCCCGCCTATTCAGGCCAACTTTTCTAAATACACTAGGAAACCAAGTTTAACGTATCATTTTTATGGAAGAATTCCTACCTACCATGTGATCTAAACATACTCGAAACGCAATCTGTGGAGGTGATTGAGATTTGCAACACCGTTTGTCTAAATTTGCTGAGCAAATAGCGGATGGTGAAAGTACCATCCAACAACTGTTATTTTCGTATGGAGAGAGACAGTTACTAGTGTCCTCCATCACCAGATAATTAAAATGCTAAACCGCACTAAAAATATGACGTCACTTTCCGCCATTAAAAGTATGCAACGGGATAATCAGATTTGCTACTCCGGACTTCGGTGAATCTTATATATGTTACAGAGTACTGTCCCCTTAGTTACAGGTTCAAGGGACTTAGTTTTCGAGATATGGTAATCAAAAGTTTTAGCCACAGCGTGCATATCAAATGAGTAGTTACTCTGTCAGCGGTGAATCTCTTCGACTATCAATGTAGAATCGCTTTCGTGCCCTGCTAACGGTATATATTCCAAATTAAACAACATAATTTCTTCTAGCAAATTTACATTATATTTTTTGAATATATAAATAAATCATATTAAAACTATTGAAAATTATTATACGTTTTAATTGTATTTGGCACGATGTTAGCAAAGATAAAACTGTCTGGCAAATAGTAATTTATATTTAAAAAAAGACGTAGAAAAAAGAAAATTTGTGTTAAATGATTTCAAAATGAACAATTTTTACTTGTACGGAAGGGATGCGCACAGGTAAACGCAACCACTCTCAGGTTCCAGACGTACCGCATCCACACCCAACTTCAAAAACAAAAGAAATATAGAAACAATCAGCCGACCTGAAACTAAGTTTTTCGCCTATACTATAAAATGAATTATGATCAACGAATAAGCTGTTATTGTTTGCATAAATCAACGGACTTTATGTATTTTACACAGAAGCATAATATTTTTTTATTTTATTTTAAGAAATAATAAAAAACAATTCAATTTGCACGACCATAGTTTAACGTAAGAAACCTCGCATTAATATTGAAATAGATCTGTAGTTATAATCATAAAAATATTACAAATAATAGAAATGATACTCGTAACAGAAATGCGGAACCGCGAAGTAAATCCGATACTTCAGCGTGAAAGTCGAGCACCTTGCCCACTGACTACGCTGCTACGAAATCTTTAGGACGCGATACCTCGGAAACTAAGGCCTGTCTCATAAATCCCTGAACCTGTATTCAAGGTAATATTACCTTGCAACATTTATATGAATAATCGAATAATTACCAAGTCTGGCAGTCACCATGCAAGTACCGAGCGTGGTGGTGTAACGGTTAGCGTTCTCGCCTCGCATTCGGGAGGACGGCGGTTCGAATCCCCGTCCGGGCATCCAGATTTGGGTTTTCCATGGTTTCCCAAATCACTCCAGGCAAATGCCGGGATGCTTCCTTCAAAAGTCCATGGCCGAATTCCTTCCTATTCCTTGCCCCCATCCTTGCCCCCCATCCTTTCCCGTCTCTAAAGACCTCGCTGTTGAGAGACGTAAAGCAGTTAAAAAAAAAAAAAAACTATGCAAGTAGCGAATTTTGAATTGACTGGTGCCGGTTGCATTGAGAGTTCACCTAAGGAACAAATTCGAGATCTATCAGACTCCCGGCACAATCTTTGAAAACGCATATCAAACAGACTCGGCGAACGAAACTCGATTATTTTGCTCCGGCAGACTTTCTTGAGGCGGCATCTATATCACCTGCTGACGCAGTGACATGTGAGAGATAAATCTGCGCGAGAACCAGTTTGTTCCAGTGTCTCCTGTGTTAACGCAGCACATCCGCTATGAAGTTGCTTCCCCGAAGTTAGTCCACCTTCACCCACTAACTTAAGTTCTGGCTAGCAGTCGTATCTCAGAAAAACTTCGGCACTTTGTCATGATTATTTCTTTTCTTTGAAACATCCTTCTGACACAACGAAAAGAAATTTCCGCGCTCCAGCAAAATATGCTTTGTGTAAAGTTGGTTCTAAAACAGGCCAACTGTCTGTAAACTTCTGGAACTATTACTAAGACGCTTTGTTGGAACTATGAAAAGTAGTAATATAGGGTATAGAGGGCATATTCTTGCACCTGACTGTAGTTTGCTAATTCTTAGGAACGGTAGTCAACTAACACTTTATGATGCTCTACAGCCAAGAAGTAATGTAACAATTTGAAGAGTACAAGAATACGAGGTAGATAGGTAGATATGTTCACTTTGATCCCATGTGAGAATAATCTCGGGGATGTGGAACAGTACATAAATTTATTTTTAATGTCAATATTACTATATAATTGTTAATATTATTATATATTGACTAGTTAGCTACAACCCATTAGTATAACCAATATCTCCCGTAATCCACACATACAATCCCGAGTTAATTAATACTTATTATGTGGAACAGTGTATACACTTGTTACCAGCATCTAATAACCAGTTATTTTCTTACCAACCAGTTACCATGATAAGTTTCACTGTAATTTGCGACTACATATTATGTCATGTTAGTTGCTATTTATGTGAAACAGTACACACACCTATTAATAATATCAATTATATTACCAACAACTCATAAGCAGTCAATTACTTAGAACCTGTTAGTATCATAATTTTTCACAGCAGTTTTTGAGTGCATGCTATCCCATGTTAGTTACTATATATGAGTTAAATTTTGTAAACAGTGTAATTATTTCATTTGTCAAAAGTTTCAACAGAAGGAAAAACCATATATCATTTTAGTAATTCTGGGCAACTTTGTCACCTTCCCCTTCCATACACCATATATACTATTTTATCAGTCATTCTAATTTACCAAATTCCAAGAAGAAAATTCTTTCACAGAGTAAAATGGGTTCTGAAGCAGAAACTCTTTCAGTTTGGACGTAAAGTAGTTGTTTTTTTTTAGATAACATTTAATTTCTGTTGGTAAGACATTGAATAAGGAAGCTACAGTAAATGTTAACCCTTTCTGTACAATTGACAGTGATTTGTATTTCTTGTGAATATTATATTTATTCCTAGTATTATGGCTATGTATGTCAGCATTAAGATTGAAGTGTTCAGGATTTTCCACTACAAATGATAGTACGGAGTAAACATACTGTGCTGGCATTGTTAGTATACCCAGGTTTTTAAATAGATTTCTGCACGACGTCTGTGGGCTTGCTCCACAAATAGTTCTTATAGCACGCTTTTGCAATTTAAATACCCTCTGTGCTTGTGACGAGTTTCCCCAGAATGAGATGCCATACGTGAGCAGGGAATGAAAATATACAAAATATACTAACTTTCTGGTTTCTATATTAGCTATTCTAGATATTACCCTCAGTGAAAATGTTGCAGAATTCAGTTTTTTAAGAAGTTGTTGAATATTGTAACGTTTACGATCACTGACCTTCAGTTCGTTGGAGCAACTTATACTCTCAACAATTATGGTTTGTCTTAAACGATTCCTTTTTCTTTCACCACTTATCTTTTTTTTAAGCGCGTTTTCGTGCTAATTACACTCTTCGTAATTTCCACTTTTAACTGCAGGTTCGTCCTGTCACGGTCGCCATGTAACGAAAATCAAAGAATCTATCATTTATTCATTTACTGTTTATTCCATTCTAGTTCTCTCAGATACCGTAGACCGTCGCAAACCACCAGATATATATATATTTAATTCTCAATCCACTCTGATACTGCATACGCTCTCTCACTTCTTTATTTCAACCAAACAAAACGTCTACCTCTTTTGTTCTCCTACTCCTGAGATAATCCTCCAGCGTGCCTGCGATATTATTACACTGTAATTCTCTCTGTGATGTTACAATATGTTGTTTCCAGTTCAATTTGTTATCTGTATATACACCCAGGAATTTTGTGAAACTGCTTTCACTGATTGCTTTTCCTTCTGATATCACATTACAGCTGTCCTTTGTTTTATTTTTTGTAACAAACTGAAGTAACTGTGTCTGGTGAATAATAAGTGATAAGAAACGTTTAAAGACTAAGCACTTGTGGGAAGCTAGTGACTCGGGAAAAGGATCTGGAGTGGAGGTTTCCAACATTAAGGCATTGGTAATAGAACGGAGAACTGATATGGCACTCCTCTTCACACAGAGTGTAGCAATACATTTTAGCGCAGGTGTTGTACTATAGCCAAATATTGTTGTAGATATTGGTAAAGACAAATAAAAGGTAAAGGCAGTGGGTTTTCACAGCTTTCACGCCGTATTTCCGTAGTTTACCCCATGGTGGTCATTGTATAGCAGGCTGAGTGGGCCAGGGAGACCATTTCAGACGTTCAGCTTCGATGAAAAATCCACGGCTTCGTCGGGGCCGTAATCAGACGCTCTACCGCCTAAGCTACGCGGCAGCGTATATACGACCTCTGGCACATTCAATCTTGATCCAACTCCGTTGTTCCTGTTTCGAAAACATAGTGACACCGTTACGTTAGACTGCGTTTCCCTCGATTGTGCGCACGCCGGGGACGTGGGACGGACGAGTCCATTTTCTCGGAGGAAAGGTAGGTATGTCAACAATGCGTGCTATCAGCGACAATAGTAGATTCCGTTGCATAGTCTCTCCACAGCAGTGTTGCCACTATTTAAGTCCCAACCCTCGTATATTGGTACCTGCTCGTATTGAACGTCAGAGAATCACTGTTTAACAGCTCGTCGACGTCGATGTTATTAGAGTCGGGGAAAGATAATGGCAGGACAGGGAAGGAATTTGACCAAACCGAGCGTGATGGGTGAACGGCTAACGTTCTGGACTCGCATTCGGAAGGATGCGGGTTCGAATCCCCCTCCGGGCATCCAGATTTGGGTTTTTCATGGTTTCCCCAAATCACTCCTGGCGAATGCCGGGAGGCTTCCTCCCGCCTCTAATGACATCGACGTCAACAAGGCGGAAGCCAAAAAAAGAATTAAACCAAAGCCATTTGAAGAACCCATCCATGCATTTCTTCTTCTTCACTTCGATTTTGGGACTACAAAAAGTAATGCATTCACCTCTATGCTTCTTTTATTGACTTCCAACAGCTCTTCGTCCTTTCAATTTTCTATTTCATCCTTTTTTGGTACAGATTTCCCCTTCTACTGGAAGCGCTTAAAATTTTGTAGCAATCTTCTGATAGTTGCTGTATCTTGTGTTATATCTTCTATTATTCCGTTCTTCATCATATCTTTCTTGATATCTTATTCATTTATCTATGTAAAACTAAAATATGGATTGCCGGACCAAGAAATGAACTTACGACATCTAGAATGCTGGTCCCGAACGTAAGTCATTCACCCACCCGGCACGTTTACTACAGAAATCAAAAGGTGGCTTTTTTGACACTTTCTAATAAAAAAATAACCTTTCCACCCGTAGCATATGACACGCCACAATGTAAACACTATGATGAGCTAACGTTGAAACTATATTACTGACAGTGCTCCCTCTCAGATATCGAGTTTTCCTCGTTTATTTCAGGAGAAGTGGAGGTTACTTCGGTTGGATCAACGTTTGGGAGCAGACGTTCACGTAGGCGCGATTTGATTACAGTTGCTGGGGTCAGCGAGATTTTGCAGCAGGACACTTCAGAGGCTGCTCGATTTTCTCAGTAATCGATTTCTGTTTGACCATACTACCGGACGACATCTGGTACATTCTGGGCAATCTGAAGGAACAACAAACCGTGAACACAAATAGCATTTCCACATTGTAAACAGCTAGTAAAGGAGATGTGTCACGTCACTTGCAATTATATGTAAATATAAGGGCAGTATTATTGTTATTAATATTACGAATATTAGATACCAATTGCTTTTTGGGAGAATCTTTGGTAACAAGGAGCATACCCGGCGCCATGGACAAACTAAAGAAGTTTGTTGAAGAACGACTGACTGAGATGTTAATGGTGGTTTAAGATAGAGCGATTTTAATGATGATTTTATGACGGACACTTTAATAAGGACGAAAATAAAAATTCATATAGAAGTGTAACCAAGACTCATTAGATAGTTATTGACTACAGTAAGTTGCGAATGGACTAAACAAATAGTATGACTTAAGACGTGAAGCAGTTTATGTTAAAAGGAAAAATTGGTTCTTGTAAAAGTTACGTTGAGTTCAGTGCAACAGATACTAAAATTGAAGTGTGTGTGAGTGTGCAAAGTAAAGTTTAATATTGACTGTAGAATCGATGTTTTTCCGGAAGAAAGAGAATTAATATCAAGTATAAGATACAAAAGATAAAATTATAACCGTAGGGCGAACATTCAGTGATCACAAGCAGAAAACATGACACAAAACAGACTCATTCCAGTTGAAAGCAACAAAAGAATACGTTTGAGGTAAAAGTAAAATTATTTAAAGTTGAAAGACAATCTGAGATAGTGAACTGACACTAGTTAGCGAAAGCATAGATATTGGAATAATCATCACGGATAGAAAGTTAAAAGGAGGTATCAAAGGTGACGTCAACCAAGAAGAGAAGCAGACAAATTACGTAAGTGGGGATTAGCGCAAATGAATGATAAAAAAAATGCACGAGTTCAACCATTAAAAGCGCTCATATAGCAACCCTAATATACAAAGAATTTGCTTTTAAAAGTAGCGAGAGTCTTTGATTCATTACATCCAATAATATTTTAGTGTCGTCGTACTTATCAGGTTGTTTTAATTAATTATTTACTGCCCAAATAATGAAATATTGTAATTTAATGTGCAATAATAAAAAATAAAAATCCTTTATTTATAAACGTTTCTCGGGAAACAAACCGAGTGATGTTGTTATTAATGCACAATATTTCGGCGACTTTAACTCCGTCGCCATCTTCAGGTGCAGTTGCAAGTCTTGAAGTCTGCCTTGAAGTCAGCCTTCAAGACTTGCAACTGCACCTGAAGATGGCGACGGAGCATAAAGTCGCCGAAATATTGTGCATTAATAACAACATCACTCGGTTTGTTTCCCGAGAAACGTTTATAAATAAACAACGCCGAGAAAGATTACATTCATTTATAATAAAAATCCTACAGCTCGTCAGTTAGAATTATTTATTAATGAATGTTAATTATATTCCAATAAGACCTGACTGCACAAACGCGCCTCTGCAGAAGTCGTACCACTGTAATTGTGTAGAAAACATATTTTGTCTCCTACGAAGTTACGAGCTGCTAAAAGGAACATCTAAACAAAAGAACCGCAGTGTTTAAACAAATAATCGTTAATTCGGGCGTTCCTGAACGATTCTAATTAATTGCGAGGCTTATTAAATTACGTGTAAGTCGTATCATTACGAACAACGTTAAGGATAATTTTCATTTCTCATTTATCGTCAATAAACTAAGACTGACACTTGCCAGAAAGCTATTGCTTCAATAGACACCATTTCCTACGGATTGCTGTATATTTCAATAGCGATAAGAGTTAAAAATTGTATAGTAAAAACTTCAGTAGAAGCAACTGGTATATACGGAACTTTTACTACAATAAGAATATAATCAACCAAGATCACGTTTGTAACGAATTTACATCAGTCGTTGTTAGGCATAAACTATAAATTACGGAAGCAAAATTTATATGATTCTTGCCATTGTTATTTGGTTCCATCATCCAAAGACCACGAAAATTTTTTCCTAACATTTTTATTTCTGCATTGTTATGCTGTAAAACATATCCAACTATGTAACTATGATAGCTTTTTAAAATTGAATTTCTTTTCTGTCATCAGTCTCTACTGGTTTTATACAATCCTCCATCTTTTCCTATCTTAAGCTAACCTCTTCATCTCAACGTACTTCTTACTATATACGTCCCCAATAATCTAGTTTACATACTACTCGTTTTCTTCCACTGCCGTTTTTTCCTTCAACAGTTCCTTGTAATAACAAATTAACCAGTCACAAGCGTGTTAAAATGAGACCCATCATCCTGTCACTTCTTTCTCTGAAACTTTTCCACAAACATCTTTCCTCGCCCATCATTTATAAATTACGTCAATTTTATGCATTATTTTCCCACTTAATTTTAAAAATAATATAGCCCTAAATTTCAAATGCTTAAATTTTACTTCTTTCTAATATTCATGCTTTACTATCGTAAATTGCATGGCTCAATATACACAGTTTTGAATCTTCTTTCTATGTCGTAGATTAATATTGGAAAGTAAAGGATTTCTCTTTTTCAAATAGGCTCCGTTTTCGCTATTACTGCTGCTTCGGCCATCAGTCGTAAGTCTAATTCCTTGTAAAATAAATTCAATTACTTCTCCTATTACGTTTGGTCCTGACTGAACTAAAAAGGTCAGAAAAAACAAAAGAAGTAATAGTTTACAATCTTTCAGTGAAATTTTACGCAGACCAATCGATACACTATGTATGATATTCACAAAAATGTATCACAATAATTCGTCGCACAGACAGAGACTAAATCTCTTTATGCATCACCGAACAGAGAAACTTCCACGTAACAAATGCTTCCTCTCTATGTCGTCGACGTAAAAATATTGGATCAAAGGCATATACAAAATAATTATTGCATATAAAAACTTGGTTTCAGTGAGAATTATGGTGGATTATCACAAATCTGAACAGTCACTTTCGGGAAACAAAATCCGTCAGACAGAGGGTAAAAAGAAATGTTTCGTGCCTGTTTCATGGATGTCAGACAGCAATGTGAAGGGATATCGAGGATAGTGTTTGATCGTGCACCGTACTACACCCGGCAAGACACGACCAGCCTGAGCTAAAATACTTCCCGCATCTGGATTTCTTTCATCCTTGTTATCAGGCGGTTATCCGTAATATGATGGCCATAATTACTTTTTTTAAAAAGGCAGGAAAGGAAGATATCTGAATTCAGAATGTTAATGAACTAGTAGCTTTGGATACGAACTGGTTTTAGAATCAGCTCTTATAGAATTACTGGTTGATGTTAATTCTAAACTGTTTGTAGTTACTGCACGATTCCCCAGGGTTTAATGCTATTGCGGTAATACCTCTGCTCGATAACGCCCACACTAGGCAGTAGACAACACATCGCGTCTGAGTGGGTAGCAAGGATTACAGGCGTAAACTCCTACACTGCTGCATTAGTTATACAGACTACTAATACTATCAAAATATTAACTACGCAGGAACGAGTTCAGCGACATAATAAGCAGTGTTAAACGTTGAATAGAATTCTCCAGAAATGTATATTTGTTACATTCCAGAAATATAACTTATCTTTAAAGTTTATTTTTATTGATTTATATCTTTTGAGAGTTTTCTCAGAACGTTCAATTTCAATGCCTTCATTACACTTCAAGTTACATATGATGTAAAGAACTACCGTAGGATGCGAGTAATATAATCGTTTTGTATATTATACTTGTTAGAGCAGATTCTGCAGAACCAGGTTGAACGAATTATTTCCATATCACGTTTGTCGGTAATTTGAATTTAAAATAAAAATGGAATAAGAGGATCTATAGTTAACATTTTTTTTAAGCTACCTATAAATTCTGAAGTTTCTTTTCAAAGAAGACAGCTCAGATTTAAATATGATTTGGATTTAAGGCCTAATTAAGAAAACAAACGGCAAAAATCATAGCACATCATGTACAAACAAGAATATGTCGATCTGTTTGTTATAAACGGTGATATGATTCATTTATAAATAAAAGAAACAGGTTAAACTTAAAACATAACTTGATTACGAAATTAGGTCAAAAATATGGTTCTCGAAATAGAAGAATTCTTTTTTGTTGGTTATAATGTTGCCAGATAGGGAAGTTTGAATTTAATGCACTCTGTACTGTACTGTGCGTTCTCCTTAGTCTCACTGTAATTTTCAGATTCTGACTATTGGCTGAATCTGCTTGTACGATAAGATAATGCAACAGATAATTGATGCATTAAAAGCTCTACTAACAATTTTATTGCACCGCAAATAATGTGAACTGATAAGTAAGTTCTTTCATTGATAGCTACTCTCTACACTTCTTATAGTTATGTATTGCATGCGCCCAATGTTTTTCGTCATCAATCTTACTTGTAATTTAATAGCTATCAAAAATTTCCAACTATAATTTTGAGTGCAATTTAAAAGAAGTTAGAAATCTGTATGTGGTTTTATCCTTTATAAGGATTAGATAAATTATTTTATACTTTTTAGTCCGTACTAAAAACATTTTACATTAAAAAGCTTTTTTTATTTTATTATTATTTTATGCTTTTTAGGGTTATGTGAGTGAAAATTTGGAATGGATCACGCTGCGGCAACGCGACGACTGTTCCATGCCGGACAGGCAAAACTCAAAGCGAGTTAGTTTTTCCAGAATTTTCCAGGCAACTTATGCAATGTTTCTTTCTTTGAAAACCTTATGAGAACTATTAAGAACATTTAAAAAAAAAAATAGCCAAATTGGTACACAGAAAAAAAAGAATTTCTGTTTTCTCCGAATTTTCCAAGGGCAAATTTTCCAATTTTTCATCAATTAAAAAACTTATTCGCCCAACACGCCTAAAGAAGTTAATCCGCCATCCGAAAGACTGGTCGAATTTTCCAGAAGGAGATGTATCAAGCTATTGCGTCAGAGTCAGGAAGGCCAATTCCTTTCCTCGGGGGACTACAGTTTAACGTGGAATTAGAGCCACGGAACGACACGGCGTATCTTACATAATTAATCAAATACAGCTCCTGAAAATTCCTGCTCACTGCGGGATTTGAACCCG
Organism: Vandiemenella viatica; assembly: GCA_031002005.1. Taxonomy (NCBI): domain Eukaryota; kingdom Metazoa; phylum Arthropoda; class Insecta; order Orthoptera; family Morabidae; genus Vandiemenella; species Vandiemenella viatica. The sequence goes on along the minus strand of JARYHS010013631.1, from coordinate 161,860,561 downwards.
GGACCAGAGAAAGATACTTTAAGTTGTGCTACCAGACCACCTAGTTTTGAAGTATACGTTTCATGAGTACTATCAAATCGGGCAGAATTTTGGATGGTGTGAACAACGTTGACAGAAAATAAGGTGGGAGAGGGGGAAGAAAGGAGGAGAGAGTTTAGGTTTATATAATTCAAACGTAAAAGGTGTTTTTTTTTCTATTTGTTTTAAAGTATACATATCCAAAGTTCCATCACAATCGGATAAAAAATGTTTGTATGAAAAACATTTGCAAAAAAAAAGCCAACAAACATTCATTTTTATATATTAGATACAAGTATAATCTACCGGGTGTTTCAAAAATGACCGGTATATTTGAAAAATCAATAAAAACTAAAGGGGCGGCGATAGAAATACACCGTTTGTTGCAATATGCTTGGGACAACAGTAAATTTTCAGGCAGACAAACTTTCGAAATTAGTTACAATTTTCAACAACAGATGGCGCTGCAGGCGATTTGAAAGATATAGAAGTAAACGCAGTCTGTGAGTTCGCCATTCTGTAAGTCGTCTTTTTGTTGTAAGCGTGTGCTGTTCACAGATTGCAAGTTTGCTGTGAAAAAGATAGTTTACCTTAGAATAATCGTACTCTAGATTTTTCCAGACTGCAACGCCATCTGTTGTTGAAAATTGTAACTAATTTCGAAAGTTTGTCTGCCTGAAAATTTACAGTTGTCTCAAGCATATTGCAACAAACGGTGTATTTCTATCGCTGCCCGTTTAGTTTTTATTGATTTTTTAAATATACCGGTCATTTTTGAAACACCCTGTATACCTTCACTGCTTTCCAAGTGCAACACGTCATTCATACAGCTGCAGATATACTCGCTTAACACGACTGAAGAAGTTTTCACTTAAAAAAAAAAAAAATCATGTCCCATTAAGCTGGCATGTTAGAAAATTGGTTTGCGATAAATTTTATTTTATTTAAACGGATGTTATATATTTAATTTCTAGTGGCGCACTTTTTAAAGTAAATCGGAGTGTAAATTCGAGAACTTTGTAAGTTTAGAGTAATTCCTTTCCGTCCCGGGAGATAGTGTAGTGTTACGAGAGATCTGATTGGCCAGCGCTAAGCGAGTATCAGAGCAAGCAATTACCCGCCCCCTCCCCCACCACCGTGGTAATTGGAACAAGGGCCGCGCTGTGGAGGGGGGGGGGCAGAGCGGCGGAGCTGAAAATTGGCCGTGGCGCGCTCGTCAGCAATAGAACCGGACTCAAACTTCGGCCTCCCGTGCGCCAACTTGTATCTATTTGCCGAAACCGTGACCACTTAGGGGGCTAAGGCATTTCATTTAGTTGAAAGCGCCGACATTTGAGTAAGCATTAGAATTAACTGCGTCATCACAAAAATTGTTGAAAATTACCGTAATATGTTTTACCCTGTATTCTACATGGAAAAAAATAAACATTTATTTATTATTAATTTATTTATTTATCAATCTCGTTTCATGGATCCCTGCTGAGGAAGGACCTCTGGGATGTGAAACATGTCATGGTTAATACACATATATATACTGAGAAGTCATTGTAAGGATATTGACTTTTTAAAAAGTTGTTTGCAAGAAGTTCGTGGTTTTCCCTAAACAACATAATAATAGCTATTATAAAAACTTCTCGGGTTTCAAGCCGCGTCAAAATTGAGCCGTCTGGCGACGTTTCGGAAGCGTGACGGCAGACGGCTCAATTTTGACGCGGCTTGAAACCCGAGAAGTTTTTATAAAGCATTGCCGCCGCGAGAACGTACATAGTTATCCTAATAGCTATTTTCTATGCTATGAAAACTTTTTTACTTTGTGAAGAGTTTCACCAGAAAATTATGTTATATGACATCATTGAATGAAAATATGAGGAGTTCACCTGTTTCATTAATTCTACATCTGCTGTTAGAGAAACTTCCTGTAGATCGTAAAAATTTAGGTAACAAAATTTTTGTGATATTTTGACTTTAGCACTTACTTATGGATTCACAGGGGGCAAGAAATGGGAAGGAATTCGGTCATGACCTTGTAAAGGAACTATCCCGGTGTGCTTTTTGGAATTCTAGGATTCGATTCCGTGTCCTGAATGCGAGACCAGAGCGTTACCGTTTACTCATATGTTTATTGCATTGTCGTTTTGAAGAAAAAGTTATTTAACGGCTTCTCATATCTGAGACCCAATAAAATTGTTGTTTACTGTGTCATTTACGTCATTTTCGTCAGATAATCCACTTACAACTGAAATATTTGCCCTAAAATTCATTGATGGAGGTTAAGTTTACGAGTCTCTGTTATTTTGTTTGGCATTTGTACAAGATTCATACCACCAACAACACAAGCTTTACAACTGTTTATTAGCAGCAAATAAAAATTAAATGCGGGAATTATTCGTTGTTTGTGAGAACAACAACGGGTTCTGAATTGTAAAAGGGACAGTAATTAATAACTGGTCGTTCAGAAAACTATTAGTAAATGTGGTACTGCCAAAATTTTGCAGGAAACAATTCAATTTGCGAGAGCAGAAACCGAAACTTTAAAGTCATATTTCAACCTAATGACTTGTAGATTTCTAAACATTTTCTATCCTATTGTTTTCAGTATACCCTTAGATAAAATTAAGAAATCTTTATAATTACAGGTAAACAGCTCCATTTTATGCATAATGGAGAAGTTAAAACATTCAGTCTTGCTGGAAGAAGCTGATTTATAATAATTTTGGAATTTTTTTCCTGGCTAGTCTTACTTCCAATCTTTACTTGAAGCATGACTGTTTCAAAAATAAAAAAAAAGGTATTTTAGTGTATCCCGATAGGTCTCCAAGGTAAATCCCAATATCTCAGCAGTATATCAGACACTCTCAACATGAATCTCGCGTTAAATGTAGATACCACGAGTGCTTAGATAGTAAGGTCCAATGAACAGCTTGTAGAAGTTGTATGACATATTTCTAATCAAAGTCGAATAATTTTCCCAGATGTCAATCTTGTCAAACTCTCTAGTTTCACCCCCTCTCCTCCAAACCACCATACCTTATACTTATAAATTTTATCCTCTTTAAAAACAGGTTACTCATTAATTCCTATTTTTCCTGTGCAGATAACTGAACTAATTCCTTCTAAAACTGGCTTACCGTATGGTTTAGTTCCAACCCTTATTCATTCTCCACTTCCATCTAGACCTCAATTACAGAAAGGTATTACGTTCTTTCTGCCGCTGTTAACCATAGTAGTAATTAGTAATAGTCATTCTTTCCAAAATAAAAAAAAATATGTGTGCCCACTCAGTAATTAAATAAAAATCATACTTATACTTATAAACAGATGAATCAAAATTAGCACAAACTGTATTATAATTAAGAGAAATAAACGTAAACATACTCCTCAAATGTTGCGAACAACTCCAAATATCATTTCCCAGTACGTAGTATATCTATAAATTTATTCTTCTGTTCAAAATTCTGTTTCAATTTTCTAATTCAATTCATTCTAACATTTTTTATCAGTGGAGCGCAAAAACAATAAGCATTTCAATTTCAGAATACAAAATTTGTGAAAGCAATTGCCAGCTACAGTCTCCACAATTCTTCATCTCCATAATTAATTTCATTATCATCAACTCATCTGGCCACAATGTTTTTATTGTTCTATATACGATTAACTTCTAAATCATTCATTAATCAAATTTTAGCATTTTTTTCTGTTTCAATTATTGCAGTCTCAGTTATTTCGTAGAAACTTTGTTTTGCTTATTAATAAACATTTTTTTTTAGTGAATAAGGTAAACGTTTCCCAATGATGATAATTCATAGTGTCCTTCGATATCTCACCTCACAGGATTCGCGCTTAGGATGCCAATAATCATGGTACAGCTCCTAAAATCGTGTGGAACCCCTTTTGCTCAACGAAGTGCAGTAATCCGACGTGACATTGACTCAACAAGTCGTTGGAGGTCCCCTGAAGGAATATTCCGTCATGCTTGCTCTACAGCCGTTCACAATGGTGAAAGTGTTGCCAGTGCAGTTCGATATGCACGATCTGATCATTCGATGATGCCCCAGATATGTTCCATTGGATTCGTGTCTGGCAATTATTCGTTGAAATTATCAAGAATGTTCTTCAAACCAATCATGAACATCCTGGAAAAGTCAATCGTTGTTTATCAACATGAAGGCCAATAATGGCTGAAAATGGTATCCACGCAGGTGTACATACACTGACCTTCCTACTATCGATATAAACCCGTCCAGGCGACAGCAGCGACGCCTGACGAGGAATCCCTGCTGGTCATACACACGCACGGTGCATGTAGTATCAGTGAGCGTGCTATCCGTGTTTAAAATGGGAAGGCGCGCAATCTATCTGAGTTTGACCGAGGGCAGATTTTCATGGCCCGGAGGCTCGGCAGGAGCATTTCGAAAACTGCTCGACTTGTTGGGTGTTCGAGGAGTGCTATGGTGAGTGTCTTCAACAAGTGGCGAAACCAAGGTGAAACCATGTCCAAATGACGAGGGGTTGGGAGGCCATCCCTCATTACAGATGTCAGACGTCCTAGGCTGGGCAGACTGGTAAAACAGGACAGGCGGCGAACTGTGGCGGAACTAACATCAGACTCTAATGCTGGCAGAGTACAAGTGTGTCTGAACACACATTGCACCGAAACTCCTAACGATGGGCCTCCACAGCCGACGAGCCATGCATGTGCCACTGTTATCACCACGACATCGGCAACCACGACTGAAATGGTCACGTGATCATCGTCACTGCAAGTTGGCGCAGTGACAGGGCAGAGAAGTGCATGGTCTGATGAATCCAGATACTTTCATCATGCCGATGGTAGGGTGCAAATCCGTCGTTTTCCAGGACTTCGTGGCACCTGTACTGCGGGACGGAGACAAGCTGGCGGCGGCTTCGTTATGCTCTGGGGAACATTCACATGGGTATCCATGGGTCCAGTGGAGCTCGTACAAGGCACCATGATGGCCAATAAGTATCCTACACTGGTTTCAGACGACATACACTCCTTCATGTCGACCATGTTTCCCAACGACAGTGGAATTTTTCAACAAGATAATGCGCTATGTCAAAAGGCCAGGAATGTGATGGAGTGGTTCGAGGAACACAGTGGCGAGTTGCAATTGATGTGTTACGCAACTCGCCAGATCTGAAACCGATCGAACACATCTAGAATGTGATTAAACGTGACGTCAGAGCTCATCGCGCCCCTCCCCGGAGTTTACGGGTATTAGGTGACTTATGTGTCCAGATGTGGTGCCAACTCCCACCAGCGACCTACCATCGTCTCTTTGCTTCCATGCCAAGACGCGTCGCTGCTGTCATCTTTGCCAAAGGCGGACATACTGGCTATTAGGTAGGTGGTCATAATGTAACTGTTTCCAGGCAGTGGTCGATTCAGTTTGATCAAAGATCTCAGTCCATGGCATGTGAATACAGCCCATACCAGTATTGATCCACCAAACTGGATCCATGATGTTATGGTGTATGCACCATACCCGAAACCTACCATCAGCTATTAGCAATAGTGACTCATCTGACAACGCAACCATTTTGCAGTCATCTAAGGTCCATCTGCTATGTTCGCGAGCCAGAGAAAAGCACTGCAAGCGATGGCGTTATGTCAGCAGAGGAATTCCGCGTTGGTCTTCTGTTGCCATTTCCCATCAACCCCAAATATCACTGTACTGTCCGCACGTCTCATATTGAGTGTTGCTGTTCTTTAACGCAATGTTGCCTGTCTATGTTGATAGACAGGCAACAGGTGTCAGTGTTGACTGACACCTCGACGCCAACAGTGTTGGTCTCTGTCATTAATTGGAAGTGGTCGACCACTGCGTTGTACGTGGCGGAAGGTACAGTAATGCCGGAAACACTCTTCGCACTGTAGGTCGAGAAAAGATGAATTCAAGAACAATGTCCGAAATAGAATGGTCCATGCTACTAGAACCAACCACTATTCTTCGTTCAAAGTCCGTTAATTCATGGCGTGCTGCCATAATCAAGTCAGAAACTCTTTCAAGCGACTCTTGAGAATACAAATGAAAGCCCCGACACTACACGGCACATTTATATTTTTCTTCCCTAATGCGACCACCATTGATATTTGGATCTTTATGTTCCATGACCCTTAGCACTTCAGTGTATATATACGAAAGGGTATATTTCCACTTGACAATGGTAACAGAAACACAGATAAATTGAACTTCATAGTTGTTTACGAGATTCAAATGGCTCGATTCCCAAAAATATTTTACTTAGACCCCCACAACTTTGGTTAGCACATTTCATTACATTTTGTGCTTTCCAGCTACATTTTTAGTGTCTCCATTTATCTGCCCGTTTCTGGATCTATTTTTAAAAACATTGGAAAAGCAGCCGATTATGTGGAATAATATATACCTTAACATGTTTAGTAATATGTAATACCCTAACAGCAGACTCATTCAGTATTCAAATAAATTAGATTTTTAATTTTGTAGCTGGCATTGTTTAAAAAGTAAAGTTGCTTCAGGTTGATGAAGCAAGGACGAGCTCAGAAACAGAAGATCTGTCGCCAGAAGAACCTTCTTCAAAAACAGAAATCATTCACTCTCTGACATAGAACGATCTTTCTAAAACTGTGTATGAAGCACAGCGCTTTAAGCAAGTGAAGCTTTGACTTTTGGAATATCAGTAAGGATGGAAAATTAAATAATTGGAAATGTGGTACTACAGAAATGGAAGATAGAATACGAATTGAACGTGTTCTGGAAGAAACTATTGAGGAACATAGTTTATTGAATAGCGTCACGGAAGAGATACGGTGGTGGATTATAGGTGTATTTTAAGACTACAGGCGTGATGAATTTATTAGAAGAAACAGTACGAGATACAAAGCGTAAAGAAAGACAAAGGCAGATAACTGAGGACGTAGCTTGTTAATTATTTGTAGTATGGTTAAGCAACTAATGTTAATACAGTACATGTAAAGATATACAATATATACGGCTAGCGTTCTGGCCTCGCATTCGGGAGGACGGCGGTTCGAATCTCCGTCCGAGCATCCAGATTTGGGTTTTCCATGGTTTCCCCAAAATCACTCCAGGCAAATGCCGGGATGCTTCCTTCAAAAGGCCATGGCCGAATTCCTTGCCCCCCATCCTTTCCCTTCTCTAAAGACCTCGCTGTTAGAGATACGTTAAGCAGATAAAAAAAGGTACCATTCACAAATTGAAGTCCAGTTGTTGCAGCCATGCTGTTAAGGAAGTTGTAGCACTGAAAACATTTTTAAATGGTCCATGGTACTTCCTTGGGGAGCATTCCTTAATGTGCTCCACACTCTGGGAAGGAGCTCCGCAGTCACAGACAGGAGAATCTTGAAGTCTCCACTTGTACATGGCGTTTCATTTGTCGTGGCTGTTCTTAGGAGATTTAATTTGACCCACTGGTCCCTCTTCAGATGGAATCCCCGAAGTCCAGTTGCAGGGTCTTCAATATCTTGACGTTTCACAGATGCAGAGGACCGAGTGTGGTGGTGTAACGGCTAGCGTTCTGGCCTCGCATTCGGGAGGACGGCGGTTCGAATCCCCGTCCGGGCATCCAGATTTGGGTTTTCCATGGTTTCCCCAAATCACTCCAGGTGAATGCCGGGATGCTTCCTTCAAAAGGCCATGGCCCAATTCCTTCCCATTCCTTGCCCCCCCCCCATCCTTTCCCATCTCTAAATACCTAGTTGTTATAGGAGACGTTAAGCAGTTGTTGCCATATTTCCTTGACATGGATGTCAAATATATCATGTCATACTGGATTTATGTATATAAGGCGGATGAGGGGTAGATCATTTAGGATCTCGTTAATTGGGAGATCCTATGGATGGTCAGGATGATGTTTCCTCTACGCATCTTCTTTGCGTCTTACCTCTGGAGGCGATATATTGCTGATGATATATAACCAGAGGCCTGGGGTGGATTGCCAGTTATTACTCTCATTCACTCGTAATTAATCTCCTACTATTCTGGAACATTCTTTCATAAGTGTGTAGAAGTTTGCTAAAATTTCTCAAAACTTTACTGTTTCGATATTAAAACTTGTTATAAGTCTGTTGACAATAGTTAAGTTTCAGTCAACTGTTACCAACTCGAAACGAAGAATTTAGAAAGTGATTATGTGACCAACATAAGCCAACATTTTTAATAGTTTTTAGTTTTAAAATTCATGTGATTGTGTCGTTTAAAAAACTGTTTCAAGACGCATTATATCAGCAATATTTTTAAAAAATATTTTATTGACACGTGGCCTGTTGGCCATACAGTCAAGATACATTATATTTATCAGCAATATTTTAATGGTTTATATTGATAATCTTGGCTGAAATTAATTTGCTTACGTTAAGTTCCTATTCAGAGAGCGAAATAAACGCACATTACTGTAATAACTTGAGGATAAATATTTCTCCTCCTACAAGAATCCCAAGAGATTTACTGGCACACAAAAAGCTGTTTTCGTTTTTATTTCACTCTCCATTGAATTCCCTCTGAAATTTCACCTTGATGAGGTGCTTGGCTTGGTAGATTTTACATTTAAAGTTTTTGAATGATTTCGGTGTGGCCGCCTTCTGGATTTCAGTTGTCGCACGGGGAATATTTTTTCCCATCTTCTTCAGCCACGTTATTTCCGCACGTTTTCAACCTGTATGTTATCCTCCTAAGGGCTGATGAGTAATTTATTAGTTAATCAATAAAAGTAAAACATTTCCATCATCTTTTCATCATTTAAGAAATAAGAACGTATTTGCCATGCAAAGAAAAGGCGAATGAAAGTGACAATCTACGGTTAGCAACTGCAATATTCAGAATGTTTTTCCGTGATGTTGTTTATCAAATGTTGTATGATCATTGATCACCCTTTCCCACGAAATTAAAATACTTGAACAAATAGAAAGACATAAAAAAATACTGTTACGCGGAGTCCATCATATAGACGACTACAGCGTGTTTCCCATTTTATGTAATGAACTCGTAGTTGCGGAGATTGTCACAATCAGTGAGCAAATTATTACAAGGAAGGAGGGTGTTGTGTTTCTTTTTAATACTAGAACCACTGACGTGGTGACAAGGGACGTCATAACATTTGTATCATTTTGAATTGGGCAGACAGCGTTATTTTCCGTCATAAACTGCTGTGAAATAAAACAAAGATTCGAATGTTTGAAATACGAGGGAAATTCAAAATTTCGATTGTAATGACGATGTGGAGATAAAAAAATTAGATGAAGACCAAAAGATATAGCAGACTGCATCAGTCTAAAAGTTGTTGACAGGAAAAAAGTTGTTGGGTTGGTTGTTAAGAAAAATAGTGTGGTAGAAACGAAAAGATTGAAAGAATCTGTTTTCTGTTTTAACATTATTGTTCGCGACAGTCTACTCGTGATATAAGTCGAGGTATTTGGTAATCAACTTATCTTATCTCTAAGTGCAGCAAAAAGAGACCGCTGGATCAAAACATTAGAAGAGCTGGACCTGAAAAGAGATAGTCACAAGGCATGGAGACTTCTAAAACGCCTCAACAATGATCCATCTAAGATCACTGGACATTCCAATATAAACGCAAACCAAATTGCACATCAGCTACTCATGAATGGGACGGAGACTCATAAAAGTGGACAATCTAAAAAAACAAAGAAAAATGCACAGAAACAGTCAGGAAGAGATGAACAACCTCACTGAGCCCTTTAGTATGTCAGAGTTGGAAAAGGTTATTCATGAGTGCAAAACAGGAAAGTCGGCAGGCCTCGATGACATACTATCAGAACAAATTAAGAACTTCGGATATAAAACCAAAGAGTGGGTTCTACAACTTTTTAACAAATGTATGAGCTCATATCAAATTCCGAAGGTGTGGCGGAGGACGAGAGTCATTGCGCTGCTGAAACCTGGAAAAGAAGGAAACAATCCTAAAGATTTTAGACTTATTCTACAACAAGCTGGCTTTCGTCCAGGAGAAAGTTGTACTGGGCAACTGCTGAACCTAACACAGTTTATAGAGGATGCATTTGAGACCCGTAAAGCCACGGGCGTGGTCTTTGTGGACCGGTCAGCAGCATACGATACTGTTAACCACCAACTATTACTTGACAAGTCTACAGTCTGACAAAGGCCACCGGATTAACCAAGCTCATCGCTACTCTTCTTCAGAATCGTAGGTTTTTCGTTGACTTTCAAGGACAGCGCAGTCGATGGAGGGTACAAAAGAATGGTCTACCTCAAGGTAGTGTACTGGCCCCAATACTTTTCAACATTTATACAAACGATCAGCCATTACATCCAGCTACAAGGAGCTTCGTGTACGCTGATGACCTAGCTCTAGCCTCACAGAGCACAAAACTTGAAGTTGTAGAAAGAAATTTGTCTGCTGCTCTTGAACGCCTATCAAGCTATTTTAGGGAAAATCACTTAAGACCTAACCCTTCAAAAACTGAAGTGTGTGCCTTTCACCTAAAAAATAGGAAAGCTCAGCGTAAGTTAAAAGTAATGTGGTCAGGTATCGAACTGCAGACATGTAACACCCCAAAACATCAGGGAGTGACACTCGACAGAACCCTCACATATAAGAAGCACTGCATGAATTAAAAAATGAAGATCTCTACAAAAAACAACTTACTGCGCAAATTAGTTGGATCACAGTGGGGCAGTCAACCACAAACTATACGTACATTGGCAATGGCCCTTTGTTACTCTGTTGCAGAATATGCATGCCCAGTTTGGTACTCATCATCTCAGACCAAACAGATGGATGTAGCCCTCAATAACACCTGTAGGCTAGTGACAGGTTGTTTAAAACCTACCCCATTTGATAGGCTCTACCGGCTTTCGGGCATTGCACCACCCAGTATCCGGAGAGAAGTGGCTGCGAACAAGGAGAGGACCAAAGTAGAACGGGAAAGCGCTCATCCACTGCACGGCCATATACCACCAGCCCAGAGACTCAAATCCAGGAAAAGCTTTCTCAGAACATCACGGGAACTAATTGGGTCACCTGAAAAGGCAAGAGTACAGTTATGGAAAATGAGGGTTCCCAACAGCTCGGGACCACTGACAGTTGCAGAGCGCTTGCCACCTGGTCATGAAGAAGACTGGAACGTCTGGCGGTCCTTAAATCGATTGCGAACAGGAGTGGGCAGGTCCAAGGAAAACCTAATGAGATGGGGTTATACTGATACTACCAGTATTAAGTGCGAATGTGGTGAAGACCAAACTATGAATCATATACTCGAATTCCCTATGTGCCCATCATCCTGCAACAACGAAGACCTGTTCCAAGCAACACACAATGCGATCGAGGTTGCGAAGTACTGGGCTAAGTGTGTTTAAAGTTGTTGATTTGCACAATGCATTTAACTGTGTATTTTGATGTTTTTGATACGAGAATAATAATAATTTGATGATTCTACTGGTATGTGCTGGAATGGCTCTACGTTAATGAACAATATATTAGAGTGCAAAATGTGCATGTGTATGCGCCACCAACAGGGCGTCGTGTTTATGGTTCCATTACCGTAGAAGCATCGTCCAAGAGACACCTGGTCCTCAATGGGACATTCCTAGAAGGTCTATGGAGCACTGAATGGGGGTGTGAGGCAAGCCGGCATGGCACCTGCCTCCAAAGTGAATTTTAGAGGAGATCTCGCGAAATAAAAAAAAACTTAATTTATCTTTAATGACGGCATAAATGGAAATAGGTGCGGTTCCTCACAATAAAAGAAAACAGACTAGCAGCCTTAAGGATTTTGCGGTACACATATACTGAAAATCCAATCGTTGATTTTTATTACTATGGCGCGTCCCTAACGGCTCGTCGACGTCGAGGTCATTAGAGTTGGCAATAGATAGGAGACAAGGTCTTTTGAAGGAACCATCCCGGCATTCGCCAGGAGTGATTTCGGGAAACTATGGAAAACCTGGATGGTCGGACGAAAATTCGGACCCAGGTCCTCCCGAATTCTAGGTTGGCTCACCCACCACGCTCGGTCCACGCGGACTGTTAAAATAGAATGTGACCTCATGGTCGAAAGATTACTACCAGTTTCGGTTATTTTTATCAAAATGAACAGGAATTAGTAATATAAATTAAATAAGATAGTAAAGGTTACGTTAATTTCATTGAAATGAGATCAACAGTTAAACACTTTATATGACAATAAAGAAATGCTATTTTCTGGAAAAATTACTTTAAATGGTATAACACAGGGCGTTCGCCGGGAAACGCTACCCACTGTTTGCGCTACAAGGAAGAAACTGCTCCCGGCGAGCGAGCGGTCAGCTCCCGGCATTGTTCGACCGTCAGCCGCGGATTATTTCATAATAATTACGCTTCATAAACTTGTACGTGCTAAGCATTTAAATGTGACGTCAGTTACGGATCAACAGTGCCATCGTGGACACCCTGCAGGTACCAGTTGCAAAATCTAATCCTAGGCCCCTGGTCTATTTCTGTAATTTTATGCACCACAATTGTTTTGTACGGCTTTAAGTGAACTAGCTTTGTTACTTTCCAAGCTGACGTCTTAGATACGCCTGCCTGCTGCCCTAACTGACTTAATGATTTTTTGGGTGACTGTTCTAGTCGAAAAGCGATATCGTCAATTTTCTCCTCTGTGAGAATACGGTTGACTGACAGTCTCTTTTTGTTAAAAAATGAATCCGTTTCTCTTACTTTTTTAACCAGACGCAGAATTGTTGATTTAGCTGGCAGTAAAGCGCCAGGATATTGGCGACGAAATTTACTGCGACACTTTTTAAACGACTTCTTCTTCACATATGTATCGTAGAGAAATATTCTTTGTTGCAAACTGTAACGTACCATAATTTTACTCACACTCAAACACGGTACAGATTAGTAAGAGTATGAAGCCCCAAACCAGCCAAACCGCAAAGAAACGTTTATTCACAACACTGTTGGGGCAGCGGAGGTGTTAAACAGTGCGGTGATTCACGGCGCCGTGTAGCGGGAGTTGCTGGTTCCACTGTCCCAGCAAGCTGCCGACGGCAACAGACTGGGAGGGTAGCGTTTCCCGGCGAACGCCCTGTATTAGCTTAATGAAATTTTAACTAACATAGAGTCGCTTTCCTAAGCTGACAGAGAGTGTGGAGGAATGAAACTAATCACAAACCATTAATACTCAGAAAATAGCTGGTTACAACTTCCTGGCTGGCTGGAACTGCCTGTCTCGCGACCAAACTGAAGTGGCGAGATGCGGAGGTGAAGGACTGTACTCGCGAATGTGGTGTGTTCTACATTAACTGGCCGCATAGAGTCTCGTACCACAGGACTAGTAAAAAAGAATGCATATATTTCAAGCTGTTATAATGGGCTTTATTTTGGTCACACAGAAAATGTACTCACATCAATATGTAATTTATCCAGTTTATGAATTGTACTTAACACTTAAAGATAATTTCAGACAGATGATTGCCTTCTTCGTCAAGTCTATGGTCTATGGTCTAAAATGTAGCTAAGGATGTAGCGCACATATGCTACACAGGAGACGAAAGGAGAAGCCATTTACTGCTGGATTGTAGTAATTTGATGGGTGTGAAGAACAAATTAACAAACGAAATAACTGTAAAAGTTGGAAGATGGCCAGTAAATAAATTCAAACTGGATAAAATTATTGCCAAAGCTTCTTGAATTCAATAGAGTTTGTAAGGAAAAAAGGCCCTTATAAACACGTTTCTAGTTTAAATGTTTGTCTCTGGCGAGAACACTGACGAATTGGCTATTGATTTATTGGACTGAGAAAGATTGCGAAGCGTCCAGTCAACGCAACTGATAAAGGAGTTCCGTAGCAGCAGGTAGCTGAGATTTATAAGGGTCAAGCCTGGCTGCCTAGCATCTCGAATGTTCTAAAACAAATGGGCAAATAATATCACGAAGGCAGTTGCGAGTTGCAAGGTTGTCAGTAATAGAGTGAGATATGGGGCGGCAGATCGTTCAGACAGCGAGCGTCGATAAACTACTTGTTAGGTCTAGGGGAGGGGTTGGCTGGGAAGCTGCGCTGGGCTTCGTGGGGGGAGGGAAGTTCCGAGCCAAGCCACGTAGCTTTTCATTCATATTATTTGTCACAGTTAAAGTAAGGTATAGAACATACAACAGCATGTGAATATTTATTTCCGTCATTTACGATAGTCTGACAAGATAAAACAGTACAAAATGTCTTCTGGAATCAATCTGGAACCCATGCGGGAGGGAGGGGGGGGGGGAGCTTGAGACAAAAGCCACGTTGGGCTACAGAAAGGGGAAGGGGGATTCACAGGAGTTAAAAATGGAGCTACGTAGTTTATGGACGCTCCGACAGCGGGAGGGCAATGGTTAAACGGACCATTGAACTGCAATCGCAAAAGTAAGAAGATGCCTTAGCAGAGTCGGTTATGAGTCGCGAGCAAGAAAAACTTCAAGCAGAAATAGACTGGATAGTAAGAAAGATTAGAGAGAGATGCTTCTGAACCAGAAAAACCTTATATTAGTCGAAGAGCTAGGTAGTATAGGATGCTATAGAATCAATACTAATAAAACGCGTGTGATCGTGTTATCGTGTGATTGTGTCAATAACGCTGACGTCATGCATTTGGACTTCGTTACCGCACCAACTACGTCCAGAGATGCTAGTGCAAAATAGAAGTTATGAACATTATTTCATAACAATACTACGACGTGCATTCAAGTTCTAAGACCTCCGATTTTTTTTCTAACCACGCAAATTGAGAAAACGAATGATTGACGCTGTTCAAGTAAGGAAAAACGTTGCCATTTTAAGTATCTAAAACAGTTCTCATTCTCGACGCTGCCGCTAGAGTTCCATCTGTCGTACAGTTCTGCCATCTCTGTCACGTATTGACAACGAGTGCATGCTCATTTTAAAACAATGCACATGTTTCTATTTATTTCCAGTATGGACAAAAAAAATCGGAGGCCTTAGAATTTGAACGCACCTCGTACCTGGTTAAGCATCGGCGAAGAAATGAGTTGTCAAAACACTGAAAGAAAAGTATACCTTGTGCTTGAAATTAACATATTATTTATTACTGGCTTTTTGTTTGTTTATGTTAGTTTGATGTTCCGTTATATATTTGTATCCACAGATATCAATGATGCGATCTATGCAGCCTGGCACAGAATTAAAGCCAATATTACTCGGCATAACGTAGGTTGTTAGGATTTATGTTGGTTTACTTTCACTGAGGCAATATTACTGACGTTATTATTTCAGACGCATGTATATAGTTCCAACTGTGTAACGATGTAAACTACAGTACAAAAATGTGTAACATTTATAAAATCAGGTTTATGAATATTATTTAATAACAATTGTATTTAGTTAAGCAAATTTGATTTGTCAGTAGACTGTGTTCATCCTGTCATTTTTGATGGGCTTGTATATTTTTTTCAGCTAGAAATGTATATATTAGTAGTAGTTATACCAACCAGAATATCTTCAAAAGTTCCCCAATGTTTGAAAAATTTCTTAATGTTCTTAAATAAATATTCATAATGTAGTGTGGTTCTTTAGAATAATAGGTTTCTGAAACGGGTAGGAATGCAGTAGTTTAAAGGTGCGAGGATTCAGATATAGTCCATTGTTCTCCGGTGACCATTCTTTGACGGAGTAGAACGTAGAGCATTCGTTTTATTATTTATGACAGTTTAGTTAAAATCTATTACATTGGTTGTCATTAAAATATCTTGAATTGAAAACACACAGAGATAGCTGGGAAGCATCACGAGAGGAAATACACAGACGCCGTTCCTAAAGCAAGAATATGAGGAAACGTTGAAAGCGGGGAGAGGCGATACTATGTAGACCATATATGGGAAACCCCCGACCTCCGCCAGCTTCCATCCGGCCCGCGAGAGATTCAGATATTTCAAATAACGCGCAAAAAAATCTGTATTTATTCAAGTAATAAAGACTAAAATCTATAAATAATATTATCAAGCTTACGCAGTGGAACGCCACAGATCGAGTCATAAATAAGAAAATGTGTGAATTTTTATCGCCTTTTTATTCACTACTACCTACTTATTTCTTACCTACGTCCCGCGACCTGATTATGTCCCGAAATTACGCCCTCAGCTAAGCAAAGGTTGCCCAGACCTGGTGTAGACCAAAGTTCTTCTTCTAGGAGGAATGCTGCTAGATTAAGAATGGGTCAAGTTCAGTAAGTAGCATTTTATGTGCATACAGAAACAGTGCGCACGTAGCAAAGGCGTTAATGGTGGCTCTTGGAGGAATTTCTCATTAACGACTCATTTACGAAGAATAGTTCAGTTAAACGGCGCCATTCTCCATGAAGCTTGATGCAAAATAGTTGGAAGAAGTGATGAATAAATTTTATACAGTAACTCATGTTATTTTTAGCTCTTTATAAACGGCAGCTTATAATCGTTTTTCTTACGCCAATATATAAGTTTTGAACGAAAGATCACTTAAGTACTGTTCATTTATAAAACATGCTGTTTGTCTGAATTATTTTGTACGTACTATTATACATGTCTAAACGGAAAACATGTAGTGTTACATATACTGACAATATAGGAGCAACTAGCAGGCTCCATATTGCTGGGATTGAAGGTTCGACTCCCGTCTTCGGCACGGGTGCTTTGAATCAGATGTTGTGTCCGACTCGAGTTGTCTGTACATTGTCGAAACAATACACCATGATACTTCAGCCCGATCTGGATGAAACTGGATGTATCGCCTAGTAGCCAAATGACATTTTTTATGTTAGAGTATATTAATGTACAGAGCTGGTGCAGTAAGAGAGTAGGGCATTGTTGGACGGGAGACCCCGTAGGGTAGTTCGGGCGGCGCCGGTTGACAGGGTTTGATTTGCCGCGCATACGCATTTGTCGTGGTTATGCTACCGGGTACAGCGGACCTACAGTTTAACGTTACCTCTCTTACTGGATTATTAAATTAAATTTTTACTGTTAATTAAAATTACCAATTTACTCAAATATTAATTTTATATCGAATATGGGATAAAATTAGATCTGGTAATAATTGACAAACAAATTATATTTATATATATAAAAAAAGTGTGGAAAAAATCTAACTATAGTAAACAGTACATTGCCTCCGGCATGGCTAATATTGAACTCAATTTCCGACTAATAAAAATATTGGGTCGCTGTCCTTATTGTCCCAAACTAAATTGGTTTAAAAGTTTATAATGCGGAGAAACAAGAAACTGTTTCAGGGAACTTCAGGTATTATTCCAAGGTGACATGTGGACACAAATGCTGCTGCAATTATATTTCACATTATCGTCTCACTGTTGTATTATTCAAGGCACTGGTTGAAGCGATGGCTTCATCATCGTTGCACTTAGGTGCGATCACCTTAAACATCCACTGCTCATAAATAAAACTGATTCACCCACTTGAAATCTGGTAACAAACATGGCTTCTTTCTCCTCCACGAGTAGCAGACGGACCCTTTGTTTTCACACCCTTGCACCCAACGTGCCAAGGTTATTTTCGCCGCAGCAACCACACAGCCAATGAGATTCCTCCAGTACATCCATAATTCGCATGCGACTCGGTCATGGCTGTTACCCAAAGCACCTCCACCAAATCGGTGTAGCACAGACACCCTTTTGCCCGGTGGATCACGAAGAATTAGCAGATCTCGACCACATCACTTTAGCGTGCACTCTATATCGGACTCAACAAAAGAAACTATACAATAGCCTTGTAAAGTTCAAAATTCCACTCCCAACATCGATACGCATCCTGCTGAGAGGGGGAAGAAGTGACGTGTATGGGGCGCTGGCCACATACCTAAGAGAGGCAGACATCCGTATCTAAAGACACCAAACATAACAAAAATAACAATCACATACAAGTTATGATCTTACAAATTCAGCACATTTCCTGCAATACCACTAACGGAATCGGTCGGAACTGCATTTTAGCTGACCTAAAAAATTAAATTGTAAATCATCAAGGAACTCTCACTAATCAGTTTAGTTATATCAGGTGCAAGGCTAACCGGATATACCAAAGCCCAGCGAATCTTACTTTGCAAGGAAACATCACTGCGCCCCAATGTGATTTTATATTGTTTACCGATATAATTGTCATCATTGTATTATTGTATCAATATACTTTCTAAATATGTATTACTGTATTCACTGAATAATTGTATCACCCATTGTGAAATAAGATCCAGCTTCATATTATCGCTGGCACAAATGTAATCGTGTATTCCCTTATCAAGGGCTATCGCTGTATCATTGTAATATTGAATAACTGTATAATTTAGTGTGAATTAAGAAATGAATACATCTTTGCTATACGATAAGAATCACATGTTAAATTAATGTAAATGATAAAGCTGGCCGTATAGTCGACAGACAGAAGGCCATTAAAATAAAAAAAATAAAAAAATACAAAAATTCCTCCAGCCGATCCGCGTCCGCGCCGTTGGTGGTGGCGAAAGCATGTAACCAAAATTGCAGTCTTATTATGTGCCCAATAGATGGCAGAAACTGTCCAATTTCGGTCAGTCACACTTTGATTCGTCCTTGAGCGCCCTCTGCTATGTCCAACTTGCTAGCGCTCACCAACCCGGGTGCAAATATTGGGAAGTGCGCCACATGTAGTGTATTCTCGATAACACTACAATGTTAAATCCGATCCAAGGAAGCGTTTGGCGTACTTCACATTAAACAGCAATCTGTGCCAGAGGTTGAAGGTCGACTTAAGGGCCTTTCAGAATCCCCGCCCAGATAGAGAATCGAACTACTGAGTGACCAACCCGCTCCTGCTAGCAGTGAAGAGTGATGATTCGAGCTCGTACCGTAGTGCAACCCACTACTCGGCGGCCGCCCACCTGTTGTATTATCCTCAACAAGTGGTTACGAGCGGCTGTCACGCGAGCCGTGACGCGTCACGCCCTGTTACAGCCCGCTCGCTACACTGATTCACTGTACCGGCAGCTCCACGCGAGGTAGTGCCGCTACCAGAATCCTTCCGCTGATTTTACTGAGACTTAAAGAAGCTATGGGATTAATCGCTAAGTAATACATGTGATTCCTGTCGGCTTTATCACAACTCGATTAATACTTTTATTCATAAACAGGATCTGACATAACTCTCCGAATTTCTCTGTTTTTCTAAGGAGACTGAGTATGTTGTTACAACAATGTACATGTCTTCTTGACATTACAACATTTTTACTAATGTTTATAATCTCTTATTGATTCTGGTATTATAATTGGGTGGTAGGCTGTTTCAACTCTACGGTAATCTCTGAAAGGTTTGATTTAACGTGTTATATATTTAGAAGAAATCATGTAGTCAACAACCATAGTAACAGAATCCGAAGAGTGTTGTGTTTATCTTTGATGTATTGTGATCCGATTTACCTGCAAGTATTACTAGCCTCAGAACTCGAATCTACGTCACTGATGCAAAAGATACGCCTGACATAATTAAGAGTTTGGCAGCAAACTAATTTCAGGAACGATATCAGCCGCATCACCTGTGGAAGTCACAACCAACCAAAATGACTCTTTGATGTAAAATTTTGCGTTCTGCTACAAAATAATGTCTCTGAATATATTTACGCGTAGTTTTAAAGTCGCCTTTGAAACTCCTATTATTTTGCTGTTTGTTTGAACGAAGCATTTCTAAGAAAACGATTAAAATTGCTTTGCTACAAAACTGTTTTATACTGAAGACTAGCATTTTCTCGCTAACTTTGATGTCTGTAGTAAAGTGTTTACCTTTGTTTTTCTTCCAGTAGCATAAACATTTTATAATGTAGTGTCTTTGTAACCTTTACCTTAAATTAAATTCCATAAGTTCTTTGGGCTTATGGGAGTGTTAATTATTGATGTAGTCGTTTGATTAACGTTTTCCTTCCTTGCATTCTAACGTATTATATTTCAGAAAAGCAATTAAAAAAATTACCAAAGTTAAGTCGTCAAAAAACAATATTAGCAAAATCCAAAGGGTGGCGAGTTTATCTGCATTGTAAAGCGATTTTTGGTGGGTATCTTGTAAATGAATGTTAATCTGGAATGCAGTGTGATTTATATGATCTTGATACGCATGAGTCATCATTTCTCGCTTCGTTTCCCTGTCAAGTAGAATCATTAGATATAAATTTTAAGCTAAACAATAAACTTTACAAATTTGAAAACCCCGTCCAAATTGGTTCCGTTGTGTTTTAATGATGTCTGGATAAAGGCAGCAGACGCAGCTCGTTTACATATTTATAGTAATATAGATTAATATTTATTTGAATTTGATTGTAATCAGATTAATTTTTTTTACTCTTCCAATCATCTGCATATACAGGGTGTTACAAAAAGGTACGGCCAAACTTTCAGGAAACACTCCTCACACACAAACAAAGAAAATATGTTATATGGACATGTGTCCGGAAACGCTTACTTTCCATGTTAGAGCTCATATTGTGGACGGCTGTGATACAATACGCCATTCTCCAGGGCTGCATCAGCGCATCAGGGATTCCATGCGACGGAGGGTGGATGCATGTATCCTCGCTAACGGAGGACATTTTGAACATTTCCTGTAACAAAGTGTTTGAAGTCACGCTGGTACGTTCTGTTGCTGTGTGTTTCCATTCCATGTTTAATGTGATTTGAAGAGAAGTAATAAAATGAGCTCTAACATGGAAAGTAAGCGTTTCCGGACACATGTCCACATAACATATTTTCTTTGTTTGTGTGTGAGGAATGTTTCCTGAATGTTTGGTGGTACCTTTTTGTAACACCCTGTATTTACTTAACTATAATACATGTTGCTTTACAATATTTACGACTGTAAAAAATTCTAGAAATATGTTTAAAGTCTGATCTGTTCTCCTGAGCAATTATGTCAATAACTAATTTTGAATTTAACATACTTTTTTGATAAATATCCAGCTGTTATAAATGAACCTCATTCTATGAATTTATCAATGTCATAGAAGTTGCTAGAATTCTCAGAAACGCTAATGTCAGAATTCGATCTTCGTCAGTTCCTCTATAGCATGTTAATTACATGCAGTGTCATCTCGCTTGTTATTAAAACTCTACTTTTAAGCCGGATTCAAACAGGCTGAGCACCTAAACGAAAATTTAACATTCGTTCACCCGAGACCATTTACTGAATTCAGGGAGTTTTATTTCAAAGGGTTGTGAAATCTACTTCGTAACATGTAGTACATGCCCGCTCTAGAGTCATAGCTCTGAAGGAAGTAGTAGGAGTAGTGTTGCAAATTGAAAAAAAAAAGTTTTTTTTTCAGCTTTGTGAAAAAAAAAAACATGAAAAAAACTTAGCACCCTTGTTTTTTTTTTCTAAATTTGGTTTTTTTTTCAGAAAACATTATATTTGATAAATTATAATTTCATTTACGGAACTTACATTTTACAAGTGTGTTTTAAATCTTACTGAATCATATAATGTTTTACATAATAATTCATAAATGTATCTATATAGGTAACATAATTTTATTCATCCTATGTCAGTACCACATTCACTAGTATCAGCATTACCATCACTAGTTCAGTCGGTGTCGGAATTTTCTGTTTCTTCTTGTCTCCTCTATATCCATAACTTCAGAAGAAGTTACAATTTTCTTTTACTGGTTGTTCTTGTATTGTACACAAAAGATTTTGGGATTGCAATTTTAAATTGTGAGCAAAGTACACACTGTGCTTAAAGACTGCGCCGATAGTCTTTTAAGTTTGAATTTAAATCTATTATCATACAAAATAGGAGCTTTATTTCTTTCCAATCGTTGGTTTACGCCAAAAGTTGCAAGGAAACGATTCATAATTACTGACAATTTAATGACTTAGTATCACTATACGCTGAGAGTTTAACAAGTATACGAATACAAGGAAAGCACAATAAGTAATAAAAAGAGGCAAAAAAACGTAGATAAATTTTAAATTCCTAATTTTTTGAAAAGATCCATAAGTCTACAGATAAATTCGTAGGGCTAGCAGCACTAGTTCAAATAGCGAGTATCAATCCAAACAATAGGGAACGGGGATTCCTTCTCGCGCAACATAGCCTCTTCGGGAAGTCCCCATTCATAAAAGAAAATTTCAGTCAATGTTGCCAATATTTTCGTATTTTTTTTTTCTACTGAACCAGAAAAATATATTAGATTTAAAAATTAAGAAAAGTACTTAAAATAAACTCTAAAACAGTCATATTAATCAATAAATGCCTTACAAATTTGAGATTTAGTGGTTACGAAAAAAAACGTGTCCCAGAAAAAAAACATGTTTTTTTTCTAAGTTTTTTTTCATGTTTTTTTGTTCAAGCCAGAAAAAAAACCGTTTTTTTACAACACTAAGTAGGAGGCTAACTTATATTGGCCCTTCGCGTTTGTTTTGTTCTTGTCCTCCCTCATTTTGCATACAAAACTGTTTGCCTGATGTGTTGTGAAGCGCCCAGCTGGGACCAGCCATGAATTATTCACCGGCAGTAGAGGCGCCAATAAGAAAGTGATCAGCTCTTAACCTCCTAGGAGGCCCCGCGCTCACTTTTATCTTCGTTAGAGTTCTGATACTTTCTTTGCTACAAGAAAGACCTTTAAGCTAAAATGTCCCGAGTTTTCTATGTGTACCCACAGTGAATAATATTTTCTTGGATAAAGGCAGCAGACGCAGCTCGTTTACATATTTATAGTAATATAGATTAATATTTATTTGAATTTGCTTGTAATCAGATTAATTTTTTTTACTCTTGACACCGTAACCACAAAATATCTCAATCTTCTTTGCATGTGATGTACTCTTCCTCCACAATACTCCAGTGCCAGTAAAACGAAAGTAACGAACAGTCTACACAAGGCAATAAGCATTTAAAATGAGTATATTTTTGGTAGCCATTTCGGTTGTTTATGCAATGTTTAATGATTATCCACGATGTTTTGAACCTAGTTCCACTATCATGTCACAAAGCTACTTGATATTAAGGTCGCCATGTTACGCTACTTTCACTGAAAACATGCGGCTAGTTCGTGTAAAATAAAAAATAAACCTGATTTCTTGTTCAATCAAACTTGTTATCGACACAACACAAGGGACAATACATCTACAATGATCAAACAAGGAGCACAGCAAACTTTCCTACACTATGTTATTTATATTTCGCGGAGACTTTAATTGTGTCGATAATCAAGTTATCAGTCACCGTATTTCCTGTTGTATGCTAGGTAGAACAATGAGTAGGCCTGCGGAATTGTAGTTCCTATAGCGCAGTGAAGTTTGTAAGCTTGGTGAATTTTCTCGAACATTGGGATCGAAGGTGAATCGAACCAGTCAGTTGCTGTTTGCACTGCAGCAGAGCAATGTAGAATGATTGATAGAGCGAACACCAAAAATTTGTAATGTTTAAAAATCTAAGGTTTTTGTGAATCTGTTATAAGTTTTGCCAACCACGGTGCATGGTGCGTTTCCGACCCTGGCGGGCTACTAGATGCTTGTGCTAGTCTGCAGTAACCGACTTACTAACCGACTTATCACCGGTGTCGCTAAACTACGCGTCTGTAATATGATTAACCAGTTCGGTGATAGGAAAGATGCAAATTTATATCATCTTATATATACATATAACAAGAATGTAACCGGGGAGAAGTCTATACATTCAAGTTAGTTAAAAAAAATAGTTTTGAGCATTGTTAATATCCTACAGAAAAGCAATCAACTGTTTTCAAAATTTGTGTCTGTCTGAACGGATTTCACACAAAATCCACTGGTGAGATTTTGAAGGGGTTTTGAATAATTTACAGCTCCTGATCATGGAGCTAAAATGGAACATGTTTCATCTTGGTGTGAAGTGGAAAAGCTGACAAAATGAAGATAAAAGTTTCCATAAATTAGTACCGATGTTTTCATTGAATGTGATTCACTTTTTTTTTTTTAATTGCTTTACGTCTCCTATAACAACTAGGTCTTTAGAGACGGGAAAGGATGGGGGCAAGGAATGGGAAGGAATTCGGCCATGGCCTTTTGAAGGAAGCATCCCGGCATTCACCTGGAGTGATTTGGGGAAACCGTGGAAAACCCAAATCTGAATGTCCGGACGGGGATTCGAACCGCCGTCCTCCCGAATGCGAGGCCAGAACGCTAGCCGTTACACCACCACGCTCGGTGAATGTGATTCACGCAAGAACTACTGTCTGAATTTAGTTGATTTGAGCAGTCGAAATGCATATCGCGATTTAAGCTCACGAATGGTATCGTTTTATTAGGAGGATATATGCTACTTTTTTTTCTCGCTGGCAATGTGTTACATGTGTCATGCTTGGCGAAAGTTACTAGAAAATAAATATATGTTTTATTTATTTCTCTTCTTTGGAGTACCGAAGCCCAGAGAAATTGTAACTATGCAAATGTTCTATTTGGATACTTAAATCCCTTTTAATTCCCTTATCACTGAATCCGTTATTGTGCAATATATGAAGCTAATATTGAGAATAGCCTGTGGGTTTTATACAAGAACAGGTTCTTTATATCATTGTGTCGTGGCATTAGACTCTTTACGATGATGGCTAAGTGCAGTGGCCATGTAAACTAGGTAGCGAGTTGTGACCTATTCAATCGTACAAACTAACTTTTCGAATTATTAAACTAGCTGTCGATTACGTCGTATTTTATACGTACACATAATTTCATGAGTCAATTGTTTTCAAACATTGAAATTCCAAACACAGAGTTCGGTTTGTGGGGGGTAACACTATGGCCGAAGTTCATCAGGCCATGCAGATTTCAGTTTTCCTTGATTTAATTTAATTTAATTTAATTGCAATGGAGCACAGGCTCCGGTGGCAATTTCCCTACACACCCATCTTCCCCCTATCCTGCACCTACCTACATTTGCCCTCTACAAATTTTATCTTTAAATTCTTTCAAAGTTTTCGGTAAATTATTCATCATTTCTCTTGGTAACTCATTTCAATCCCTGACACCTTTACCTAAAAAAGAAAATCTTCCCACACCCTTGTGCCTGAAATCGAGTGCCAGCTTGTGGTCATGTTCATCTTTTCCCTTCCAACATTTAAACCTTCGTCCAGAATTTTTGACAAAACTCGTAATATGCTTTTCATTATTATTAAGGCTGCTTTATTGTAGAGCCCAAACACACGATACATTTTATTTACAGACCGGACGCCCACCATGCATTGTAATTGTTCAGCTGCTGCTAGTCAAGTGGCCAAAGATTCTTACAATATTTACTAGCTAGTGATGTGCCGGATATCCGTATCCGCGGATATCCCAGGGGGAGAAAAGATCTGTATCCGTATCCGTATCCGTTACTTTTTTAGCGGATCTTTTGTAAATAATTTCACTAAGCACGTATATAAATTTTTGAAGATATATAGCAATGAAATACTGTTAACTTCAATTCCAATTAGCCTACTTCATAATTCTTAAAATCTCATATCTGGCACATTTATATTGCAAAACTTAATTATTTAAACATATATTTTATTACAATAAAGTCTTCAGGGGTGTACCGACGGATGGTGTTGTGAAAACACATTTCGACGACTAGCTCTGCCGTCTTCTTCAGGTGTGGAGACATCTGCACTGGTCGGCTGACCCACAAATACCCTATCTGTGAAGATGGCGGAGCTAGTCGTCGAAATATCGTGTTTTCACAACACCATCCGGCGGTACACCCGTGAAGACTTCATTGCAGTCGAACGCCGGAAATTCTTCCTTCTTACATTTATTTTACTAGTTTACCAATGGTAACTGGTAACTTACCACTGTTATAAAATTAAGGTATTATTTTAACTAGCTTTATAATGAGATCAGGCCTCTAATCTTTGTGATTTTCTTGCTGAAATTATTTTTAAGGTACTGCTAAAGTGTTTACATCAGATAAAACTTAAAAAAATAAATGTTATATTTAACATTAAGTTTGGAAAAATTCTACTTCAAAAAGTGTAAATTGGCAGTTTTGTCGTCCAAAAGTCTATTACGATGAGCATCATAAATTATGCTGAACTGCTCACTTGGAACGCTTGTTACAGGTGATGATAAATATGTGCGACCCATGTGTCACAGACCTCCAAATTTTTTACTATTATTGTTAACAGATGTTTTAACAATCAGGTGCAACTGATGTGCTGCACAATCAATATTATCTACGTCAGATAAAGTGCAGGATCTCTTCATGTTGGATCCTCCATCTCTTACCATGCAGTGCACATTCTGTTTGGGATTCCCCACACTTCAAACATATTTTGAAATATTTCCGAAATGTAATCTCCCGTTTGACGTTCTTCAAGTATCTCCGCTTTTAAAAAAAATATTTTCCTTTATAAAATCTTTTGTAATGTTCTGGATACCAATGAAACACCTTACCATAAAACCTACCAGATATAGGATGTGAAGGAAATTCTCTAAAAATCCTTAAAGTTCGTTTCAGATAAATTCCGTAAAATATTTCCTGCCATTTAGAACATAATTTGCAATAACATTATCCAGCAATCGTCGTAACCCAAAAGGTAATACAGAAAAAGCTATCATTTCTGCAATTAAATAGTTTTAAATAATTTTTATTTTTTACTATACCACATTTTGACTGTTTCTATGTATTCGTAAAAAAATGTTTTTCTAAATTCTCTTTTTACCGTTTTTAAAGACGTCCCCTGCTGAATGTGTTCGCCGGCAATCTTATTAGCGGAGTCTTCTTTTAAGAATAACTCATATTTTTGTGGGTGTTTCGTCTGAAGATGATTTTTTAAGATAGTTATACATTCATGGGAATACATTCCTTCACAGAGTTTGTATTTATTTTAATTTAACTTAGAACTTCCCAAAAAACAGAAACGTATATAATCTACGCAGTCCTGTGTCATCCTAAAATATAAACATAAACACACATAGTTCAAGGTCAAAACACGTCGCGTAAGTTGGACGTTCGTCGATAATAGATCGTAGTTGACGACTTTTCCACTGTCGGTCCAAATTTAAAAAGTTGAGATCCGTAACCGTATCCGTATTCGCGGATCTAGACAATAATGATCCGTATCTGTATCCGTATCCGCGGATATACATTTTTAACGATCCGGCACATCACTATTACTAGCTAACGATATTAAGCTTACGTTACCCAAAGACTCTACAAAACTACGTCTTGTGGACCCCTACAAAAATATAAATCAATTTACAGATATTGATACAATTATTCATAACGATTTTAATCAATCAAAGAAAATCAACGTAATATGAATAATAATAAAAATGTTTTGTTGGTTGTAAGATCGTCACATGCTGCACAGAAAATATTACTATAATTATATGGCGGTTTTTCTGGAGCAGCTTCTTATTGTTAAACGATGTTTGATGATTAATTTTTGTGTTTTGTTAAATTGTGTGGTAGCTGCATTACACTAGGTATAGTGACCGGAATTAATGAGACAAAGTGACGTTGATGTCTATTTCAGTTGGCTACTTCCGTCACACACCATCCAACTAGCTAAGGTCGATGCATCACCATGATGCTGTGTGTTGCTTGCTCAGTCTACAAAAGAAGAGGCGACTGGCACCTGCGATGGAGAGAGAAAAATTTGTCATAGAAGAGAATAACCCGGGAAGTAATTTAATTAATATGAATATAACGGGTGCGATTAGCTCGAGTTATTACAAATCTAAATCCTCCGTTCGAATTTTAAATCAGAATCTTTTGAATATGTATACAGGGTGTTACAAAAAGGTACGGCCAAACTTTCAGGAAACATTCCTCACACACAAACAAAGAAAATATGTTATGTGGAAATGTGTCCGGAAACGCTTACTTTCCATGTTAGAGCTCATTTTAGTTTCGTTAGTATGTACTGTAATTCCATGGCCCCCACGCTCTCCTGACCTCAACCCTCTTGACTTCCATTTATGGGGCATTTGAAAGCCCTTGTCTACGCAACCCCGGTACCAAATGTAGAGACTCTTCGTGCTCGTATTGTGGACGGCTGTGATACAATACGCCATTCTCCAGGGCTGCATCAGCGCATCAGGGATTCCATGCGACGGAGGGTGGATGCATGTATCCTCGCTAACGGAGGACATTTTGAACATTTCCTGTAACAAAGTGTTTGAAGTCACGCTGGTACGTTCTGTTGCTGTGTGTTTCCATTCCATGTTTAATGTGATTTGAAGAGAAGTAATAAAATGAGCTCTAACAAGGAAAGTAAGCGTTTCCGGACACATGTCCACATAACATATTTTCTTTGTTTGTGTGTGAGGAATGTTTCCTGAAAGTTTGGCCGTACCTTTTTGTAACACCCTGTATATGGCGCACCAAAATGGAAGGAGGAAACGAAATGACACTACACATCACTATCGAGAGTTCCATAGACAAGTACCAAATCACCTTTTTTTTTAAAGAAAAAATCGATAACAATTTAATTTTAAATAGAGTTCATTATTAATTTTTTGAAATATTTTTCAGATAGTATGATAAAACACAATAACATTTACTTGAAAAAATTGATTATTCGACTGTAGAAATTCTCTATTAAGTTATATATACAAATTTTTGTAAGACGCGGATTCGAATCTTTGTCCGGGCATCCAGATTTGGATTTTCATGGTTTCCAGAATCACTCCAGGTGAATGTCAAAATGCTTGCTTCAAAAAGGCCATGGCCGAATTCCTTTCCGTTCCTTGGCCCCCTGCTCTGACCTCGATGTTGACGAGGCGTAAAGCAAGAAGCAAAAAATAAAGTACAGTCGAAATTAAATTCAACCATGCCCTATGACGGATTCGAACCGGTGACACTTGCAAACTGAGGTCAGCGTGCTAACCACTACCCTTCTAGAGCTGGTCCCTATAAAATGTAATTCTTAGGACACTTCAAATCACTGCAAATTTATAAAATAATTTTGGGATCTGGAGTATCGCAAATAAAGGGGAATAAGATTTTTTTTATCGTTTTCAGCCAAAAACTAGTACAAATCTGGAAATACAAAGAAAAATTCAAACATTTTGAAGATTAGCATATGGTCAATTAAGTAATAACGATCACCTTAAGAAAAATTCAACTCTCACTTCTCCCCTTTAAATCTGTTAGAATTATTTTTATCTCCATGACATTACCAAATTTTACCTAATTATATTAAGACTAGCAACACCTAGGGTGTGCAATTACGAATTTCTAAGTTAAAGGATTCAATAGTTATTAGGATTCACAGACGGACAAATGAGTGATTGTATAAAATTGTGTGATTCAGAAAGAATGTAACCATGTAAGTATCATTGATCATTCTGGGAATAAAAAAGGATGCAAGACCGACAACTAGTTGATTCCGTGCCGTGCTTTGTAGTGGGGTGGGTAGCTTCTTATAGACACAACTCACGCCCTCGCACCTGTTGCTCACTGTCAGACACCTAGACCTCATGTTTCACCGGCGCGGAGTCAGAAAAACGGTGAGTGTCAACCAGTTCGAAACAGGGACAATAATTCCCTTTGTCTTGTTCCCCTTTAATAAACTATAGTCAGTGTTCTATCTTCTGTCCTTAGCTAACCTTGACTGGTAATTATTATTATTATTATTATTTTTACGTATGGCTTTACGCCTCATCGACGTCGAGGTCATTAGAGGCGGAATGGGTCTGGGGGACAAGGATAGGGAAGGAATTCGGTCATGGCCTTTTGAAGGAAGCGTCTCGGCATTCGCGTGGAATGATTTAGGGAAACTATGGAAAAACCAAATCTGGATGCCCGGACGGGGATTCGAACTGACGTCCTTCCAAATGCGAGGCAAGAACGTTAACCGCTCACTCACCAGGCTCCGTCCGGTAATTATTCTGTGCAGAGAGCACCTTACAGTTTGTTAGATATACAGCACTGTTGACAAATTTGTTAACTGTTTGTATTTTAAAACGAAATAATAACATTCATAAAGTTCATGGTTTACAAATGATATCTGCGTTTGTCAAAGTGTACCGTATGATGGAAGGTTTGCGTTCCTGCAGTAGGAATGTACTGTGACACTTAGTTCGGGAGTTTAACGAGCAGAAAGATAGTATGTATACGCTAGTGATAGTAGCTGTATTGCGTGGTTCGGTTTTGTTTCAACAGATGACTTCAGGATAACATTACATGATGGCGTAACAATAGGGTGGCATAACGGACAAAACGCAACGAGTCCCCAGCAATTTTTTTTTTTTTTTTTTTTTTTTTTTTTTTTTTTTTTTTTTTTTTTTTTTTGTCCATCTTCTATGCATTCCAATACTATTTATCCAATTGTGTTGAAATTTTGGTGAACTATTATGTCCGCACCTGCAACGGTTTCTGTCCTAAAAAGTCAAAATACCACAAGCTCTCCACCCCTTAATTTTTTCAAATGGTCTTTATACAGACCTACAGTATTGTCCGATTGAGTTGGAACTTTGAACATGTATACATTAAAACAAAAAGAAAAGTACTTTTATATTTGGTTTACAAAAACAAGACCTCCCTCTCCCTGTATATCCGCTTAATTTTTGCCAATGTTCTTTACACAAATCTACAGCTTTTATCAGATTCTGATGGAACTTTGCACAAATACGCTTTAAAACAAACAGAAAATTAGTTTGTAAACGTCCAGCCGCTCGCTCACTTCATCGCTCCCTCTTAATTTCCAAAGTTTTTTTATACATTAAAACAAAGATCAAAGTTTCTTTACACAAATGCACAGTTTTTTTTCCCAATTCTGATGGAACCAAACAGAAAAATACTACCTATATTTGGTTTACAATATCTTATCCCCTCTTACCCCTTTATGCCCCATTAATTTTTATCAGTATTCTTTATACCTGTATATGTTCACAGTTTTTATCTGTTATCGATGAAACTTTGTCCACGTATTCTTTAAAACAAAAAAATATTGTCTACATTTAGTTTACAGAAACCCAACTCCTCTCTCCCTTTACACCCATTTAATTTTTGTCTAATTTTTTTATACAATGCTACAGCTTCCATCCAATTTTAAAGTAACTTTGCACACGTGTTCTTTCAAACAAACAGAAAAATAATGTCTATATTTGATTTGCAAATGTCCAACCCTTCTCCCCCTTTACCACCAAACCTCCTTATTTCAAATATTCTTTATAGAAACCTAGAGTTCTAAATCCTGTCAAAATCGATTCAGCAGATTTCAAGTAATCCAGGTTATTCATAAAATAAACGCGTCCGAATGTCCATGTACGTCAGATTTTTACTTGGACCCCAAGCTTTCAAGTTGTGAAAACCCATTAAAAAATCTTTATTTTCTTCATGATGCCGGAACTAATAGATATATTCCAAATACGGATTTATGTATGTGGTATGTATTAATGTGCGGATGGTACATGTTTCGTATATCGAGCTGCAACTTCAACAGATTTTGTGATTAGATTGAAATGCAGCCTGGACCAAAATGTAAACTGATGACTCGTATCACAGCATCCAATTATCCCATTCTGGAAATTGTTCTGGTTTAGTTTATTTCTGGAAATGACTGGTGCAAAATTAATGAAAATTGGTGCTCGTGATTCACATCGGAAATATAAAAATACTGTACGGGTAAATCAATTCAAATTAAACCGAGCAATGCCTGACACTCTGCTAGTATTATTATAAAATATTCGGGACACATACAGTAAATTAAGATTAAAGACATTCTAATGAATTTACGTTCGATAGTAAATAAGAAAAAAGTTGAATGAATGTAGGCTTTCTCGGTGAGTCAATTGTGTAAAATCTTCTCGAGCTTTCCACTGGGATAGCGCGTCATTAAAAGTACAAGGCGACGTTTCGGAACCTCCCTCGGCTCCATCTTCTGGCGAAGTGTCGGTTTTTGGAAGAGTACACGCTTATAAGGCCTAGCAACCAAAGGCCTTATAAGTGTGGACTCTTCCGAAATCCGACACTTCGCCAGAAGATGAAGCCGAGGCAGGCTTCGAAACGTCGTCTTGTACTTTTAATGACGCGCTATCCCGGTAAAAAGCTCGAGAACATTTTACGCAAGAAAAAAGTTCTTTAATAGGGACAGAGGATTGTTAAAATAAAGGTTCTAGCGTTCGCATTTCAAATACAGTGACAAAGCGAAGCTACTGATTATGTCTGTTCTTTACGGTAATTCTGCTTTTAGTTTCTCCAACAAGATTTTCGAGAGCAGAAATTTTTCCGTCCATAGATCTCCGCTTCAGCTACAGCATTTCCTCTGACACACCCACTTACTTATTCTTCATTTTCGGAAACCGCTTCCGTTCGCTTTCAGCACTCAAATAAAGCCCTTTTGCAGACTTTCGCGTTTTGTGAGCGCCACTAATTTCACTTTTTCATTACCGAATTCGTTTCAAAGCGGGCGTACCTCGCTTCGCGTAGCGCCAACCCTGTACAATTTACGCTCGGTTCGCTCCCAGAGGCTAAATCAGCACTCAGTCGACATTACACAAAACATCTAAAAAACGATACTGCGTTCTTTTGTTCTCATACTCGCTCTGTTTGCTCACCTTATTAGATTAGATGCAGTGTAGCAACTATGCGTTAACATTGGGATCTGAGATTCGGCACTACTCAAATCCGAATAGTAATCCCGCAATCCACTAATTCGTTATTTTTTTGCGCTTTCCAAAATTTATTCCACGTGAAAGCCGGAAAATTAATCAAACCAAGCCCTTAGGTAGAAGCAGCATGGTAACGCTAAGAACACGGGACAATAAATACAATAAAAGATGGTTCAAAAATCATGTAGGGGCTTAAAGCAATAGCTTGTAACGTTCTGACCTCATTACCTGATTTAAAATCGTAATTAATGTTATTATTTTATTGAATGAGCATGAAAGGTAGAACTTGCGTGAATACTTTATATGAGAAATCACAAATGGTTTTATTTCAATTACTGACATGACATATATAACAAATTAGTTAAAATTAATCAGTTGTCCTTCTGTGGGCGCCAGGGTATTTTTATATAAAATACACAAAATTAAACAGTAAACAAATTCAACATTTTGACTGTTCACTTCTGAAAGAAATGATTGCTCTTGGCTACGAGAGTTCTTATCTGCAGGGTCGTAGCTGGGCAATGCTATGAACTTGCACTCGTAACTAGCACAATGTCCTTCATATGGCGATATATAATTACCGAATTTTGATGTCGGCCACACACACTCTGCTACGGAACAGTGTGGCACAGTTCCTCAGGACATCCTTTGCCTGAGCACCTCCGCTCAAACAAAGTGGCTGATGTCCCGTTCCAGGCAGCGCATTCTCATTAACGCACAGACAGTCCACATCGACCGATCGTGAATGCCGACCAGTACTGAATGTTCCTCCATCCACATGAAAAACAGAAAATTCCTGTCCGTCACTCTGTAAATCTACCTGGCTAGCACAATACTCCCCTCTCCCAGCGTCGCATCACCCCAGCAAAACTCGCCCGCCAGTTCTAGGAACCTGGCCAGCTGACATTCCTGAACAGCCACTTAGCACCCACAAGCTAACTAAAATATTCTCCATTAAAAACAAATAAACATATAGTTTATTAATGTAACTAACGGTCACAAGACGCGTTCGTTACAAGCTTAATGAAGAAAATCTGGCGTAACAACAGTTTGATAGTGGAAGTAAGGACTAAGAATGAAACAGGATCGTTAGGGATAGAAAGGAAAGATGTATAGAAAGAGGGAACTTATTTATACTATGATTTGTAGAGACAGGAAAAAGGTTTTTGTACTGCAAAATAGAAAATTAAATGTTAGATTCGAAGGTAAGAATCGTACATGAACCGTAATGAATTAATAGAACCAAAGGAAGCACTTACTGACTGATATGAGGAGAGAAGATAGGTGATAAGCTTTTAAACATTTGTGTGTATGATATAAGCAATTTCAATAAGATGCATAAGATTCGTTGACGACTTCGAGTTACTAACAGACGAATTCTCAAATTTCTGAAGCGTGTTACAAAAAGTACAATATTATGTGGGGCTCAACGTACGGAAAATGGAAGTATTAGAATTAGTCGTACAGTATTTAATGTTAATACAAAGAATAAATAGCAATGAATAGGTACCTTTGCAGTGTAATATCAACTAAATGGAGTACGGTCTTGTCAAGGAAAATGGATTTAAAAATGAGAAAGAAATTGGTTTAGATCTACGTATGGAGTGTTTTGATGTACCAATGAACAATTAGAGAAAGAGAGAAGAAAACTTCATTAGCACATGAAATATGATTCTAGAGAAAGGTGGAATGTACAAAATCTGTGGAAACATCAACGTTAAGGAATGAAGAAGGGCAAAGGAAAAA
This sequence comes from Vandiemenella viatica, assembly GCA_031002005.1. Taxonomy (NCBI): domain Eukaryota; kingdom Metazoa; phylum Arthropoda; class Insecta; order Orthoptera; family Morabidae; genus Vandiemenella; species Vandiemenella viatica. The sequence continues at coordinate 161,826,236 of JARYHS010013631.1, read as the reverse complement.
AGAATAGCACCGTGAAGGGCATCTTTCAACTTCACGTAACTTAAAAAAAGCATCGGCAACCGGCAGAAGAAGAAATCTTCCAACAAATGGATACATACTGGGTTGGCTTGTAATTTAGCAGTATAGTTCATCCACACTCGCTCATCCGTTAATCAGTTATCAGATTTAGTAGTAATAAGACTCCTGTAAACCTTGAGTTGCCATAGAATTCCGTACCAGGATACTGAGAGCTATTGCATCAATCAACTACTCATAGCATGGTTTGTAAAATCATGTTTAGCTATATATCTGCACAACAGTTTATACACGCCGAGTTGTGCATCTAACAACTGGTTTTCCCTTTAAATTTGGTGACGGTTATCCACATCCAATCCAAGATCGGCCCCCACATACAGGCTCCCCTGATTTAACCCTTTGACTGCTGTTGACGTCTATACACGCCATGCTGCCTGCGGGCCCCGAGTGCTGATGACGGGTATAGCCGCAGCCGTCGGATTTCCCCTAAGTGCTGATGACGAGATAAGCCGCACCCGCCTGCCGCTACCTGTGTGCTGATGACGAATATAGACGCGCCGCTACTGGAGTCTTACAGCGGACTTCTCGCCACATTTCTCTATAGCCTTTCGCAGTTTTGGTCGCTAGCTTATTGTACGAATGTTTGTCTGCTGGGAGCCTAGGCTTCGCTCTACAGTTCACTGTCCAACGAAAATTAAATCAGTGTTCTTTGTGTCCTGTATTTTGTAAAGAAAATTGAAAGACGTCGTGGGTGCATTGAGGAATAAATCATGGAGATTCTTACGATGAGCGACACTGAGGATGAACTACTTCATTTTGATGGAAGTGATAGCTATTCCACAAAATCGGAAAGCTGTATTCCTAAAACATACTCGTCAGGAGGGGTGACAATGCAGTCTCATGTTTCAACAAGTTAGTTGTTCTGAAGAATCAGAAAGTGATAGTGAAACGGCTACGAAGAAATTACGTCTTGGCGATAAATCTAACTAGAAAATCATTTTCGTCCAGTTAGTCACGCATTTGATGTTACACTATTGGGAAATGCGTGTCAAATAGGTAATGTGTCAAGTATTCTGTCAGTTTTCATGTTATTTCTTACAGAAGAACTGACGAAATATATAGCTGATGAAAAGAATCGGTTTTGTATAACCACTATGAAGAATACACCAGAATCAGAGCTTTCTCGAATATCAAAGTGGAAAGATACTGGATATGATGAAATGTATTGTTTCAGAGCTATTTGTCTTCTGATGCCTAGCGTGAAAAAAATTGAAAATTAGGCAATATTGGACCAGAGATGTCCCTCTAAATACTCCAATTTTTAGTGAACTTATGTCCAGATACCGCTTTTTGTTACTCTGGTGAGGTTTCGTGCGATTTCGCCGCAACCCGCCCCCCCCCCCCTCTATTTCACATCACGTAATTAATGGACAGACACTTCATAGCTTAGAAATGAAAAATCTGTTGAGTACTTATGTGGAACAAATTTCATCAAAGAAACAAAATTACGTATAATCGGGTAATTACAAAGCGCAGCAAACATTCAGTCAACATCGAGATATTTTGGGTGTCTACATCTACAAAGATATTCCGGAAACCAAATTTCGGTGTGTGGGGGAGGCTGCTTGAACAATTATCATTTTAGGGTCTCTTTCTATGGTATTCGTGAATAGCGCGAGGAAAAATCGGAGGGCTTTAACTCTCTGTATAAGTTCGAATATCTCTAATTTTACAGTCGTGGTCTGAACGCGGTATGTAAGTGTGGAATAGAATATTTCTAGCATTTTTTTCGAATCAACAATAACACTCTAATACAGTAAGGGACCTACAGAAACTGCCAAGAAAGAACTGTAAAATATTGACGTAAATTTAAGAATCACCACGCTTTCGACAAAAGCTGCAAAAATCGAGAGAAAAATGCAAGCAAGAAATAATGATTAGTTATGAAAAATAGGGTTAATGATTCAGTTTTATTCTGTAGTAATTTATTTGCAGAGAAACTATGTAGTGAGAGCATTTATTGTGTATCAGTCGTGAGAGGTCACAGTGCTTCGCCAGAAACATTCAGCACAGGGCGGGTGTAGATGCTCGGACGGCTCCGTCCCCAGGGATAATCACTTAGCGCAGGTAGCAGGCCACAGCGCGGCAGGTACACGATCAGCCGTCAGCAGTCAAAGGGTTAAAACCCAAGTTTAGAACCTTGCTACTAGCTCCTGTTATAACTACAGCTCGGCTAATTACAACTATCGTCGATGGAGCATCGAAACTTGACGATTGCTACTAGCATTCTCGAGGACCCGTGTTCGATTCCAGATATTTCTGTATCACGTGTTCTGCCGAAGTCACTACTGGTGCAATGCTTGGATGGTTTGAATACCCGTCCTGTCATCCAGATTTGGGTTTTCCATGATTTCCCCAAATCACTCCAGGAGAATGCCGGGATGCTCCTCCATAAAGGGAGATTTCGTTTTCATTCCTGGCCCGATATTCTCTCCTAGTTTTTATGACGCTGTCTGAGCCGAAAAATATAAATGTAAAGAATACCTAAAATTTTATAGAGGAACCATTTCATACGTAACTACAGTTATTTTTACAAATCTAAAAAGTAAATGATATGGTCGAACAAGCGGCAAATATTTCTATATAGCTACTGCCTTTTACATAGGTGTACATTCGGAAATGAGACTCAGTTTTCCACCATACTTAATTTTTATTTTTTTGCTTATGGTTTTACGCTTCATCGACATCGAGGTCATTAGAGACGGAAAAGGACTGGAGTCAGAAACTGGAAGGAATTCGGCCACTGCCTTTTGAAGGAACCATCCCGGTATTCGCCTGGAGTGATTTGGGGAAACCATGAAAAACCAAAATCTGATTAGCCGGACGGGGATTCAAACCCGCGTCCTCCCCAATGCGAGGCCAGAGCGTTACCGCTCACCCACCAAGCTTGGTCGTCGTACTTAGTGTGGATCTTTACTGTATTTACAGATAATGGCTTATTATGTTGGTCTTATTCGAGTCATACATTGCGTTGTAGATGGAGTTTCTGTCTCGTTCATATTCTTGCATGTTTACGCAGTACTTTTCGTTAGAAACTTTTTTTTTTACTTATGGCTTTATTCCTCGTCGATGCCGAGGTCATTAGATGCTGGATGGGATTGAGTACAAGGAACGGGAAGGAATTTGGCCATGGCCATGGCCTTTTGAAGGAAGCATCCCGGTATTCGCCTGGACTGATTTGGCGAAAACATGGAAAACCCAAATCTGGATGCCCGGACGGGGAATCGAACCGGCGTCCTCCCGAGTGCGAGGCCAGAGCGTTAACCTTTCACCCACCACTCTCGGTTTAGATATATGAAACGCATTGCAATTTCTCTTTGAACTTCAGTCATTCAGTATTTATTTACAATTAAAGTAATTACACATAAACCTACTACTTTCTCAATTTTTGTGTACCTTAGAAGACGACATAACTATTCGAAACTTAGAAATATCGAATGCAAACTGTCTGTAACGTTACTTGATCACTTACATATTAAACACGAGGAAGTTTAATACTATTTCGAACTTTTACGACGATATGCATGTAATCCGACAGATTTCCAAACAATCTAGCTCGCCTTGCATTTATCGTCTTTGACATCTATACGTCAATTCGACCACGTTTTCACGTTCTCCATTGTATTTCTTCCTCGCAATTGATTTCGATGAATAACATATTGGGGACGCCGCTGAAGTGTCGTTTAATAGACATTACAAGCACTTTCATGTTGTGTGTTGATTACCTACAATTTAATTGAAGTGTCCAAAGCAATATGAAAATTACTACGTGTGTACCTACAACTCTCGTGTGACTAAGGCAGTGGTAACTGGTTTAGTGCATTGCTGACCGCGCTCCAAGCTAAACAGCGACAGCTGGCCCCAGCTGCCGGTATCAGATGTTCTCTCGCCTGAACAGTCAGACGCGAAAAGTCGATGTAATCTGTAGAAAACAAACGAGTGGTCAGTTCCATTACTGCTTTTAAATAATCCTGAATTGGTTTAGTCGACTAGCAATCGAACGTTTTGAAATATGTAGCATAAAGGAGAAATTATTGACTATATTTGAGTAACTACTTACCACAATGGTTAAGCAATGTATTTATCTGCTTATTATTGTAAGCGTAAGAAAAATAAAACGCTGATTGGAGACTTTTTTAATTTTTAAAGTGTTAGGTGAAATTTTGAAACAAATGACCTTAATCGTTTGTAAAAGACTCGTGACCTAATTGTTAATACTGCATGTTATCAGGTATAATCAGAACAGCTTGTACTGTCAGCAGGAATATACCTAGAACTCAGGATCTGAGCCCTGATAATACCATGGAGGAAAGAAATATATGGAGATGAAATACCGCTTATTCTGTGACGCCGCCTCTAAACTCTCGGCTGATACTGCGCATGCGCGGTGGCGGCCATATTACGTATCCATACAATTGCTATTTGGACACAATATATCCCAAAAATTGTCGAAAAGTTTTATTCTTTATTTTAGATTATTTTCGTCGTGTTACATAAGAATTCATTATGAAATTTGAATTTTTGCGAAATTTTTCTTCTGCATTTCAACCCACTTTTGAGACAATATATCTTGACAACTAGGCAAGATATCGAAAATTTTTATCCTTTATTTTTTATTTGTCTCGTCTTTTTAAATAAGAATCCATAATTTTTTATTTTTTTATTTTTTTGTAACTGCTTTACGTCTTTTTTTAACATCCAGGTCTTTAGAGACGGGAAAGGATGGGGGGCAAGGATGGGGGCAAGGAATGGGAAGGAATTCGGCCATGGCCTTTTGAAGGAAGCATCCCGGCATTTGCCTGGAGTGATTTGGGGAAACCATGGAAAACCCAAATCTGGATGCCCGGACGGGGATTCGAACCGCCGTCCTCCCGAGTGCGAGGCGAGAAGGATCCATCATCATCAAATTTGACTTGAACCAATTGTTTCTTCTGAATTTCAACCAAAAAACATCTCACATTTGAGACAGAATATCTCGAAAACTAAGCAGGCTGTCAAAAAAATTTATTCTTAATTTTTTATCTCTCTCATAGAGTTACATAATAATCCATCATCAGATTGCGGTGTCACGTTTATCCTAGAGTCCCTTTGAGGTTTTTGCTCATATTCCACGTGTCTGTATGGATAGGTAATATGGCGGTCACGCCTCCCCACTCCTCTCCCCCCGGCGTCACTTCAATGCGTGGTGAAGGTCCCTTGCGTTGTCTCCATATATTTGTTTCCTCCATGGATAATACCACCAGCATAAATTTAGCTGTAAGCATCCACTCTTTTTGAAGTGAAAACTTCTACAGTCACGCTACGCGATCTTTGGACGGTGGTAAATCTATGAGTTCCTAAGAAGCTACCTGTTGCGCGTCAGATCGCGTATGATATGCGCGCAGTACGTTTGTCGCAAAATCTTTATACAAACACACTGTTTTATCCGATTTTGATGGAATTTGTTTACATGTACTTTGAAACAAATAGAAAACACTGTTGACGTATGATTTACAGAAACCTAAACCCACTGTTCATTTCCTCCCCTCACCATAATTTCTGTCATCATTGTTCATAAAAAATCCACAGTTTTTAGGAGTTGTATTTTAATGTGTGAGCTACGCTGGGATGTTCCGTGGCAGGCCCTGACGAAAGCAATTAACCTTCCTGCCTCTGACACAATAGCTTGGTATATCTCCTTCGGGAAGATTCGACGAACCGTTGGGTTATGAGTTAAGTTAGATTTTTAGTTTTTAAAGTGAAAATTTCTTTAGGTGAGTTGGACGATTTTAAGATGGGTAAAATCATATGTGTTTTCGTTACCGAGATAATAATGTTAAGGTTCCAGGTTCGAATCTCGGTCTGGCACAGATTCCTGTGTAATGTGAAGTCCGCCAGAATGCTTCCGTTGTTTGAATTTCACGTTAAACTGTAGATCATGTATACCTGATAGGACTACCGAGTTAGGTTAAAGCAGCTAAGGAAGGGACAGAATGCGCAGCCACTAGGAACCCGGTTACTGGTTCATTATAACCACAAGGAATTTTTTGTTATTATTTAGTATATCTGTAGCTGTAAGTATGACGTTTTACGCGTATGATATTAGGCCTAATAGTTTTAAGTTTTCACTTCTATCTGCAGTCCCCAGTAAGTGCCATGTATTATTTATTTTTTTTTAAAAATTAATTTGTTAAGGGACTAAGTCGCATGAAACATCCACGTTGTAAGTAGTTGTGGAAGTTTTATTCACAGAATTTTATCTTGTTAATAGCACACGTACGTAATAAGAGATTAGAGAAGAAATACTGAATCGAAAATAAATTTTTTTTTCACAAACTTTCAATTTATTAATGTTCCTTTCTTTGAGGTCACGGTAATTCAGAAATTCGAAACTCGTTCCCCATATTACAAGATCTATACGAAGTAAAGACATAGTTCTATCCAACACTATACCAAATTGATGGACAAAATACGATGATTTATAAATATAGTTTGTCGTTTCTTTTAGGTTCAAAATCGGATTAAACGTTCACTTCTTTACTATTACTATTACTATTACTCCGCGATTCACTAAAAGTGTTTGGCGGAGGGTGCATTGCACCTATCAGGAAAGGTAATGGTTTGGAAGGGAAATATGGGATATGGCAGGAGGCGCCCATGGGCTATTGTGAGGAACCATCCCAGCATTCGCCTGGAGCGATCTGGGGAAACCATGGAACACCCAGATTAATGTTACGACTTACTTCTACACTCCTGGAAATTGAAATAAGAACACCGTGAATTCATTGTCCCAGGAATGGGAAACTTCATATACACATTCCTGGGGTCAGATACAACACATGATCACACAGATAGAACCATAGGCACATAGACACAGGCAACAGAGCATGCACAATTTCGGCACTAGTACCGTGTATATCCTCCTTTCGCAGCAATGCAGGCTGCAATTCTCCCATGGAGACGATCGTAGAGGTGCTGGATGTAGTCCTGTGGAACGGCATGCCAAGCCATTTCCACCTGGCGCCTCAGCAGGACCAGCGTTCGTGCTGGACGTGCAGACCGCGTGAGACGACGTTTCATCCAGTCCCAAACATGCTCAATGGGGGACAGATCCGGAGATCTCGCTGGCCAGGGTAGTTGACTTACACCTTCTACAGCACGTTGGGTGGCACGGGATACATGTGGACGTGCATTATCCTGTTGGAACAGCATGTTCCCTTGCCGGTCTAGGAATGGTAGAACGATGGGTTCGATGACGGTTTGAATGTACCGTGCACAGTTCAGTGTCCCCTCGACGATCACCAGAGGTGTACGGCCAGTGTAGGAGATCGCTCCCCACACCATGATGCCGCGTGTTGGCCCTGTGTGCCTCGGTCGTATGCAGTCCTGATTGTGGCGCTCACCTGCACGGCGCCAAACACGCATACGACCATCATTGGCACCAAGGCAGAAGCGACTCTCATCACTGAAGACGACACGTCTCCATTCGTCCCTCCATACACGCCTGTCGCGACACCACTGGAGGCGGGCTGCACGATGTTGGGGCGTGAGCGGAAGACGACCTAACGGTGCGCGGGACTGTAGCCCAGCTTCATGGAGACGGTTGCGAATGGTCCTCTCTGATATCCCAGGAGCAACAGTGTCCCTAATTTGCCGGGAAGTGGCGGTGGGGTCCCCTACGGCACTGCGTAGGATGCGACGGTCTTGGCGTGCGTCCGTGCGTCGCTGCTGTCCGGACCCAGGCCGATGGGCACATGCACCTTCCGCCGACCACAGGCGACAACATCGATGTACTGTGGAGACCTCGTGCCCCACATGTTGAGCAATTCGGCGGTACGTCCACCCGGCCTCCCGCATGCCCACTATACGCCTTCGCTCAAAGTCCGTCAGCTGCACATACGGATCACGTACACGCTGTCGCGGCATGCTACCAGTGTTAAAGACTGAGATGGAGCTCCGTATGCCACGGCAAACTGGCTGACACTGACTGCGGCGGTGCCCAACCGCTGCGCAGCTAGCGCTCTTCGACGGCCAACACTGCTGTTCCTGGTGTGTCCGCTGTGCCGTGCGTTTGATCATTGCTTGTACAGCCCTCTCGTAGTGTCCGGAGCAAGTATGGTGGGTCTTACACACCGGCGTCAATGTGTTCTTATTTCAATTTCCAGGAGTGTATATTCTTATATGCTTTTAATATAGTCAACAACTTATTTCAGTCCAGCAGATATTACTCTTGGCTGACCGTGTAGGTCAGGCGGCAGAGCGTCTGACTGCGGTCTGGAAGACCGGGGTTCGGTCACCGACGAAGCCGAGGATTCTTCCTCGAACCTGAAAGTCCGGAACGATCCTTTAGGCCTACTCAGCCTGCCATCCAATGAGTACCGTGGGGGAAACTCCGCGGGAAGGGAAAGAATGACCGGAGCGTGGCGCTGACTCAGTCAAATCCATTCTAGTACCCGTGGTCCAAGCCGTATTTAGGGCATGTAGGCCGATATATATACAGGGTGTTTCAAAAAGGTACGGCCACACTTTCAGGAAACATTCCTCACACACAAACAAAGAAAATATGTTATGTGGACATTTGTTCGGAAACGCTTACTTTCCATGTTAGAGCTCATTTTAGTTTCGTTAGTATGTACTGTACTTCCTCGATTCACCGCTCGTATTGTGGACGGCTGTGATACAATACGCCATTCTCCAGGGCTGCATCAGCGCATCAGGGATTCCATGCGACGGAGGGTGGATGCATGTATCCTCGCTAACGGAGGACATTTTGAACATTTCCTGTAACAAAGTGTTTGAAGTCACGCTGGTATGTTCTGTTGCTGCGTGTTTCCATTCCATGTTTAATGTGATTTGAAGAGAAGTAATAAAATGAGCTCTAACATGGAAAGTAAGCGTTTCCGGACACATCTCCACATAACATATTTTCTTTGTTTGTGTGTGAGGAATGTTTCCTGAAAGTTTGGCCGTACCTTTTTGTAACACCATGTATAGCAATATCGATTATTTATTATTAAAGTAATAAACCTTTTTAATTCAAAATATTGAATAATGTAATGATACTAAAAATATAGGAGGATAACATTACTGAAGAATCTAAATTTCGTAACGTGCTTCCTGCATCGTTTCCGACACTGAAGTGAGCGATGTTATCACGTGATGCTCGCACGTTCAATTTGTTGACTGATGATCGATAGATACGATGCTGCCTAGTTTAGTGCTGTTGCAACCAACACCCTCAGATAAAGCCCGCAAAATTGAAAACTGAAAAGTTTTGGTAACAATATGAAACAGTAGTCCTACATGTTACGATAAAACAAAATCAACAAAGCACGCAATAGAGAAAGATTAAAAACACAATATTGATTATTCACAACGTATGTCAATAGGATGACAGCGACTAATATATATTTTATTTTTATTTTTGCATGTGGTGCGGGACCCTAGGCTACAGCCTAGGTAGCCTATGCCTAAATGCGGCCCTGCCAGTGGTTGTAAAGGGTATGCGGAGCTCTACCTCCGTGAACCCTACGGGAAGCGGCAGAAGCTGTAGGAATATCGTGACCTTTACCTTTAGATATTACTTTTCAAAAAATCAGTATGCTACGATTTGCTGACAACATTGTCTTATTAGCAGAGAGGGCTGAGGATATTGAGAAGTTATTGAATGGCATGAAAAAAATACTGAGGGAAGATTTCGGACTGAATATAAATCAAAGTGAAACAAAAGTGATGAAATGTAGCAGAAATGATACCAATACTAGCAGATTAAATATAAAAATAGGATCGGATGCAATAGGAGAAGTGAGTGAGTTCTGTTATTTGGGAAGCAAAATTACAACCGATGGCCGAAGCAGAAATTATGTTAAAAGCAGAATAGCACTAGCAAAAAGAGCCTTCATGAAAAAGAGAAACCTTTTAGTTTCAAATATTGATCTAGGAATTAGAAAGAACTTCTTAACACTCTATGTGTGGAGCACAGCACTTTACAGTAGCGAAACATGGACTTCAGGAATACCGGAAAGAAAGAAACTTGAAGCATTTGAAATGTGGTGTTACAGAAGAATGCTAAAAATTAGGTGGCCAGACAAAGTAAGAAATGAACAAGTTTTGGAAATGATGGGTGAGAAAAGAAGTTTATGGAAGAAGCTTACAGGAAGAAGAGACAGGCTGGTAGGTCATATTTTGAGACATGCTGGATTTGTTAATTTGTTAGTGGAGGGAACAGTCGAAGGTAAGAACTGTAGAGGAAGACAGAGATTAGAATATATGAAGCAGATAATTGAGGACGTGGGTTGTAAGAGGTATGTACAAATGAAGAGGTTAGCACAGGATAGGAAGGGATGGAGGATTGCATCAAACCAGTCTAAAGACTGACGACAGAAAAAAATAATAAAATTTTTTTTTAGATATAGTAGTCATTATAAGGCTGTATCGAGGTACAGTTTGCAAGATTATTTTGGTGGTCATTACTTACAATTGTACACCGTGACTGTAAATTTGTTGATGCATAATTGTTCGAAACACTACATTCTTCTAAAGTAAAAACGTATTAATTGTTCACATGTCTCATTCTCTAAATTTTTGTTTAAATAATCCCCAGGGTAGGTCTCGTACAATTTTATAAAGTCGGTTGATACACATTTAGCAACAAACCGAGTGTCCTTTGCAGCAGAATACGTGTCAGTCCAAGGCGGTCTGTAAGACTGTCACTGGCGATCGACGCTTGGACTGTGACGGGGAAACTCTGGCGTGGCAGTCGCCCATTAATTAGCGACAGGCCCGCCCGCCGCATTCCAACACTGTCCGTTTTCCCGCTAATGTGTGGGAGCCTATTGTTTGTCTGACTACGATCCTTTCCACCAAAACAAAAATTCCCATGCCTCCCCCTCCCCATCTCTACAGTTTTACTATTAATAAAGTAAATGCCTACTTCTCAGTACTAACGAGGAGATATCAGCGGAAGCTGACTGAGTATGTGATGTCAGAATAAAGATTTTCAAATCTAAGAGGCGGCAAAGATGATATAGGACTTCGGACGGTGTAGAGCTAGGATATCGTCCTTACAGTTGGCGCTCATCTTACATGGCTTCGCACCTCCTGGAAGGGAGGGGGTGCCGTGCAGGTTGAGAACCTGTAGTATAAATAGATACATTGGCTAAACACGATGAATTTACGTCGCATATGGCCTTAGACTCACTAAAGCTGATTTAAATTACGAAAGAACCGATTGCCACACAAGTGTGTTGCGTTTGGCCTATATCATACGTTCAAACAATGCAGCGTTGATAGCGTGAAAGTGCTTCTGAAAGGAGGCACATAACTAAGACTTCGCTATCCTAACTAGAAAGAATTATCGAAGAACGTAAACAAAATGCCAAACTTAAGATTCGATTAAAAAACGCAAGGTTTTAAGTTCTAACTAACCCGTATTGTGGCCGCTAGTTATATTAATAAACTATAGGTTTATTTATAAATGTGTAATATTTTAGTTAGCATGTAGGCGCTGTGGACAGGGTGAAAGCGGCAGGTGTAAAGGCCGCCACACACGTGCGGGAAACCCACGTGATTTGGACGGAATGGTCACGGCCTTGCGGGATCCCGGCACGTGTGTGGGCACTTCCTTGAGGCCGTGGCCGCACCCCAGTGCGGCCACGGCCTCACCGAAAAACAATTGTTATTTCCTCGAAGGCCGGGAGGGAGGGTGAGAATCTCAGCGTGTGTCCTGCGGTCAGTCAGCCTTCGAGGATTTCTTGTGAGTGCCTGCGTGTGTTGCAATTTTGTTTCTCTGTTTTGTTTGTAATGTTCCGTCTCGTGATGTTCGTGTTTATAAAAATGTTTGATAGTGAGCCATGTCTATAGGAATTGAAGTACTAGGAATACCACGACAGAAACAAACGAGAAGCTGCCTACGCTAAGCTGGCATAAATATTGAAGGAGAATGAACCAAATGCAAAAAAATGTAAAAAAATCAGCAACATTAAACCATCAGGAAATGAATCTTTGCGAAGTGATGTGCTGAAGAACATTAAATTAACCGGCAAGAAGATCACTTTGACGTTGTTAGCAAAACAGTTGCAATAAAATTACGTGGCCTTTCGACCAATCAAACGTTAATAGCAGAAAAAATAATTAATGACACCCTCTTTCAAGTCGAAATGGGCTGTTTATGAATGTCTTACAGTGAGCAACGGTTACCTACTTCTGCCCTGTACTATTCTGCAGGGAGCATTTCTGAATTTTTTTAAAATCTAGGAACCTCATCAAATAGTCTCAGCCCACACCCTTTTCAAGCAACACCCGCAGGATCATTAGAAACCACCAGCAGATTTTGATAAATTACCTCAAAACAACGACACAGTAGCAATGTTCTATCAAATTATAATGCAAATGATATCGTGTGATTTGAATTTGAGTTTGCATCAGATGATCAACTATATTAATGAAAACATGATTTTTATTTAGTTTTTATGGCATTTAAACTTAATTTTATGTTTTTAATGTATTTAAGTATGCGAATAAATCAATTATATTAAATAATATCAGTGTGTCAAACAGAAATCGTCATATAATCTTTGCCAAGAACTTTATAAATGGCCTCGCAAGTTCCTGGTATTATGTAGTCAAGGGCTTGAAGAGAAATTATTGTTGAAGACTTGAGATCTTCATAGCTTCTTCCCATTGACAAAAACCACAGCGTAGCGGTAAGTTTTTCGTGGTGCGAAATTGCTCCCCGCATAACGGTATCTTTATTTGTAATAAATGGAGTGACTAACGATAAGGGATTTAAATAGGTTTCTTCGTCCATCCTCAAATAATTATGAAAATATTTGTGAAAATACTTCAATTCCGAAAGAAGATTTGTGTGACAATATTTTCCTCTTTTTAGTAGCCACTCTTTGCACCATACACTTCTTCTAATGCGCTGTTTTGCGCGAGTTTTAGCGCTACTTGCCGCGATTAACAAACTAACAGCAGCCAATGCGTGAACATCAACGCATGCTGCCATCGTGAAGCCAGCTCTGAGACTGAGAAACCTTTGAGGATTTTATCGCCCCGTGTGTGTGCAGCGCCACTTCGATGAAATCCCTGCGGTCCGGCACGCGGACTGTTTCCCTGCGGCCCGGCCTCCACGTGAGGAATACCAGCCGGCCCGGTTCCTAGAATTAGCGAGGGGTAGAAGAGTGTGACCCTGATGGAGGAGAGTATTGTGCTAGCCAGGTAGATAAACAGAGTGATCTTCGGGAATTACTGTTTTTCATGTGGCACGACGTACAAGAGGAGAGAGGCTCTATTCTGTGCCGGCCGGCAGTCACGTTCGGTCGATGTGGCTTCTGCACTGGCTGTTCGTTAGTGAGGCTGCTGCTGCCTGGATCTGGACACCAGCTATTTTGTTTGAGCAGATGAGCTCAGGCAAAGGACGTATTATGAGGAATTATGCCACACTGGTCCATAGCAGAGCGGACAACGTCATCCAATGTGTGGCGGCAGACATGTAAATTCGGTAATTATACACCGCCAATGAAGGACACTGTGCTAGCTACAATTTCAAGTTCATAGCATAGCCCAGCTACGACCCTGCAGATAAGAACTTTCACAGCCCGGAACAAACATTTCTTTCAGAAGTGAACAGTCATAATGTTGAATTTGTTTACTGTTTAATTTTGTGTATTTTTATAAAATAGCCTGGCGCCCGCAGAAGGACAGCTGATTAATTTAACTTAATTTGTTGTAAAATGTCATGTTAGCAATTGAAATAAAACCATTTGTGATTTCTCATGTAAAGTATTCACGCAAGTTCTACCTTTCATGATAAAATTCAATAAAATAATAATATTAATTATTTTTTCAAATCAGGTAATGAGGCCAGAACGTTACAAAGTTCTTCGTTTGTATACTGCATAGAAAAAGGTACTTTGTCCTATCTGTAAGTAATAAGTGCTACGTATGTCGCAATGACAAGAGGGATAAAATTCGAGAAATAAGATGCCGTACTGGTATTTTTATGTATTCTTTCTTTCCTCGTTCTGTTCGGGATTGGAATACACTGAATTAGGATTGGTGCTTAGCACCCTCTGCCACCCACAGTATTTGTGAATTGCAGAGTATAGATGTAGATGTACGAAAAAGACTGTATAAGTGTGTGACCTCCGAAACAAAATAAAAATTATTAACAAACAAAGTCGAAGATTTTTTCTATATTTTATTTTCGTTGCCAAAATACATTTTTCTTAACAACTGCAAAGCCTACAGCAATGAATAAGCCAGCAGTTGATAAGATTTTTTGTTTTGAGTACTTACATATCATACTTAATTTACATTAACATAAATTGAATTACAAGCTGCTCCATAGGCGGCCGGAACACAGTGGGCGAGAGCTGTGCAGAGCGCTTAATAGACGCTTTGGTAGTGTCAACTTGAGGGGTTATCAGTACCCGAGATATCTTACTTAATATAAGCAATATACAAGACAGAAAGAAATAAGATTATTGCATCTTGACGCCGTAAATTGTTAATTTAGATATTTTGAGTGTACACATCGCCGAGTATTTAATTTCAACAAAAGAGTGAATCTTCTTTTTGTTTGAAGGGTTGCCAGCAGGGCCGGCATTGGAGGGTGGGGGGGAGAGTAAGCGTAGCAAAAGACCCCGGGCCCCCGGAGGTGATCCCCCGGCCTGGATGTCCAGCTAAATCGAAATCAAAAACAAGGTTTAAAACCTGGACCTATGCTTTTGAACATTTCGCATACAAACTTTCTGACTTTATAAAAAAACAGTGTTGGGAGCAAAAATTTTTGTCGGTGGTGTGGAGCTAAGATCGCTTACCCTGGGCCCGAGAAACCTTGCACGGCCCTAGTTAACAGTTGTTTACTTGTCACAGTTGTATTCCTGTATCCTGTACCGTTAGTGTAGGTGGCTCAAGGTCAGTCTGTACTCCGCTGATATTATCCCTGTAAGCTAAGGGGAAAATTTTGGACACAGCGGTCAGCTCGGAGAGGAAGAAAAGGTGGAGGGGGGAGAAAATGACCATGAACCGCCAGTTCAGAGTGAACGGAATATATACAACTTCATCACTTTTTGTTTTTCTCTACAATCGTTTACTAGCATGGTTAAGAAGTACATTTAATGAAACCATTATTATTGGAATTACAACGTGTAACAATATACATTTTTTGTGGAAATGTGGTTTTCATTATATCCTAGAAAGTAAATACTTCGGCTGCGAGAAGAACCGCACATTTGGATTATTGCGATTCGGTGTGCCTGTTTGGATGAAGTCACCTAAACACTACAACTCAGATTTTAATAGAATACGTTTCATTTTGATGTAGAGTTGGAAATATGGGAAATTGAAGGTAAAAGTTACCACAAATTAGTACCCACTTTTCGTTGAACGTGATTCACGCGAAACCTACTGATCGGATTCAGTTACTTCTGTTTATAGTGGTTTTCAGCATGGGAGGACATCGTATTATGGTTTATTTCTCGCACTGCGATTTGATAGCTGTGACATAACAGAGATTTGCACTTATACTTTCCACGTGAACGAAGTTGGGGGCAACAGGTACTGTTGAATTTGTCGTTTAATATTCACTCTTCTTTCCTTTCTCATTTCGAGAGGTAGGAATTTGCGATGTTATAACTGGCAGGTCGTAATATGTAGCTGTAAATGAGAAATCTCTGTTAATATGGATAACACTCATGGAGT
Source organism: Vandiemenella viatica (assembly GCA_031002005.1). Taxonomy (NCBI): domain Eukaryota; kingdom Metazoa; phylum Arthropoda; class Insecta; order Orthoptera; family Morabidae; genus Vandiemenella; species Vandiemenella viatica. The sequence continues at coordinate 161,810,474 of JARYHS010013631.1, read as the reverse complement.
TCTGCTGGTAGTAGAATAATTTCAGCTCTTAATTTTTACAATCTTTCTGAGATAAATCATTTTTAGAAATTTAAGAGTGTTCTACCAAGCTGAAGGAAACAGTTCTTTTGAATGTTCAGAGATTCAACGAAATACTGACATAATTTCAACTTGGAATGAAAAAAGATCAACCTTGAGTGTAGGGCGATGCGCATAGCGAAAAATAAAATAAAATAAAAAAAATTCTGTTTGCTCTCTACTATAAAGGAAGATGTTCAATCCCGTACTTGGTGATTGACCGAAGGATGTAGGTAAATAATAATCACAAATAAATGGGAAGGTGGATCAAAAACTAGGGTCGGTCGTAGGTAAGCTTAGTTACAGAAAGCGATCATAGATCGGATATTGAAGAACTGTAATGCTTATAAAAAAAAAAAAAAAAAAAAAAAAAATCATATAAAACTCTCGCATGTGCCCTTCAAGAATACGGCCGAACTGTGTGCTATCTGTATTGGAAAGGAGTGATTACTAGAATCGAGAAAGAACACGATATACATGCATTTTGTAACCGCTTGCCATAACCGTTGAGAAAGTGTCACCGAGACTGAAATAAGAGAGACTGACAGGCAGAATACGTAGCTTTTGATTAAATTCATTTTCAAACATTGAAGCCACTTGTTTCATTTACGATTGAAAAGATTTCTACATTTATACCATCAACCTAGTTGCGTCTTAGAGTGCTTTTAGTTAAGAGAGGCGATTCAAGGTCATTCTGTTCTATCCTCAATCCACTGCCTTAACCTATACATGCGGAGTGGAAATTTGACACCTGCATACAAGGACACAGCTTTCAGCTTGGAGAAGTAGGAAGGGAGGGGGAGGTGGGAGGGGTGGGGCGAGGAACAGGGCTGGAGGAACATGACCTGGAGATATAGTGCGCGTCACGAACCATGGCGGCCCAGTTTAGCGAGGGTCTGCGCATGTACGTCATCACTCTGCCAGTGGCCAATCACATTCAGTAACAATCCAGAGCCTGTCGTGATAACACGAGTGTTGAATGCGATGTGTTTGTGAATTGTACAGTTGTAAATCAGTGAGCATTGCAATAATCCTGTTCTATATAATGGAAGATGAATAACATAAGCGTAAGGTTATGCATAGTCAAAGCTAAAAGCAAGATTTGAAAGTATATAAGCATTTTAAGCGCGAAGCAGACGCGAGAGGGCCGATCTGCGACGTTGCCAAAGCTCAAGAGAGAACTGCTAAAGCGTGTGATACTAGCCTTAGAACTGTACTGCGAATAGTTAAACGCGGTAACGTCGCATATTCTATGTCAACCCTATTTCTCTCTCTCTCTGCGCGACCCGCCATCGTTCGTGACGCCCACTATAGTTTGGAGTGAACGGCTCGTAGTAACGAGAGGTAACGGAAACAAAAAGATGTAGCGATTCTTGTATGTATATTTTCTTTTCGTCTTCAAGATTAGTTACGGTGCAAAGCATCGATTGTCACGTTCAGTTTTGTGGAGTGCAGCAAACGCGGTAACGTCGCATATTCTATGTCAACCCTATTTCTCTCTCTCTCTGCGCGACCCGCCATCGTTCGTGACGCCCACTATAGTTTGGAGTGAACGGCTCGTAGTAACGAGAGATAACGGAAACAAAAAGATGTAGCGTTTCTTGTATGTATATTTTCTTCTCGTCTCCAAGATTAGTTAAGGTGCAAAGCACCGACTGTCACGTTCAGTTTTGTGGAGTGCAGCAAAAAAAATAAAAAAAAATAGCAACACATGTGGTGATTTTCGGTTTTATGCCTCGACGACGTCGACTTAATTAGAGGCAGGGAAGGAATACCGACAATAAACCAGAAAGAATTCATGTTAGCATGTTTTGAAAACCATGAAAAACGGAAATCTAGATGTCCGAACGGGGGTTTGAACCCACGTTCTCCCAAATGCCGGTCCCGAGCAAAGCTCGTATTGCGGTGACTTCGTTACAGATATTCTACATCTCATATCGTTGCCGCTTTCAGGGTCCAATGTTCGCAACGTCTCTCGAGTAATTTCTGTAAATTATGTGCGCCAGAGTTTGCCGCTGTGCCATCGCGTCTGGCGCCAAAGTCAATAACTCTCCCTAATACAAGCCACTCCTCGCAGCGCTGAATTTCGTGCGCTCCAATTGGTTACGACTGCGTCTATGAATATGAATGCAATTATTCGCTTCAATATTCCTGCCTGCTGATGCGAAAGGCATTTTATTTATCTGACGAATGGCGTATCGTATTCGCTGTCTATGCTAATCATGTGCCTTTGTGTGCGCTGCTTTATGCTTCCAGGTACAAATGTAATTCCGATAGTTACCAATCATATTATTTATATCTATTTACAAAATAGACATAAACACAATAGAAGTTTGTGAAATATGGATCTCCCCGCTGATGTAATTATCATATTGATGGTATAGTTAAGAAATGAAAAGGAAACAACATTAGAAAGGATAGTGTAACATCGTATTTAACCCTGTTAAAACTATTTTTGTTTAAGTATCGGCGTCATCATGTGTTCTAGAAACTTTTTAATTTTCCATTAGAATTGTGACCGAATTAAAACGACGCTCGTTGTTTGTAAAGATAGTCATTGCCAAAAGTTATGTAGAGAGCACCCCACGCTTTTTTACATTCAAGTTAATTTTGTAGTCAGTGACTATATTCTTTAAACTTATTCAAAAAATTAATTTATCCTGTATTGTGGGACGTCCTATGGCTGTTAAACAAAAATATTTAAATTTAAAGATTATTTTTAAGCTTTTAGTTCACATTACTACGAAAGGTACAATTTTATTTTTAAGTTTTTAGTTCTGATTGATTCCCCACAAGTAACGTACAATTAAATGGTCAACCCCACCAGAGGTCCAATAGCAAGGTAAATGTGGAAGAGTATTGTTCTATAATAGTGCGAAATATGCAAAATTTCAAACGATTCGAACGTCAGGAAGTGGATTGAACATACAACCATTTTTCTACTGTTACCGTCAAGGTAACAAGAATGGCAGGACGGTACGAAGAGACTACTGTATTGTCAACGGCTGTTTAAACGTGTGCAAAATTTTTCTGTTGTTACTGTCAAAGTATTGAGAATATCAAGACATAGCTATGAAATTATTGTATTGTAATCAGCTATCAATACATGAGTAAAATTTCAAACAATTCGGACCTATGGAATTGAGTTAAAATTTAAATGCAAAATTCCATGACATTTAACCATTTTTTCAATTGTTACTGTCACAGTAATGATAATAGCAGGAGATCTCTATGAAATTATTGTATCGTCACCCGTTCTTAATGTATGTGCGAAATTTCAAACAACTCGGACATCTAGAAGTGGGACAAAATGGAGTTGTAAAATTCTGTTACATTCATCCATTCATTCATTCATCATACATACATACATACATACATACAGGTCAAGCTAATATAAAGCATGTAAAAAAAGTATGCTCGGACATCTGGAAGTGGGTCAAAATGGAGTTGTAAAATTCCATTACATTCATACATACATACATACATACATACATACAAGTCAAGCTAATATAAAGCGTGTAAGAAGTATCCATTTTTCTCGGATATTATTCGCCTGAAACGCATATGTAGCCTGATACTACACGTTACACTCAAATCAACTTGTTTCTAACACTGTCCTATGCTGTCCCAGCAAAAATGTAAGAAGGAATTTCCAAGACCGTTTTAGGAAGACATCACCGCACACACCTCATATATCGACGAATTCGATTTTGCTGGATATACAACTTGAAAGACAATGGAACAATACATTAGATAATAGTCCACATATAAAACATCGACACAAAACAACAAAACCATCCTACCAGCTACGTGGTTTTAATTTCCCTCGAAAGCTGTGGAACCTAGAATTGGGCGTGGTCGCTGTGGTGCCATGTTGTCACATGGTGGAAGAAGAAGAAGGATGGCTGATAACATCAGACTGGCTTAAAGATACCAAGTCATGAAATTCGAGGCTAGGAAGAGATCGAGATGGGGACAAATATGGTGTCAGAAACGTGACTAATGGCAGAACATCCTAGCAATAGTACTACATATTTATTCTATATCGTTTTTCACTAATATCCAGCCATAAGATACCAAAAAAATAGAGGTGCGAGCAAAAAACGTCTTTTCGGCCTGGCATTCGGGAGAACGCGGGTTTGAATCCCCGTACGGGCATCCAGATTTCGGTTTCTCATATCTTAACACGTTCATCGCCCAGCGTGATTCGGCTGAGTTTTTCGTAAGGCCGAAATCCTCGGAAAATGCTATGCCCGACAGTAATAGAATGTGTCCCACCATTTACAGATTCGTAAGAATCAGCAGGGCAAGCCTTTAAGAAGGATGTTCATCATATGTTACCAGAAGCAGAGGAAATCTGCCGAACGCTAAGAAGCGAAGAATAATGTAAAAAAACTACTACCTATTGTTCCAATTGTCCATAATCACCTCAAATGTGTTTAGAGTGTTTTAACGAACAATGTGATATTTTATCCTAAATATAAATTCATAAAAAGTATACTATAATGTGTATATTTTTAGTATTTTTATATTGTATGTCCTTTATTCATGTTTCAGTGCTTATTGGGTTAAATTCCTTTTAAAAATCCAACTGTAAATCCTATTTACTTGAAGATGTAGAGCGTCACCCATATTTTGATGACGGGGCCCCCACGGAAGCATACCCGTCACCCAGATATGGGTGACGCGACGACGAAAGTGTTAATAACTCCTTCAAAAAGCCATGGCCGGATTCATTTCCGCTTCATCCCCTCTACCTTTTCCAGTTCTGAAGAACTTGATGTCGGCGAACCATAAACCTGAAGCAAAAAATCAAAAAGTCTTGTGTTATAACGAAATACAAACTGATTTTAAAATCATAGAACAGATGCTAAAAACCGGTAGACCGCATGCCAAAAAACACACTGTGATAAAAAAAATATACGTGATTAATTACAACGTTAAAGCATTAGAGATTTATTCAATGAGTTCGAAATAAGTCTGTATCTCGAGTGGGTCTGACAGAATATTTTTACAACGGTTCAGCTCCGATTATTTTCTATTGTTGTTAGTTTATTCTCGTGTCTGTCTTTTGTTGTTATAGCAGTCTGGTTAAGGTGCCTGATTTGGGACCGGAAGGTGTTAGGTTGGAAAACCGGTCTATGCTAGAATCTTTATAGACCTTTAACTGTCTTTCACATCAGAAAAAGCTTTGCTTTATTAGTGTAAAGATGCTAGGACGCTCCGTTGTAAGACCCAAGGCTGATACCGGGGCTGTAGTATAGCCTCAGTGCCTCAACTAACAGTTTGTGGTTGACTCAAAGTTCTGTAGAAAATTTATGAAATAATTTTGGTTTGACCATGTAACCGGATAACTCAACCTAAATGCTTGAGGTCGCCACAATATTTGTTACACCCCAAATAAAGAAAAGGTTGCAAGACAATTACGGAATGATAAAAGTTCACATTCTGAAAATTCCAAGTTTTATTTTTAGAAAATCACAAGTTCAAAATAGCATTTAACAGTTGAGCTGGCAAATCGAACACACTTTTCTAAAGGTTGCAAGTTGTGGAGAGAAATTTGAACCGACCGAACCCCTTTAGTGAATTTACAAGTTCTTAACAGTCATTAAAGTTACTATATAACACGACACCACAGTTTCAACATGGTCGAACTAGCCAGCATGGCGAGTTACAACCGACGAGACGAAAGACCGACCGGAACAGACGACATACTGGAACAGACGAACCATAATGGCGGCGGGGTCCTTTTATAGGAACCAATAGAATCAGTGACGTAAGCAACTGTATCACATCTTTTTTCTTCCGCGTAGCTAAAAGTGTGTGTAATTTATTTGGCGATCCAGACTATTAAAAATGTTTAAACTTTGACAATGTCTAGACTTATCTACTGGATGTCCAACGGCAGTCACGTGAGAAATTTAGAGTAATTAGTTTTAAAGTTTTAGCTGTTTCAAACTCCGCGTAGTGACACATTCGGGGAAAATGCTTAAGTGTTCTGGAATTTTACGCGCGTCAACAACAATCCGTGACAATCTATTTTTCAAAAACTTAATTACCGGCCAAATACTAAAACTTTTTATGGAAAACTATATATGTACGAAATCGTCTCAATTAGGGCTATCTACTGATGTAAATTTCAAATTAATATCTCTTTTAATAAAAAAAGCTTATTATTTTCTCTTAATTAAAATCGCTGATTAGACTTTACCAAATTACTTAATTTTATTGCCAAAATATTGGGGATAGTGCTGACTACAGCTGGTGATAAAAGATCAGTTGTCGCTTTACTCGATTTAAAGATATTGCAGATCTTAGAATTTCTACTTTTATGATCGCGTGTTTCCAACTTGAACAAAGCGGAATATCTCTCAAGCTAAACATTATTCGATATGATAAATACACCTTAAAATTATTTTTATGGTGGATTGTAACTGTAGGAAAGATTACAGGGAAATTACTTAAAGTTAATAACTGCTCTTCTCGAAATTTCTAAGTCCCGCCTAAGCAAAACTAGAATTTGCCAAAATTCTAAAGTGCTTACACCGTGGATCGGATTCAACGTAAAACCATAGAGGTGGTGGGTTTACCAGGTTAGATAGAGGCAAACTACGCTCCTGGAAAGTAACTTTGACATTAGGATTTGAGCACTATCCTTTGTTGTATAATGTAAATCATCCTTAGTCCGGTATAATCAACTCATATACTCTCCAATTAGAGTTCTTTCGTGTATATTTCTATACAGATACTCTGCTGGTACCGGAGACTTAACCTTGCATCGCTCACTGTTTCTTACGTTGTCAAGGACATGTTAATGCATTAAACATTTATTTTTAACTTTGTCCCTTCCATTTTGTTAATCTACTGCCCTTAAAAAATCATTTAATATGTTTTTTTACCCCAGTTTGCGTTCTTTACGCGATAGTACCATGTTTCGTTCTTTTTACTTTACCTTCAATCCTATGACAAAAATCTTCGGAAATAACTGAAGCTTCCCAAACACTTAATCCTCTTTTCTTTCGGTTCGAGGTTCGGCCTGTTCACATGAGTGGATGATAGTCCTGTATTTCTCAAGCTGTGTTCCTGGGAGCTAGGTTTAAAAAATTTGCTTCTAACTGAGTTAAGTGTATCAAAACAAAAAATAGGAAAAATTGTTAACAGAAAATGGATATCGTAATCGTTATTTATAAGGTTATAAGGACGTATAAGCAATAAAATAAACTTTCTAAAAGCCAGGAATATTTTAACTACCATCAAAACCTCGGTATTTCGAGTATATGACTGCTTTGTTACTATAATAGTCCATTCATACAATAAGTTTCCAGTTGTCATGAAAAATGAGTGGCGTTGCTTCCAGGCTTAAGTTAGTGACCGTTTTATGAGTGCCTTTTCGTAGATATTTTTCTTAAGGGATCACACTATGTGTCATAACAGTGGGCAGGTTTTACTAATAATATAATAAGATGTATAAAATTAGGCCCCATTTAAGTAATAGGTCCGAAAATTTATTTTTGACATTTTAGTGGTACACAGAATTTTTTTGACATTTTAGTGGCCCACAGAATTATTTTTGACATTTTAGTGGTCTATAGAATAATTTATTATATTTTAGTGGTCCACAGAATTGTTATTTACATTTTAGTGTCCCACAGAATTAGTTTTGACATTTTAGTGTTCCACAGAATTATTTTTGACATTTTAGTGGTATACAGAATTATTTCTTATATTTTAGTAGCCCACAGAATTATTTTTGACATTTTAGCGGCCCACATAATTATTTTTGACATTTTAGTCACAGACTTATTTTTGACATTTTAGTGGTCCACAGAATTATTTTTGCATTTTAGTGGCCCACAGAATTATTTTTGACATTTTAGTGGTCTATAGAATTATTTCTTATATTTTAGTGGTCCACGGAATTATTTTTGACGTTTTAGTGTCCCACAGAATTATTTCTGACGTTTTAGTGTCCAACAGAATTATTTTTGACATTTTATTCTCAGAATTATTTTTGACATTTTAGTGGTCTACAGAATTATTTCTTATAATTTAGTGGTATACAGAATTATTTTTGAGATTTTAGTGTTCCACAGAATTATTTTTGGTATTTTAATGGTCTACAGAATTATTTCTTATATTTTAGTGTTCCACAGAATTATTTTTGACATTTTAGCGGCCCACAGAATTATTTTGTCATTTTAGCGGCCCATAGAATTATTTTTGACATTTTAGTGGTCTACAGAATTATTTATTATATTTTAGTGATATACAGAATTATTTCTTATATTTTAGTGGCCCACAGAATTATTTTTGACATTTTAGTGGTCTTCGGGTTGAAAGAGGTTGAGAAACGCTGGGCTGGAGTATCCGCTTGTAACGCTCGGTAACATAACTCGCAGGGGCTGCTGTTTAGAGCCACTTGTTATAGTGGTTCCTGAAGACACGCCACGGAGTAATGTCTAACAACCACTCTGTGTCGATACGGCTGTGATCACCGGCTCTTTGTTGCTGTTCCTCTCCTGGTGGTGTCGTCGGTGCTATTGAAAGAGCGGCCGAGACAAAGGACACCCAAGAGGTGAGACGCCGGGCCAAGGTCCTCCCATCTGATATCCTGTTATCTGGGTCACAGGGCGACGGAGCTATTCCTCGTTGCACAGACTCAAACAATTACTACAGATAACTCTGACAAAGGTTATTGGTAAGCATGTGATATCGGATGCGCTTATTTTAAACTCTAATTCGTATTTTAATATTTGTTTGGGCATACTAGGAGCATGCTAAGCCTTAGCTTGGCTTAAATTGGAATTGAATGTGTACAGATCCGTGTTACAACTAAGGTTGTTAGGTCTTGAGGGACCTAAAGTTTAATGTGGAGTTCGAACCTGAGAAGCATTCTGACGTACTTCACATTACACAACAATCTGTGCCAGAGGTGAAGGTCGAGTTAAGGGCTTTCTTAAAATGCCAGCCGATACTTAGATTCAGACAACGGTCTTTACAATTTCCAGCAAAACAGCTTAACCAATGAGTCACCAGACCGTTCATTTTACTGTTTATTTGGAAGTATTAGAATTAAAGTGGATGGTGGTACATGCAGAGGTTTAAACGTGACATCTCAAGATAGGCAATGAAGACATTCAATACGTAAAACGCTTCATTTAACTTAGATATCTAGTGGGGGATGTCATGCACTGTGTGTAGGACATAAAATTCAGAAATTTAGATGTCCAATACTTTTCAACGGGATAAAAAAAGACTGCAGTATGAACCCGTTATATAAAGATTATGGCTGATGAAACGATTCGTTTGGAGACTGATCAATGAATAAAGAGGAAGTTGAGAGACATGAGATTCTACAGATGTGGTTGTAGAGGAGTGTATAAAAGATGAACAAAATAAAACGTGATGAGGTACTAATGAGATTTAGTGGGAGGATAAATGTTTTAGAAAATATCAGGAATTGAAAGAAAACTTAGTTAGGTAAATCCATAATCCGTAAAGGAATTGTGGATGTTTTTTAAAATACGTAAATGGAAAAAGAAGGGACAGCAAATACTAGATTAGATTAGATATGTTTACTTTGATTGAATGTGATGACAGTTTCGGGGATGTGGCACAGTTCACACATTTATTAACAAACCAATATTATCAACAGCTGATACCCAATTTGTTACTTAACAACCATTTAGTATAATAAATTTCAATTCTAATCTGCAAATACATGTCCTATGTTAGTTGCTATATATTACAGCAATTTCAAGATAATTTAATTGCTGTACTTGGGAATGGTTTCAATAAAAAACCATACACCATTTTAGTAATTGTAAACATCTTTGTCACGTTTCCCTTCCATACACGAAATATATAATATTTTCTCAGTTATCCTTAGTTATAGAATTCCTTGAATAAAATTTTTTCACAGAGTAAAACGGTTCTGAAACAAAAACTCTTTCAATTTGGATTTAAAGCTGCTGAATTTTCGTAGGTGATATATAATTTCTTTTGGTAGGACATTGAATAATGATGTTTCAGTGTATGTTATCTGTTTCTGTGCTATTGATGACTTGCAATATTTGTGAATGTTATATTTATTCCTAGTATTATGACTATGTATGTCAGCATTAAGATTGAAGTGTTAAGGATGTTTCACTACAAACGGCAATAAGCAGTATATATACTGTGCTAGCATTGTATGTACACCTAGATTTCTGCACGATGTCCGTGCGCTTGCTCCACGAATAATTCTTAGGGCAGGTTTTTACAGATTTAAATACCTTCTTTTCTCTGAAAGTGTTTCCTCAGAATGAGATGCCACAAGTCAGCAGGGAGATAAAATATGGTAAATAGGCAAACATCCTTGTTTCTATACCTATCTATTATCATCAATGAAAATGTTGCAGAATTAAGTTTTTTAAGATGTTTCTGAATATGTTACTTGCAGTTCAGATTGATATTTATATGTACGAATTTTATGAAAGTGCTTTCATTGATTGCTTTTAATTCTGATATTACATTATAGCTGCCCTATGTTTTATTTTTTGTGTCAAATTGAAGTCAGGATTTCGTAATTCATTAGCGTCTGATATAATTGGTGGTTATAATTAAACTTTCCCTATTTAACACGTTGTAACACGGAAACTAATTACCATACGAGTAACAAACTTTTTTTTTTATACTTTTGAGGGAGGGAGGGGGGGGGGGGAGAGAACGTACAACTTGAAATTATAATACATCTTAGTAAAGCATTTAAATCTTTATAGTTTTTAACTCTGTCGACCCATTTTTGGGGAATTTCAATGAGCGATTCAGAAGCATGAATTCGTTTCCATGCTAATAAATTTTGAAGGTAAAGATCACGGGGTTCCTACGGCTCCTGCCGCTTCTCATAGGATTCACGGAGGTAGAGCCCCGCATTCCCATTACAACCATTGCCACTAGAAGGGATGTGCCGGGGTCAGCGCCACGCTCCGGCCGTTCTTTGCCTTCCGGCGGAGTTTCCTCCACGGTACTCATTGGATAGCAGGCTGAGTGGATCTGGTAAGCTGTTCCAGACGTACAGTTTCGAGGACAAATCCTCGCCTTCGTCGGGGATCGAACCCCGGTCTTCCGGACGGCAGCAAACGCTCTACCACCTTTTTTTTATGTTTATTGTAAACAAACAGTTTAGACATTCATAACAGCAAATTTTACAAATTTGAATAAAATAATTTTTTTTTTTTTGGATTTCTGGTCATAACTAATCTAAAGGATTACAATTTGTCCCATCTCAGACTCTTCACTCGTTTTCGACGGGGCGCCCGGGGCGTATGGGAAGCTCGAGGGGTCCACTGTGGCGGCTGCAAGGCCTCGTGGGGTACTCATTGTCGGCGGTCTCTTCTTCCTCTTGCGTCAGTCCGCACTTCAGTGCGTTGCTGGGCGTCGGTTCTGACGTGGGAACTTCTCTTACCGGCGTCTTTTCTTCGGGGTCGGTATCTTCCGTCTTGCTTCACCAGCGTTGTCTTGACTTACTGGTATCCCTTGATAATTATGGGTGCTGGAACTCCTATTTCTTCTGTTAGTTTTATTGAGGCATTATCACGCTCAAGAAGCGTGCAAACTTATCTTTGTATTTTTCACTTTTAAGTATTTTGTTGTGTTCGATTACCATCTGAGCTACGTGGCCATTGTTACAAACAATAACTCTCCACTTAATTTTTATTCTTCGATTACGTCAATAACTGTCCACTGAATACGTATATCTTTATCCGATTCTTCCTTGTCATTTATCAACGGTTCCTTTAATTATTAGGATGTATTTGCAAGTAATTCTATGACTCTGCATTATTTAATTCTTTATCTCAACACGTTAAGTCTGAATTTTGGTCGGAATTCCTAACTGAATTGGAATATGAGGTAAACTGTCAATGTATTCATCTTGTATAAACATATTTTCTGCTTGTTTTTTCACCACTAACAAAACTTTGCTTTTTTTGTTTAGAATAATGATAAAAGGAAAAATCTGCTGATAAAATTTTAGTGCAGCCTGAAGCTTATTTATGGCTTAAATACGAGGCACACATAATTTTTCTCACACCAGCAAAGTGGTTCAACCGCCAGTTAATCGACAGCTTTGTTCGCCGCGTCAGCGTGGTGTCACCGGCATCTCGCCGCTAGATTTAACACCACACCAGTGTGGTGGCATCTGACAGCATTGCGATAATTACCAGTAATTTGTGGCCGCATTTAAAAACTTCATTCACGTGTGGATCAATCATTACGCTATGTAGTCTTCGGTTCTGGTTTGTCATCTGATAGTATTCTAAAAACAGTACGTTTCTTGTATACGTTCTGCAAGGTTCACCGGCTTCTGAAGGCGCTAAGAATCCGAAAAAAATCTGAATCTGTTGAAGAACGAACAGCCTACTGTTGAAACGTTTTGTTTGTACAGTACCATCTGACGGCAAATCTGCTAAGTAAACAACGATACAGTAGTAACTGTCTCAAGTCTGCTCAGCCCAACAGCATACCAGATAAATTGGCTAGATTATCTCCAACGCTACAGCCATCCTATAGCGTCTCCGCTGCCCAACCACTTCCAACCCTACCTCCCCCCCCCCCCTCTACTTTATGCTATCAAGGAAGACGACCCCTTCTGCTAAGCCCGGAACGTAGTAGTGCTGATTGGCTGGCTGTTTCTTGGCGTTCTAGTTAACTATGGTCCTTAACCCCTCTGGTTAGTTGGATCCACCCGAAGGAGGCATACTAAGCCTAGTATCAAAGGTAGGACGGCCAGTTCCTTTATTCCTTACCTAACCTAACCCGGTAATCCTACTTAGTAAAGCCTTATAGTCTGGCATATTTGACTAGAGCAGCACTAACCTAATCTTGGTGAGACAGATTCACCTTGATTTGGATTGATTCTGATTGATTCAGATTCGTTTAGTGTGAAGGGAGCCTAAGTTACCAGGCCCGCTGATAAAGTAGAACAGCCAATATCTTATATATGTACGTATATATATCAAGATGAAGGTATGAATGTTTGTTTGTTTGTTCTTCTACAAATCTACAGTTTTCATCCAATTTCGATGAAAGTTTGTACACTTATCCTTTGAAACAAGGAGAAAAGTACTGTCTACATTTGGTTGAAAAATTTTCTGTATTAATAATACATGTTGTCTTATAATTTCGAAAAATTACTGAACGGTTATAGACGCGTATGATGTGTAGGTCTCTGTACTGTCTTTCCATATAGCGTTCTGGTAGCACTTGCTTACTGCTGCTTGGATGGTGGTCTCCGGTTCAAATCTCCGTGCAGCCAAAGATTTTTAAAAATTGTTTTTGATCGTATGAGTCACGCCTGGACCGTCGGTTATTCGGATTGAATGTTAAACTGTAGATATCACAAAGTTAGGGGTGCAATGCGAGGTAAATCGTAGGTAGTCTTGCAATGCCGTAGTTATATTGATCCCTCATGGATGATTCGCAGTCAGTGTGTGTGTGTGATCTGCAGTAATAATACTATAAATGCGGAAGTAAGTCTCTGTCTTTTGTTACATTTTGACGACTAAATGCCTATACCGATATTGACGGAATTCGGTAAGAACTCCTGTAGGGAGAGCCCAGGACATTTTTTTTCGGCATGATTAACAATTGTAGTCACGAAATTATGTTAGTGTTAATTTGTTAATAACTTTCGTTTAGAGAAAAAATGTTTTATTTAGTATAGATGTCGATTTTCTCTGTCCTATTACTTTGTGTCTGCTTAAATGTTTCTGGCACCAGTTTATTTTGCCTTCTTTTTAGACATACCTTGCGGGCGTAAACTGGCTTAAGTTGTAGCTCTGGCAGAGCAAGAGCAGCTAAAGTTATTAGAACCCAAGAATCGTATGTTCATGCTGAAGAAAGAAGAAAAGACCAAGCTGAAATAAAGTTACCCTTAGTTAACACCCCCCTCCCCCAGATACCCTCACCATCGTTTGTTTTTCTTTTTTAAATATGTTGGAAATTGATTCTCTTCAAGAGACAGGTTCGATGATAGAATGATATAGTGACGGCTTTGCGGTCATATTATGCCGACTCGGTGTTGTTTGGGACCAATCCTTCGTTACCAACAACTTTCTATATTCAATTCTAGCAAAGAAATTCTTAATCCACGCGTACGAAGTTGCGGGTATCAGCTAGTATATATATATATATAAAATCTGTATTTCCTAAGTACCGTTTAACCGCGTCCAGGACTGCATGTACCACATAGTTAGCGATACACAGAACTTGGAGTTTGCTCTTTCTGGAGAGGCAGTGTGCAGGCATCGCTGGAGTGTGAAGCGACGAGCGATGGAGCTAGCGCCGGGGGCTGTGAGTTGAGAACAAGTGGTGGCAAACAGTATACAAGACGACACCAGGGCCCCGCGGCGTGTGTGTGTCCAGCTATCGGAAATCGTTATCCCTGGGGAGCCAAACTGGAGGACCACACCACACAAACAATACCACACTCTGCACCTTCCCGTGTCGCCGGCCAAGGTAGTGTAACAGCCCTCAAACCTAAAATTAAATGGAATTGTATTTTATGAAGCACTTACTGTAAGCTAGAGTTTGGTTGAATATGATCCTGTAAGTTTGTTTTCCAATTAACTGTAAATCAATGTATATAGACTTTGTTTTATGAAAAGAAATTATTTAGAGGCCATTTAATATGTTTAAGGACAGAATTATGCAAGAGAATTGCTTAAATGTTTGTAATTCCAAGTATTAAGGCAAGTTATGGTGTCTAAAGGACAATTTGCTACAGTTTAAAATGATTTATATGGATAATTTTGTGTTTAAGTATCTTCAATTTCAATTTCTGACCATTTTGTAATGATGGTAAATGATCATGTATTAATTCTGATTGTTTTTAATATGTTTCAATTGTTTAAGTATTGTTAATATTCGAGAAATATCTGTCGGAATCTTTTGAAGTGTTCTAGAAATATCGATATAGCTTATATAAAGCTAACATCCGAGACAGAGAAACAATTTTCACCGACTCAATTTACGACGGCCAAGTACTGTATTGTCTGCGGAAGAAGTGTTGTACACAATCGCTGGATTGTATGTATGCATGAAAAACAGTATCTTTGACGTCGTGGTTTATGAAAATAAAAGCAAGTTTAAACTGAACAGTATCGTCGACTAGTTATTTATCATATTAATTAAACCACGAACAATCTAATAGTAGCGTATTGGATAATATTCTGGATTTCCTTTGCTTGGTTGCTGGGTTCCAGTCCGGTCCACAGTATGAGTGATTTTAATTAAGTGTTATATTTTTCAGGTGTTATGCTTACTGCTGAGTAAAATAATACTATTTGTGATAGAGTAAATAGATTTTTTGAAATAAAAAATTAGGATTATGGTTCGCTGTATTGTTGGAAAGCACTAATATAGCCTTTTTAGGTAAAGAAATTTTTTTTTTTTATTTCGTCACGACTTCATATTTCAGCATACATTTTTACGCTAACCTAGGTACAACTAATTAAGATTTGTCCAAACTATGCATTACAGCCACCGAAAGATATTAGGTTTTCCAAGGTTTTCTGAAATCACTCCAACTATTAGATTGTTCGTGGTTTAATTAATATAATAAATAACTAGTCCATGAAACAGTTCAGTTTAAACTTACTTTTATTTTCATAAATACGACGTCCAAGATACTGTTTACATGCATACATACAATCCAGCGATTGTATACAACACTTCTTCCACAGACAATACACTACTTGGCCGTCGTAAATTGAGTCGGTGAAAACTATTTCTCTGTCTCGGATGTTAGCTTTATATAAACTCCATCGAAATTTCTAGAACACTTCAAAAGCTTCAGTCAGATATTTCTCGAACATTAACAATACTTAAACAATTGAAACATATTAAAAACAATCAGAATTAATACATAATCATTTACAATCAATACAAAATGGTCAAAAATGGAAATTAAAGATACTTAAACACAAAATTATCCACAAATAATTTTAAACTGTAGCAAATTGTCCTTTAGACATCGTAACTTGCCTTAATACTTAGAATTACAAACATTTAAGCAATTCTCTTTCATAATTCTATCCTTAAACACATTAAATGGTATTTAAATAATTTCTTTACAAAAAAACTAAGTCTATTTACACTGATTTACAGTTAATTAAAAAAAAAAAAAAAAAAAAAATCATATTCAACCAAACTCTAGCTTACTACAAATACAATTCCATTTAATTTTAGGTTTGAGGGCTGTTACACAACCTTATACTAAGATAGCCGATAAATGTCGTGACCAATGTCTCAGTTTTTGCTCATCAATCCTATCCCGGTATGTAAGGGTTTGGGAGAGACTGTATCACAGAAAGAAGAGAGAAGTATGATTGATCACATTTTAAGACATGCGGAATTGGATAAATTGTTAGTGGCGGGTACAGTCGAAGGTAAGAACTGTGGAGGAAGACAGAGATTAGAATATATAAAGCAGCTAGTTAGAGATTTGTTGACATGAAGAGGTTACAGCAAGATAGGAGGAGATGGAGGATTTCATCAAACCAGTCGAGAGGCTGAAAACAGCAAAAAACAAAATCCTATCCCAGAAAAGCCGAAAAGCCCTTCCCACCTCTTACATAGTGAATTTACATTGTGTTTAAATTAATCTATGTTAATAATATCGGGTGGCTAAAAGAATGGCCAGACAACGGTTCAAAGTGTCACTGCTAAAAAGTTACAATATGTGGAATAATTAAAACACGGCGTATAAGCAATGTTGCCAATTTAGCGACTTTGTCGCTAGAAGTAACTACTTTTGCTTAAGTCTCAGCGACCAAAAAAATGTTTTGACGACAAAAATGGTTTAGCGACTTATCTGGCGACTTTTGAAGTAGAAGTGAAAACAGTTCTAGAGCCAATAATGGATACATTTTTTGTCAACTCGGCACAGAATTATGCAGTGCCAAGAGATATATATGGAAAACGACAAACGCGCAGGGGCACCAAATTCAAACTTTATTTAATTAAAGTTCCATTCGTGTTTGCTCTAGCTTTAGCTATTTCACAAAATATTCAAATCAAAACATCCAATTTTCTTTGAAATCTAAGTTTTACATTTATTTGTAAAAAAAACACTAGCTTTAATAGAATGTTAAACTTTTTTGAGTGAATTCGGAAATCTTCTAATTTAAGATTTAGCTAAAAAAATAAAATTTGAATGAAAAAATCTTCATGTTGAATTTGAAAAAAACTATGCATGACTTGCACAAACAGAATACATGTATACAAGGTATACTAATCTAATCTCGGCCAAGGTAACTAGGATTTTAGTAACTTTGATCTCAGCACCTGCTTAGCATTTAGGGCATTTAGTAAACCTGAACGCGACCATTGGCTCTATAGTAATGATTCAGAATTCACTGACTATTGAACAACGTACCTTATTATCGTCGATAACTCATAGATCTATACTTTAAATTTTCAATTTTTTAACTTTTTTTTCAAGTTGACAAAAAAACATACGTAATATTAAGTAATAATGAAATTTATTTCTGTCCAACTACATCTTATTTTTCAAAGTGTTAACTTGTAATTGAATTATTAAACAGTTGAGCAACTCCAAAGAAATTAATTGCCAGAATAGTTGATTCGGTAACATATTTGGTCTGATGTCAAATTAAAATAACTTAATAACTCACGTACAGCGAACATGAAGAAGGACCATTAACAAAAGTTGTCAGTAAAATACCTAAAGAGCCAATAAACCATAATGCATAAACTTTGGTCAAGCAACAATATTAGTGGAAGTTTTAATCAAATTGAAATTTATCCTAAGCCGGAATGATGATTGGCATTCGTGGTTACAGCAGAGACCATGAGTAATTTAATTTCTTAAAGTTTTTTAAGTTGCTTTAATTAGTAACATGTTGCTGATAAACAGATCCGCGTTTCTTGAGACGTAAAGTTTATCGATATTTTTTTAACTATAAAATGCTACGAAAAGCAAACTTAATGAATTATGGCAATTGATTTGGTACGCAGTTTCTCGGCTATTAAATTGTGGACATAATAAATTTCTTCTAATAGTATCTCTGGTCGCTATTTTGCGAGCGAAGGCTGACACGTAACACCGTTCTCTAGCCAATAGCTATCGAGGTGACTGAATGAGTGAGCTTACAAAATTGTATAGTAGATAATTTGAAAACTGCGCGGTTTATAGAAGAATTTAGTCTACTTGCCATAAAATTAGTTTTACACAACTACTTCAGTTACCTAATGCTTGGCTGCTGATTAAAATTCACAATTAAAATCGTTTAGTAGCCTAATGGTTTATCTTACTAGAAATCTCTGTAATTCGGTATAAATATTACACAAGCGGTATTATTTTGGTTACTTCATTTTTCCAATAGATTAACTGCTCATGTGACGTAGATACTGTTCACAATATTTATCTATTGATTATATTGTAGGAAAATTAACGGAACTCTTATTGTTTTTATACGAGCATCAAACAAATATGAGTGGCACTTTAAAAAATGCATTTGTCGGTTATACATTGTAAAGAAGGGGGGAACGTAGGTGAAAATTTTAATTATAATTTTATCACCTCCAACACCTTCCTTACCTTCATACCTTTACACATGAGTTATTAGAATATGAAAATAAAAATGAAATGATTTTAAATGGTTGCAAAAAGGTGAACTAGATGGAACTAGAACCATGAATATAGTACACAAAATAATATCCCATTTATTGATTCTTATGTCTTATACAAGGCCGGGTAATAGTTAACTTTACGTTAAACATATTCAAAGACCACAAAAACAAGCAATACCCGACGTTTACAATCCGCCGATGAAAAAGCAAACACAAAACTGAATGAAATATTTCAACAAATAGCAAAGTTAACACATTATCAACGTGGCAACGCAGGCCATCAAATTGAAGCTAACATTTACTACAATAAGGAGTATCCCAGGGGTGCCATATAAAGTTAAAGAAAAGCATCGTCTTGAATTTACAATTAGCAAGATGCTTGAAATTTGCAATGAAACATGAAAATCAGCTAGCTCAGTGATTTTGTGGCGGGAGCAGAGTCTTATCTCAGTGCCGCTTAAGGGCTCACAAGTCTCGTCAAAACCCAATGAATTGTGACCATATGCATCCGGTACTTTACCATGAATGCATCGCCGTGATGTAGCGTGACACGCACAATGCCACTGCAGCTGTGAAAGCCAGGTTAGCGGGTACGACCGCGTTACCAAAACAGCTTCCAGGTAATGGCAGGCATGCCATACAACTTCTCGCTTCCCAGAGCAAGAGAGTGATCAGAACCAGACAGTGATCACCGGAGGAGAGCGTGTCGGCTGACACGTCTGTACAGTAGCTCGTCCCGGCAGCAGGTGTCCTCAAAATGGCCTCTTCTCTTCTTCTTCGGCAAAGTTGTCTCCCACTCGCCACATGTAACAGAATCCCCTTGAATTAAGATTTGGGAACCCCTATAAACGTTCATGATTGGTCATCTATACATGTCCGTCGTCACGTGTTTTATATCGCGCCCAGCTTTTGCGCACTTTCTGCCTGACCTCGAGCAAGCAGCGGAGAGGGGTGAGTTCACCGCCCTCGTCTAACGGAACATCGCTGTTGTGAACGACGGCGCCGCCAAGTCGGGGAGCCCGGCTATTGTCTCGCTCTCGACCGCTCGAAAATGGCAGGTCCAGCTTCCCATATTCACTACGTTACTGAGCAGCAAGTTTTGCAGAAATTAAAATTATAATAATTATACCTCTGGCTGCCCGGGTTTAATATACAATTAATTATCTATACAATATCCCTATTATTTACGGTATTTACACCTTACAAGATTGAATGTTATTAAAGAAAATCTGAATATTAATTAATTTATGTAATTATATTCATTGTGGGTGACTCTGTCATACCACAACATACATTTTATTTTATTTTTTACAGATCTTCTGTTCTGTCTACATAGTTTTTCCATCCCATTTGTGGCTTGCGCCATAAAAAAAATATCTGGTCGTGTTCTTCGTCGACAGCAAATTTCTTTCCATGTAAATGTTTTTCCAAGGATCCAAGCAAATATTAGTCGCATTAAGATAGATCTGGGCTGCGTTTTGGATGAAAAAAACTGCGTGTAAGTACTCCGAAAGCTTCAGAGAAATTTCAACCCTTGCAATCTTCTGGTCTGCGTCGTACGATCTTGGAAATCATCCTGTAATAACTTTTCGTAATATAACTCATTTTTACACGCTAATATATAGCGTGACCTGTATGTACGTATGTATGAATGTAACGGAATTTCAAAATTCAATTTTTACCCACTTTCAGATGTCCGAGCTGTTTGAAATTTCTCACACTTATTAAGAACCGGTGACAATACAATAATTGTGAGTGTAGGCTTTCCCGGAGTAGTAATGAAATATAATCTTCACGGGTGTTCAGCCGGATGGTGTCAAAGTAACACGACGTTTCGACTGCAAGCTCGGCTGTCTTCATCAGGTATCGGTGTCTGCTGGCTGTCACCGCGTAGATAAGGAGGCGCGTCGAGGAGCCAAGTCAGTCGATGCTGTGACAGCCAGCTTACGACAGCCAGCAGACACCGATACATGATGAAGACAGCCGAGCTTGCTGTCGAAACGTCGTGTTACTTTGACACCATCCGGCTGAACACCCGTGAATATTATATTTCAATACAATAATTTCATAACAATGTCCTGCTATTCTCAATACTTTGACAGTAACAACAGAAAAATGGTTGAATGTCGTGGAATTTTGCAATTTAATTCGAACCCATTTCCAGATATCCGAATTGTTTGAAATAACTGATTACACTCCAATCATTTCATAACTATGTCTTGATATTCTCATTACTTTGACAGTAATAATAGAAAAATGTTGCACACGTTTTAAGAACCATTGACAATACAGTAGTCTCTTAGAAACGTCCTGCTATTCTCGTTACTTAGACGGTAACAATAGAAAAGTGGTTTCATGTAATGAAATATTTCATTCCAGTGTTCATATTACTACAAAAGCGTTTTTAATTTTTTTAAACTACAATTTTATTTTCAACTTTTTAGTTCAGATTGTTTCAAAAGTGTGTTACTTACTGTTGGCTTTCCTTCACCAATCTCTCTTTTTCTTTGTGTTGTAGTTTCATTTTTAATAATTATTCCCACGAGTAACTTACCATTATATGGTCAACCCCACCAAAGGGCCAATAGCAGGGTAAATGTGGAAGACTACTCTTCTATATGAAGTAATTGAAAAAGATGTTTGGAATACTCACTATTTAAGTGACTGCAGACACTACCGTAGCAGCTTGTATCAAAGTATCATCAACTGCGCATTTGCAAAATATTGCCCAACAAAACTGTCAAAGTAATTATGAATATCAGGTTACAGTTGTTAAATTATTGTGTTGTTAAACGTTCTTAATACGTGTGGAAAATTTCCAAAAATTAAGGCGCCTGGAAGTTGGTAATTAAATTAAATGTATATGGCGATATTGGCCAGGAAATCTCCGAAGGGTCCAGCCGCCAAATGACGAAGGTTTCTCGAATTACCGCGCTTGTGCAAAATGTCGCCGCTGCGTTTGCCTAACTCGGCAACAGATATAGGGTACCGGCAGTTTAACATGAAATCCGAACCGTGGGTTATCCTAATCTTCGCCACTTATAATATCCGTAAAAACTCCAAAAACCGGGATTCGAGCAACGTCTGTTCGCCAGTCACGCGCCTTAACCAACTCAGCCACCAGGGGGATGCGGAAAGTGGTTGAAAATGAGCCACATCTGTCATAAGACGGTTAAATCACTTTAGTGTTCTTACTGTCCAAGTAATGAGATTACCATGACATAGATATGAAAGTGTTGGATTGTCATCGGTTCTTAATACGTGTACAAAATTTCAGACATTTAGGACTTCCTGAAGTGGGTGAAAATTGAACTGGCAACGTGGTGAAAGTGAAATTATTGAATTTTTATCGGTTCTTAATAAGTGTGCACAATTTTAAACGATTCGGACGTCAAGAAATGGGTGAACACTGAAATGAAAGATTCCATTACATGCAACCATTTTTCTATTTTTACCGTCAAAGTAACGAGAATAGCAGGACGTTGATAAGAGACTACTTTATTGTCAATGGTTCTTAAAACATGTGAAAAATTGTTCTATTATTACTGTTAAAGTAATGAGAATATCAAGACATAGGTATGAAATTATTTAATTTATTTGATACATGAGCAAAATTTCAAACAATGTGGACATCTGGAATTGGGTTAAAATTAAATCGCAAAATTCCAACACATTCAACCATTTTTATGTTGTTACTGTTAAAGTAATAAGAATAGCAGGACATTGCTATGAAATTATTGTACTGTCACCGGTTCTTAATAAGTGTGCGAAATTTCAAACAGCTCTGATATCTGGAAGGGGGTCAAATTGGAGTTGTAAAATTCCGTTACACTCATACATACAGGTCAAGCTAATATAAAGCGTGTAAAAGTGAAACTACAATACAAAGGAAAAGAGAGATTGGCGAAGAAAAGCCAACAGTAAGAAACATAGTTTTGAAACACTCTGAACTATAAAGCTCAAAATAAAATTGAAGTTTAAATAACTAAAAACACGCTTTCGTAGTAATGTGAACTAAATCGTTAAAAATAATATTTAAATATAAATATTTTGTTTAACATCGATGGAACCTCCCACAATTTAGGATAATTTTTTTTAATAAGCTTAAAGAATAAAGTCACTGATTACAATATCAACTTTAATGTAAAAAAGCGTGTGGTGCTCCTTACTTAACTTTTGACAATGACTCTATCTTTACAAACAGTCAGCGACCGAAAATATAAGACCACTACAATTTTATTATTGATTATCTGTAGACTTTTACAACTTAACCCACTGGCTGTACAAATTTAAGAAACAATTCTTCCTTGTTTTCATTAATAAAGTATTGAATTTTCAAAGTTGTCTATGGCGTGCTACTCGTCCTGGTACAACACGTGAGAGTGGATAGGTAAATTTCGTCCGACCTTATTGAAGAATTTATGCCACTTGTAGAGTAGTCGCTTCCAAAGTATATCATTGCCGATCTATGCACGCAGTCTGCAAGTTTATCAACTACAGGTAGTAGAAACTTAATAATTACACATTTTTCAAAGAACGATAATCTTATAAATGAATGTAATCTTTCTCGGCGTTGTTTATTTATAAACGTTTCTCGGGAAACAAACCGAGTGATGTTGTTATTAATGCACAATATTTCGGCGACTTTAAACTCCGTCGCCATCTTCAGGTACAGTTGCAAGTCTTGAAGTCTGCCTTGAAGTCAGCCTGACTTCAAGGCAGACTTCAAGACTTGCAACTGTACCTGAAGATGGCGACGGAGTATAAAGTCGCCGAAATATTGTGCATTAATAACAACATCACTCGGTTTGTTTCCCGAGAAACGTTTATAAAAAAACGATAATGTTGATAATAAGTGTATAAACGATCTTTAAAAACAATGTAACAGCATTTAGTGTACATTAATGCAGTCATACGAACTACGAACTGGTGGCATATTAATCAGATTTTGTCTAGTTTATATATAATCACCCTTTGTATCCCTCAGTTCTTTCGTTTAAAAGCTATCTTCTCTGTTACGAAATTGTGCTGACCCCAATTTTCTGCAGCACACGAGATCAATGTTATTTGCATATACAAACACCTTATGAATACCATTACGTGGGACACGTTACTTAATTCCGTGTATACAGCGGTTTACCTTCTCGGCGTCAAATTAAATAAAAGAGGAGATGATTCATTCTCTTGGCAAAGTTGTAATGTAGTACTGACCTTCATGATGCCTTCAACTGTAAGATGCGCTCCAGTAGTAACTCAAATTCCGTAACTGCATAGACAGGTATGATTTAAGTAGAGGGTGCTACAAAAGTAACTTCACAAGCATACAGAAATTCATACAGATTACTAACTGAATCGGTTTAAAGTGTAATTTTATAGCAAAATGTTCCAAGTTTTACATCAAAGTGTTATTGTTCTGTATGATGATGCGAAAAATATCCAAACGGAAATAAATTTTTCGACAAACTAGATCCATCATGCCCGCCTCATTTTTGCAACTGTTACACAGTGATTCTACATATTTCTGAGCGCAGTGAGATTAGGTAACGGAGGAATCTACATGAAATCCACACTGGAACTAATATTCACATTAGACGTGTCATGTCTGAATAGCAATCGCTTCTATACTGCCAATCCACCGATGTGGTAACGAATCAAGGAAATCGCTAATTGAAATGAGGTAATGAAGCTGTGCTTTGTGGTATTAAAGGGGTACATCTCTTTCATCTCTATCTGGTGCAACAGGTAATTTGCAAGCCAGAACCATACACACTGTATGGATTTTCTCTGTCCCATTTATGCATATACTAGCCGTTACCCGCGACTTCGTACGCGTGGATTTAGAATTTGATTTGCTAGAATTGGATACACAAAGCTGAAAGTTACCTAAGATATGTCGGCATAATATGACGGGAACGTTATACCATTCTACCATCGAATCTGTCTCATTTATTCATATCGGAAAAAGTTTCCTATTTCGTTCCTAATGATACAAAGTATTTCGGTATAGATATATAGTTGTTAAAAAAAAAGTCGGAGACTTACTTTCCCATGTATATTATTATTAGTTTAGATCACACAAAAACTGCCTGTGGAACTAGTATACTCTGAATAAAGTAAACGCTTAGAGCACTATTCTATCGCCAAAGATTTGCTAGAACATGGTATCCTTACTAGAAAATCCTAGGCTTGCCTCAAACTATGAAAAACAATTCATAAATTTTTTTGCTCCTAGTGGAACTTGAACCCGAAGCCACACGGGATTTTTCTTAAGAAGCAAGCACGTTACAACTGCGCTACGCTGCTCTCTAGTTTTACGCATTACAAAGACATATACAGGGTGGGGCATTTAATATGTTTTATGGAAATATTTCGGAAAGAAAGCATTTTAACAAACAATAACCTATATAAAAAATAATCGTATAGTAGGGGGCTACAATTATGTGATATTGGTTTTTTCACAGGTGGCGCTGTTGTCGTTACAACAAGGTCAACTTAATTCTTTTAAATGGGAACCCCTATTTTTTTTTGAAGATTCCGATTCCTCATGAAAAAATAAAAATAGTTTGCTTAACTCACTTTTCTGTTAGCACAACACTAAGCACACATGCCCTCGGCCGGACTCGAACCGGCGACCTAGCACTCCAGGCCCTACGCTAACGAGACCGGCAGCCATCTTGGGATCCTCTAGGGTCGATCTGAGGAGATAGAAAAAAAAAAGATAGTAATAAATATTTTTTCCTAATTGTGTAGCTAGTCTACGGGTTACTATTTCCTTCTTGTAACCTAGTTACTCCAGTTCATGGTTTTCGATGCTAGGAATCAAGAGTCTTGTAACTAATATTTAGACTTCTGGCTCCACACACGCATCCACTTGTATTTATATCATGTTCAGTGATACGTTTGGGAGAATAACTCGATTTCAACCTTTTCCGTGTAGGAAAAGACACAACTTATCGAATAAGAAGTTGTAAGTTGGTAACAATTTTCTTAAATGCTGACATTAGAGTTTCATTTCTGCAGGGGTTAAACGGATAGTACTGTCAAGTTAACAATTTAATAAACCGTGTTTACTGGACAAGCCGTAACGTACGATTCTTAAATTTAGGAGGTTAGAACCCCTATCCGGCCATCCAAACTTAAGTTTATCGTATGCCTCTAAAATCACACCAGGAGAATAGCTATTATCGACTTCTTTTCCTTTCTTGCCTACAATCTTGTCATATTTAATGACCCGATTGTTGGCGAAAGGTAAAGTTGTCGATTTAATAGTATTACGTCAGCTAACGCCTAATAATTGTTTGCCGCAAGGAACGCTGATAGCTAGTAGACTGCGTGACCGATCTTCGCTCCGCATCTTTCGATTATTGTTAAGTATGCAAGATTTCATCAAAATACTTAGAGAAGTTTGTGAGAAATTAATTTTATCTATTTACAAGAGTTGCTCAAATAATAATATTAGATTGAAAACCTAATCTCAAGGTTGGTTGGATCTTCCAGAAGGGCATTGTTCGCATTTTGTAATATTGGGTTTTTGCAGGGAATACAACTATTTATATAAACTTAAAAAACAAAATATTATCTAAATATGAAATTTCATCCAAATCGTTGTAGCCGTTTCCGAGATCATATATATATATGTATAAGAATTGCTCGTTTAAAGATATAAGATTTAAAATAACTAATATTTCCTCATTTCACCGTGATGAGTAATATTTATTGTTATTATTGCTAGCGGTATTTGGTTGCCTCGACAAAGACTAGGAGTTTTTAGAATACGTACGCTGTTGCGGATTTATGTACTGACGAGTAGATGAATTAAAATGGTTTAAACATTTTATTGGTGACGCGGAAAGTGTGAAATAGATGTATGAAAGTTTGAGGAAGACGTTATAATCATTGACGCACAATGTTGAAGTTAATTAGCGAATAGAACCAAGGAAGTTGTATGTTAACGTATTTGGCGTCTAAGGAAGTGATAGAAAAATATTATTTAAGTTGGTTCAAGTTACTGGTGAGAGAGAGAGAGAGAGAGAGAGAGAGAGAGAGAGAAAGAGAAAGAGGGAGAGAGAGAGAGAGAGAGAGAGAGAGAGAGAGGAAGAGAGAGAGAGAGAGAGAGAGAGAGAGAAAGAGGAAGAGAGAGAGAGAGAGAAAGAGACAAAAGCAAATTCTATAAAAGATTTTCTGTTTACTGTGCAATCTTTGGGAATTGCCTACTAATAAACGTGGTTTCATATTCTGCCAAGGGGTCACTTTCAATTGAATAGTATCAATAAAGTGTAATGATTCGTGACTGCGTTTAAAAAACAGATTACGAATTTTGATGACCAAAATTTAATTAAAAAAACATGTAAGTTATATCAGTCGGATGACAAGATATAAGTAAATCCAGCACTAATGCTGTATAAGATCTGACAAATTGACAGTTAAAAATTATATATGGCTGTGAGTCAATACATTATAGGGAACTGTTAACGCTCTGGCCTCGCATTCGGGAGGACGGTGGTTCGAATCCCCGTCCGGCATCCAGATATGGCTTTTCCAAAGTTTCCCCAAATCACCCCAGGCGAATGTCGGGATGCTTACTTCAAAAGGCCATGGCCGAATTTCTTCTGTTCCTTGTCCCCAGTCCTTTCTGATCTCGAATGACCTCGACGTTGACGAGGCGCAAAGGCATAAGTAAAAAGAGAAATAAAAACATAGGGGATTGCTAGCATTAGCGTGATTTGTTAATTTTCTCCCTCCGTTCATTCTGTAAGACGTTTGCTTGCAGGCAAGCATTCTTCCCGCCGTAGTTTCGTCAATTCTCTTTAGTGATATAGACTTGTAGTTTCTGCATATATGACGCAAATTTTTGAAACCGGAATAAGTTTTATCGACTTATTGTCCACAATTTGTTGTGAAATATGTTCCGTTTCACTCAGTTCACATCGAGACTGAAGTATATAGATTAGAGATAACACTAGTTTCGAAGATGGGATGACACCCCTCTACAGGGACGATACGAATCTGGCGTGACACAATTTTTCTTTGAGGGGCTTCGGTAGGATGGAAAATGATGAATTTTGTCATTTTTGTTTTTTTGCCGATTATTGATCTTTAGAATGTCCTCTTTAATTTGATGTATAATACATGCATATCTCTAACCTATAAATGCTTCAAACAAGACATAGCAACAACAGTGTTGAAGAAATGAAACGATCTGTTAGGGCTGTCTTATTTCATGTTGCTTCAACTGATTCTGCTCCCAACCACGGACTCTGCCCCAAAGGAACTGATTGATACATGATGCAAGTACAACAAACCACAAGCAGCAGGCCAAACATTTGTGCACAAGGATGGTTTACCATTTTCTGTCATTCAGGAACTTAAGACTATATTCATGGGTCTGTCTCATGTATAGCTACTGAAGAAGTGTTTACATGGTCGTACCCAAAATTCAAATGAGTGGCTGTTATTTGGTCAAAAATTCCAAAAACTGTTTTGTATCAATTAATACTACTCATTTTGGTGTTTATGATGCTGTAACGACTTTTAACAATGGCAGCTTATCAAAGTGTGAGGCATTGAAGAAACTGAGTATTAGCGTTGGGTATCACACCATACGAGCTATGTACAGGCTTGACCAGGAAAGGGTTATGGCATCAGAGAAAGCATTGAGGGAAGTGGAAGAAAAGGCACGATAGAAGAGAAGAAGGCTAAAGAGAAGGCTGGAAGAAAGCTATCAGGACGATCCAAATCACCCTAGTAATGGTTCTGGAATGCACTGAAACTTTGACAGCATTTTCCCGTAAGTTTACTTTTTGATAGTTTTAGTGTACCTTTTCTTGGAAACTACCTGCATGAACTTTCTGAAACTTTTACATCCTTGAAAGTATGTTTCTGTGAGTATTTTAACACAGGGATATTGTATAATACCTTGTAGTTTGTAAATTATTGACTGAACCGCACCTCCAAAAGTACAAAAAATTTGAATATTTGTTAAAAAAAATAATTATGCCAAACAAATCGGAACTTTGGGAAATCCCTGTGTTAAAGTATTGGAATACCATCATAGATTCCCCCTATTTTTTTCAGATATGTATCACAATTAGTTGTTGAGAAAAGGTACAATGAAGTTCGCAAGAAATACATGGGAAAGATACACCCTACCGGAGCCCCTTAAGGGAAGCGGAGATAGAAGGGAACATAGACTAAGTCATGTAGTCTATCCAACCATGCCTCAACGCTTATAGTAAGTAGTAATAAGCTTTCAAAATCCTCACAAGCTTAATTAACGGTGACATTTCATGGCAATTCCCCCAAGTTGAATCCAGACACGTGCTCAACTCAAGAAGAAGTACAATACTTTCTTATAACCCAGTCAAATAAGGTCAAAAAAGGGCCAAACCTCGCAATGAAAGATAACAAGCTGAAAATTTGCACAAAACTTTTTTTTGACATTTTATAAGTTTGCTCAAAAGTATCATAGAATCTCAGGTACGCTGGTCAAGATATTGAAGGTCAAAGGTCACAATATCTCGCTTCATTTAATCTAAATGTTATTTTGAGTTATTAAAAGTTGTAGAGCATAAATTCTCTACAAATTTTGTCATAGACAATATTTCATAGATTTAACCCTTCTTGAGATAGAGCTTGGTGAGTGAGGAGCGCTTAGCCGCATGGACGATAGCGCTACTTACGGTTAACTGTAGAATCCAATAGACTGTATGATTTATAATGTTAATTATTTATTAATAATGTTCTAATAATAAAACTGCAATTATTTACGAATTAATAAATTGTATTTATGGATATTATATTGTTTCTAAATATCATACATTCATTTAATAATATTAATAAGATATTTAAATTAAATAGTTTAAATACATTTTGATTATACTTCTATCTCCCAACAGTTTACTCTAAATCTATTTCGATTCAAGTTTTCAAGTAAAAAGAACTGTAGGCCTTTCCAGGTCTTATGTAGTGTTTTTGGATAAAACAATGATTGTGCCAATCAACCAAGAAATTTTTTATCAGACCTATGTAATAAATAACTTTATTGAAATGCTTATTAAGAAATTAATAACTGTTAACATCACTACAAAAAAAAAAAAGCCAGAGATGATGCCGATGTTCGAAACAGCCATTGCAGATTCTACTCAACAAAAGACTATGTACATCATAGGAGACGATATCGGTGTACTAGTTCTTTTAATAGGACGAACTCAATCACATTAGCAAAACTTTTTTTAAAAAATCGGTAAGGGTAATGTGGAAACACAAATATATTCGACTAAAAGCTTTGACAAATATCCTCGTTCTAAGAAACAAATTATTTTTGCATGCCTTTATTGGATGTTACACAACACTTTTTAAAAAAGAAAAAACTATCAATTATTAAAATATTCGAAAAACATTCAGATTTGGATTAATCAGCTCACGTTTTTCAGCAAGACAGCTATCCTCTAGAAACATTGTTTGAAAATGGAGTACGTGTCTTTTTAGCAATGTATAATGCTTCAAAATCAGAATACAGTATAGACTATTTATGATATACACAATTTATAAATTCAGCTAGATTCAACAAACCAGTCCAGTTATCCACTCTTCCACCTACAAGTGTATCAACTCGACCACGCATCAATTGTGTCTACTATCAGATCCAAACTTGGTTAGGGAATGATTTAGAACCCAAGGAATGGGGGTAGATGTTGCAAAATGAAGTTGTAATTGCAATGAAGGCTGTGGTTCTCATTGTGGATGCAGAAAAGTAGAGTTGCAATGATCCTTAGCTTGTGGTCAGTGTAATGGACAAGCATGCCTCAACGCTGCATTATAACCAGATGATCTGGATGAAGAAAGTATATATGTATCTAAAATCTTTGAAGCTTTAGGACCTAATTTAATGGATGACGACGATGATGATAATGAATTAGAAATTCATGTTGAGCGACAAGAAGAGGAATACAACGACGAACATAAAGTATATTGAGCTGCATAATTGACATATAATAAGTAGTAACAACAACAATTCTCTATATAATAACTTAAATTGTACTAGATTTATGATAAACTGTCAGGAAATAAAAAATAAAGTGCATTTCATTTAAATATCTTATTATTAATAACAATTGGTAAAGTTAATACTAAACCAATATATGATTTATAAATAATACACTCCTGGAAATTGAAATAAGAACACATTGACGCCGGTGTGTAAGACCCACCATACTTGCTCCGGACACTACAAGAGGGCTGTACAAGCAATGATCAAACGCACGGCACAGCGGACACACCAGGAACAGCAGTGTTGGCCGTCGAAGTGTGCTAGCTGCGCAGCGGTTGGGCACCGCCGCAGTCAGTGTCAGCCAGTTTGCCGTGGCATACGGAGCTCCATCTCAGTCTTTAACACTGGTAGCATGCCGCGACAGCGTGTACGTGAACCGTATGTACAGTTGACGGACTTTGAGCGAGGGCGTATAGTGGGCACGCGGGAGGCCGGGTGGACGTACCGCCGAATTGCTCAACATGTGGGGCGCGAGGTCTCCACAGTACATCGATGTTGTCGCCAGTGGTCGGCGGAAGGTGCACGTGCCCGTCGACCTGGGTCCGGACAGCAGCGACGCACGGACGCACGCCAAGACCGTCGCATCCTACGCAGTGCCGTAGGGGACCGCACCGCCACTTCCCGGTAAATTAGGGACACTGTTGCTCCTGGGGTATCAGAGAGGACCATTCTCAACCGTCTCCATAAAGCTGGGCTACGGTCCCGCGCACCGTTAGGTCGTCTTCCGCTCACGCCCCAACATCGTGCAGCCCGCCTCCAGTGGTGTCGCGACAGGCGTGTATGGAGGGACGATTGGAGACGTGTCGTCTTCAGTGATGAGAGTCGCTTCTGCCTAGGTGCCAATGATGGTCGTATGCGTGTTTGGCGCCGTGCAGGTGAGCGCCACAATCAGGACTGCATACGACCGAGGCACACAGGGCCAACACCCGGCATCATGGTGTGGGGAGCGATCTCCTACACTGGCCGTACACCTCTGGTGATCGTCGAGGGGACACTGAACAGTGAACGGTACATTCAAACCGTCATCGAACCCATCGTTCTACCATTCCTAGACCGGCAAGGGAACATGCTGTTCCAAAAGGACAATGCACGTCCACATGTATCTCGTGCCACCCAACGTGCTCTAGAAGATGTAAGTCAACTACCCTGGCCAGCGAGATCTCCGGATCTGTCCCCCATTGAGAATGTTTGGGACTGGATGAAACGTCGTCTCACGCGGTCTGCACGTCCAGCACGAACGCTGGTCCAGCTGAGGCGCCAGGTGGAAATGGCTTGACATGCCGTTCCACAGGACTACATCCAGCACCTCTACGATCGTCTCCATGGGAGAATTGCAGCCTGCATTGCTGCGAAAGGAGGATATACACGGTACTAGTGCCGACATTGTGCATGCTCTGTTGCCCGTGTCTATGTGCCTATGGTTCTGTCTGTGTGATCATGTGTTGTATCTGACCTCAGGAATGTGTATATAAAGTTTCCCATTCCTGGGACAATGAATTCACGGTGTTTTTATTTCAATTTCCAGGAGTGTATAATGTCCATAAATACAATTTATTAATTATTAAATAACTACAGTTTATTCATTATTACATTATTAATAAATAATTAACATCATAAATCGTACTGTCTATTGGATTTTACAGTTAGCGTATCGTACAGTAGCGTTATCGTTCATACGGCTAAGCGCTCCCCACTCTCCACGCTCTATCTCAAGAAGGGTTAAATCTATGAAATATTGTCTACGACAAAATTTTTAGAGAATTTTATGCTCTACAACTTTTCTAATCACTCAAAATAACATTTAGAGTAAAGGAAGCCAGATATTTGTAAAAAAAACCGTTTTTGTGACCTTTGATCTTGAATATCTTGACTAGCGTACACGAGATTCTATGAGAGTTTTGATCCACCTTATACAATATCAAAACAAAGGCTTATGCAAATTTTTAGCTTGTTATCTTTCATTCCGAGGTTTAATCCTTATTTGACTAAACTACTAGTATCATTGTCCGTTTGGTAATCTTGGTTACGACACTAAGTATTGGTAAGTGACGCCCGGCTGGTACGGGAGGACTTGAGTCAGTAGGAAGCCAGGACTGCGGTGCTGCTATCTGACGGCCAGGCGCGGCGCCGTCTGTCAGTCCGACGCCTTATCACGTCAGCCCCGCCACTCAGTTCTAGAGCCTAATCCGGCGACCCGAAACTAGGCGACAGCACAGTAGCGAGCAGCCGCCTAGTTAGACCAAGAAGACGATCCTCTTACTGGGGAAGCCGAGCGGGTTATTTTCACAGAAAGGAGATGAATGATGCAAAAATTAGACGAGAAATAACTCTATAATCATCAGTTTCTGCCCTAAGGCAAGTTTTCACTTGGTAGCTCTCCGTGCTCTTTCTTCCGCCTTCCCCTTTATATCCATGTAATTTCCGTTTCCCTTAATGATCTTGTACCTCGTTCTTCCTCTCACTCGCCTCCCACATACTAGTCCTCCCAAAGGCGTCTTTATCAAGCAATACCCTCTAAAAAAATGTCCCTTCCAGTTCTTTTCTCTTATGACATACAGTAGTTTAATCCTCTCACCAACCCTTTCCAGTACCGCAGCATACTTACTTCATGCATCCAGCTTATCCTCTCCATTCTCATCCACTTCCACATCTCAAATGATTCTTTTTTTTATCGTCTCATCTCAGAATCCATGCCTCTATCCCATAAAGTGGCACGTCCCATAACAAACATTTGCCAAATTTTTTATCTACTTTTCCAGCTAATAATCACCTCTCCCTATAAAAAGCTTCCTTTGCTACAACAATACGAGTTTTCACCTCTTGGTAGCATCACAAGTCTTCAGTGATTCTACTTCCAAATGTTTGAAGACTCTTACTTGACTGATACTGTTTTGTCCTATCTTAATATTTAACAGTTTTCTTCCTTTACCAGTCACGATTCTCTTTGATTTTGCTGGAATCATTCTCTTCATTAGCTTCATTTAGATCTTTCAGTATTTTGTTTAAAGTTCGTTCAATTTCTTCTAACAACAACACCATATCATCGGCAAATCTTTTACAGTCTATTCTCTTGCCACCAATACACACTCCTATTTTTCCATCTAAGTAACCCCTTCCAACTTAATCCGATGGTTGGTTACATTTGTGTTCAGCTGAGTCTGAATCTATACTATACTATTATAAGTCTGTAAGCAAGCTACGTGTGTCTCTTTATTTGAACGGGAGCCACGTTAAAACTATGACAGCAATTTGGACGGGGTTTTAAATTTTTTAGAACTAATGGTAGGAGTCAAAATCTGCGAAAATAGCTAATGTACCATGGGAAGGAGCAAGCAATTAAAAAAACTTCATATTTTGAAAATTGTGTGCTGCCGATCACTATGCACTTTAGACGCGCACTCCTTTCTGACAAAACTTTGGATTGAGTTTTTTTTTTACTTTTGTTACTCAGTTTTCTGGACCGCAGTGCTTAAAATAAACGGAATACGTGAATTAAACGTAATAAGCATTGACTTGCATCACAACAGGTAAGTTACCGTGCAAAATACGCTAGATTACTATTGTAGTAGACAGATATTATCTCTAGTAGACAGTTAAACAGTTTGTCTCTGGAACAATATGTCTACGTGATCGCTGTACATTAATAAGCCAATACTTCTTCTTTACATATCATTATGGATAAGAAAATCAGTTTTTTTCTAGAAAAAAGATGTCTGAAAAACAACTACCATAAATATCAATAGATAACAATACATTTTTTTTCCACAATGACTTGTGCGGAACTTTCCATATTCTATTTACTTCACTCGATTAATATATATTTTGTAGCTATGTCGACCAAGGAACGTGTGTAAAGATTTTGGCTGCTGTGCAAACCACGGCCAGTAAAATAAACTGTTGTTTCTATAAAATGAGTTTCATAATTCTGATTTTGCAATGTTTATCACCATACATGCTTTGGATTAATAACGACAGCAGCATGGAACCAATGAAACTAAAAATTAATTAGGCACCTTAAAATCTTATGTCACACCGCGTAAATAACAATAAAACTAAATCCATTATTCCTTATGCTCTAACAAAGCGAGTCAATTGTCATTCTGGTCCAGGTTGCATTTCAACCTAACCACTAATTTGGCTAATGATAACGTTCGTATATCATAGCTTCTGTCACATCCTCATTGATACATTCGCTGTATAGTGATCGATTCTTGAAACTTTGGAATTACTTACATGTGGCTGAAATAACCACATTTGCAATATGGTGTCTCTGGAAAACGAAATAAATTAAAAATAATTCTTATCGTGTGATTCCGCGTAGGATTAATTTTAGTCCACGTAAATTTCTATTTTAAAGCAGAATACCCGATCGAATCAACATATCGTCAAAATAAAATCAATATCCAAACACCAAAAAAAAAACGAAACAATTAATAATAATTCAGATGCTGTTATTATTAATAATGAAAACTATTATACTACAACACACTTCTAAGAGGACTAAGTCGTGGGTTACTACTATGCCTATATAAATTTGCGGCACAACGGTTATCGTGCAATCCTCCATATCCGAATATAAAAATAAGATTTCTTTTTAGGAAAGTTAAATATTACGGAAATAATATTTTTCATTATGTCCACAGATAAATCCTTACGAAAGTTTATGCTTAACTATATAATCCCATATTCACATTTAACATAAAATCCCAGCAAAAGTTTACACATAGTGATGATAATTTCAGCTGTGTTAACTGTATATATTGATATAAATTGGCGGCACCCTACAGGTTATCATGAAATACTCCATATCAACATTGAAAAATATGACTTTTTTAGTTAAGTTAAATATTACAAAAATAATATTTTTCGTTATGACCACAGATACATCCTTACCAAAGTTTATGCTTCTCTATGCAGTTGTGACAACGTTTTGATTTTTAGATGTGATTGAAGATGTGAATGACATCAATAAGCACATCCTGGATAGGATCAACACCATGTCGATTAGCTGGATTGGGAGTTATTGAAGGAAAGGAGCAGGCAGAAGAGAGTACTGGAAATGTACAGGGCATGGGGTGATGAGGCTTGGTGGAATATTGGTGAAAAAATTAGAAATAGTGCATAAAATTTTCTTTTGTTGGTAAGGGTGTAAAGGATTGAAACAAATTACAAAGTGAAGTGATGAATAATTAACCAAAAACGCTTAAAAATTTAAAATAAAAATATGTAAATCGGAAAAGTAAATGGGGGAGGAATTTAACACTTCAAATATAAAAGAAAATTTAAAAATAATGTAAAAAGAGGTAATTAGATTACTAGGGGAATTGCCACCGGAGCATTAGCAACATTGCAACTAAAATTTAAACAATAATAATGACTTACGTAGCAATTAACACGGTGGAAAATCAAAAAGACGAGATTCAAGCTAAAATTGCGTCAGATATCCTAACCAAAGAATATATCTTAATGTTCTTTTCCTAATAGCAGTCTCAATTTTAGCTTCCCTCTTATTTAAATGTATCTGATATTAAGTAATTTCTTCTGACGTGGTTACGATTTTGTACGTTGTCCTGTTTGTGTATGGGTACCAACACAATCTCACTGCATATCTCAGGAGTTCTGTCTTCCTTTACAGATATCATTACGGATTCCTTTGACATTTCTCACGGCTTTAGATTATCCTTTTGTGTTCTAGGTATTCTATTTTCCACAAGCCTCTCAAAGCAATCAGTCAATTTTCTCGTATCTTTTTCACTTGACGCTGTTTTCCCTTGTTATGCATTTCAAAGAATTATTAGACTTTCAACTCTCGGTGTTATTATGTTTTAATTTTTTTGATTTATTCAAAATCGTGGTGCAGTTCCTTTGATGCTCTCTCTTTTGCCAACGCAGAACCATTCCGTTCTTTTGTTCTGTCCCCTACTATGTTCGTGTGTTGTTATAATTTCTTCTGAAAACTTTTGTTTTCTTCTCCTTCTGTTGGTTCCAATTATTACGCCGTCAGGGTTCTGTTGGAGGGGGGTACTGTTCATGAAATATTTCCAGGATCTTTTCTAAGAATTTCCGATAGCGCTTTCAAGGAAATTCTCAATTTTTGTACCTCCCAGAAGTGTTTATCTTTCCTCCTTGATTCTGTGAAGTGTTTATAAAAGTATAATCACTCTGAGAGGGAGAGAGAGTATGTATCAGGAATCTCAAACACCGATATTAATATGGGAAATTTTCATCTCCTCTACGGTTGTTTATTGTCTCATATGGAGTAGGTTCGTATTTCTGTGTTAGGTTGGCAGCTCTGATGGGCTCTCCCGCCATCTGACTTCATTAGCGAGCACACGGGGGAGGTGGGGGGAGGGTGTTCCTAAAAGCAGTAGCTCGGTCCTCACCCCTTCCCCCTCCCCTCCCAATCCCCGGAGGGTGCTACTAATGGCGAGAAATGGGGCCCTGACTGCCTGTTGGTAAAACTGGAGGAAGAGCCAATGCACAGCTGTTTCGCTTAACCGGTTAAAGTCTCTCGTAATTAATGTACAGGGTGTTACCGAATGGCATAATGGTTCTATACCATAGTAAGGTGAACATTTTACATTAATGACCGTTGATAGAGTAGTAAATTAGATAGGTGACGTCATTTGCCATGATGCACGTATTAGGTGTGCTGCTTCTTTAATATACTGATCACTAACGTTCGTATCTTTATGACCAAAAAAAAAAAAATAGAGAAATATGCAGGCAAATATGGCTTTAAAAACGGGTAAATTTGACCTAAAAATGACAAAATATGACCAAACATTTAAATTTGTTTTACATAAAAAAAAGCTCAATTATACATCATTTATTTTATCTAGTAGTGTCGCTTTCATGTAGACAGCATAATTTGCTTCCGTGCACTTGCTGCACCATTGGGAAATTAAATTTTAAATCGTTTTGTTGAATTCACTTTAATTTAAGATAATTTACAGAATAGAACTTTCATCTGCACTAAAATACTCCCCTATAAATTCCCTTACGTAACTCCATAACTTCGCACTTTCAGGAAATTTTATTTTCGACCTGGTGGTAGGTCTACTCACTGATCCACTGCAGATCTAACGATAACTGAGAATTATTTTCGAAAATATTTAATTGAGAAATTGATTGACACGGATCGACAATAGCATGCTGCTGCTGCATTGTCGGGATTAAATGGCGGGCGGAAAATTATTATTATTTTACTTATTGCTCTACGTCTCATCGACGGCTAAGGTCATTAGAGATGGGACTGGGGACAAGGAACGGGAAGGAATTTGGCCATGGCCTTTTTGAAGGAAGTATCCCGGCATTCGCCTGGAGTGATTTGGGGAAACCATGGAAAACCCAAATCTGGATGTCCGGACGGGGATTCGAACCCGCGTCCTCCCGATTGCGAGGCCAGGAAAATTACCTTTAGAGAGTTACAATAATGTGTAACTTTAATTCTTAACCGGTGAACTCTGACCACACTGAAAATTAAATCCCCCCTCCTCCTCCCCCACAGAAGTACAGTTCTGTGAATAATTATCTTAATTTCTTCTCATCTATATCTAGTGAATTCCCGGTACTATTGAAAAAAAACTACCAGATTTTTCCTAAAAATATGACCATATGACCATAAATATTACTGAAATATGACCAAAACTAGGAAAAATGGCCTTAATATGCATTTGTATGTTGTATAAAATACATTTAAATACAATCGTAAACGTTAAATCAGTGTTTAATTCAGCATTTCAGAGCAAAAAAGAAGGCAGGGAAAAAACATGACTTGTCCTAGAGATCCGAACGCTATTGATCACTAGATTCGAGGTCACATTAAGCTGTTCTCTAGTGATTCTCTAAGTGATCCCAATGGCTTCCGAGACGAAGACGTTTCATAGGTTTTAGGGCAGAGTTAAAATCCTTGTTTCTTTAAATTCAAGCTTAAGCGCTTTCTAAATACTGTATTCAGCCGCCACTGATTTTTCTTCCTGACTCAGACAAACATTTATTGCGTGCTCCACACACTGCTGAACAATACGATGCTGAGTTTTATTAATTTAAAAAGTTCCTACATTCACAAGGTATGTAGTAAAGACCCGAGATGCCTAATCGCATATCGTTCTTCACGCTTGCAATCAGGTTTCGAATCTTTGCGGGTTCAATATTTGCTCAACATTCTCCCTATTTTTGCAGTTAAAAACGGACGGGAGCAAGAGGCTTAGCGTCATCACCTTTTTTCTGTGATGAATCTGCGTGTCCTTGTAACCATTATTCGCGAATATTCTACGGTAGTAGTCTAATAAAGCCACAAACCAGTGTTCGTCACAGATCCTATCTGCACTATGTACTGGAGTGTTTAACACGGTATTGTGTTGCGCAGAGTGGTGACCTCCTGGCGTTCAAATACAGGTAGCTATGGGTAAGCTTACTTTAAACCGAATGTCCATCGAAACTTTTTTTGATCAACACGTCAAATAAAAAAAAAAGGCTACATTCGTACTCTTTGAATATTACCGTTCACCCACCAGGCTCAGTTTTTTTAACCGATCACATTTTGTGTTTGATTTATACATATCGTTCAAAAAAAAAATTAATGAATAATTAACACGCTTCATATTAGCTTGACCTGTATGAATGTAACGGGATCTTTGAATTCAATATTCACCCGCTTCCAGAATTCAGAATTATGAGCACACGGGGGAGGTGGTGGAGGGTCTTCTCATTACTTCGACAGTAACAACAGAAAATATTTGATAATGCGCCTGAGGTTTGATAGGCAGCCAGTGATGCTTAGTTGTAGTAGGTGGTATAAGTTGTCTTTCGCAGGGGCGAATGCTTCCCTGGATACGCATATCACAGTGAAATACTAATCAATTTTAAAAACTCAATGTGCTAAAATTGTCTTTAGACAGATTGATTTAATATAATACATAAGCTAATATACTATGATTGAACGATTTCCGTTAGTATATTAACCTTTTATTTTTTTGATGCGTACTATTAACGTAGTGACGTTTTCAGTAGTTTTCTAACCTTGTAATTATCAAATGATCTACATGTTTTCCCAAGACCACATACAAAGAAAT
Organism: Vandiemenella viatica; assembly: GCA_031002005.1. Lineage (NCBI taxonomy): Eukaryota > Metazoa > Arthropoda > Insecta > Orthoptera > Morabidae > Vandiemenella > Vandiemenella viatica. Next base: position 161,770,655 of record JARYHS010013631.1, on the reverse strand, counting down.
TTATTTATTTATTTCGTATGTCAGAAAAAATACAAAAACAGTAACAGTAATTTGAAGTTGATAATATTGTTCTGTATCCTCTAAATGCTGGGATATCCACAGGCTAAAGCTCTAGGCCCAGCAGCCTATTGAAATGTAGACTATTCAGCCGCAGCTTAGCCTCGTTGCCCAGGATGCACCACGAGGAGGCTAGACTACTTTTTAACCCCATACAAACAAGAACCAAGGTTTTACTGATAAAAATTTGTTAAAGTAACTTCGAGTTTCATCTTGTGGATTGCCCTAGTCTAAGTAAATAACATTATAGTTTAAAAAAAAAAAAAAAGACACACACTTTTCTATAGCAATGTGAACTAAAAAGTAAAAAATAAAATTATAGTTTGAAATTACTATAAAACAAGATTTTCATAGCAAGTTGAACTAAAAATTTAAAATAATCTTTAAATATAAAAACTGAGTTCAGCAGCGATAGGATCTCCCAAATTAAGTATAACTTAATTTTTCTGGATAATGTCATTGACCAAAAAATTAACTATAATATAAAAAAAAAAAAAAACCGTGGTATGCCTTCTACTTAACTTTCGTAATGACAAATTTATAACAACTGGTATCTAGCATCCCACGCTTTTTGTTTAACATTAAAGTTATTCTTATGATCAATATGTGTATTCTTATTTTAAACTTATTAAAGAAATTAAATTATAGTTAACTATGAAATAACCTATTACTGTTGGACATAATCTTTATATTTAAAGATCAATTTAACTTTTCAGCTCACATTGCTACAAAGAGCGTTCTTTTTTTAAATTATAATTTTATATTTGGTTCACCTATAAGTATGCATGAATGTAATGCAATATCTTAATTCAATTTTCACCAACTTTCAGATGTTCGAATTATTTTAAATGTTGCTCACGTATTGAGAACCGTTGACAATTTAATAATTTCGTAGCTCTGCCCCAGTTTTTTAATTACTTTGTAACAAAAAGAAATTCTCGCCTCGCATTCGGGAGGACGGCGGTTCGATCCCCGTCCGGGCATCCAGATTTGGGTTTTCCATGGTTTCCCCAAATCACTCCAGGTAAATGCCGGGATGCTTCCTTCAAAAGGCCATGGCCGAATTCCTTCCCATTCCTTGCCCCCATCCTTGCCCCCCATCCTTTCCCGTCTCTAAAGACCTCGCTGTTGAGAGACGTAAATACAAAAATAAAAAAATAAAAAAATAAAATAAAAAGAAATCCCGACGCAGCAAACAGTCACCTGTGAGTTATGCAATGCCTCTGACACTGTCGATGAATTGGTTGCCAACAGTCATCCACTCACCACTAAATGAAATTCAGAATAGCTTCCTATTTTTAACAAAGTGTGCTTAGATTTCGATTAACTATTCTCTTTGCTTCAAGACTGCCTTATTTACCTATCAGTCGCATAAAGTCAATGGATGGTCTCCAAACGGAAGAACTTGATTGCTCCAAGATAACAGCGAACATTCCATGTAATGTTGACGCATTAGATGAAATAGTTAGGCTGCGCGAACATGAATGAAATAATTTTAAGTTCATTGTCTCACATGAAATTCTAAGACTAACAAAAAAATAATTGATTAAAAAACAAAAACTTAACATGCTTTTTAGCAATGTGATCTTAAAAGTTAAAAAATAAACTTAAAAAACAAGCTTTTGAAACAATGTGAACTAAAAAAGTTAAAACATTCTTTAAATAAGAAGGTTTTGTTGAACTGTGATACGATGTCCTACAATTCAGTATAACGTAATGTTTTTAATAAAGTTGAAATAAAATAAAAGTTACTGACCAAAAAATTAAATGTAAATAAAAGCGTGGGATAGCCTCTAACTATTTTCATAATTACTGAAAGCTGGCGATAAAAATTGAAGACATTTGATAACTTACGTTTTTTTATTTTAAAATTAGGTTTCTAGTCAATGACTTTGTTTTTTTAAAGCTTAATCGAAAAAATGGTGTGTACATTCTGGGATATGCTACCGCTGTCGAACAAAATCTTTATAATTTAAATATTATGTTTAACATTTAGTTAACATTACCACACAAGCGTGACTTTTTAAACTGTAATTTTATTTTTTAATTGCTAATCTGTGTACGCATCTCGCATCGTGCAGAAGAAACTCTCGCTTTACAGTCATCTTACTTCGTTTTTACATATTCTTACGTTCATTGTCTACGCGGCCGAAGTCAATGGCAGAACATAGTTACTGAGATCATGCTCAAGTCGAAGTAATAATTACAAATCCCGTTCTGTTATTTCCTGAACTTTTAATTTTTACTTACTTGAAAAAAGTTGTTTCGACGCGAATACGCGTTCCGAGTTTAGTATTAAGTGGCATCCCAGAATTAGGAGAGACATGAAAAAATATTTCAGTTTGAAACGGTAGTACTCTGACACTATGTAACAGATGAAAACGGAGTGGAAATCATTCGACAAAAAAAGCGTGAAATGGTCAAGTATATTAGGCAGCATATCTCCATACCCTCCTCTTCCCCCCCCCCTCCTCCCCCACCCAATCGACGCGGGAATGGGACGCAGATGGCCGTGAAACGAAACGGCAATCCATTTTATCCCAAGTCGCTTAGAAGTTATACCCCGCACGTTCGTGAACCGAGACAAAAAAAAATTACCATTTCATATGTAATACACTAGGGTGAAAAATCTAAAATTATTTGAAGGTAAATAAAAATAAATTTTAAAAAAAACTGACGCTTTGAACGAGAAAATATCAAACTACCTGGTAAGAAAATTGAAGCATAACCAGCCGTCCGCATGGAGATTTAAGAAAAACACCTTGGAAATGCAGAGCTTCCGGCTCTACAGATTGAGCAAGAAAGCCGAGTGAAAGAGAGCTATGGGAAGGTAGAAGTTCGGAGGAACCCATGGGAGGGGGAAAAGGCGTTACGCCAACGTAACTGCCTCCGATGGACTTTGATAGCCCAGAAAAAGACAATGATACTACAGCCAATCTTCTGAACTTTTTTACTTCGGTAAACACGTAACCTATCGGTTATGTATTGAAGTGTCATGCTAATTGTGACATCAAAAATATGTAATTAATTTAATTTATTATAAATTTATCAGTTACTGTTTTGCATGAGCGATGTGAATTAATCATCAAGGCACCATTTAAATTACTATTTATTAGATCACGTATATGGATTTCATTAATTAGTTTGACGTGATTAAGAGATGTGATTTGGATAGCATGAATTGACTTGTTCATCAGGGTAGTTTACTGCGCTTGTGGGCGCGGTAGGTGAACGCACTCAACACACACAATACCGTAAGGTTGCTCCTGCGACGGCAGCTGCGGGCTTCTTGCGATGGCAGCTGCGGTCAGGTCCGTGGTGGCGCTTCTTGTTGGCCGCACGGTCGACGCTGCACAGACGTAAAGTGGCTCCTCAAGCAGCTAGGACGGGTAGATGTCGACGCAGTCTGGCGTCGAGCCTGCTCCCTGGAGATACGGACTGAAAAGCTCTTCCATCAGGAGCGCGAACTCACACTCACCTATGCACCGTCCGTGCGTACAGCCACGAGGTACACACCTGTGTCCTCTCAGCGAGTCCCCCCGCCACCCTTCCGCCTAGCGGTCCAGCGGATTAGGGGAAATACGAGGGGTAGCCACATTCCTTGGGCGACAGCTACCTGTCTGCATCTAGCTGCAGCCTCACAAATCCGTTAGCAAATTTACGTGGTGCGACTTACTGTATCTACACACGACTGTAATGTGTGACATCACAGTATTGAGTAGAAGTTTCTTTTGTATATCTAAATAAAACGTTGTTTCGGTAGCTACACACGTATTTACGTTCACACCAATATCTCCTCAATTTTTGAAGTGAAACTTTCTATAGGCAGGTGGTAAATATACGAATTCACGTAACCGACGTGTTATGACGTGTTACGCGTGTGATATCCGATTTTTATGGAATTTTGCAGCCGTATGCTTTGAAAAAATAGAAAAATACTGTTTACGTTTGATTTCCTCTTCCTCCCCCCCCCCTCCCTCACCTTAATTTCTGTCAACGTTGTTCTTTCAAACCCACAGTTTTTAATCCAGTTTTGATAGTACTTAGCACACGTATACTTCAAAACAAGGAGGTGTAGTAACTCGGCGATTAAGGCGCTTACTTCCAAAAGTTTCCCTGTCCGGTCGCGGATTCAAATCCCGTGGTGAGCAGGAATATTTAGGAGTATTTTTGATTATATGAGCTTATTCTACACTGAACTGTCGAAATGAATTGGCCTTCCTGCCTCTGACACAACTGTTTGGTACATCTCCTTCGCGAAAATTGGCTAACCTTCGGGCTGTGGAGTTAAGTTAGATTTTTAGTTGTTGAAGTGAAAATTTCTTTAGGCAAGTTAGGCGATTGCTGAATGGGTAAAATCTTATGAGCTCACGTCATTGACATGCTAATGTTAACAGTAATATACAGCGGTATGGTGACTCAGTGTTTAAGGTGTCTTACTGGGTAACTACTACTATTACAATTACTCCGCGATTCACTAAAAGTGTTTGGCGGAGGGTGCATTGCACCTATCAGGAATGGTAATGGTTTGGAAGGGATATACGGGATATGGCAGGAGGCGCCCATGGGCTATTGTGAGGAACCATCCCAGCATTCGCCTGGAGCGATCTAGGGAAACCATGGAAAACCCAGATCAGGATGGCCGGAGTGCTTTATCGGAAGCTACTCCTGTCCGATTTTGTGTTTACTCGCCCGGTAAATCCATTCTATTCCATTCCCTAATCGCTCGTGGAAAAATGAGTAGAGAAATGAATCGGTTCTGGCCCTGATTTCTCTTATCTTATTTTCGCGGTCATTCCGAGATATGAATGTTGCTGGTAGCAATATTTGTTTGCTGTCATTCCGAAATACGTCAGTCGAGAATTTTTCAATTAGCTTCCGTCGAGAGCAACGCCTTCGGTGCTCCAGGTCTTCCCAACCTAACTCCTTCAACATCGCACTTACGCTTTCCCTCCAACTATATATACATGTCATGAATCGGGCGGCTCTTCTTTGGACCATCTCTAATGCCTCCATTAATCCCTTTTGATGGGGACCCCATACAGAGCAACAATATTCCAAGTGAGGCCTCACTAGTGACTTGTACGCAATCGATTTAACTTCCGAAGTGCATTGTTTTAAATTACTACTTCGAAATCGAAGCATACGATTTGCTTTCCCAATTACATTCTCGATATGCTCATTCCACGACAAATTATTACGAATTGTTACCCCTAGGTATTTAGCGGAATCTACCGTTCTAAGGACAGTGCCATTAATTGTATATTCAAAGCTAAATGGTGTCACCTTTTTACTTACACGCATGACTTGGCACTTTTTAGCGTTTAACTCCAACTGCCAATCTTTACACCACGCAATTATTTTCATAATATCGTCTTGTAACAAAGCGCAGTCATCCTGGGTTGTGATTTCACGATAAATAATAGCATCATCGGCAAATAATCTTTTCATTCCTCTTATTATGTCGCACAAATCATTAATGTATATGAGAAACTACAGAGGCCCTATCACGCTTCCTTGGGGAACCCCGGACCTCACTTCGGCGAGTGATGAACGCTCACCGTACTACACACTGTGTTCTGTCCTTCAAATAGTCTGCAACCCAATCACATATTTGTCTAGATATACCGTAACCGCGAAGTTTCCTAAGCAACCTAGTGTAACGAAATGTCCTCGGTTCGAATTCCTGTCTCGGCGAAGATTTCCATAGACCCTTAACCCGAAAATCACCTCTGGCACAGCTTATAGTGTAATGTGAAGTCTCGTAAGACAGAAACCTTCCGCGGATCGGATTCCACCTTAATCTGTAGGTTCCCTGTACCTGGTAGGACTACCGGGATAGGTTACGGCAGCTAAGACAGGGGCGGAAAACGCAGCCAATAGAAACCCTGTAACAAATTGATTACCATCACACGGAATTATTGCTATTTAGTACATCTGTAGCTATAAGTATGACGAATTGCGCGTATGAATTCATAGTTTTAAGTTTTCACTTCTGTCGCCAGTACCCAATCACTGCAAACTGTTTTTTAATTTTTTTAATTGAACAACAGATTTTCGCCCAAAGAAGATGATCAATAAGGGAAGGTTAAACCGTATTGTGCCTCCTGCAAACAAGAATATTAATGCGATGTTGTTGCAGGCCGTGTATCCGCAGTTGCTTAATTAATTACCAGTTGAAAGATAACGCCAATGCAACTGTTTAATTTATTAATTGTTGCGTCGTACGCGTTTCATCTCTCATCGAGGCATCATCAGCGACGAATCTGTGTTACAGTTTTTTATACAGTTTTATATACATTTTTATCCTATTAAATTGCGAACATGGTGTATTTTTATAGCTGATATTTACTTACTATTTACATTTGTTAATATGGTATGCAGCTCCGTTTTCATATCCACAGCATGTTTTGCTTGTCTCATATATACAATATTGACTTTCTCATCACTCAGTCGTCTGCTGTTTGTATATCTTGTTTGTACAGGGTGTCCAGAAAAGGACTCCCTGATTTCAAAATTAAATATCTCGAAAACAAAGATCGATAGAGGAATGCAGTAAACGGTATGTTTATCGTGACAGCTGTAAGAAGTGTATACAGCAGTTTAAAATAATAGTTACAAAAGCTGCTAACAGATGGCGCTGTAATCGCCATACGTAATGCCTAAATAGTGATCCGAAGCTCAGGGCGATCAGTTCCACCATTGAAACGTGAAAGGAGGTTAGCATACCGAAGGAAGAGTTTAAAACCATGTTTTCATACCATTGTTTTCATACGATTATTTCACTTATGTATGCTGATATGAGCTGTACAGCGTACAGCGCCATCTGTTAGCAGCTTTTGTAACTATTATTTCACACTGCTGTCTACACTTCTTACAGCTGTCAAAATAAACATACCGTTTACTGCATTCCTCTATCGATCTTTGTTTTCGAGATATTTAATTTTGAAATCAGGGAGTCCTTTTCTGGACACCCTGTATATGTCATGTTTCGTGCCGATAGCGCGAGTTTTGAAAAGTGTGTGTTTGCGTGATGTTCTTGTTAGTGTGTTTTATATTTATGTGTGATGTATACGTGTGTGTGTGTGGGGGGGGGGCTGTTTGTTAGAGTTTGTGTTTATTTTCGTTTTGTCTGTCGAATTTTTGTATATTAGATTGAGTAACGTTTTATTTGTGAGGTTTACCTGGTCATTTAGTACCTGTTTGCCTTCATTTTTTGCTTTCTGAATATACAAGTTTTCCTGTATTGTGAGTGTTGTGTCTGTGGTTGTTGATATTGAGGATTTACATATCTGTGTTTACGTTTGTTGGTGAATTGTCATTTTGTATGAGGTAAAAATTAAGTTTACCATCTTCGTGGGACAGGTAATTTTAGTGATCGGCCGATTCTTTTGCTTGGCAGCTGCTTTGTTTGCGAGGGAAAGTGAAGGGTGAAGTGTGGCTGTAAAGCGGCGTGGTGCGGTGCAGGGGTACCAAGTTAGCGGCTGCATTATCCATGAGGCAGGGCAGGCTGGCCAACTTTTTAATGGATTCTGAACGCAGTGCTGCCAAGTGGGACAGCTGGCTCCTAACTCGGACAGCTCACCGAGGCAACAGCTCACTGCATCCGTAAACACCGAAATTCGCGTGCTTGACTGGTATTTGGAAGACCGTGGTTTGAAGCCACTAAATACTAAATGTTACGTTCCCGCCGTAACCTCCTGTATGTGAACTCGTACTAGCTTAACAGCAACTTTATTTACCTGGAATCCCGCCTTTTTTTTATTTGCATTTCTGAGCTTTCGGCTGACATGCTGCAGCCTTAGTCAGAGATACATTTAATTAGCAGACTACGATAGAGGCGCGTGTTGCACAGTCGGTAAGAAGCTCTTTGAAACCACGCCAAATTACTGTTATTTCACTCAGATGTACTCGTGCGCAATATACCCGTTGCGAATAAACTAAACATTCGTAACTCTCCGTGGCTGCAAATTTTATAGATGAAAACACTGCGACCATTACTTTATTTGTATCTCTATCAATTGTCTCATAGTATCACTGAAGTAGGTAAAAGCAATAAGAACTAAAATTCGTGCACATTTGTAGACTTGTACCCGGATGCGGTTGTGGTTAGTATTAAATGCTGCCCAGACCAGAAGAAAAGTTACATAACAATAATAGATACTGGATCTAAAAATTAAACATAAAGCTTGTAACGTGACGCGCTGTCGCCACGTTCTAATGTGCATTTTTTTATTGTATAAATCATAATGTTAGAGTAATAGATTTTTGCTGTATTTTCCTAAGGTACGCAAGAGGACTGTAAGGCAATGGTGAACATTCAGTGTACCTTGTTAAAGCGAATATTAAAGAATTATTGAGCTGTGTAGGCTTAAAGCTAATCGTGGTCTTCCCGAGTCACGGAGGCAGGAAATCAGGGATAAAGGGTTTTGAAAGCTTTCACCGTGGGATGGGGAGCCCATAACAGACCACTGCTCCGGTACGAAAAACCCGCCACCCGAACACGCTCTCACCCCGGCGAACTTAGCCGAATATGTCCGACTTCTGTGATATACCCGGGGCAAATAAGATATCGGGGATATCATGTGACATTAGGTGCCAACCTAAGATCCAATCCAAATGAGCATATAACTTAAAATCCTTGGAATTTTCTGTAAAATGTGATCTTCGAGACTGCAAGCTAGTGCCAGAAGTTTTCCTCGGAGACAGAAGAGCGAGGAGCTGGACATTCGACATTCGATTCTATGCGAGTCTAGTCTGTGGTGGACTCGGAAAGTTGGCGTCTCTCGCCAACTGCCGCTGTACGACTCCTGGCTGCCGGCTTGCTGGAGCAGGCTTATCACGGCGACACCGCCAGTAATGCGATGATGCGCATTAACAGACAGGACGTGTCTGTAGCCGCCTTGTGAGACAGTCTCACATACCGTGTGTCATATCCGAGCACCGCAGACATCAGACGCAGAACTAAGATGGTAACTTATTACGACCAAGCCATCTGATTGTGCATTCCGTGAAACAGAACCATTAAGCGACTTTGAGAGGATAGATCCATGTTCCAACTTTGTAATTGAAAAACCCCTGAGCTAGCGCTCGTAATTTGCCAGAACTAGTTATTTTCGAATTATATTTTGTTCATTAGTGGCGCCCATGATTTTCTTTTAACTGTAAAATCACAGTATTATGATACCTTCGTCTGAGGTCGTCATAACTTGTATTTTCATTGTTTCCAGTTGTCATTATTCTTGCATTTTAATTCTGAGATGGATTTAAAAGTAAATATACAATTGTTTGCTTGCTCATGACTGCTAATTGTACCTTTGAGCGTTGCTTTTATGATAACGGTAAATTCGCTCAGTCTTGTAATCGCCAATGATAAGAAAATAAATGTCATATTGTGACAATTTTCCTAAATTCCAACTAACTTCGAAATTCTTGCAAAAATAATAAATTTTCACTCCTTCATAAAAATTAAAATTAAAAATCCCCTTTTATTAATCATAAAGGTATGAAAGATAATTATAACGTAGTTTGCCCACTAAGGCACCCACTACAAGCTTAAGTCACACGAGAAATTTCCATACCTCATCAAACACAGGAAACATTGGTACGATGTCTGGGTCAATAAATCCCATACAGTAATTATCGAGAAAGTGAGTGAAGCTGAATTTGTTGTTTCTTATCACCTAAGAGCTTAATTGTCTGTCTGCAAAATATCTCTAACTATATTGTGACTAAATTAGTGGTTGCGGTTATACACCATCTACTCCGTACCGGTGTTACAACTGCCTTATTCCACTGTGTGGGTGAACGGTTAACGTTCTGGCCTCGCATTCGGGAGGACGCCGGTTCGAATCCCCGTCCGGGCATCCAGATTTGGATTTTCCATGGTTTCCCCAAATCACTCCAGGCGAATGCCGGGATGCTTCCTACAAAAGCCTAATTCCTTCCCGTTCCTTGTCCCCAGTCCCATCCCGCCTCTAATGACCTCGACGTCGACGAGGCGTAAAGCAAAGAAAACTGCAGTACCGGATTAACCACGTAGCAGGAGGTAGCAAATGCTACGGGCCTCACGCCTTCGAGGATGCCTCGCACCTTCGAGGGGGCCTCGCGCATCCTAGGGGGCCTCGCGCATCCTAGGGGGGCCCCGCACCTAGGCAAGATGGGCGACCTTTGCTTTTTTTTTTAGGTCTAAAATTTTTCCCCCGGACGGCTAAAATCAAGGGCCTCTTCTTCACATTTTCTACGGGCCTCATGCTGTCTTAATCCGGCCCTGGAAAACTGGATAAAATATCAACCACGTTTTTACTTTTAACAGCCTTGACATCGCGTCTGATGTAACCTCACGTCTGTTGTCCAATGTAAATACAGGGTGTCCTGAAAAGGACTCCCTGATTTCAAAATCTAATATCTCGAAAACAAAGATCGATAGAGGAATGCAGTAAACGGTATGTTTATTGTGACAGCTGTAAGAAGTGTATACAGCAGTGTGAAATAATAGTTACAAAAGCTGCTAACAGATGGCGCTGTAATCGCCATACGTAATGCCTAAATAGTGATCCGAAGCTGAGGGCGATCAGTTCCACCATTGAAACGTGCCAATGGTGAACATTTTGAAAACATTGTGATGTGATTGTTTGCAAAGATTGTTTTCATACGATTATTTCACTTATGTATGCTGATATGAGCGTACGGCGCCATCTGTTAGCAGCTTTTGTAACTATTATTTCACACTGCTGTATACACTTCTTACAGCTGTCACAATAAACATACCGTTTACTGCATTCCTCTATCGATCTTTGTTTTCGAGATATTTAATTTTGAAATCAGGGAGTCCTGTTCTGGACACCCTGTACCTACATACCCACAGCTGACCGAGCAGGTAGTGAGTGATAATTTCACAGAATAGTAAGCTACAATTTTATTCCACGTTTTTCGAGTTGCTTAGCTATTAAATTGCGCTTATAACCTTAAATTTCTCGTAACATGTCTGGCCGCTGTTAAGTTGCCAGTGAAGGCCGGGCACGTGACGTCAGCGTCAGCTTCGTCCAATAGCTATCGAGGTGACTGCTGAGTGAGCCTACGAAGTTATATAGTAGATGAAAAGGTTAGCACAGGGCAGACGTTGGCTCAAGGCAGCAGAGAGATTGAAGACTTCAGAGAGCAGGACTGAAAAACAAAGATTCCGCCTCGTCGCTGACTGCCTTTAATTACGACCAGCTGTGGCTGACCCGCTGTTAATTATCTCCACTTTGTGTTGTCGCGCACAGCGACTGCTCTTGTGAGCGCGTCAGATATCAAACTGGTAGGGAAATGTATTGTTGAAAAGTCCAGCTCCCTCTCCTGTCGTTAGTCAAATATTCTAGGAAATACCTCCATCAAACGCACAACTCCAATCACTCACATTAAGAAAGTGCTTTTGTTACTTACCACAATATTTGGTACTAAAGAAGTCCAAATCATTTGGTGGTACATGACACCCTCACGTTGCTGGTGATTTACCTCTATAAGCTGTGATAAGCTAACACTTATTTGGTGTATGTAAAATGTACTCGTTTAATTTAATTGAATAAGAATGTTTATTTGATTGCACTCATGATAAATATACTTAATTTACTGCATTTACATGAGCATAAACATGATATAGGCAATATGTGCTATACACCTTCTAGAAGAGGCTCTACAATCATCAGTTGCTGATAAATTCACAGACAATGATTGAGAGAACAAATATCGATATCCACATGTGGAGTAATTGATGCTCTTGTCATCTTTGTTGAAGTATATTGTAATTCATCCTGTAGAGAATTACTACGATTTTATACAATAATACAAATAAAGGTTTTATACTTTTTTTTACTATCATTTGCGAATATTCTTTTAAAGAGAGTTAAAATTTTTGATTTGTTTAACTGCATCTGTAGGACGATTAGAGCATCTGTGAATAATTACAATACCTCAGGATTGGTAGAAATAGGACTCGGAAAGAAAGTACTGGGTGATTAACGAAGATCACCAAAGCGGAGAATCACTTCATCAACCGACAGGTATGAACTCAGCTAGTGTTGTCGTTTTCCATCACCTAGATATGTGCAGGCGCTTTACTAGAATCCTGTTTTCAGCCACACTATTCCAAGGTTACTTGCAGAATTTTTAGTTATGGCTTTACGCCTTGTCAACGTCGAGGTCATTAGAGGTGGGATGGGAGTGGGGACTAGGAACGGGAAGGAATTCGGCCTTAGCTTTTGAAGGAAGCATCCCGGTATTCGCCTGGAGTGATTTGCAGAAACCATGTAAAACCCAAATCTGGATGGCCGGACGGGGATTCGAACCGCCGCCCTCCTGAATGCGAGGCCAGAGCGTTAAGCACTCACCCACCACGCTTGGTGGTTACTTGAAGAAGAAGACATGCATTCTTCTCGGCCTCTAAGCCGTCTTCCTTGAACTCAAACATCTGAAAGTGGGTGGATTGGACAGCTGTGAAATGGCGAGGCTATGTCTTTAATAACGAGTCCAGGTTTTATTTGGACCCAGATTTGAGTAGAAACATTTTAGACACGCCACTACACGTGGTGCCGTCATTGTTTGTGATCAAATCTATGGATCTCCATCTACCCTGATTGTGTCAAGGAAGCATTGACATCCTAGATATTTTCCTGTTTCGTGTTCTTTCCTTCATAATGCCACAACAATTATCCATTCTCCAATAGATACAAACAGCACTGGTTCATGAGGACTGCCTTGACCCGTCCGGTATCCAGAATATCGCCTTGAGCCGACGGGATAAGGAAGAACACTTGCATCATATGGGACGATCCTTACCCAAAATAACATTAGACATATCTTCGTCTGCGTTGTGCAACAGTGTATTAAAGGTACTTGCAAAACACCTGAATAAACGACCCATTTGGATTGATATCATGATACTATTACAGTCCAAATTATTTTCGCCGTGATTCATTCGGTTTCAACGTCTCCTAGATGTGAAAATTTATATGGCACTTTTCGTAGCTTCATGCAACTTTAGCATTTATTTATTTAGTACTTCAATAAATGATCTCTGAACGGTTTAGGAGCTGTCTGATGGCTCAATGGTTAAGATGTCTGAGGTCCCAAATGTTATGGGTTCGAATCCCGATCTCGTCTATAGTTATAAAATGCCCTTAACTCAATCTTTACCTTTGGCACAGCTTGCTGTTTCATGTGAAGGACAACATAACGGTTTCTTGGTCCAGATATCACGTTAAACTGTAGCTCCCTTATGACCAGTAGAATTACCTGGTTTGTTTAAGACAGCTACGATAGGGGTGCATTGTGCAGCCAGTAAAAACCCTATCACTAGGTTATTACGCACAAACGAGCCTCTTTAGCTTTTTGTGAACTGTTCTCGTACGACTTAGTTACAACGTCGTAGCTGCCGGTTATTCATTAAACAAACGCGAGCAGAATTTTTCATACAGTTTTCAAAGCCTGTGTTTGGATAGTACGTCCAAAAAAGAGAGAGAGAGACGGCTATGCGATAAATTTACGAGCTTCAGCTACAGGCTTTCGCGAGTGTGTTTTACCGCTTAGAACTATATAAATGACAAACACAAATCAATACGGGGGGGGAGGGGGGGAAAATAACGTCCCAGTGCTGTGCGGACAAATTGGAAGGCGCATTCTGTAATGGACTCGTTCGCCCACTCGAAAAGGCAGACCGCAGGGGGTGGGAAGGGGTGGATTTGTGGCGAACTGACGCTGTGTTTCGCGCGGAAAACAACCCTGGCGGACATCACAACTGCAAACTGAATGAAAGAGCACAACGACTAGCCGGTCGCCACTGGAGGGGGAGCTATTGAGTCGGAAAATGGAAAGAGATTAATACATTTCAGAGCCAACCACACCCGTTAACAGAAAAGGTACAGCTTTTCAACGTTTGCAGAAGAAAAAGAACAGCGAGCACTTTTGTTCTTTCAGAGCTTCACATTTCATGCCAGTCAGAATGAGAGATTCTCAACACGTTCGAAATATAAACGTAAAGAATACATACACTCAAATGAAATCCGGGGGGGGGGGGGGGGGGGCGAATTGAAATAAGGCGTAGATTGTCAAAGAAGTCTTAATCTTATGGTTTACGTAGTAAGGAGCTGATATGTTTAGTTCATACCTTGTGTACCTTACGTAATTAGTGCATTTTCATCGTAACTACAGAATGGGGTTGATGAGCGGTTAACGCTCTGGCCTCGCATTCGGGAGAACGCCGATTCGAATCCCCGTCAGACATCGGGATTTGGATTTTCCATGGTTTCCCGAAATCACTCCAGGCAAATGCCGGGATGTTTCCTTCAAAAGGCCATGGCCGAATTCCTTCCAATTCCTTGTCTCTAGTCTCATACCGCCTTTAATGACCTCGCTGTCGACGAAGTGTAAAGTCATAAGTAAAAAAAAAATCTAAAATAAGCTATTAATAAAAAAGAAATGCTTCAGGGGTTCACATTGGGTCCATTTCCTTTTTAATATTAATGATCTCACAGCAATATGACTCGTTGTACTACGTTTTAAGCAGATGATACCTCTGCGTTAGCTAATAACTGGTATACAATACTTCAGTGAGTTTCTAAATTTTTGGAAAAATCTTTTTAGTTTAAGAAAAGAAGGAAGTTTCTCCTTGCTAGTAGCAAAGGATGTCACTCATCAAAGTGATTTTTCAAGTATTTCATGTTATTTGCATTTAGTATTGCGACAATTTTATTATACCTATAGTTACTTTCCAAAAATCTCTTCGTTTTAATTCCTTAAGTTACTTCTAATAGCCCTAGGAATAGTGTTTCACAATTTATCAAAGCTAATTTCACAAACCTTTCAGTAAAACTGAAAGGTGGTCTTTTCAGACAGATTTAAGTCCACGTTAGCGAAACTGCAGGCAAAAGCTTGTATCGTTGTAAGTTTGTAATAAGGCTATGTATGTACGAGGTCTGCTCCAAAAGTATCTGACCTTCTGTAGCATATTGAGGGATTTTAAGCTGTAGAATACAGTATTTTCACCCGGAGTAATTTTTACTTAAGCCTACAGACCAGTAACTTCATTCCGTTCCACACAGCAGACCTTCAAGGTTAAGCAGAAGCACTTTCCGTGGGAACCAAGCTCCTCACTATAGCCTCTCTAAAAGTAGCTAGTAAGGGTTAATAAACCAATGGTAAGAGCTTCACGTGACTCCCCACCACCTTTTGCAGCTCGGGAGCTCAGGCGCTCAGAGAAGTGTTCCGCCATTTTTTGAGTAAACACCTCGCGAAGCGTCATGCAGAATGTTGCAGGTAAAGGCTAATGCATTAGTTACCCTTAAACTGGCTCAGAAAGATATTCCGAGTGGCAAGATTTTATTAGTAAAGATTTTCAATCTCATTAGAGCTATTTTATATGCATTATTTTCAGTCATTTCACATGTTTGTTCATGTACTTCTATCCATTGAATTTATTAAAGTCACTCTATTCTTTCTACTACATTTTTCAATTGTTATTACTGATTTCCTGCTCTTTTCTAGCAATAAGTAATAGTAGGAACGTAATATCTTTGATCACGCGATCACTTATTTTTGGTAAACGAATCGAGGAGTGATTGACCAAGGACGAACTTAATTTACTGTTGTGTGCAGCCGCACGGATACGACACTTCCTTCAGATCTTCGCTCCTGACAATTTTAGCGCCATATCCCGGGTAAACTGTAAAGCTTCACGAACTCCCTAGATGCCACAGGTGTCACCGAGACGCCTTAGTTCACGTGCAGCGTGAGGTTTTTTATAAAGTGTTTTGTACACACTTTATCATCATTCTTGACGGCCGCTGAAAAATTCTATCACTTTTATCTTGCACAATCCTACATCAATGCCATCCCAGGAAACAGTAACGCAATACTGACGAGCCAGTATTGCGTTACTGTTTCTTAGGATGACATTGATGTAGGATTGTGCAAGATAAGAGTGATAGAATTTTTCAGCGGCGGCCAAGAATAATGATAAAGTGTGTACGTTCGTCGCATTTTTCTATCGTAAAAAAAATGACGGAAAGATCGGAACAACGAATGTGCATTAAATTTTGCTTTAAACTTGAAAAGAGTTGTGCGAAGACCATCGAAATGATGAATACAGCATTTGGGGACGAGTGTATGAGCAAAACACAAATAAAAGAGTGGTATAAGTGGATCAAAGATGGCCGCACATCTGTTGACGCTCAGGACGGCCTTCGACGACAAAAATACCGGACAATATCGAACTTACAATCAATGAAGATGGTCGATTGACTGTGCGAGAACTAGAATGTGATCTAGGAATACAGAAAACTGGTGTTTGGAAGATTTGAAAATTTTCAAATGGTTCGCGTGTGTGCGATATTCATTCCGAAATTGCTAACGACGGAGCAGAAAAACTTACGACTTGAAATCACTCAAGGAGGTTTGAAAACGGTCAATAATGATGAAAATCTGCTTAACAAGATTACAACTGGTGATGAATCGTTTGCTTATTGTTATGATCCCGAAACAAAATGACAGTCTTCGCAGTGGAAGCTGTCGACGGAGACACGACCGAGAAAAGCGCGCCAAAAATCGCAGTAACGTCAACTCGTTGCTGATAGTTTTTTAATATTATTATTATTATGAGGGTATGGTGCACTACGAGTATGTTCCTAAAGGTCAAACGATCAACAAAGAATATTATCTTGTAGTTATGTAAAGATTGGGTGACGCAATTAGAAGAAAACTGCATCAGCTTTGATCATGCGGTGACTGGCTTCTTCATCGCGATAACGCACCAGCGCATGCATCGAACCTAGTGCAGCAATATCTGACAAAGCACAAAGTAGTACAGCCCCGTCAGTCTCCGTACAGTCCTGACGTAGGTCCCTGCGACTTTTGGGTGTTCCCAATATTAAAAATTCCCCTCAAAGGACACAGATTCGATGACAAAGAAATACTCGAAACTAATACGACGAACGCTCTAAAGGCGATACCAGAAAACGGGTTCCAGGACTGCTTCCAAAAGGAAAAAGGCCGTTGGGAGCATATTCTTCAATTAAATGGGGACTATTATTCCAGTATAACGCAAAAATAATTGAGCAGTTTTCGATGTGGTTTTCGAACTTTAAAAGTTCATTGCATGACGTAGTCTCGGCTGTGACTTATGACACAACGCCATACTTCCCATAAAACCAAATATAAAATCTGAAATTACTCTTTTAGTTTTGGTATGTGGATA
Organism: Vandiemenella viatica; assembly: GCA_031002005.1. Lineage (NCBI taxonomy): Eukaryota > Metazoa > Arthropoda > Insecta > Orthoptera > Morabidae > Vandiemenella > Vandiemenella viatica. The sequence continues at coordinate 161,753,368 of JARYHS010013631.1, read as the reverse complement.
AATTGGTTTTAATGCTTTGTTTATACCACACGTAAACACTTTTATAATTTAAGTTAGTAACGAAATTCCTTTACGAAAGTTCTTAACGGGTCTGTCGCTGTATAGTTTTAAATGTGAATTACTCAGAACAAAATTACTGCTCAAGAAATTAAACACTCCTGAAGCACCTTTCGCGTAATGATTGTTAGATTCATCTAAGCGAGAGAAATAGGTTGAAAGATTTTTTAATCGAATTCAGTGCAAGATATTCAAAAGAATCGTAATGCCTTTGTTAGTCACAAAAATTAGATTAAGCTATTGTAATTTACTACGAGGAAAAATTAGGACGTTATCACCTTCGACTGGGAAAAAAGTCTTTAAATGGAAACGGCGACAAATGTTAAAGAATCAAACGGTTTATCAAGTCATGGAACTATGGTTTCAATCTTGAAAATTTTATGAAGATATGTCAGTGAGTACTTCCACCCTGTGACAAAGACAAGGAACAATTCGTAACAAACAAATAAAATGATTTCTATGTCAACACCAACATAAACAGTATCTCTGAAGAAGGCTGTAGGATACCAGCCGAAAGCTCAGCTATATCAATAAACAACGTGGCATAATCCGAAAAGCTATTAATTGTGAAGCAAATAAAAGAATATGTGGAATCTACTAAACTGTGTCCTCTGATCCAGATTCAGCCGATGAGAAGCGATTACATCATCATGATGCCATTATAACACGCGCATTGCTCTCAGCCATGCGCAGTCGCAAATGCGGCTAAAGTGGCGGAAAATTATATGGCGCTATTCCGTGTAGCGCGGTCCGCCATATTTGTGACAGACGACTGGCGGGCAGCGTTCGCCTGGATTATACAGACCACAAAAACACGACAACGACAATGTCGTTCATTAACTGACCAGCTTTACAGCAATCCATTAATTTTTAATTAATGGTGTTTTAATTAATTATATGAATTAAATGGTGTTACGTGATAGTCTAAACACTTCTATATTTTGGGTACGTACTGTTAAAGTAAAATTGATAAGGTGGACGACAATCAACCACACTATCCTTATTTGTGTTTAGCGCAACATATCTGTTAAAGGCATGATGCTGGAGAGCACAACCTAACCTCAAAGCAAAACGCTTTAAATGCTTTCTCTACCATTTCCACAATGTCCTTCTCAACTAGGCATATAATCAAATGGTATTGCAAGTTTTTTTTAATATGTTAATTTAAGCACATAATCTTAAAAGCGCTTCATTTTCCTAACCGTTCTCCTACGTTTTTTTTGTTTTTTGTTTTTTTTTTGTTTTTTGTTTTGGTTTTTGTTTGTTTGTTTTTTTGTTTTTTTGGCATTTACCTTTAAACACGTGCTTCTCGACCAAGATGTTTTCATATAATTCTGTCTTATTATAACGGCCCTCAGGTCCAGACTTTTAATGAAATTGTATTTTAAGAATTATTTGTAGCAAGCTTGGAGTTGAGTAAATATGCTTTTGTATATTTTTCTTACAATTAATTGTGAATTTGTGTAAATGGACTGTGTTTTATGGAAAGAAACTGTGTAAATACAATTTAATATGTTCAAGGACAGTACAATGCATGAAACATCGATTAAAAGTTTGTAATTCTAAGTATTAAGGTGAGTTACGATGTTTAGAGGACAAATTGCGACAGTTTATGCGGATAACTTTGTGTGTAAATACACTCCTGGAAATTGAAATAAGAACACATTGACGCCAGTGTGTAAGACCCACAATACTTGCTCCGGACACTACGAGAGGGCTGTACAAGCAATGATCAAACGCACGGCACAGCGGACACACCAGGAACAGCAGTGTTGGCCATCGAAGGGCGCTAGCTGCGCAGCGGTTGGACACCGCCGCAGTCAGTGTCAGCCAGTTTGCCGTGGCATACGGAGCTCCATCTCAGTCTTTAACACTGGTAGCATGTCGCGACAGCGTGTACGTGAACCGTATGTGCAGTTGACGGACTTTGAGCGAGGGCGTATAGTGGGCATGCGGGAGGCCTGGTGGACGTACCGCCGAATTGCTCAACATGTGGGGCGCGAGGTCTCCACAGTACATCGATGTTGTCACCAGTGGTCGGCGGAAGGTGCACGTGCCCGTCGACCTGGGTCCGGACAGCAGCGACGCACGGGCGCACGCCAAGACCGTCGCATCCTACGCAGTGCCGTAGGGGACCGCACCGCCACTTCCCGGCAAATTAGGGACACTGTTGCTCCTGGGGTATCAGAGAGGACCATTCGCAACCGTCTCCATGAAGCTGGGCTACGGTCCCGCGCACCGTTAGGTCGTCTTCCGCTCACGCCCCAACATCGTGCAGCCCGCCTCCAGTGGTGTCGCGACAGGCGTGTATGGAGGGACGAATGGAGACGTGTCGTCTTCAGTGATGAGAGTCGCTTCTGCCTTGGTGCCAATGATGGTCGTATGCGTGTTTAGCGCCGTGCAGGTGAGCGCCACAATCAGGACTGCATACAACCGAGGCACACAGGGCCAACACCCGGCATCGTGGTGTGGGGAGCGATCTCCTACACTGGCCGTACACCTCTGGTGATCGTCGAGGGGACACTGTACAGTGCACGGTACATTCAAACCGTCACCGAACCCATCGTTCTACCATTCCTAGACCGGCAAGGGAACATGCTGTTCCAACAGGACAATGCACGTCAACATGTATCCCGTGCCACCCAACGTGCTCTAAAAGGTGTAAGTCAACTACCCTGGCCAGCGAGATCTCCGGATCTGTCCCCCATTGAGCATGTTTGGGACTGGATGAAACGTCGTCTCACGCGGTCTGCACGTCCAGCACGAACGCTGGTCCAGCTGAGGCGCCAGGTGGAAATGGCTTGGCATGCCGTTCCACAGGACTACATCCAGCACCTCTACGATCGTCTCCATGGGAGAATTGCAGCCTGCATTGCTGCGAAAGGAGGATATACACGGTACTAGTGCCGACAATGTGCATGCTCTGTTGCCTGTGTCTATGTGCCTATGGTTCTGTCTGTGTGATCATGTGTTGTATCTGACCCAAGGAATGTGTATATTAATTTTCCCATTCCTGGAACAATGAATTCACGGTGTTCTTATTTCAATTTCCAGGAGTGTATCTTTTATCTTCATTTTTGTGCGTTTCATAAAGATCGTGAATAATTTTGTATTAATTATTGTTTTTAATGTGATTTTAATTGTTTAGCTATTGTTAGAGTTCGAGAAACATGTGTCCGAAGTTTTTGAAATATTCTGGAATTTTCTGTAGAACTTGTATAAGCGATCGTCAGACACGAGTTTTAGTTTTCTGAAAGTTAGTTGAATTTTGGTGTTGAAAGGCATAATAGCTGGAGCATTTGTTTACGTTTGCACCTAGTATCTTTTGAGTGTGATGTCTTAAAAGAAAATAAACACCAGGTCCGTTGAACCTCCACGATCCAATATACGGCGCCTCAGCGCACTGAACCGAACTAGTGGGTTATTTTCTGACGAAATGTTACTGAACACATAAACAATTTCGGTACTAGATGATCAGTGAGAAATAAAAGGACGGATTATCACCCCAGAAATGCACATTCAGTTATACATTGAACTAGCCGATACCCGCGACTATGTACGCGTGGACTTAGAATTTCATTGCCAGAAGTGGTTATTTATAGGGAAGTAAGGAATTTGGCCGATTGCTTAGAAATTCAGCGTGATCTGGATGTTATTTTGGCATGGTGCGCTGAGTGTCAACTCACACTAACTTGTAAAAAGTGTAAGACAATGAGCATAACTAACAAAAAGAATCCGATTGTTCAGAAATACGAGGTAAACAGTTCAGTTATTGACGTGGTCGATTCTATGAAATATTTGGGAGTAACAGTACAAAGGAACATGAAATGGGACTTACATATTAATACGTTAGTAGGTAGAGCTAATTCTAGGCTGCAGTTCCTAGGTCGAATCTTGAAAAATTGTAATGAACAAACAAAGGAGATAGCGTACAAATCTCTTGTGCGTCCACATTTGGACTACTGTTGAGCCATCTGGGATCCGTTTCGTAAGGGGTTGATTGAGAGTATAGAGAAAGTACAGAGAAGAGCTGCTCGATTCGTGACCGCTTTCTACAGTCCTTATGAAAGCGTCACAGAACTGATTAGTAGACTAGGCTGGGAGTCTCTGGTAGATACACGACGCACGTTTCGTTTAAACTTATTGGTAAACATGTGTACTCCCACTTTCACTTTTGAGTGTAGTGAAATACTTCTTCCACCAACGTATTTGAGTCGGGAGGACAGGAAAGATAAGATTAAAGAAATAAGGTGCCGTAATGATTCTTATATGAATTCTTTTTTCCCCTCGTACCATTAGGGATTTGAATGCACAACAAAGAGATTAGCTTTGGTGCTGAGCACCCTCTGCCACCCACAGTTTTGTGAATTGCAGAGTATATATGTAGATGTAAATGTAGAAAGTTTTAAGTAACTTAGGATTGGTCCGAAACAACACCGAGTCGACATAATATGACAGGAAATCCATTACTATATCTTCTACCGTGGAACCTGTCTTGCAAAGATAATCAGTTTCCAACACATATACAAACAGAAAAACAAACGAAGGTGCGGGAATGAATGTGGGGGGAAGGGTTAACTAAGGTCATCTTTACTTCAGCTTGGTCTTTTCATCTTCAGCATAAGCATCCGATTCTTGGATTTTCTAATAACTTTAGCTGTTCGGGCGCTGCTAGAGCTACTACTTAGGCCAGGTTTACGCCCGCAAGGCATGTCAGAAAAGAGGACAAAATAAACTGGTGGCAGAAACATTTACGCAGACACAAAGTAATGGTACAGTGCAGAGCAAATCGACATCTATACCAAAATACGATTTGTCTCTAAACGAAATTTAAATCATACACCAACAGACTGGGCGAGTAGCACAGTTTGAGCAACCGACGTAACATTACAGACCAACGCACGCATCCGTCCGTCTGACACCATTCGATAAGTTCCAAAACATCGTGTCTAAAACTGTTATTCATACCGAAAGAATGTCGGGTGTCCTTCCTACAGATATAATGTATTTGCTTGTCAAATGCCAGCAATATCGATATAGCCATTTAGACGACTACACGTAACAAATAGGCAGAGACTCACTTTCGCATATATAATATATTAGTGCAGATCACACACACACACAGAGAGAGAGAGAGAGAGAGAGCGAGATACTGTGAGAGAAACAACGATAGTGATCAATACAGCGTAAAAAAGTGTACACCTACAGCATTGTTAGACCACGTACGGTTTGCCAAGCATTTCATACCTAAATTTGTGATATCTACAGTTTAATATGACTTGCAGGATATATTGCAGAAGACTTCCCAGAATTTGGAAGAATACCTGACAATGCTCAAAATAAAACAATGGAGCCTAAAGAAAACTGCGAAATATAAAATTAAATTCGGGGGCTATCTGGATGAGACACTCAAAGACAAAAAGAACACCAGCTAAAGTTCTCGACCAATGAATGACAAGGAAAGGGCTGCAGTTTGTTGATTCGCCATGACATCGGAAGAGGGAGAGAAACAAGAAACAAGAGATGACAAGCGGATGAAGGTTCTGGTTTCGAGACGCCTGTTCGGACTTGGTGGACATTGGTTGAGAATACTGGTGGTGTGTGTTTATAACGAAAAGGGGAATGAACTGTTGTTGTTAATTTCTCGATTGAGTGTTTATGTTGGTTTTCATGTGTATGTTTTAATAAAGTTTAGTTGAGACAAAAAAAATGGAATCTCAAAAACTGGCTCATAGGATCAAAAACATTTTTTAAAAATATTTGCCCCCATGTGGATTTGAACTGGGAACTACGGTCCGAACATTAGTAAGTAACTGCATTAGCCACTGAGCTACCGGGCCCGTTATTATAAGGTACTACAAAGTTTTACACATCCTAAGGATCGATCTATGTTCGTTTCGGTAATTTTTCGAAATTACATGACAATATGTACCATTTATACAGAAAAAGTATCCTATGACGATTCTAATGCCAAATCGCATCCCCTTGTGAAATTTCATCACGATCAGATAAGCCGTTTAGACCAAGAAACGTAACAAACAAACAAACAGACAGACAGAGTTACTTTCGCATTTATAATATTAGTATAGATGAATCACCAGTTAGCTGTTAGTTCTTTGATGCACCTTCAGTCTCCAGTACCGGTAATTCGTAATTAATTTTATCGGCGGATGCAATTCATTTAGAGCGCTGCATTAATTGCGCCAGACGGTGTTGACTTTGAAAGCGGAACGATCCTCCGTTATGAAGCGAGTCAAATATTTGCCGACGTAGTTCGTTACGCTGATAAACTCAAAATAAAACTTAGTTGGCATCCGTGTCGTTTTGTCGTCGATACTGGGAGGTATATTACAAAATATCACTGAACCTGAATTGAAAGAGTTAAAACTTAAGGCTCAAATTGAGTAGGGGACGGTCTAACTTAATTCTCCTGTTAACTCTCTCTCTTGGTTGAAAGTTACAGGTAAAATAAAACGGAGAGTGTGTTAAATATACAGAAGTACTTAATGCTTTCACAGATGGTTGTTTTATTCGCGATACAACTGAGGGTTTGTCATTTCTACTGACAGTGTTGTGATTGTAATTACCGGGTGTTTAAAAAATGACCGGTATATTTGAAAAATCAATAAAAAAAACTAAACGGGCAGCGATAGAAATACACCGTTTGTTACAATATGCTTGGGTCAACAGTAAATTTTCAGGCGGACAAACTTTCGAAATTAGTTACAATTTTCAACAACAGATGGCGTTGCAGGCGATTTGAAAGATGTAGTAGTATAGAAGTAAACGCAGTCTGTGACTTCGCCATTCTGTAAGTCGTCTTTCTGCTGTAAGCGTGTGCTGTTCACATATTGCAAGTTTGCTGTGAAAAAATAGTTTATTCCTTAGAATAATCGTACTTTAGATTTTTCCAGACTGCAGTACCATCTGTTGTTGAAAATTGTAACTAATTTCGAAAGTTTGTCTGCCTGAAAATTTACTGTTGTCCCAAGCATATTACAACAAACGGTGTATTTCTATCGCTGCCCGTTTAGTTTTTATTGTTTTTTTTAATATACCGGTCATTTTTGAAACACCCTGTATGTGTTACATTTTGCAGAGTTTAAGATATTTAGCGCTGTTTTACTGCGCCAAATAAAATCTAGTCCCTAGAATAGACAATACGAGGAGGAATATGTTCATACCCCTCTTCTTCTTAAAGCACCTTCCCCCAACGAAGGTTGACAGTTGGATGTGGCATGAAATAATTTTCTGACCTGCAGTTGTACCACGTCCTTCACAGTCATCTTCCTTTGTACCTTCCCTTAAATGATGATTTGCAATAGCTGGTACCTCTCGCCTCTCATAATGTGTCCTAGATGTTAAGTTATCCTTTGGTTTACAGTGAATATCAGTTGTTTGTGCTTCTTCCTTAGATGAAGTGCATCTTCATTCGAGATTTTCAGCACCCAAAGTGTGCATAAGAGACGACGGCATGGATACTTTCCAAAATCACCAATTCTTTCTTCAGATTTTAGGAAAAGGGCACATTTTTAACATCCATAGAGATAAATGGAAAACCTGTAGCAAACGAATCATTCGCATTCTCAGATGTAGACTAAGATCTGATCTTATGAATACAAAAAAATGTTAATAAATTGCCTCCTGGCCTGTTCTATTCTAAAATTGATCTCTTTCTTGCAATCACTTTATTAAGGTCCTTCGGTGGTTTAATTACTATATTGATTAATTAAAAAGTCCACCAAAAAGGTTATGTTGATGTTTGTTTATTTGGTCAAAACGAAATCAGCGATATTCACAAGCATAGACACAATACAGAGATGCACTTCTGAACAGTCGCAAAGATAAACTAACTGGATGAATGAAACTCTCTGTAACACTGAATGATGTCAACTAACTAACTAACTGCTCTGTCCAGCCGATCTGTTTATATAGTCTCTATCGAAATTACGAGAATTCTTCGAAGGCATCCGCCCGATATTTCTCGATCATTAACAATCACTCAAACAATCAAACATATTAAAAACAATCGGAATTAATACAAAATTACTTAACAACATTACAAAATGATCAGAAATGGTAATTAGAGATACTTAAATACAAAATTATTTACAGAAATCCTTTCAAACTGTAGAAAATTGTCCTGTAGACATCGTAACTTACATTAATACATGGAATTACAAACATTTAAGAAATTCTCTTGCACCATTCGGTTCTTAAACATATTAAATGGACTTTAAATAATTTTATTACATAAAATAAAGTCTATATACACTGATTTACAAGAAATTACAAAACAAACATACCAAATCACTTTCAAGCAAACTTTAGCTCACTACAAATACTTCATACAGTACAATACTATTCAAAATTCAGGTATGAGGGCTGTTACAACTTCTCGTTCATCACAGTGTCCAAGTATTTGAAGGAGGCTACTTGTTCGCTATTAATGTCTTTTTAAAGTTTTCTCTTAGACAAGACTACAACTTTGGTCTTCACTGTGCTGGACTAAATTGAAAAGCTACGTTGGGAAGTAGGTTGATCATTTGCAGTGACAACAGTCTCATCTGCATACCTGATATTATTGATAACTACTAAAAAAAAACACAAACAATTGAACAACATTCATTTTTTTTTTATTTGAAAAGATTTTATGTTCCTGAAAATGTGAAATTAAGATGTAATTATTCCACAGCATACGTAGTAGTTTGTTAAACTTTAATTAATTTAATTACTGAAATAAATAAATAAATATATATACATATATATATATTTTCCTGAAATTGATTTTCTCTCCAAACTTAGCTCGAAATATGTTGACCTTAAAGTAATTTAATATCTTTGAAACTTACTGAAACTGTTTCCTTGTGCATACATTTCTGCATACGGATGGGTTTATTTAATACCATTGATACTAAAGGAAAGAGGAGTAGTGGTGTTCAGAGTACATCATAATCCACACACAGTTGTGTTACCATTATTCCGCATACAAAGTGAATATTTCTCAGGACGAAATCATTGATTTCTAACTGCGCTAAACCATTAAGATAAAATGACGCTTAAAATTTCTCTAGTGCAAATTTTTTATATTGCAGAATATTTACCTGAATCCAGGACGCTATTTTAAATAGTCCGACGAATTATCAAATTGCAGAGTATTAAAAAAATCAGGCGTCTATTATTGAAATAGAGAATCAAGAAATACTACCACGAGTTAAAAACTGCATGAGACAAGATTGTAGTTTAATCCATATATATTCAAATTTTATATATAAGAAACGATCAACAATAAAAAAATTATTACATGGCAAAAGGGGAAGGAATCGCTTTGCAGCGATTTGCTGATGACATTGTCCTGTTCGTAGAATAGTGTGAGGACACTAAGAAATTATTTTACTGACATAAACAAAATACTACAAGAACAATTTCCCAAAGCAATACACAGAAAATGAAAAGTAGCAGAGATGATAACATTAAATTAAATACAAAAATTGCATCAGATCCATTGAAAGAAGTAAGAGAAGTCTTCTATTTAGGAGGTAGCATTACAACTGATGGTTGTGTCTAAGCGATCTGGAAAGTGAAATAGCTCTGAAGAAGAAAGCCTTCGTGAAAAAGAAATTGTATACTTCCAAAATATTGGACAAAAGCTTGGACTTTCAGGAATACCAGAAAGAAAGGAAACTGCAGCATTTGAAATATGTTGATGTGGAGCTATGTTAAAAATTATTCGGGCAGTTAAAGAACGATATAAAAACGTAAAAGAAAATTTCCATGTGGCATAAGTGTTCAGGGATAAAAAAATCAGTATGTTACGATTTGCTGATGACATTGTCTTGTTAGTAGAAAGGGCTGAGGATATTGAGAAGTTGCTGAATGGCATGAACAAAATACTGAAGTAAGATTTTGGACTTAATATAAAGCACAGCAAGACTAAAGTGATTAAATGTAGCAGAAATTATACCAATACTAGTAGATTAAATATAAAAATATGATCGCATGCTATAGGAGAAGTAAGTGAATTCTGTTACTTGGCAAGCAAAATTACAACCGATGGACGATGCAAGAATGATGTTAAAAGCAGAATGGCATTAGCAAAAAGCGCCTTCAAGAAAAAGAACAATCTTTTGGTTTCAAATATTGATCTAGTAATTAGAAAGAACTTTTTAAAACTCTACGTGTAGCGATACATGGACTTTCGGAATACCGGAAAGAAACAAAATTGAAGCATTTGAAATGTGGTGCTACAGAAGAAAGCTGAAAATTAAGTGATCAGACAAAGTAAGAAATGAGCGAGTTTTGGAAATGATGGGTGAGGAAAGAAGTTTTTGGAAGAAGCTTACAGAAAGAAGAGACAGGCTGGTAGGTCATATTTTGAGACATGCTGAATTAGTTAATTTGCTGGTGGAGGGAACAGTCGAAGGTAAAAATGTAGAGGAAGACAGAGATTAGAATATATGAAGCAGATAATTGAGGACGTGGGTTGTAAGGGATATGTAGTGATGAAGATAGGAAGGGATGGAGGATTGCATCAAGCCAGTTGAAAGACAGATGACAGAAAAAAATTTGATCCCGTTTTGGAAACGATGGCAGAATGTAGATGTTTGTGGAAGATTGTGAAAAAAAAAGATAGGATGGTGAATTTCACTATACGACATGCTGGACTGTATAATTTGTTAGTGAAGTATCGAGTTGTGGAAGATTAGAACAGATGGAGAGCATAATAGAAGACGAGGATTGTAATACGTGATTTCAGATGAACCCTAGGAAGAGTTTGATTGCATCAAACCAGTTAAGAAACTGTTGGCAGGGGAAACAAATTTGGTTCTCTTCCATTAAAGGCCGCGTATCTATGCATTGTTTTAGACTTAGCTACTTTGATTTTAAGATCGTTTCTGTATTCATTTTTGTTTCACACCCTTTCCTAAATACTCTGATATAAAGGTGATCTTATTAGTAAGAACGTGAAATAGATATTCGATGACTTCTACAACTTTAAGCTGGAAATAGTTTTATTTCATTTCGACGATATTTTACTCTCCAGGGTTTTAAAGGAATTCAGTCGTTGGCATTTAAATGTCAGTTTAAAGTTACTTTCACTGTTTCCTTATCGTTAAGGTGAAAGATGTCTGTCAAACTCGAGTAAAATTTCAGCCTCTGTATTTTAAAGAATTTAACGCTTTGATAACCTCGTTGGAATTTAACGTCTGTATTTACAACGATTTAACTTCAGACATCTGTCACTCGGTAACATTGCATAACGTTTTAATGTTGGTTTTTGCGGCTCGTGTTTACATACGGAATTAAGTGGTTTACAGTGTTTCAAGCGTGGCAAAAATTTAATGAGGGCAATCCGATTATATTAAGAGGAACAACAGTGGAAACATATTTACTGTATGAAGTTTTGGCACTTTAGTAACAAAAGTTTTTTTGGTCATTTTTTTTAGTTTCAATGACGGAAATCTAAGCGAAAGTGTTATTTTCACGTTCAGGAGCAATGCATACAGATAAGTGAAATATCAAAACCTACTTCAAATGAAACTAAAAAGTTGTATGAAAGAATATGTAGGAAATCTAATATGCGATCGATACTGTTTCAATAATTTCTCAGTAAACATGTGGGGTACTTTTAATCGTACGAAAAAGTTTTTATTTTCGTTTGAAACTGAGCAAGATGTTTGATAAATGTTCTCGAAGAGAATTTAGAGTTATTTTGTCATCTACGAAATACGAATCGAAAAACCATAAAAATAATAGGGGAAGAAAGTTTTCATCATCAAAAGTCAGCTGCATGAAATAAGTCTCGTGTGATACAAAAATTAAAAAGGGAAATATTTACTTGTTTACTAGCAACCACGGAAGGAGCCTGGCAAAAATTAAGTACCCACTTCAACGAATTTCGAAGTACGGAAAAAAATGAAGCCAAGAAAGAAATAAGAGCACTAAAATAAGCTTCTTATAATAATCCACATGTAAATGTGTTTTTGGTAAGCATATCAAGGAAATATACTTATTGTCGTCATTATGTGTTAGCAAATAAATTTTAAAATCGAAAAATTTGGGAAAACATTTATTAATGTCTCGTTTATTGACGCAGACAGCCGAACAATTGGGGATTCACAGAATTCACTAATTGCTGAAACTATTTCAGGCACAAGGGTGTGAGAAGATTCTCTTTTTTAGATAAGGGTGTCAGGGATTGGAATGAGTTACCAAGAGAAATGATGAATAATTTACCGAAAACTTTGAAAGAATTTAAAGATAAAATTTGTAGAGGGGAAATGTAGGTGGGTGCAGGATAAGGGGAAGATTGGTGTGTAGGGAAATCGCCACCGGAGCCTGTGCTCCATTGCAATTAAAAATTTAAAAAAAAGATAACACTGCCTAAATGAGTAATGGAGAAAACATATGAATCTGACGTGATAAAGATCACGCCCATTGCATTATAGGCACAAGAAAGGGAATCTTCAACATTAGCAGATGCAGCAGATACTTTTGAATGCTGAGCAGGTCAGTGAGTTGCCGAATAGACTATGAAGACAGATCAACAGCAGCAAGGGAAACAAAGTACGTAACTCAACCCTTTAATGAATCTTGCAGCTGAAATGCAAAAAACTTTATTTCTCTTGTTTACATTGTGGAACTGTTTTAATAACATCTAATGAAACCTGCAGCTGCTTTTAATAGACACTCAGAGTCTATTATTAGCAGCTGGGAATGTTTTTTTTTTTTTTTTTTGCCTTCGGTCCTGACGACCAGATGGCCAGCATCAAATTCATACCGTTGTTCTACATACTTATCATGATATATGCTTATATGTTATTTTCTGTACATCTTTTTACATTACAGTTGTTCTACATACTTATCTATGATATATGCTTAAATGTTATTTACTGTACATCTATTACATTACAGGTCTCTTTGTGTTGTATTTAACTTTTGAAATTGATACATGTCAACTAGTTTTATCATACTCAATAAACTTTGTTTCCACAGTTTTGTTCTTGGTAACTGGTATTCTTAGATAATTTAACGTACAATCTTGAACAGGAGGGAAATTTGTAAAGTGAACATAGTTAAATATGGAATCATCCTCAACTACAATTTTTGTTTTTAATTATCTAATTAAAATAAATAAAATATTTGTTTAGCGTAAAACTGTTGTAAAAGGGTGTCTTAGTTGATAACTATTTTTACATATCAGAGTGATTCTTAAATTAATTAACATATGAGTTTATAAAAGAATTGCTTTTTAAAATGAACTCAATTAAAATTATTTTCCTCCTATCTTACAGCTTGTCTTTAGAATTATTTCTTTAGACAATTTGTAGGTGAGAATCTTAGTGAATAACTATTACATTCGTAATTTTCCCTATTAATACTTCTTATTTTGCACTAACCTTCCTTAGGTGGATCTCTTTCTTTTCTGGAATGGGTATTGATGACACAAGCGACTTTGAACTGCGCAGCTGTGTGTGCATTTTGGTTAAAAAAATAAACAAAAAATATAATAATAATAATAATAGTAATAATTGAATGCTGTATTCGTGTATTTGCACCGATATTTTCATTTGAAACAAATGATTCTCAAACGAAGTAAGTTAAGCAGATATGGTTTATACTGTACACATTTGTTTTCGAGACGCAATATGAGATAAATAATCAGCAATTAATCGTAATTTTTTTGTATATCTTTCTTGCTTTTGAAAATAAAAGAGCATGCACAAGGGATGAATATCCTTTTAAAAGTTGCAATTGTAAAAGAAACAAAAACAACTGATGCCGTAAATTCAACCGCTCAGGAATTGTAGCATCCAACCAAGATAATAATATAATATTAAAAAAACAGCAGATAAATCCAGCATAAAACATTTTGTGGCCAGAAGAAAAATGAGTCTGCAAGCATTATTACATTTCAGTTTTTTTTGTTAAAAAATCATATGGTTTTTGTATTGCCAGCTGCATGCGAAACGTTTAACTTGTGTTTGTCGCAATGAAGTACGCCAGCGATCGTTTATTTCATAAAGAGTTATGTTGTTAAAATGTATCTGAATATACACGTATCGATGCTATTCGGAGTATTAAGTCGATTAATCGATTCGCACATGGTTATGGTGCGCAAGTGAGTGTTTTGAAGACATGCTGGTTCCATGTACATACATTTTGCGACTTCCGAGTCGGTAAAATTGATACCGGCAGTCGTATTCGCATCGTAATGTTTGCCTGAGACTATCAGACTGATTAATTAAGCGCTGAGAGAAAAATCACCGAGTGTTTTATTGGCGTTGTGAGTGTTGTAGTGAACGATAGTACTAACTACTGCACAAACTTGTTTAAAATTGTATTTCTCAGTCGTAAGAGTTTGCAATCTTCGGAATATGATTCTGTCACATACACTGATCAACCATAACTTTATGACTACCTACCTACTATCGATATAAATCTGTCCAGGTTATAGCACCGTCACCTGACGAGGAATGATTGCTATTGAAAGCAAAAAGCGCATCATCTTCATTTCTGGTCCAGGCTGCATATCAACCGAACCACAAACCTTCGATAATACTGCCGTTCCGAAACCATAGTTTCAGTCACATGCGCATTAATATATACATTGTATCGTGATCGATTCATAACACGTTGGGATTACTTATATGCGGCTGAAATAATAGCATCGCTAATACTGTGATTTGAAAGCGAAGGTAATTAAAAATAAATCTTAACGTGTGATACCACGTAAGATAAGTTTTAATCCGAGTAAATGTCTACTTTAAAGCAGAAATATTTGATCGAATCAATATATCATAAAAATAAGTACAATATTTAACATTAAAAAAATCTGTTTCAGACAAGCATATGTGGGATAGTTTTTTTAATCACTATCCAAGTGCTCTTCCTTGTTGCCCCATTCCATCGTCATTCGGAGATGTGAAATTGTACTTCAGTTTAAAGAATATCTCCATCAGAAATGTTATTGATTTTTTTATATATAATGTAAGAAAATAGTTATTACATTGAAATATTATTACCTGTTGCATAAAACTTTACAATGGCGGCAGAGGTTGCGACCACCGAAAAGTTGTGTTTGATCGACAGATTAACTCGCCTAGTTACCCGAGAAAATTTTATTCATTTACAACGCCAAGAAAACCTCCTGTTACTGTTATTATTAATGACGAAAACTCGTAAAATGCAACACACTTCCAAGAGGACGAAGTCGCAGGTAGCTGCTATATTGATATAAATTTGCGGCACCACGGTTATCGTGCAATCCTCTGTATCAGCAACCAAAACGGAGCACAGAAGCTTTACACTTACTAATATACCAAGTACGGTAAACGTAACATCTTATTTCTCTTAAACATTGCTTCGCTGAGAATAACACAAAAATTAAATCCTGTCTAAGCAGTATAATGGTTTTCTTCGCGCAATAATTACCTCTACGAATTAATACAGTTAATTTTTCAGATAGTTTTTCTACTATTTTATAAATTTATTACACTAAAATATGAATGAAACAAAACTCAGTATGAAAACCGAACCTAAGGTTACAACTGAAACGAGAGAAAATTTTCAGAAGACATTTACAATTAATGCCTGTATACATCAATACTTGGTAATAGAATAAAATCGGTAAAGATTTTTTACACATACGAAGCATCCGAGCGCAAAGCAACGGGCAAATGAATTCACAAATACTATGGGTGGCAGAGGGTGCTAAGCACCAATCCTAATTCTGTGCATTCCAATCCCGAACAGAACGAGGAAAGAAAGAATACATAAAAGCATCAGTTCGGTATCTTAATTCTCTAATCTTATCCCTCCTGTCATTGCGACCTCAATAGGTTGGCGGAAGAAGCATTTCATTCACTCGTAAATGAAAGATTTTCACATAATCTCCAACAAATTCAAACGAAACCGACGACGTCTGTCTGGCAAACAATCCCAGTCCAATCTTTGTATCAATTCTGTTAACACTTTTGTAAGGACTGTAACTAGCAGTCACGAATCAAGCGGCTCTCTTCTATACTTTCTCTAACGTGTCAGTCAATCCCAAACTCCACAACAGTAATCCAAATGCGGACGCACTAGTGTTTTGTACGCTATTTCCTTTGTTTGAGCATTACAACTTCTCAAAATACGACCTATGATTCATAATTTAGAATTAGCTTTGCCTACGACAGAAGTTAAGTGCAAGTCCCATTTCATTTGCTTTTTATTAGTACGCCTAGATACTTTAGGGAATCCACCGTGTCAACAACTGAATTGTTAAGTTTGTACTCGTGAACAACCAGTCTTTTTGTTGAAATAAATAACTCTCGGGTTTTCTGCCGGTTAATAGATTTATCTGGATCTTTTAACGACGTTTCGGCAACTGCCATCGTTGCCTTCATCAGGTTAAATCTCACTTACAAGGACAAGACACGAATGAGTCTTTTTGTTACTTATTTGCATTGCCTTGCACTTTTTGTAGTTAAGTGTAAGCTGTCATTTATGGCACCATTCCAAAATAACATCCAAATCACGCTGAATTTCTAAGCAATTCTCAGAGAACCTTACTTCCTAATAGATAAGTTCATCATCAGTAAACAATCGCATCCTGCATTTAACGTTGTCACCGAGGTCGTTTATAAAAATTATAAAAAGAAGTGATGCTGTTACACTTCCTTGACGAACGTCCGAAGTAACATCTAGCTTTGAGGAAGCTTCCCCGTCAACAACGACATACTGTGACCGACCAGTTGGAAAATCACGTATCCAATCGCAAATCTGATCAGATATACCGTAAGCTCGAATCTTCGCTAAAAGTCGGTTGTGTGGCACATAGTCAAAAGCTTTCTGAAAATCCAAGAAAATTGCATCAACTTGTGAACCTGCATCGATAACTTTCATTACTTCATCGAAATTAGGGCCAGTTGTGTTTCACAAGATCTGTTTTTCCGAAATCCGTGTTGCTTTGCTATAAGTAACTCGTTTTCATCTAGAAACTTCATAATGTTCATAATATTAAGTTGTATTGCATGTTCTATATGATAAGTTTATTTTTGTTTGTGAAATATATAGTAGCATTCGCCTAGATTAGATCAGTATTTCTCAACTTTTAGCCCACGGACCACTGGTGGTGAGCAGGGCCGGCGTTAGGGGGGGGGGGGGAGGTAAGCGGGTCAAATGTACCCGGGCCCGCCGGCTGATGAGGGGCCCCGATTACCGGCTGCAGGGGCCCCCAGGCCTCGAAGCCAAGAATCAGCCTATTGTCGCCCGGCTAGTTTGTAGAGCTAAAAAAAAAAGGTCGCCCATTTTACCCGGGGCCCGAAATTCCTAGCGCCGGCCCTGGTGGTGCGGGAAGATCGTAAATAAAACGCGTATGGAGATCCCGAAGGATTGTTCGGCCGCCGCGTGACAGTTTTCGCGATTAGCCACGCATGCCCTAACCCAGTAATCCTACCAGCTAAAAGGGAACCCTGACCACCGAAGCGTCGTGACGTACTTCACATGAACAAAGCAAAGCTTTGACAGAGGGGAAGATCAGTTTTAAGGCCCATACAAATTCCAGTGGAGACCTGTTCGCAGGTCACGCCCCTCAACCAACCGAATCACCGACGAAGATATGCTTCAGGAGCAACTTCCACCTAAGATTAATTTAAGGTCCGTTTTGTGAGGGTCTTTTAGTAGGTGTGAGGAACCGCGATACTTGGTAGGGTTGGTAACATGAGTGGCGAAGTACACAACAATATAAAGTGTCAGGTCTTATTTATTTTATTTTATACATCTACATATATACTCTGCAATTCACAAAATTGTGGGTGGCAGAGGGTGCTCAGCACCAAACCTAATCTCTTTGTTGTGCATTCCAATCCCTAATGGTACGAGGGAAAAAGGAATTCATATAAGAATCAGTGCGGCACCTTATTTCTCTAATTTTATCTTTCCTGTCCTTCCGACTCAAATAGGTTGGTGGAAGAAGTATTTCACTACACTCGTCAATGAAAGTGGGAGTACGCGTGTTTACCAATAAGTTTAAACGAAACGTGTGTCGTCTGTCTACCAGAGACTCTCAGCCTAGTCTACTAATCAGTTCTGTGACGCTTTCATAAGGACTGTAGCAAGCGGTCACGAATCGAGCGGCTCTTCTCTGTACTTTCTCTATACTTTCGATCAACCCCTTACGAAACGGATCCCAAATGGCACAACAGTAGTCCAAATGTGGACGCACAAGAGATTTGTACGCTATCTCCTTTGTTTGTTCATTACAATTTTTAAAGATTCGACCTAGGAACCGCAGCCTAGAATTTTCTCTACCTACTAACGAATTAATGTGTAAATCCCATTTCATGTTACTTTGTACTGTTACTCCCAAGTATTTCATAGAATCGACCATATCAATAACTGTATTGTTTAACTCGTATTTCTGAACAATTGGATTCTTTTTGTTAGTTATGCTCATTGTCTTGCACTTTTTACAATTTAGAGTAAGTTGCCACTCAGCGCACCATGCCAAAATAACATCCAGATCACGCTGAATTTCTAAGCAATCAGCCATATTTCTCACTTCCCTATAAATAACTGCATCATCAGCACAGAATCTAAAAAGGCTTTCCACTTTGTCTCCGAGATCGTTTATAAAAATTAAGAAAAGAAGTGGTCCTATTACACTTCCTTGAGGTACACCCGATGTAACATCTAGATTAGAAGAACTTTCTCCTTCAACAACGACATACTGCGACCGACCAGTTAGAAAATCCCTTATCCATTCACAAAGTTGATCCGATATACCGTACGCTCGAAGCTTCGCTAAAAGGCGGTTGTGTGACACAGAATCAAAGGCTTTCTGAAAATCTAAAAAAATTGCATCTACTTGTGAACCTGCATCAATAACTTTCATTACGTCATGTATAAATAGGGCCAGCTGTCCGAAATCCGTGTAGATTTGTTGTAAGCAAATTATTTTCATCTAGAAAATTCATGATGTTAGAGCTTATAATATGCTCCATAACTCTACTACAAACAGATGTTATAGATATGGGTCGATAGTTTCCAGGATCACTTCGATCACCTTTCTTGAAAATCGGAGTTACATGTAGGTCAGTGATATAGTGCATCACCAGTCTATGGAACTAATTTTATTAATTTAGCTAGAAAATATTAATTCTTTGGTCAATATAATATTCTGTTTAAATAGTTGACGTCAAGTTTCATAATTGTGTTTTTGAACAAATTTAAAACATGCTTTTAGATTTATTATGTTACAATTCTATATTAAAGTATGTCCCAAATGATAATATTATACACTTAGATAAAAAAAAATGGCAGTCGTTGGGGACTGTCGAAAGAAGTGAAAACTTAAAATTATGAATACTTATAGCTACAAATGTATTAAATAATAATTCCGTGTCGCCATGTCACCAGTATCTGCCTTTCCATTGTTGGCAGTGATTGTTGGAGTTTTGTCCTGGGACATTTTCTCCTATTAACATTGGTATTTCTTTCCCTTCACGTATGATGGTTCTTCATGATGGTGAGTTTAGTACAGGAGGTTCAGAGGTCGTTTATGTCGGTCAATAGTAGGGTCATATTGTCCGATGTTACGTACCACTTGGTTGTTTGAATTTGCGGAGTTCTTGTAGAAGTTCCTAGCGATTTGTCGAAATCTCTCTTTGAGTTTAGGCAGTAATGTCGCCTCATGTGGAGGGTCGGTTGGAAACCTGCTCGGAAGGTGCAGGGCTCGTAATGACCTGGTGGCATGCCGCCTTAAGCTAACCCGGTAGTGCTACCAGGTACTGGGGACCTACAGTTTAACTTGGAATTCGAACCACGGAAGTGTTCTGGCATACTTCACATTACACAGCAAGCTGTGCCAAAGGTGAAGGTTGGGTTAATGATCTATGAAATTCTACGCTGAGACAGGGATTCGAACCGAGGACCTTTAGTTCCCCAGTCAGACACCTTAACCACTGAGCCACCGCACCGCAAAAGATATACTGTTAACATTAGCATGTCGGTGAAGTTAACTTATAAGATTTTACCCATCCAAAAATCACTCAACGCACCTAAAGAAGTTTCTGTTCAAAAACTAAAAATCTAATTTAATCCACAGCCGGAAGGTTGGTCGGATCTTTCTGAAGGACATATGCCAAGCTATTGTGTAAGAGGCAAGAAGGTCAACTCC
This sequence comes from Vandiemenella viatica, assembly GCA_031002005.1. Taxonomy (NCBI): domain Eukaryota; kingdom Metazoa; phylum Arthropoda; class Insecta; order Orthoptera; family Morabidae; genus Vandiemenella; species Vandiemenella viatica. The sequence goes on along the minus strand of JARYHS010013631.1, from coordinate 161,733,147 downwards.
TTTTCTCAGGGGTCTACAATTTAACTTGGAATCAGAACCACGGAACATCTCAGCGTAGCTCATATAATCAAATACAACTCCTAAAAATTGAGAGAAACTTTCGGAAGAAAGCGTCTTAACGGCTGAGCTACCAGACCACCTTATTTGGAAGTATTCGTGTGCTTAGTGTCATCAAAATCGGATGAAAACTGTGGATTTGTATGAACAACATTGGCAAAAAAAAAAACAACCAAATATTACATCACGTATAGTCTATACTTTCAGTGCTGTCCAACACTTCCTCGGCACAGTGACTCACCAATAAGGGAGCGTGCATAAACCACGTAGCTCCATTGTTGGCCTCCAGCGAACCCCTCCCCCCCTCCCCCCACGTAGCCCTACGTGGCTTTTGCCTCTAGCCCCCCCCCCCCCCCCCCCGCATGTAGCACGTAGCTTTTTTCCCTTTTGATTCCAGAAAACATTTTGTGCTGTTTTCTCTTGTCAGACTATTGTAAATTACATACGGAGATAATTAACTGAGGGAAATAAATATTCACATGCTGATGTGAGTTCTGTTCTTCATTTTAACTGAGAAAAATGTTATGAAAAGAAAGCTACGTGGTCTGACTCGGACCCCCCCCCCCCCCACGTAACCCAGCGTAGCCTTCCAGCCAACCCCCCCCCCCCCCTGGACCAAGCCACGTAGTTTGTGCACGGTCCCTAATGAATGAAAATTAAACTTGTATTTCTTAACAGCAGTTGCAGGACACTTCATTCTCGTGGAGTACGAACCCAGGACCAGATTAAGCAAGCGCGGGGCCCGTAGCAAATGTGAAGAAGAGACCCTTGATTTTTGCCGTCCTGGAGCTTAAAAAAAAATTTAAAAAAATCAAGGAGGTCGCCCATCTAGCCCAGGTGCGGGGCCCCCTAGGAACCGCGAGGCCCCCTAGAAGGCACGAGTCCCGTAGCATTTGCTACCTCCTGCTACGTGGTTAATCCGGTACTGTACGAACCTCCTACTCAAACCAATTATGACACAGTCAACTCATCGCCAGCGAGAATAAATATCTAATACGATGCCTTTCGTACATTGAGATCACGATAAATCTTCCGACTGCCAGTAATGTTTAAATTCAGTAGTTTTTGGGTGAATCGCATTCACCGAAAAATTGATAATAATTTGTGGGAATTTTATTTTAAATTTCTCAATTCCCCATCTTCACATTAATATGGAACATGTACTGTTCCTTCCTGCGGATCATGGGCTTGGGTGTGCTAATATTCGAAAGGTAATTTATGCCTGAATCCCGTTCATCCAAACATTCAGACAGAATCGTGGTCAAGTAAACGAAACTTTCTTCTCGCAGCTGAAGTGTTAATAGTCTTTGCTATAAAGAAAATACAGTGACAATTGCATATTAATAATGTACACTTGAAAGGCTGAGTTGTGGGTATTCTCTGTATGTCTAATATGACAGGAAATACATCTAAAAATATTAAATTATATCGTGCTGATAAAGTATTTCCTCTTTTAACTATGAGCAGCATCATAAAAGTCCACGATGAGAAAGTACCTGCTGAACCTGTATTATTACTTCAACGCATGAGTATTACTACAGCATTCGAAGATGAAATTGAAGAATATTTCTAATATGAATTAGCCACCTACCCGCTGTCACTGTTCGATGCTATTGGAACGCGGAAAACACAAAATCAGTCATTTATGATTGTTTTCAAACAGTAAACATTGAAACTGATAAATGCTACGTACATCACGGGTGGAGGATATATATTTAACTTTTTAATTTAATTATTTTAAATTTAATTGCAATGGAACACAGGCTCCAGTAGCAGTTTCCCTCCCCATCTTCCCCCTATCATGCAACCACCTACATTTGCCCTCTACAAATTTTATCTTTAAATTTTTTCAACGTTTTCGGTAAATTATTCATCAGTTCTCTTGGTAACTCATTCCAATCCCTGACGCACTTACCTAAAAAAGAGAATCTTCCCACACCCTTGTGCCTAAATCAAGTTACAGCTTGTGGTCATGGTCATCTTTTCCCTTCCATGAACTACTTTTCATACCTACTCCAATATCTTTCCATGCCTCATCGCGTGTATACGCCCTGTGCACTCCCATGACCCTCCTCATCCTCCTCCTGTCTTGCAATGAATCCCATTTCAGCTCCTTTATCATATCCGTCACTGATTGCCTTCGGTGATAATTTCCAGAAACAAATCTGGCAACCATTTTTTGCACCCTCTCCAAACCCTGTATTTGATACGTAAAATGAGGGTCCCATACTACACTACCATATTCCAGCAATGGTCTGACCAAAGTTTTGTAACCCAACTCCCTCACTTCTCTCGTACATCCCCTCATCACTCTCTCCAACAAGTGCAGAATTTTGAAACCTTTTCCTACCACCTGTCCAATGTGTCCTGCCCAGTTAAGCTTGTTATCAAATGTAATGCCAAGATATTTACATTTCAAGTCTTCAACAAGCAACTCTTTCCCCACCTTACATTCATAATTAATCTTTTGTTTTTCATTTGTGTATCTAATAAGCTGACTCTTCTTTCCATTTATCTCCATCCCATGTTTACCATCCCAACTAGATATCCCAGATCACCCTGCAACTGTTTGCAATCCTCTATCGTTTTGATTCTTTTATATAGCCTTATGTCATCTGCAAACAATCTAATTTCAGACAGTAAACAATCAACACAATTATTCATTAGAATAATGAATAGCAATGGTCGCAATACGCTACCCTGTGGCACTCCCATTTTACCTCCACTTCTTTTGATATTACATTTCCTACCCTAACTTTTTGTTTTCTACTTTTTAAAAATTCTTCTACCCAGAAAATCACTTTCTCATGCACTCCAATAGTTTTTACCTTATTTACTACCATTTTATGACTCAATCTGTCAAACGAGTTTGACAAATCTAGTGCTACAGTATCAATTTGGCCTCCCTTGTCCATTTCATCTGAAATATCTTGCATATATCCCACCATTTGAGATTCGCATGAATATTCTTGCCTGAACCCATGTTGCCTGCTTGAAAACCACTTACGTTCCTTACATATATTTCTGATGTGGTTGCATATCAATCTTTCCATTAATTTACCTACCACTGATGTCAAGCTGATTGGCCTGTAATTCTCAACTCTATTTTTCACCCCTCCTTTATGTACCGGTACTACTATTGCACTTTTCCAGTCCTGTGGTATATTACACCGCGTTGTAGGAAGAAACATTTAAAGTTATTATACAGGGCGTTCGCCGGGAAACGCTACCCTCCCAGTCTGTTGCCGTCGGCAACTTGCTGGGTCAGTAGTGCCAGCAACTCCCGCCACACGGCGCCGTGAATCACCGCACTGTTTAACACCTCCGCTGCCCCAACAGTGTTGTGAATAAACGTTTCTTTGCGGTTTGGGGCTCATACTCTTACTAATCTGTACCGTGTTTGAGTGTGAGTAAAATTATGGTTCGTTACAGTTTGCAACAAAGAATATTTCTCTACGATACATATGTGAAGAAGAAGTCGTTTAAAAAGTGTCGCAGGAAATTTCGTCGCGAATATCCTGGCGCTTTACTGCCAGCTAAATCAACAATTCTGCGTCTGGTTAAAAAAGTAAGAGAAACGGGTTCATTTTTTAACAAAAAGAGACTGTCGGTCAACTGTATTCTCACAGAGGAGAAAATTGACGATATCGCTTTTCGACTAGAACAGTCACCCAAAAAATCATTAAGTCAGTTAGGGCAGCAGGCAGGTGTATCTAAGACGTCAGCTTGGAAAGTAACAAAGCTAGTTCACTTAAAGCCGAACAAAACAATTGTGGTGCATAAAATTACAGAAATAGACCAGGGGCCTAGGATTAGATTTTGAAACTGGTACCTGCAGGGTGTCCACGATGGCACTGTTGATCCGCAACTGACGTCACATTTAAATGCTTAGCACATACAAGTTTATGAAGCGTAATTATTATGAAATAGTCCGCGGTCGACGGTCGAACAATGCCGGAAACTGACCGCTCGCTCGCCGGGAGCAGTTTCTTCCTTGTAGCGCTAACAGTGTGTAGCGTTTCCCGGCGAACGCCCTGTAGATAAATACGTTCAGTATGTACGTAGACATTTTGGCCTCAGAATAACTGTAGTATTTGATGGCTATTCTAATAGTAAAAAGAATATTAAAGCTGCGAAATACCTCGTCGAAATACAAAAACATCATCTTATGATATCTGAAGCGGATTCTTTCGATATCAGTGATGATACATCTGATACATCGCTATTAGAACAATTTACTTGTATCCAGGAGGAAGGAGAAGAAGAAGAAGTTGAAGACATAACAACTGAAGTTCCATTAGATTATTAATCATACTATTAATTTTCTTCAATTACTCGTAATTCACACCACTTTATCATACTCAAAAATGGCAATTCGTAGTGTAACGTAATTATTTGTAACGTCTCTATTTTGTATAATACTTTAAATATATTTATATTCTTTATTGCCTCTTATTTCCAGCACCAGACCAGTATATAGAGATTTCCTTAACCCCTCTTTGTCCGGCGCTGGTTTTAATATGATACTCACGCTGAAAAATCAAAATTATTATTATTCCAATTCTTATAACAAAAATCAAATTAATTCCTTTGTCTACATATCTATGTATATCTCAATCTCAAATCAAAATACTTTCTACTTATCTCATCACTTGTATATTTTTTATTTAACAAACAATTCTCTTTTCTCAAGTCATTTAACATTATCTTTATCCATAACCCTAAACCTTCTGCCCTCAGGCTAATATTTTAATATTAATAATCCCGCCAGGATTCTTGTGGCTTCTCCAGTGAGCCAAACTGTTTCATCTCTTCTTTCAAACTTGTTCATTCCAAAAAACCAAAACTCGTCCTCTCCATTCAAATCTTCTCTTCAACAACTCACTCTTGACTCTTCTTTTATTTTTCAGAGATCTCATTATTCATCTTGTTATTCTTTGTCCTTTGAACTTAAAATTCCGAGTTAATACACACCATTACAATTTATTAAATAAAAAAAATAGCTTAATTAATGTAAAAATCACACAAATGTGAGGTTGTGTACCTCACAGTAGGGAAAAAAAAGAACAATTTTTTATAGATAGTTAAATGCTCTACATTTTTCGTCTGACCTATTTTTATGATAAAACTTAACGTTCGGCTGAAAAATGCAAAATAAAACAAATACAAATTGCGAACTTTGACCTTGAATAAAATTTTTCCTAAATGTGGTATTGATTGGGACTTTTCACATTTCATTTAAAATGGTGTTCTGAACATTCTTGCAAATGCGATTGCGAGTTATTGTAATCTGGAATGTCTATTTTGACCGGCCTAAGAATCACTCTGCAATAATTTAATTTATATTGTTAGCATGAAGGATTAATATGCAGCATAGTACGTATGAGGTACCCATTGAATGAAAGACGAGGAAAAGAGTTCTATCAACGTTCATGATTAATCGTGTGAACTCCCAGAAAGAAGAATATAAAGTTCTTTACTTACATTTTTGTGTTCGAAAAGCTTAGCCTAATCCAAAGAATCGTTTCAATGTGGAACTGAACTTTGGATGTGCCGCTAAGTGCAGTAGATCACTTTAAACATGGAGTATAAACTTGTACCGATATTCTAATTTGAAAGTAGACATGTTAATCTTATGTATAAAAATGAATGTTTGTAAGTTCTATGTTCGTCTCCTATGCGTTCATATACGATTCATCCGATTACGATGAAACATGGGTGAGTTATTGTGTACTCGTGTGCGAAGGTTTATGACAAAAAAAAATCACCGCCTTTCCCCTTTCCAGCCCTTAATTTTATACGAATCCACATTTTTTATCCGATTTCTATGGAACTTTGCATACATATGTTTTAAAATACACAGAAATATACTGTCAACATTTGGTTTTCAGAAAACCAACCCCTCTTCCCCTTTCCACCCTCTTAATTTTTGTAAACGTTCTTTACATACATATTCACAGATTTTAATGGTCCTTTGCACACGTTTATTTTAAAACAAACAGAAAAATACAGTTTATATATGGTTTGAGAAAACCCAACCCTTCGCCTCCTTTCCACAGCCTTAATTTTTTTCAATGTTCTTTACACATACCTACAGCTTTTATCCAGTATCGACGGAACTATCGACACGTATTCTTTCAAACCAACAGAAAAATAGTGTCTACATTTGGTTTTCATGGACCCTACCCCTCTTCCCATTTCCACATCCGTATTTTTGTAAACGTTCGTTATTATCATACACAGTGTAATACTCCTCTATAATTATTTGTATTACTCTTCTTAAGTTAGCCAATTATAATAATCCGTTCTTAACTCATTTATCTTTCTACCTAATTGTTTCGTAATTAAAGTCCACAGGTTTTTAGACGGTTTGGCCCTTAAATACCGCCATTCAACCCACGTACGCGGACAGAGAAGCTACTTAGTTCCATTAAAAGGTTCTTATTATCCAAATAAGACGTCTTAGCTTCATACAATCAATAATTTGCTATTTTATTGATTAAAGCCCGATTACTGCTCTTAACAACTTTATTTTTACAGGAGGCACAAAACTACAATTGAAAATACACTCGTTCTGTATATTAAGAAACAATCACTGATTCATCTGGCATAATACAAAATATTATATCGCCACCACAACTTTGGCGCACGACCTCTCACTCCCGCTCACGGCCAGAGACACTCCACACCTCTGCACACACTCAAAACCATAGATGTTAACATCACTTATACTACCCTTTTTTACATGCTTAGTATCGTCTGTGATTTCCGTGAGCATAAATACAATTGCTTACAATGCATATTCATACATTTATTTTAATATTATAATATATACATCTAAATATATATATTCGGGGCTAGTGGATATGCTATAACAGCTATCATCCGATTTTAATTTAATGCGGAAAAAAAATTATTTTATTTATTTTGTACATGTTAATGTGTGTGTACCGTATATGCGTAATCACTTAAGAAAGAAAAAGAGGCATTTCAACGCATGCCGGGTAAAGCTAGTTGAAAATAATCTGTTTAAGCAATATGACAAATAACAAATGCATCTATCTTTACGAAGTCTTGTTTGAATTACTCATGTCTATTGGCAAAGTCAATGAACTAATAAAAATTGAAACTCGTATAAAAGGGGAGGAACCAATGAGTGGTGAGGCTGTAAAAATAATCACTTTACTGTAGGATACTAACTGCACTGTTTCAGTGTCTGTAATGCAGATGAATATGAATTATTTGACATGCTGTATTGTAACTACGTCCTTATCCATGCCTAAATTAATTATATTTGGGTACCAAAACTACCTATTTTATCTTTGAGATGTAGTATCATTTTAGAAATGTATAATGATAATAAATCATTTAATTATTCTTCGGGGCCCTATTGATATATTGAAACAATTTATGAGGGTACGAGCTATGGTAAGTTGGGTGTGAGGGAAGTTGCTATAATCCCGTTTACTGCTGCACCACGGGGGAATCATTAGAATAATTCCGGAGTAACCTCAAGTGCTTGGAAACTAGTAGATGTATTGGCCACTCCAGCAGGGGCAGTAAATATCTTCCAGTTAGAGTGGAGTCATCTTCTAAATGGGTGCGCTCCAGAGAGGCGAGACAGGAAAAACTTCTTCTCGTGGAGAACTGTATCAGACAGGTCGAATGCTGAGGGTGGATAAAAATATTATTGGTTGAAATTATTACCTTGATGATAGTGTTAAAACCTGTCAATAAAAAATTAATAAAATAAAACTCAACCAGTATTCGTGACAGAGAAGAATTGGATTACAAAACACTGGTCAGATCATTACTTAAATATGGTGGTGTAGAATAGGGACCCGCATTTTGAGTACGAATACGGGAGTTGTACGACGTGCAAAGAAGAGCAGCTAGATTTGTTTGTGGAAATTATCACAGGACCCAGTCAGTATCTGATATGATAAAGGAGCTGGATCGGGAGTCACTGGATATATATATATATATATATACTACTATCTGACCTGGCAATGCTTCACTATTGCTGGACTTGAGTAGGCACATAGATTAAATGAAAAAATATTTACATATAAATTTTAAACTGCTGTTTCATTCATTTTCAGTTGGAAAGGGTGAGAGGGGATGCTCTTTGGAAAACATGTGCAGGCAGTATTTTTCTGTTTGTTTCAAACTATAAGTGTGCAAATTCCCATTGAAATCTGATGAAATATGTGGTTTTGTCTAAATTATGGGGAGAAGGGGTGGGTTTTTTAATTTTTTTTGGACAGGTACCTTCTCCGTCATCCCGTCAACAACTCACCAAAACTTCACCGTAATCGGACGAACGGTTTGCGGGTTTGTTTAAATTATGGGGTGTTATGGGGAAGAGGGGGTAATTAAGGTGGTGGAAAGAGAGGAGAGGGATTGAGTTTTTGTGAAATTAATGTGTACAGTATTTCTCTCTCTTATTTAAAGTATAAGTGTACAAATTCTTATCTAAATCGGATAAAAAATGTGGTTTGCCTAAATTATGGGGTGAAAATGTAATGGGGTTGGAAAGGGGGAGAGGGGATGAATATTCGGAAACCATACGTAGGCAGTATTTTTCTGTTTGTTTTGAAGTATAAGTGTACAAATACTTACCTAAATCGGATAAAAAATGTGGTTTGCCTAAATTATGGGGTAAAAACGTAATGGGGGTGGAAAGGGAGAGAGGGGATGAATATTCGGAAACAATATGTTGGCAGTATTTTTCTGTTTGTTTTAAAGTATAAGTGTACAAATTCCTATTTAAATCGGATAAAAAATGTGGTATTGCCTAAATTATAGGGTAATGGGGGGTGGAAATGGGGAGAGGGGATGAATATTCGGAAACCGTATGTAGGCAGTATTTTTATGTTTATTTTGAAGTATAAGTGTACAAATTCCTATCTAAATCGGATAAAAAATGTGGTATTGCCTAAATTATGGGGTGTTATGGGGAAAAGGGGGTGACTTTTTGGAATTTTTTTTTCACAGGAACCTTCGCAGACGCACACTCGAAAACTCTCCAAAGTTTCATTGCAATCTGATAAATGGTATAGGAATGCATAGAAGACGAACAATCAAACATTGATTTTTATATATAAGATGTCTCATCGTAAAGGTGGTATGGAACCCTATTTTTCTGGAAAACCAAAAAAGAAAAACTTTGAAATTGTTCAAAAAACAAAAAAGAATTTGCTATCTCTGAAAAATGGAATTTTGTTTTCAATCACTTCAAAGCGAGTTCATACAAATATCAAAGGATTCGTGGTTCACCTTGCGAAGTAATGATAATGGCTATCTCGCTGTTTCAGGTGGTGATATCTGGTGATCAACCAGCAGTAGCGGCCGAGAAGACAACTCAGCCCAAGGAAAGGGGTGAGTAGAGAGAGCACCCACTAATTTTCTAGAGTACACCTAGAGCTGACTAACTCACTTCACTAAACATATTTTGTTGAAGTCACTTTTCCCGTGCAGGATTTTAATGTACAGCGCACTAAAATCATTTCAGTGACTGAAATAACAGTTTAAAAACAACATTTATGCTGAAAAATTCTGAGAGACTTTGTTGATTCGAATTCTTGATATGGGCTGGGTCGTAGGGTCTGCCTGGATTAGAGGACAAACCTGTAATACTTCTCAGAAAAGATGGGAACATTGTGACCAATTAATTGATGTATCTAAAACTATAAACGTCAGCTAATGGGAACCCTATTTCAGTATTGCAGCAATCTGGTAACCGTAATCGTGTGTTGACTGCGCTGTAGATGAGCGCTGAAAGAAGGAAGATGGTGAAATCGGGTACTACTCTTCTGAAAAACAAAAGTTATACGGCCTCTTCTGACGAACTATTCACCATCAATGTGCCCCGAACCTTTACCACTACGGAGAAATCAGAGATGTTAAACAAGCATTCCGTAAAGAACCTGTTGATGAGAACTTTTGGACATCCAGCCCTAAGACCCTGCTTCCCAAGTCCAGAATGATAAATCATTCACCATTGGGTCTCGAATAAGCTAACAACCCTACTCGAGTGTCAAATGCTGCCATAGAATTTAGTAAACCCTAGAACTAAAATTATAAAATCAGCTCGTAACCTCTTAGCGCTAGTCTCCCAAAACGAGGCATAGGTTAACATTGCTGAAACGCGGAACGGAGATAGCATTGGTGGCAGTTAGCTCAATGCGTGCTATCAGCACCTTGGCATCCAACGCAACTACATGAATCTGACGAATGACACCACATACTCTGCAATATCAATGAATCGTGTGTGTCTGAGGAGGTTTACTCTACGTGAAAAATACATTGAGATTAATGGTAATAGTAGGCTTACCGATCATTTTTTAGAATAGTCGATGATATATTTTATCTTTGACCAAGACTCGGGGGCTGAGCAATAACTTTCGGCCTAGGCATTCGGCAAGTCACATGTTCAATTACGGGTCCCTCCATTCAGATTTCGGGTTTACATGTTTTTTGTTATTTTTGTTTCTTATTTATGTTTTGTTTTTGTTTGTTTGTTGGTTTGTTTGTTTGGTTTCTGTTTTTTTTATTATGTCAAACGTAAGCTGGAATGGTTCCTTGGTGTAGGTCTTGGTGACGTCATTACCGTTCTTCGTCAACAATCCTCTCCTCATTCTATCATTCTATTAATGAACAAATAAAAAAAAAAAAATCATTCAAGGTGGCAATTAGATAATTTTCCTCTAGGGTCAGCAGAAGATTAATGGATAGGGATGGAAAGGAAATCTTGTCTGTCACATGTTTACAATCCGCGCAAGCTCAAACCACTGAAGGCAAACTCTTTAACACCTGATGATAGGGAAGATCACCTTCAGTGCGTTGATATCTGCTCAAAAGTCCACGTTGAGACAAATTTTAGTAGAAGAAAATTAGGGAAACAACAAATGGCGCGCTTCTTAGGCACAATTTTCAACGGCTATATGCCATATTTATAGCAACAACCTCAATTTTAGTTGGATGTAACTAGCCAATCAGTATGATTAGTACTCTGTTTAATCAGCTAAACGAGAAAAGGGAAAGGAAATCTTCAGATTAGGCCAGACCATTTTGCTACGAGTTTCATAAATGAGCTATAATGCTCACAACCTGTGACGGCTCTATGACTATACAGAGTTTAGTTTAGGATACTATTCTGATTTATGAATTGCGAGTGTGTTGTAATATTAGGAATCACCCGTAGTGGTAAAGATTGTGACACTACTCTCCGCGGGAGGGTAAGCGCGTCAGAGAAGCGACGGTTTGGCGATTCTACAGGCTGCGGCAGAAACAATGACCCAGTTTACACATATTATTTAAACATGAATAAATACAATTACACATTATTAGTGTGTACTGTTTGGAAGAACGCTTCATACAATTTATTACACATGTCACTTTTTTAAATTATATCATGCATGTGTCCACCGTTGTTGGCGATGCAAACTTCGGAACGCACACGCAGATTCGCCATAACCTTATGGAGGGTGTCGCCTGTTATTGCCTCGATTTCGGCGTCAATGTTGTGTTTCAATTCCTGGATAGTTCTTGGTCTGTTCGCGTACACTTTGGATTTCAGGACTCCCCGCAGATAATAATCACACGCCGATAAATCAGGCGAACGGGCTGGCCAGTGGACATCACCAAAGCGAGAAACGAGATGCCGTGGAAACATTTCGCGCAAGACTGTCATGGACTGTTGCGCCATCCTGCTGGAACCAGAACGACTGCACGTGGATATTTTTATTGCGCATTTCCTGCATTACGAACTCTTGCAACATAACATATCGATCTGATGTTACAGCAGTGACCCAATGACCTCCATCATTTTCAAAAAAATAAGGACCAAGAATACCCTGCGCAGAAACGCCACACAGTAACTTGTTCACTATGAAGTGGTTTTTCGAGAATCTGGTTGGTATTGCTAGGCGCCCAGTACCTAAAGTTCTGCTTGTTCACATAGCCCGATAAATGAAAATGGGCCTCGTCCGATATCATGAAATTGTCGAGGAAATCGGGTTGAGTGTTGATCATCTCCAGGAGCTGTGTACAGAAAGCTTGACGTGCCTGCTGATCTCTGTGCGATAATTGTTGCACCACTTGGAGCTTGTATGAATGGAACTTCATATCCAGATGCAACATCCGTCGCACACTTCTGTTTGTTAAGGACTTGCGAATGCCGACGAACTGATCGCGTTGGATTACGCACTATAGCAGGTGTTACTCGTGCAATGTTGTCCGGGGTCCGAACCGTGCGTGGCCTACCAGGGGGCGTCTTGTTTGCTGCAGATGCTGTTGCTCTAAACTGTTGGACCCATCTCCTAATCTTCTTCCGGGATGGAACTTTATCATTCCGACCAATGTTAAACTGTTGCCGAAACGAACGCTGCGTTCGTATCACACTATCACCATATTTGAAAAACGTTTCAATCACAAAACCACGATGTGCATTCGACCAACGCTCCATACTGACTGGCAATGCTTTCGACTGCATTACACACTGGTACCAACATCAACTGTTTAGGAAGTCGTGTCAAACTATACCGCGTAATTTAAAATGGGTCATTCTTTCTGCCGCACCCTGTATAAATAGTAGTGCTACCACCAAGCGAGGCTCTTTGCGAGCCCGAGCCTGATATTGAACCACGTACTTACTATCTGCCGCGAATGTTAACCTTTATGAGGAAGAAGGAGTCTAGTCTACCCTGGTTTTGTCCCGACGCTGCAAGAAAGCCAGTAGCCATAGCAGCCGCTATCCAAGCCAGCTATCAAGAGAGGCTTCTCGAGTTGAACGCCAGCCCAAAGATTACGGCGGGGTGACCAAATACATGGCAAAGTCAAGTAAACTTGCAACTACCAAGACGAGCAGCCCTCGACAATTGGTCATACAAGTCGTCGCCGCCAAGAAAACAGTCCGTCTGCAGCAGCCACCAGTTGCCAGGAAACTACCACACCTCCAAGCACCCTGCCTCCGGCTGGGATTCTGGACGCACTGTTGTCATCATCAACGGAGCGCACCATGCAGTACTCACTGCAGTTTCCACGTTTCTCTGATGACCCTGTTGTAGCGAAGGGCCCTGTTCCACCTATCAGGACACACTACCTTGGGAACTACTGCACCTTGCTGGTCCAGCTTCAACGCCTCACTGTGCTGCCTCTGTTCGCCTGGCCAGAACACCAAAGCATCAAGATTCTCCTGTTCTGTCCTGACGACTTTGAGGCAGTTACTCGATTTCTTCAAGAAGGGTCGATTGATCACGGCTACATGTTGCCCGACCATGACAAGCACATGACAGACGTTACTATGAAGAACACAGCAGCAAGACCTCCTGCCAGGAAGCTGGTCCAAAGTTTTTGGCACTGTGCCAGCGATTACAGCAATCAAGTTAGGTGTGTCCGCTGTGGAGGATGTCACTACCTTGCTGACTGTAAGCAGCGTCGTGAGGAAGCCATCTGCTGTAACTGCGGGGCTAAACACGCTGCTTCTTACCGAGGATGCAGTTCGTGGAAGCAGGAACGTCGCAAGAAGTAACACATCCGCGAAGTGGGCTGCCTACACAGTCTGCAAAGAGTCTTCAGCACAACAGCGCTACCTCACCGTCCACTCGACCCCAAACCACGGCCAGTAATACTGATCGCCTCAGAAGCAAAGAAGAAGAAGGAGGAGCGCCCGACACAAAACCACGACTATCCGAAGACTTCAAGTAGCGAACTCGGCACCTGCTGCTGCGCTCACACGTGTGCGCAACAAGTCGTCGACTGTCGGGAAGACAAGCTCGAGAAACTCGTCCACTATCTGTCAACATAAGATCCAGCCTCGGCAGCTACATTGTAGCTGTCGAACGGTCATGAATAATCAAGTTAAAGAAGACATACCGCAACATCAAGGTTTAAACAAGACAAATGCCAACCAAAAAGATACACCAAACGTGAAGCTATGACAACTCAACTGCCCTTGGAGTAAATTTCACAGGACAAAAACTCCGTAATACTCTGCCAATGAATAAATGACAGTGAATGGTACCACGGATGGACGGAGCGAGGCTCTTTCATCACCAGTCATAGTTGGAAGCAGAACGCACGGTCCAGAGTAAAGTTTTATTTTTGTGGAAGGGTCTGAGATTAATGTATGCATCTAGATATTTGGGGTAACCGCTTGACTTGGTACTTTGTCATTTACGGGGAGTAAATAGTTGTGTGGTAGTTTGTTGTTATTATTCATCTGAAGTGAGCATTTTAATATAATCAGTCCAGTAAGATTTTTTCGTCGAAGCTAGCAAGAGCTAAATTTATATAAGTGTGAACAAAGTGGGTCAGCATTAGGGAAGCAATAAAATACCAACGAAATTAATTCTTATTCGACACTTAGCGGATACGCAAATGTTAAAAAATTGCCACGGCTACCCTACTGTTTATATTTTGCTCCAGTCTAGAAGTAGTGAATCAGCCATCACTTACTTTTCGGATAAAGTGTTATAATAGTATAACAATTGTGCAAATAATTGATAGGAACTGCTAGGAACAATTAGTAATTGGAAATCGTAAATTTCTAATGTTGGGCAATTTGTGATATATTGAAAGAAGTGGTTAGGGATTGTTAGTGAACAGTATTAAGAAATTTCGAGGGATTACTTGTGGTCACAGCAGATCTGTCTTTTGGTTTTCCTGGCGAACGAGAAATTGTTTACCTGGTAAAACATATCTGTTGTGTAAGGAGTCTTCGATAGTAATTTAAATAATATACCGGTCAGCGAGTCTAACAAAATTGAAGGAAAGCTGTACATTAAACGTTAAGTTGAAATTATTTGATCTCTGTTAGCATTTAGTAGTTTTGAGATTTGCTTCTAACCTTCTGTGAATTTTATAAGGAGGTTTGAAGTGGCCACGACCGAAGGGGAAGCACCTTATGTTTTATTACTTACTTGACGCTATTCCAGGAAGGCGTAAGTAAACTTACGTAAACCAGAATATATAAGTGGTTCATTAAGAAGGGGAAAGCACCAAGGATACCAATTTATATATATAAGGTGATTTTTCAGAAACTTTCCACTGTTGTACCCTTACGTGTCGTTGTTAGGTACCCATAAACATTTCTGAAGTTATCGTATCGTTCTCATTAGCCGTTAAGCATACAGCATTTCTAATCTGTATTATAATGTATCTAACTGGTGATTTAAATTTTAATTTAATAATAATATAATATCAGGGTTTAATTAAAGGTAATTGACATGACCAACCTTGATATACCAATTATTTTAAATGATGGATCACGATAAAATAATTGAAAACTACACAAGTAATTTTGACACAGCTGATTAATTTATTTAACATTTCTCTCGCGATAATAACGAGGAATTGATTATTCTTGAAAATGAGTCATTTTTTGCCGTCATCAGTCTCTCGACTGGTTTGATTCAATCCTCCATCCCTTCCTATCTTCAGCTAACATTTTCATCACAACATACCCCTTTACAACCCACGTCCTCAATTATCTGCTACATATATTCTAATCTTTGCCTATCTTCCTCTACAGTTTTACCATTCAACTGTTCCCTCCACTAACAAGTTAACCAATCCTGCACGTCTCAAAATATGACCTACCACCCTGTCTCTTCTTTCTGTAAGACTCTTCCACAAACTTCTTACCTCACCCATCATTTCCAAAACTAGTTCGTTTAGTACTTTATCTGTTCACTTAATTTTCAGCATCCTTCTTTGGCACCACATTTCAAATCCTTCAATTTTCCTTCTGTTTGGTATTCCTAAAGTACATGTTTCACTGCCATAAATTGCTGTCCTCCACACATAGAGTTTTAAAAAGTTCTTTCTGAGTCTTAGATTAATATTTGAAACCAAGAGATTTATCTTTTTCATATCTTTTGATAGTGTTATTCTGTTTTAACATCATTCCTGCTTCGTTTGTAATTTTACTTCCTAATTTACTATTGGTATCATTTCTAATAAATTTCATCACTTTTTTCTTGCTTTGGTTTATATTAAGTCAAAATTTTCCTTCAGTATTTTGTTCATGACAGTCAGTAACTTCTCAAATATCCTCAGCCTGTTCTTCTAACAAGACAATGTCATCATCAACTCGTAGCGTACTGATTTTTCTCCTTGTACATTTATGTTACATTCAAATATTTTTTCACTTCCTTTATCGCTTCTTCTACTTGCAGGTTGAATATTAACAGGGGTCGACTACAACCTTCTCTCACATCCTTTTTAACTGAAGCATGTCTCTCATGATTCTTTTATTGCAGCTACTTGTCTTTTTTTATGAATATTGTAAAGAATTCTTCTATCTGGGTATTTTAGCCTGACTTATTTAAAATTTTGAACTTCTTATCCCAACTAACATTAAATTATTTGAAATTGAATAAAAGGGCGCTTTTTACGGGTGTTTGTTCTGGATGACACAGATATAACGTAATGGCTTTGAAATATTTATATATATAAAGATGAATGTATGTATGTTTGTTTGTTTGTTCTTCATAGAAATCTACAGTTTTCATCTGATTTCGATGAAACTTTGCATACTTATCCTTTGAACCAAGGAGCAAATACTGTCTACATTTGGATGAAAAATTTTATGTATAAAGAATACATGTAGTCTTATAATTTCGAAAAATTACTTAACCGTGATAGACAAACGCGTAGGATGTGTAGGTCTCTGTACTGTTTTCCCATATAGCTGTTTGGTAGCTCAGTGGTTAAAGCGCTTGCTTACTGAGGTTTGAACCGTGGTGTGCGGTTCAAATCTCCTTGGAGGCAAAGAATTTTAAAAGTTGTTTTTGATCTAAGAGTCACTCCTGGACCTTCGGTTGTTTGGATTGGATGTTAAACTGTAGAAATCACAAATTTAGAGGTTCAATGCGAGGCAAATCGTAGGTAGTCTTGCAATGCTGTAGGTGTACACTTTTTTAAGTTATAATGATCCCTCTGGGGTTGTTCGCAGTCAGTGTGTGTGTGTAATCTGCAGTAATAATACCATAAATGCGGAAGAAAATCTCTGTCTTTTTGTTACGTTTTGACGCCTAAATGGGTATATCGCTCTTGATGGAATTTGACAAGAAAATCTGTAGGAAGGGCACAGGAGATTTTTCTGGTATGATTAACAGGTGTAGTCACCAAATTTTGAGAACTTATCGAATGGTGACAGAAATATGTTGGAAATTGATTCTCTTCAAGAGACAGGTTTGACGGTAGAATGATATAGTGATAGCTTTCCTGTCATATTAAGCCGACACGGTGTTGTTTGGGACCAATCCTTCGTTGCCAACAACTTTCTATATTCAATTCTGGCAAAGAAATTCTTAATCCACGCGACGAAGTAGCGGGTACCAGCTAGTTAATCATATGCCACGTTGACTGCAGATGTGCGGATCGGAGTTTCTGGAACTTCCCGCAGAGACCAGAGGATTGGAGCCCAGCTGACTGCTTCACAGCTGACTCTCTCCTCCAATTGGCTGTTTGTTGCGACTGAGCGACGGCGTATGTGCAAAGTCTTGATGTTGCCGTCACTGGCGTAAACCAAAAGCGACAAAATACTCCTCTCAACCCAGCTAACCAACGGGCTCCGACGTTAGGCACTGGCAGGACGTCGCTTTCGCCAATCCCATGGCTGCTCGGGGTAAACTTCTTACCCGATTCGCCAGCTTGTAGAAAATCATAAAACACATTAGTACTTTCCAACGTTAACAACTTAGTAGTCAACTAAAGGAAGAGATACGTGATTCTCTGAGAAGACTAGTGTTTTTTTCGCAAAATGTCTTTAGGTGGTTCCTGCAGAATTTCTTACATTCCGTGCGCGTTCCTTCTAATACCCTTTATTTATTCACGCATACAAGCATATGGCTCCTCAGTATCTAGACTATGAATTCTGCCCTATTTTCACTTTCCAAAGTTCTTCAGGTATTGTGTTCGTCCTCCAAGCTTTTAAACGGTGCCCATAGTTTTCGTAGCATTAATCGGCGTTCAGGGCTCACAATGACTTCAAAACTGTGACGCCGAGTCACGTTATATACATTTCAGAGTCAGACACATTCCCTCAAATCACCCCCGTATTTTCCTGTACCAAATTATCTCCTATTTCTTAATCTGCAGTCGGCAAGTATGTTGTCACCTGCATAAATGCCTGTAATAATTCCGAAACTCAAGACACCACAACTTTTATGAATCCATATCTACACCATTCACAAAAGACTTTGTGGAGTGGAGGATGCTCTGCCCCCCCCCCCCAAATGAATGCAAAAATACGACGGTCAGCCGACCTATGCAGATGTCTCGACACCTGATGAAGACGACGGAGCTAGTCGTCGAAATATCGTGATTTAAAAACACTATTCGGCGGTACACCCGTGAAGACTTCATTTGACCCATTAATCTTGTTTAACCTTGATGTTGCGTTATGTCTTCATGAAGCGATTGGCAGATACTAAGTAGCTGCAGAGGCTGTGTCTTTTGTTGACAGATGGTGGACGAGTTTCGTTAGAAGCATGATTAGTTCCTTGAGTCTTCCGGGCAGTCGACGACTTATCGGGCACAGGTGGTGTGCGTGCAGCAGCAGGTGCCGAGTTGGCTTCTGGAAGTCTTTGGTTTGTCGTGGTTTTGTGCTGGGCGCTCCTCCTTCTCCTACTTCTTGCTTCTGAGGCAATTAGTGTTCCTGCCCGCAGAGGACGGGTGGACGGTATCCTTTTTTTTTTTTTTTTTTCGCTGCCTCAACGGCGATATATAGCCCCGCTACTGTCTGTAGCTCTATCTACTGGATCATATAGGATGGTTTTGGGATCATTGATATACTCATTAGGGAAAAACCCGGCTTTGGCCATTACATAATGACCTATGAGGGAATCCCATGTTTATTCTTATCGCCTGGTGTGGATGAGCGTGAGCAGTTGTACGACCATCCCTAGTTGACTTTCTTGTGGCTGGCATTGACAACGGTGGTTGTGTTGATGCTCAGGTGGTTATGATTGGTCAGGTGATCGTGGGTGGTCTTATCCTTTTCCGATCTTGGTGGTGTCGTGATCATCGCTGTGCTGGTGGTTCCTGGTGACGGCCTCTTGCAGCTTCCACCTCAGTGGGCAACCACCGTAGCTGGCCGCGTGGTCCGCGTCACGTCACGCGGTCTGGTCCACACCAGCACGCTGTGGTTTTCCCTGCAGCGAATGCACCGAACTTGGTTCCGGCAATCCTTCGATGGATGCCAGAATCGCTGGCGCCTGAAGAATTGGACGACGGTTGACAATGATGATTTCATCCTGAGGGGATTCTTCTTGATGTTCCGGCGATTTTGTTTCTTGACTTGGATATTAGCTGCATCAACAGCCTCTATTTCCTATAGCGTTGACTGCTTGGGTTCCGGGGATGGAGGGAGGCTTTCATCTTTAGTCACCTCCGTTCCTCAGTTGGTTGCATCCTCTGGTGGAACGGTTTTAGGGATGCCGTCAGTTGTCGGAAGCTCTGTGTCTCTGAACTGGACGAACTAGAATTGAATGCCGCGGCTCTCGGGGAAATCCTTAACCACCGCTAGCTCTGGTGGGCTCGCGCATGTAACGAGCAGATTGCCCGGTGTCAACCCTGTCGGCGCCCGCGATGCCTCTTCTTGGTGGTCTGCACTTGGTGTGGCGTCGAGGTGCTTGGGCAAGGACAGTGACCTTGGAGATTCCGGTCCTATAAGGCAGTCGGTCGTTCCGTCTTTTCTTGAGGTTCGTGATTCATCTTCCTGGCTGGGCGAAGATGAAAGTTGGTGTGGTTCGCAATATAGCGCTCGATGTAGGTCTTCAAAATAGTCATCCTCTCTGAAGTCCTTGTTGAGGATGACAGGAAGGATGAAAAACCGTGACCAGTCTTTCTTCTTGTCAGTGATGGTCGTGGTGAGGTGACCGTACTTCTCGTTGCTGAGGATGCACAGGAACTTGTTTCTTGGTATCTCCCATGCATACTCTTTACCCCCGCACTTGACTCGGAGTTGTATTATGCATGGCTGAACCTGGGCGTCGAGGTATTTCTTCCACCAGCTTCGGGATGTGTACTGTCCTTTTGCCATGCAGATTTCGTTGTAGTTCACAGATGTACAACGGATGTAGATCAGTGTCTCCGCCTCCTAGAAGACGGGGTCGTCGAACTTATCTTCAATTCTGGGTGACGACCATGTTGTCCATGATGAATTTACAGTGTCTGACCTCTGGGATCGACGTGAGCTGGATCCAACTTAGCTGCCCCCGTTGGGACGCACTGGGGACCCCACGTCGGCAGCGGTTGCGCAGGGTGTAGACTGAGCCTCCCTGTGCTCATGGGCTGTGTCCCGACGTTGCGCCAAAGTAACGTCGCCTGATGTCGACTCAGCTCCGCGTGACGGTGTCTGCTGCGAGTTAGCACTGCTGCGCTGAAGACTCGTTGCGGACTGCGTATGCAGCTCACTTCGCGGATGTGTTAGCTTCTTGCGACGTTCCTGCTTCCACGAACTGCATCCTCGGTATGAAGCAGCGTGTTTAGCCCCGCAGTTACAGGAGTTGGCTTCCTCACGACGCTGCTTACAGTCTGCAAGGTGGAGACAGCCTCCGCAGAGACACACCTAACTTGATTGGTGTAATCACTGGCATAATGCCAAAAACTTTGGACCAGCCTACTTCCTGGCAGGCGGTCTTGCTCTTGTCTTCTTCCTAGGAACGTCTATCTTTTGCTTTTCACAGTCGGGAAACATGTAGCCGTGATCAATCGACCCTTCTTGAAGAAATCGTGTAACTGCCTCAAAGTCGTCAGGACAGAACAGGAGAATCTTGATGCCTTGGTGTTCTGGCCAGGCGAACAGAGGCAGCACAGTGAGGCGTTGAAGTTGGACCAGCAAGGTACAGTATTTCCCTCGGTAGGATGCCATGATAGGTGGAACAGGGCCCTCAGCTACAACAGGGGCATCGGAAAATCGAGGTGCCTGTGGTGAGTACTACATGGTGTTCTCCGTTGATGATAACAGTGCGTCCAGGATCCCTGCCGGAAGCAGGAGGCTTGGAGGTGTTACAGTTTCCTGGTAACTGGTGGCTGCTGCAGACGTACTATTTTCTTGACGACGACAGTTTGCTTTTATGTTGGTCTGCTGCTTACCATTCTGCTGGACGACTTGTGTGACATTTGTCGAGGGCTGCGCTTCGTGGAGGTGGCAGGATTACATGACTTTGCCATGTATTTGATCATCACGCTGGTATTCCTGGTGCTGGCGTTCAACTCAAGAAACCTCTCTCGATAACTGGCTTGGATAGCTGCTGCTAAGGCTGCTGACTTCCTCGCAGCTTTCAGTGGCGGGACGAAGCCAGTGTATCCCAGCTGTAGAGTAGACTCTGTCACTGTCGTTCCGGCGTCAGACACTAAATCATCTGGGCAAGCATTGCCCCCAGAGTATCCGGAAGTTCTTACAGGTGGTCCCGTATCTCCTTCCAGTTCAGCTGTTGGTTGACATTGCTGTGGGGTGGCATCATCGGGTGTGTCAATCCCGGAGTCGCTGTGTTTGCTAAGACCTGAGTCATTAGTAATGTTTGCTGTTGTAGCAGCTGGACGATGACACTGAAGTTGTCGTGATGCTTGCAGTCCACCTGGTGATGCAGATGGTTGGTTGCGGACTGCTTCATCGCCTTTGCGGGTCGCCCAGATCCGGTCGAGCCAGGATGTCGGCCGGGTTTGTTTGATGAGGGCACCAACTCGTTGGTGCGTGTCGCCTTCATGTTGGCGCGCAGGTTTTTCTGGATGGGGCAAACACTGTAGCACGCTGGTTGGGGGCCGGAACAGTTGGAGCAGGTGGGCACCCCATCTAGCGGGACGCTGCACTCAGCGACTCTGTGTTTTCCGGCGCACCTAACACAGCGCTCTTCGGCGGTGCAGTCGAAGGCCATGTGCCCATGACTGTGGCAGCGAAAACATTGTGCCAGAGCTCCGCCGGGGAGGTATTTATACCCTTCGACCCATCCCCTCCACTCCCACCGCGGCGCTCCGATTGCGATGGTGGGGGCGGTACGCTCCCACGTGTCGAGCAGTTGTCTTCAGTCTGCTTGTCAACTTCGTCGTGCATTGGCTCCACTGTTTGTGGAGGTGTTTTAGTGCTGGGTTCCAGGCTAGGCTTAAATGGAACCCGTTATCCATTTTGATGTAGTTATTCCGTAGCTGGATCTCAATGACTTCCTTGTATATTCGTTGAACGACTATCATTTGATCCGGCCGCAAGTCCGAGAACAAGCAGCAGATTCCCCGGGAAAACCTACGATTACAGACTCCTTTCTTGTTATATGTTTTGGAGTCCCTTTTCGACTGGAGTGATATCTGAAAACCACACCAATTGAAACATTAATGCGGCAGGAATAAACGAACTAATAACCTTTCAAATTCCAACTAAGAATATTAATTCACATTTTCTGATTACCAGTTACTATTCTGCATCAAGTGCTTCTTAACAAGGAACTCTAAACAAATTATTTTTATTTGTTCCAGAAAGTGCATTTTCATTGCTTGATCGATATCGTGAGTGGTAATACTCAGTCCTGGCATTTGGGAGGACGTCAGTTCAAATCCTCGCCCGGCAATCTAGATTTGGTTTTCCCATAGCGTTCCGATTTACTCCAAACGATCTTCGGAATGGTTCCTTTAAAATGCCATGGTTGAACTCCTTCCTCCAAAGTTTATGGTTGCTTTAAAAGGTTCCTAACATCCTATATTAGACCCCTTCCTGGTCTTCTCCCATGAAGAATAATAATAATAAATAATACCACCATAATCGAGCTACGTGGGTGAGCGATATTGCTCTGAACATGTTATTGGGGAGCACGTGGGTTCAAATCCCGTCCAGTCATCCAGATTTCGGTTTTCCCTCCACCACACAACCCCGTAAGGGGGTGGCCCCGACCCGCGAGCCTGTAGATCAGCTGATAAGAGACACTAATGTCCAATTCCCGCTACCTGTCGTTGTGAAAGCCGAGCTAAGTATACGGTTTACCTGCACACATACTGAGTAGAGGAAAGAAAGTCGTGAATAGACATTCCACTCCAACTGTGGAACGATAAGTTGTTTGAGCAAGGTCCACGTTCGCCGCTAGCCCGAGGTAGTGGTGTTTCACCGAGCGGGTGGCGTGAGTCTCGCATGTTCGCACGTCGACACCGCCTGGAGCTCCTCTGATGTCATCCCGACGCCGCATCTGACGTCGCGACGCAACCCACAGACGGTAATGTGATCTACGTATAACCGCCATCGCACTGTCTGGCAACTAAATCTCCGGCTACCCGCAAAGCGGCCCGATAATAACATACCCCTGTGTTCGTAGAATTCAGGTGCAGTGTTTTTATTTGCGATAATCATATTATTTGTTGAGGGCAATTGGTTAATTGGCAGTAATCCTCAGACTGACCTTTATTAATGTATTTGTAAAATAAATTCACATTTTCATGGGACATGACTCTGTGGTGGCTCTCTAGGGATTTTTGGCTAAAAGCTGGGCGATAATTACTAAAGCTGGGCAGACGTTGATTTCATACAGTGACAGCTGGATCCAGGGCAGTTGCAACAGAAAATCAAAACAGTTTCAGGCAATGGAATGTGAATAGGCAGATACAACGACAGAAGTAGTCAGAACTGAGTTGAAGCATGACTGTACTGAGAGGAAGATGGTAGGGAAGGAATCACTACTATTGGATGAAGGTCCTCCCCACTGTTGGTGCCGGGGAGGGGAAGCAGTGATCAAAACCTAGGTGCACGAGGAGAGAGGAGTCGATTTGGTCGAGCCTATCGAAACTGGTCAATCTGGGTCGATGGGTCGGTCGCTATCTCTCTTACAGGAGGATCGTCTTAGTCAGCTATGGAGTGATGGAGCTAGGCGAGGATGCACTTAGAGGCGAGCTGCAGACTACAGTATGGGCAGCCAGCAGTCTACATCTACGGCAGACACTACAACAGGTGGGAGAAAGCCGTTGAAGCAACGTAATGGGGAAGTCATATAGTAAGGGAAGTCAGTGCTTAAGCAGAAGTTGAAGGGAATTAAGATGTTATCGCTGTACAGATACTTGATGTGAATAAAGTGTATATATGTACAAATATATCCTTTCTAAGAGTTTGAATTGTAAGTACTACTGATCACATGACAGAAGAGCCTTACCCAAAATTTATATGTTCCCCTTGGGAGTGGCAAGCGAGAAAAAAAGATCGCCCGTCCACCACAGCTCTTTGTTAATCCGATCGATTCCCAATGTATACAAATTTAAATGAGAAATTTTACATTGGTCCCAATTCCCCATTCAGTGCCCTCAAACAACAATTATCATTACACTGATTTCCGGAAATCCCTCCAGGCGAGTGGCGTGATGGCACCAAGAGAAGGTCACGTCCGAATTCCTTCCCGTTCTTTATACCCTTAGGGGGCGTCCATTAATTACGTGAGGTGAAATGGGAAGGGGTCCGTCGAAATCTCACGAAACTTCACCAAGGGGAGGGGGGGGGTCCACGGAAATCTCACGTGATGTTTTGAAATTCTTGAATGGTGGTAGAGCTAAGAAAAAATATCTTAAAAAGTTACGAGGTCGATTAGCAACGGGGGGTGGGTGTTTCCGTCACTATCTCACGTAATTTTAGAGTGGTTGGAGGGGGTCCGACCAGATATCACCAGGGGGAGGGGAGTGTTTGGTATTCCTGAAAAATACCTCACGTAATTAATGGACTCCCCCTTAGGATAAGACTGCACAAAAAGGATCAATGAGATCCTACGACATCCAGAGTCCTGTGCTTCACATGAGAGAAAAGAAACGTTAAAAGGGGTAAAAAATATAAATGTTTCGTTCTATGGCTGAAAAGGACCCATTTGGCTCTAACACAGCCCGTTCCCTGGCCCTCAACCAGAGGGGGAGGTAGGGGGGGGAATATAAAAGAACTAACGTTTGAATTTATTGAAATATCTGACTAAATTCATTTATACCATGATTTGATGAAGTTTACGGGTTTTGTGTTAGGGGGTTGCTATAAGTATGAGCATGTATGAAAGCCGTGCACAGATATACTGTAGATGCACGTAACATCGTTTCTTCACTTAAGTCTAAATTGCTCTGGGCGAGTATACTAGCTACTCGCCCGTGAATTTGCTCGCTGTTATTAAATTCGCTGTGTGCTGTGAAGTTGGCTTGTCTGCTAGCTCGGCTAGTACGAATGAAAATGAACGGTTATCTACTTCACTGACTACTCGCCGGCATTTTACCATCCGGCTAGTAAATTTGTGTGTACAACAAGGGAGGCCAAATTGATAGTGTAGCACTAGATCTGTCTAAGGCGTTTGACAGAGTAAGCCATAAAATGGTAGTAAATAAAGTAAAAACCATTGGAGTGGATAAGGAAGTCATTTGCTGGGTAGAAGAATTTTTAAAAGGTAGAAAACAGAAAGTTAGGGTAGGAAATGTAGTATCAAAAGAAGTGGAAGTAAAAATGGGTGTGCCACAGGGTAGCGTATTGGGACCATTGCTATTCATTATTCTAATTAATAATTGTGTTGATTGTTTACTATCTGAAATTAGATTGTTTGCAGATGACATAATGCTGTATAAAAGAATCAAAACGATAGAGGATTGTAAACAGTTGCAGGGTGATCTGGACAGGATATCCAATTGTGTTGGTAAACATGGAATGAATATAAATGCAAAGAAGAGTCAGCTTATTAGATACACCAATAAAAAACAAAAGGTTAATTATGAATATAAGGTGGGGAAAGAATTGCTTGCTGAAGACTTGACATGTAAATGTCTTGGAATTACTTTTGATAACAAGCTTAACTGGGCAGGACACATTGGACAGGTGGTAGGAAAAGGTTTCAAAGTTCTGCACTCGTTGGAGAGAGTGATGAGGGGATGTACGAGAGAAGTAAAGGAATTGGGTTACAAAACTTTGGTCAGACCATTGCTCGAATATGGTAGTGTAGTATGGGACCCTCATTTTACGTATCAAATACAGGAGTTGGAGAGGGTGCAAAAAAGGGCTGCTAGATTTGTTTCTGGAAATTATCGCAGAATGCAATCAGTGACGGATATGATAAAGGAGCTGGAATGGGATTCATTGGAAGACAGGAGGAGGATGAGGAGGGTCATGGGAGTGTACAGGGCATATACTGGCGATGAGGCATGGAAAGATATTGCAGTAGGTACGAAAAGTAGTGCACGGAAGGGAAAAGATGGCCATGACCTCAAGCTGGCACTCGATTTCAGGCACAAGGATGTGGGAAGATTCTCTTTTTTAGGTAAGGGTGTCAGGGATTGGAATGAGTTACCAAGAGAAATGATGAATAATTTATCGAAAACTTTGAAAGAATTTAAAGATAAAATTTGTAGAGGGCAAATGTAGGTAGGTGCAGGATAGGGGGAAGATGGGTGTGTAGGGAAATTGCCACCGGAGCCTGTGCTCCTTTGCAATTAAATTAAATTAAATTAAATAACATACCTGGATAATAACATCGCCGGGTTTCCTTCATAATTCAGTACTTTATTGCGACAGAGCAGTGCGTGTAATAATTGTAATTGAGGAAACGTTACTATCAATCCATTTGAAAACAAGCCTACAACTTGCACCGTGAAGTGTGTATGAGTTTGAAAAACGTATGTTATACTTCGAAATTAACGGTGGGAAAAATCAGAATTTAATAATGTAAATAACATATGATTTCCAATTTCATTTATAAACACCTTTTTTCCTCGATTTTTTTACAATTCTCTTGTTACTCTTATTCTGTTGATTCTCTTGCTCATAGCCTCACGAAACTAGAGAGCTCGTGAAAAGCGAAAACTGTTCTGCGCGATTTTTTTTTCTTTTTTTTACTGTTTTACGTCTCTCAACAGCGAGGACTTTAGAGACGGGAAAGGATGGGGGGGGCAAGGAATTGAAAGGAATTCGGCCATGGCCTTTTTAAGGAAGCATCCCGGCATTTGCCTGGAGTGATTTGGGAAACCATGGAAAACCCAAATCTGGATGCCCGGACGGGGATTCGAACCGCCGTCCTCCCGAATGCGAGGCGAGAACGC
This sequence comes from Vandiemenella viatica, assembly GCA_031002005.1. Taxonomy (NCBI): domain Eukaryota; kingdom Metazoa; phylum Arthropoda; class Insecta; order Orthoptera; family Morabidae; genus Vandiemenella; species Vandiemenella viatica. The sequence goes on along the minus strand of JARYHS010013631.1, from coordinate 161,706,057 downwards.
TAACCGTTACACCACCACACTCGGTCTCTGCGCGATTTAATGTAACTTCTGCCCTAAGGAGAAACTGTTTTCATCAAATAATTTAAGTTTTAAAACTAAACTAAACTGGTTTATTGCGTGGACCACCCTATATCTTTTACTATTATTTAAAATACATGTGAAGTATGTTATAAGGTAGGCATGATTTCTGATAATGTTGAGGTGAATACATTTGGCGGACCTTCAAAGGTCATTGGCGTGATGTGAAACTACGTAGATATTTTCACATAAGCTGTTTAGAGCATAACATTGCCTCTTTGAATACGGTAGTACGAGGCTCCCACAAGCTGCATTGTGTGATGAATTCTTTTGCCTGCAGATAGCTACTATCACATACACCTGATACAGGCCGTTTCACTGATAGTGAAATATTCTCAACAACCTTCCAGCTTCTTCAGTTAGTAACGATTTCAGGCATCTTGGGAACGAACTATACCAGAACTGGCATATCGTCTTTCTCGACAACTTCGAAATCACGATCTATTTCAGTGCGTAATCTAAGCTTTGACTTCACCTTTAATTAACTTACCTTGGGATTAATGTTGTGCAGGAAAAAAGAGATTGTTATTAAATTATACGAAATATAATTCGGTTAAAATCTATTAATAAAAATGAATCGTCAAATGTGTTGCTAAGCGCAAAACTCGACAACGGCTCGACCAATTCGGCTAATTCTTTTATATATATTTTCGTTAAGGCACAAGGAAGGTTCTTATGGAGAGAAATAACGTAAAAATTGGAAGGAAAATATTAAAAACAACACTTTTCTTTTCCCTCAATCAAAACAAAACAAAGGTGTGGTTGGATTATCTTTGGTATGCCTTCAAGTTGATTAGGCTCTTTGGATATTAATCTGTGCCTGCGTGTGATCAGCGAAAATAATATCACTGACGCACGTGTTATCTTTATTTCCTCCGTGCGTGGCATTTTCTTGGTTTCTTTTAAATTTTCGCTCCTTTCGAAAACCAATTGTGTGTCTATTTGAACAGTGTGTTTACATTTGGACCCATGCCGCCTATCACTAAAGTTTCGACTATGAAAATAGAATGCATCAGCTTAAAAGCATGCAATACTAAGAATACCTAAAAAGCAAAACCGATTACTGGTATTTCAGTTGAGAAGCGATATCAATTATCGTCTGACGATCGAGCCACACTTATCCTATTATTTTAAGAATGCAAAGTTCTGGTAAGCCTTGTGGTGATGGGTTCCATTCGTCTTAAATTATGTTCAGGTAGAATTCACGATGATTGAATTGGCTGCGACTAACAATACTTTCTTACTTTTAAAATCTATATAAATAAAAATGAATCGCCAAATGTGTTGCTAAGCGCAAAACTCGAGAACGGCTCGACCAATTCGGCTAATTTTTTTTCTTCATATTTTTGTTAATTCACAAGGAAGGTTCTTATGGAGAGAAAAAACGTAAAAATTGCGAGGAACATAGTAAAATCAACACTTTACTTTTCCCATACAAACCAGTCAATCAAAACAAAACATAGGCGCGTTAGTATTATCTCTGGTATGCCTTCTACTTGATTAGACTTTATGGATATTAGTCTATGCCTGCTGCCAAAAATAAAGTTCGAAGGAAAAAAAGGGTTTGCGTGTCATCAACGAAAATAATATAACTGCCAGTCAATCAAAACAAAACGAAGGCACTTTATGATTATCTTTTGGAATTGCAAAATGATCGATCTGAATAAATGTTTTCAAAACAACTCATTGGCATTGGTAATGACAAAATCCCTGTAGACGTTTTGACTGGCTGCATTACATTTCCTGTCAATTTTTTGGGTGAACGAACGAGCTATATTACAGAGACAAAAACACGAATGTAAATTAAATAAATTTCAAAATTCAAAATGAAATTGCTGGTGAATTAAGGATATACAAATCAGTTGATTGCGCAACTAACCAAGATGATGTCGTCAACTATCCACCAGCATTTTTTAACTCACGGGATTTGCCAGGATTGCTGCCTCATAATCTTCAATTAAAATTAGGATAGGTGGTCATAATGTTGCGAAATATCAACCAACCGCGTCTTTGTAATAGCACACAGCTAGCAGTGAAAAAATTACTGAACAATGTGATCGAAGGAATCATTCCAAGGAGAAAATATAAGGGAGAAGATGTGTTGATACCTCGCATCCCAATGGTACCAACTGACGTACCATTTGAATTTAAACGACTGCAACTTCCCAGGGCCAGTCGTTGAGTGTCTGCGGCATTAATCTTGAAAACCCACGCTTCTCTCATGGACAGTTGTATGTTGCCTGCTTCCACGTTGAAGAACTGTCAGCTTTATTTGTTTACGCGCCAGGTAACCAAACAAAAAATATCGTGTACCATAAAGCATTACAATAAAAATATCATCACATTATTAACTAACGTCTTGCAGTATAGGAAATATAAAACTTATTTTTGTAAGTAATCGTTGATTATTATTGAGACATTAAATAATAAATAAAGTGATCACTCTGTAATACGTTTTATTCATTTATTTTTTTCTATTGGACTGCGATAGGACAATAACTTTTGACAGAAAGAAGTCTGTCGGGGCAACTAGTATATTAATAGATTTAAATGCGATGTAAGATAGTTTTGAATATACAGGGTGAGTTTTTTATCTTGAGACAACTAAATATCTCGAAAACTACAAATCCGATCAAAAAAAGTGGGTAATAAAAATTGTTCGTCTCGACGGGGGACATCCGATGATACCAAATTTGACTCCCCACCCCCACCCCCTAGGGGTGGGGAAGGGGGAGAAAAAAAACTTAAATAGGAACCCCCATTTTTTATTGCAGATTCTGATTCCCCGGAAAAAACTACCCCTATTTCACCCCCAATTCGAGTCATTTTGGTCGATAGATGGCGCTGCAATCGACAAAAATCAAAATAAGCAAAAATTCATTTAAAAATGAGGATATCTCGTGAAATACACATCAGATCAGCAAAATACAAGTTAATGTGATTGATATTTTTCAAAAACTATTCAATAACACCACCCACCTCCAAACTTGAGGGATGGGAATGGACATTATTTCAAAATGCACTGATGCAAATTCTTTAGCAGATAGCGAAAGTCAAACATTACTTTTTGCGTTACCCAGGAACAACGACGTGGACGTAGTAATTTTCTGTTCCCTTTGGGGTGCTAGATTTAGGTGAGTCCCCTCGCCTCTCACCATCGGGGTGCTTGTTTTTGGTGAGTCCCCTCGCCTCTCACCATCGGGGTGCTTGTTTTTGGTGAGTCCCCTCGCCTCTCACCATCGGGGTGCTTGTTTTTGGTGAGTCCCCTCGCCTCTCACGTGTTTGTTTCTAACAACAATTCTAAAGCAAGTGCTCGAAAATATCACCACCGACATCGATGCATTTATTTACCCGCTCTTGGAATGATTCGACGCAACTAAGAAGCATATCCGGCGTGATTTTTTGACAAGCGTTGGTAATTCGTTCAATCATGTTTTCAGGCGTTGTTGGCACTTCACTGTAAACTTCATTCTTCAAGTATCCCCATAAAAAAAAATCAGGCGAAGTGAGATCTGGTGATCTTGCAGGCCACGGCACTGGACCTCCTCTTCCGATCCATCGACGATTGTACAGACGATCTAACACTTCCCGCGATCTTACAGCAAAATGTGCTGGACAACCGTCATGTTGAAACCACATTGTTTGTCGCACGTCTAAGGGTACGTCTTCAAGCAATGTTGGCAGTACGTCCTCTAAGAGTTGTTGATATTTCTCCCCATTGAAATGTCCATGGATAAAATGTGGACCAATAAGTTTGTCCCCAATTATCCCACACCAAACATTTACATTCCACGGACGCTGATGTTCAACTTGGCGTAACCAATGCGGGTTTTCCACACTCCAATAATGCATGTTGTGTCGATTAATGGTGCCGTGGTTAGTAAAAGTGGATTCATCCGAAAACAGTACTCGAGCAAAGAAATGGGGTTCTTCTTGTATTTTCTGTAGCGACCATCGGCAAAATGTCAATCGATTATCGAAATCATTGCCGTGAAGTTCTTGATGCAACGAAACATGGAACGGATGGTATTTTCTACGATGCAAAATCTGACAAACAGTAGTCTGAGAAATTCCTGATTCACGACTTATTTGTCGAGTACTAATGTGAGGGTTATAAGCCACTGCAGCTAAAACTGCAACTTCGTTATTTTCTCCAGCTATCGTCCTTCGCCGCTTTCGTTTGTTTGTGTGCACACTTCCCTCCTGAGTGAACTGTTGGATAATACGGTAAAAAGAAGCGCGCGATCGAGGCTGGTCTGGAAAACGATGAGCATAAAGATCAACAGCATTATCGATATTCTTGCGACATTCTCCATAAATGTAGACCATTTCAATTTTTTCTTGCAACGTTATAGCCTGCATTCTCATTGACACGTGCAACAGAACGAAGTAAATAAATCAGAGATGTTATGAACGCTATGAAAGTACATCAAGTAATGAGAAAACTCTGAGAAATGAGCGACGATGTGAACGCAATGGAAGTACATCAAGTAATGAGAAAACTCTGAGAAATGCAGCGCCATCTATCGACCAAAATGACTCGAATTGGGGGTCAAATAGGGGTAGTTTTTTCCGGGGAATCAGAATCTGCAATAAAAAATGGGGGTTCCTATTTAAGTTTTTTTTCTCCCCCTTCCCCCACCCCTAGGGGGTGGGGGTGGGGAGTCAAATTTGGTATCATCGGATGTCCCCCGTCGAGACGAACAATTTTTATTACCCACTTTTTTTGATCGGATTTGTAGTTTTCGAGATATTTAGTTGTCTCAAGATAAAAAACTCACTTGGTATACTTGGGTACTTTTAATGATTTTAATTGCCTTTATGACTACATGTTCAATTTAAAAGTATAAACGGGTGTCACTTGAGTGGCTGCCATATTCTGGCTTTTTTTTAATCAACTCCAAACTATTTGTGATGTTCAAATTTGTATCCAAAAACTTTATTCGTATTCACTTATAAAAAAAATTTATTCTGTTTTTCAAGGAATTAGTAACTTTTAATTTTTGCTTATAGTGCGATACGATTGCCTCTTCTAAATACCTTTATATGCGTAATGACTTTAAGTTCTTAAAGTAGGATAGAATTATTATTATTATTTGCTTTGGGCTTTACGTCTTGTCGACGTCGGGGTCATTAGAGCTGGGATGTGATTTTTTTTGGGGGGGGGGATAGTTGGAGGACATGAAACACTGTTTTAAAGGAATCATCCCGGCATTTATCTGGAGTGCTTTCAGGAAACCGTGGACAACTGAAATCCGCATGAACGGACGGATATTCTAACCCGCGTCCTTCTGAGTTCTAGACCAGAGCGTTACCGCTCACAGAACAGGATAGTGTTTTCTTGTGGTAGCAGTTGACTGACTTAAAGTATCTGATAATGAGCTTTGTAAAAAAGATAATTTTGGAAATTTGATAGAAGGGCCAATGAAGCGAAACTCCATAGCATCGTTTGTGTCTGGCTCTTCACCATTCCTTACACAGCTCAAATCGCATCTGTGAATATGGAACTTATCCATCCACAACGCTTCCTCTTTAATTGTATCTGAATCCATGTTCCTTGCGAGTATGCAATCTTCACTAAATACATTCATCTTGCTCTGGATTTTCTCTTCGCCACTTTCCTTCATGCTCATCTTCATTCATCTTTCTTGACATCATCTCCTGCTCCATCTTCTTTGCATGTCCAAATCATCGAGACTTATTCTTCTCGATTTATCCTTTCAGCGTCTCCAACTCGTCTTTTCTTTGTGATGTCCTCATTTCTCCATGTATTTCGCCTCGTATTTTCCACCATTCTACTCATGACCTTCATCTCAGCGGCTTGGTTTTGAGCCGTGCGCGGCTCTCTGTCGCTAGGCGGCTGTTTCATATCGCTAACTTCTCCGCTAGGGCGCGCGGCGACCAGGTTCCGGCCACCTGGTGGCGATTGTCATCTTTCGCCGGCCGATAGAGAGCGCTGTGAATGTGAGTGCCCTCTATCGGTCTGTAGAGAGGATTTAAGGGGCGACCCGGTCAGGAAAGAGGGGAGTCTCTGCGGTCAGTCTCGGCTAGGAAGTGAACAGTCTGAGGAGGAAGTGGCGGTGTCGGAAGCGGCAGTTGAAGAAGGGACGTGCTCCATTCACGGGCAGCAGTTAGGCGGAGCAACGTGATACTTGGCCGTCGACGAGGGGTTATTGACGGTGCCTGATCTGACAAGCAGTTCTGAGTGGCCGTAAACTGTGTAGTCGCCTCACATGCCCAGACTATATGGCAGTTTGGGGTGTCCTCGTAAAGTGTGCCCTTTGGCACCTTCTGGAGCAACCTGTGCCTTCATGTTCCACGAGTGGATAGACTGTTAGAGAGTTCGTGGTATTCAGACAATTCAACTTCGTTGTATTTTCTGCTTCCTCGGTGCAATTGGCGATTCTCTGTTTGGTGTTCGTGCTTGCGTGGGACAATCTATGTCACTAATGGCTGTTCTTTCACATGAGGGAAACAGTGTATGTATGTTTGTCTGTACCCTTGAGGGGTGCTGAAACATTAAAACAGACCAGTGTTGGTTGAGCTCAACTGATATAAGTGCCTTGAGAAGCTCGATCTTTGGAAACCCTGTTTAGGAACTTATAGCACCGGATATTCTACCATTATTAAATTGTTGTTTAGACATAAGTAAATTTAAGTGTGTAAATCCTTGGACTCTGGGGCCATCATGGATCATTAAGGCCAACTAGTATTGTTGTTATTTAATATAAGTATATCTTGGGGGAATTTTAAGTAACCGATTGGTAATTAAGCTTATTACATGATATAGTGTGGAAATCTTATGTTTGAAGTTGTTGATATTGTTGTGTAAGGTTGTATTGTATTTGGTATTTATTGTAATAAACAAGACTGAGACAATTGTAACCATGCGCCCACATGATTGCCAACCTACCTACCACCTCAGGTTTTTACTACACTTGAGACGAATAGTATACTCTAATAATTATTGTTTAATAAATACGTCACTACAACTGTTGGATATTATTTATTTTCCGGACGCGTTTCGCCTCTCGTCGAGGTATCTTCAGAGTACAGTTTTGCTGTAATATGTGATTGGTTATTGACTTTTTACATTTATGAAATTATTCTTACACAGGAAGCATAATATTACTTATATTTATATATCAGGTTTGGATTACCATGCTGGAAGTTTTGTTTATTATACTGAGATAGGCTTTATATTACAACTTACATTTGCGTTTTGAATGTGGTCGTTGGTCACCTGTGCCCTCAACCACCATGTTGTTTACACTATTACAATTTTGGTATAGTTTTGCTCTTTTGACTCGACTAGAAATCAATTTTGAAGTATAGTTTTCGATGCACGACATTGTAAAACTTTAGTTTTCGTGTACGCTTTTGCTGTTCTGCTGTTTGCCCGGCGTTGCTCTGTCTGAAATGTCCAGGCACTCGATAACGTCTGGCTTCGCCGGATGATACAGAAAAGGCACGATAGGTAGTTCATGGCTTCTGGTAGCAGATTCTTTAGAGCACCATTGTTCACTTAGTAAGGAACACAGTTTCAGGTCCTGACATTGTCTGGTCGAAGCACTGCAGTGCGTTAGTTAAGTTACTGTTTGGCCTGTCAATATTATTTTGATATTAATATCCAGAATGCTGACAGATGTCTTCGCTTCTTAAGTATTCTTTACATTATCCACAAATTTCACTATCATTTTGCACTTGATATCACTTATCTGTCAAGGTAATTGACCGCTTTTGTGTGTCCCATTGTTGTACACTGTCCTCGTACATTGAAACAAAGCATTAGTTTATGAGCCCCTTGAAGATTAGGAGACTGTTCGGCAATATTAAGGAGGACATTTAAAACGTAATCCACTACCGGTACTTCTCCAAAAACATTACGAAGGTAACTGGAGAATCGCTATTTTTATTCTACACTATACAATTATACCATCACTCCTGAAGCCCACGTGTTCAGTCAGTGTGAAGAATAATTTGGTCCCCGCTCCAAAATGATCCGCAAAGAGTCATCTCAGATTTTGTATTTATGCAGCCTTTTCGCTTAGCAAATTTAAGGTCTTTTTTGCATGTGCCTATTCCTACCTAGATTGGATATACTCCAACCTCCTCTCCAACTTAGATGAAAATAGCGGTGTAATTACTTCGTATGTAATTTTCAATCAAAAGTTTCATTCCTCTTAACGTCTTATCTTACATCTTTAGTTTCTACAACATGTCAGCCGCTTCTTCAGTCGTTCAGTGATTCACTTACCACGGTTTACTTTAAAAAAATTAAAGTACCTAAATTTTTCATAATTACCATCTTTGCAAATCTGCCTTGTTCTGCCTTCCACATCTTTACACAGTGACTAAGCTGAGCCACTAACAAAGGCTGAATCTATTTATGAAGTATCAGAGTTGTACGCTAACTCATTTATTAAAAAATTAAGATCTTCCTTCTATTCTAATTTTTTTAACTCTCAAATACTTTACAACAAAACTTCTTGGCTCTGAATAGCCTCTTCTCTTATTTTCTTTGATAATTGCATATTTACAGCTTTACACTTGCACCTGCCGCGATTCTTCTACAATCTACAGTATAAACGCTATCACTAACTTCTTCGACCTTCAAGGAAATTAAGCTTAAGCTTCAATTCTCATGTAACTGTTGTTGGTTTTGTTTATATTTCCACTAGGAAAAGTTTTGGTTGTTCTCAATAAGTGACTTCTTTTTTTTCTCTCTCTAAACCCATTATTTGAAAGTAATACTGTCCATCCTTTCTATTTAACATATAGGTTTTTCTGATAAATTATTGCCTCCAAATTAGTTTGACGCCATCATTGCCTACCCACTAATTGTATTTGGCATATACAGTATTTCGTAAGCTAATTCCATCAAGATCTGCTTGTTCAAAGCAATTCTTTATGGTCTATCACGTGTAAGTTTCTGTGGTACCTCTTATTTAATTCTTGGACTCTACCTTCCAGAATGAAAACACAAATTTTGTTCAAAATATAAAATTTTGTGTTGTAACCGTATATTAAGTTAGTAACTAATCAGGTTTTAAACCAAAAAAAATTTAAGTCAAATTTATAATCAATGCTATCGCATACAGTTTTGGAATGATACTACTAGCCTTTAACTAAAAAACTCAGAATATCTATCAGCTTTTTTTTCAATATTTCTTTTTTTTTTAACTTCTTAATGTCTCTTAACAGCGAGGTCTTTAGAGACGGAAAGGATGGGGGGCAAGGAATGCGAAGGAATTCTGCCATGGCCTTTTTAAGGAAGCATCCCGGCATTTGCCTGGAGTGATTTGGGAAACCATGGAAAACCCAAATCTGGATGCCCGGACGGGGATTCGAACCACCGTCCTCCCGAATGCGAGGCCAGAACGCTAACTGTTACACCACCACTCTCGGTATTTCTTTTCTCTTAAATTCAGAAATTTAGAATAGAAATTAGGTTTAATACACTTATTTCTGAATCAAGTTTAAAATTCAGTTTTTGTCCTCAGTTCAAAATGGTGTTAAAGTAAGGCCACCATACCTGCAATTCAGTGGCGATGACATTTTCATTACACAAACGAAATTTACCCTTTTAACTTTTTTAACAGCGATTGCCCAACCCGCAACTCAATTAACTTTCTCTTTAAAATAAAGAACTTAAACTTTTCTTGCTGACTTCAACTTTGACTCCAAACTACATTAGCTCTCATCGAAGGCAATTTCCACTTCTGTCAATCTTTTCATCTTCGCCCCTCTGAAATAGAATAAAAACTACGTTCAAAAATGAAAATTGCTTACCGAGGCTCCAAGACTGTTACCTGCGCTCAACATGGTGTTCAGAAGCGGCGTAATGCGTGGGCAAGGTGGGCGACCGCCTACGGCCTCGCACCTCGTAGGTTTTTTTTTTTTTTCAATGGATTTCGGCATCTGAGGCTATATAGCCAACTTCATACTAATTATGTCACTCAGTGCTTTCAGTAACTCCAGTATGAATTCTTTCCAGTTCATTAGTCACACCACAGGACGGACATGACATTCACAGACACAACACTTAAACACCCATGCCCGCGGCCGGACTCGAACCGGCGACCGTCGGCACGTGGAGCTAGCGCTCTAGCCCACACGCTAACGAGACCGGCGCCTCGTAGGTTTAAGCAGCTTTATTCAACCCGTAAAATAGATTAGGGCCATCAAAAGCTGTAACTGTGACAAAATATTTTACTTATCGCAAAACGTAAATCCCACCGGCTAGCAACTATCTGACAATATTAATGGTCTAGACCTTTTGGTGGCGTTACAGTGACTACGATCGGAATTCCGGGCCACCATTCTTTTTTCAAATTCACTTCGCTTCTCGCAGAATCAAGGCACTGAAGGCAGTATTGTTTCAATTTCATGATGTTGTTGAATGTACTGAATGCCAAAAAATCTCACAGAACACTCAGACACTCTTAGTGCCCGTAATTCGTTTGGTACGAAATGCTCAGCTGAGAAATTATAGTATCATTACACTTATGGTGCACCTATGAAATACACTGATCAGCCAGAACATTGTGACCACCTACGTAATAGCCGGTATGTCCGCCATAGGCACGAATAACAGCGGCGACACGACTTGTTGTGGAAGTAATGAGGCCTTGGTAGATCTCAGGAGGGAGTTGGCACCACATCTGCACACATAAATCATCTAATACCGTAAAATCCGGGGAGTGATGAGCTCTGACACCACGATCAATCACATCCCAGATGAGTTCGATCGGGTTCATATCTGGCGAGTTGAGGGGCCAGCGCATTAATTGAAACTCGCCACTGTGTTCCTCGAACCACTCCATCATACTCCCGGCCTCTTGACATGGTGGATTATCTTGTTGAAAAATGGCACTGCCATTGGAAAATACGGTCGTCATGATGGGGTGTACGTGATCTGGTGCCTTGCGCGAGTGCCACTGGACCCATGGATGCCAGCCTGAATGTTCCCCAGAGCATAACTGAGTCGCCGCCAGCTTGTCTCCGTCCCGCAGTACAAGTGTCAGGAAGCTGTTCTCATGGAAAACGACGGATTAGCTATGTCCACACTTGTTCAACTTTTGGTCGTCAGAGGCATGCGTCATATTGCACGGGGGAGAGGCTCGAAAGGCATGCGTCAGGGGCATGCCCGAGATCCTCATTCCGTTCAACAAATCGGGAGGCACGGCGTATTGCAAGCGTTTCCAGTTGAAGTGGATTCTCGTGCGTCGCTCATTATAGTAAGGTTACGCAATATCGCGGCACTTTTGTGACGTTATTTCGTAGGTTTTTTGGTCATTCGTTTAAGTGACGTAATTATAATACAGTATTTAGTAATTTTTCGCACCATTTAAAATCAATTCAAGCTTATTTTAATTAACATTTTCATTGATTGATTGTTGTGAAAATTTTTGACAATGTAGGATTGATTGTTTTGCAGAGATTCTTGAACAAAAATTTGACGCAGGGCGCGTAATATTTAGTGTGCAGTTGTACAGTATATTCACGTAGGTAATATTTAATCTCGTTATCGTATGGATTCAAGCTTCATCATATATACTTAGTATAACAATAGACAGATTTAAGCAGCACTAAGTATCATATTATTCAGTAACAGTAAATAACATTTGTTGTAATAAGCAGTCAGATGCATTTACGAACATTCTGAATAAACAAATCATGTGTACAGACGCAGCCTGTCATCTATTTAAAAATTTCAGGAAGTTCAAATTATTCATTGGAATGGAATATTTTCTGTTAGACGATGTCAATTGTATGGTTACATCATGCCAGCTGCGAAAAGTGCAACATTTTTTTATGATGTCAAATATAGATTCAAATTTGTCAAACGTTGTTTAACATCAAGGGGCTTATACAATGAACAAGTAATCAACTCAATCAACATCTTGTTAACGCCTTATAATCTTAACTTACTTATTGCTATGCACGATTTTCTTGGATCAAGAACAGTTCGTTCTAATATGTTAGATATACACGCAAGGACGTATCCAGGATCAGAACTGGGGGGGTGGGGGGGGGGGGAGCGCAACATTTGAATTAGGTGGTGGGGAACTCGCATTTTTCGAGGAAGTGGGGTGGGGGACTGGAACATGCCAATTTCTTACAAAATAAAACTCAAACCTATTGAGAGAACTATTTTTCTTATTGATTCACATAATAATCCAAGGACCAACTATGCAGTTAATCACGATCGTAACTCAATTACAGTATTTTATGTAAACATAAATTGTCTCCGATTCTCAGAAAAATTTTCAATAACTTTATTTGTCAATATCTCACGGTGTACTTTCACGAAATTTCGATGCACACTCATCAGGCATAATCCAGTCAACCTTTCCTCTCCCATAGTGCTCCTGAGCCAGTTCTTCACTCGTCGAAGCGTACTGAAGGCAACTTGATTTTTCTTCTAAGGGGGGCAGCAGCCTCCCCCCCCCCCCTGTCCCTCGCAGGATACACCCATGTGTACACGGGTAGGAAATATGCAGCTTTCTTTCTTCCAGAAACCAAACTTATTGAAAGTGTGCTATACTCAGCAACATTTTCCAGATACATCTCGAGCTGAAAATGTTCATGTTATATCATTAGCAAGCAGTTATCTCGCCATGGTATACCGCCTGTCGGTGACATAAATACGAACTCATCTCGCATCCGGGAAGCATTCAAAGAATGTCTTCCAGGAATTCTCCGAAGTGGGGTGAAGCCACTGTCATTTGCGGTAATTCCGCGCCAAGTTCCGGGAATAGTAGTTCACTATCCAAACATCCTACTGGGCAGTAAAACCATGTACAATCCGGCTGTATACGAATGAAATTGTGCAAATATAAGTCCACAATCGTGTTTTTAACTTTGATTTCAGTTGGCTTCTGGAAAATTCGGAAAATGGAAGCAAGAGGGCCCACGGCTTTTTTAACCGTGAGCCTTGCTCTAACAGCCTATAATTGGAAATCCTTTTTGTCGATCCTTCATCCAAATTAACTTTATATGGTTTAGTTAGATGAGATGTCAAGCGAAAGGCATCCTAGGTAACCACCGGCATTTCGCTAATATAATATTGGATCATCCATCTCGCTGCGGCTACACCAGAACACTGGGGGGCATGCCTCATGAGGCGTGAATGTGGACACTAAAAGGCATGCCTCCTGAGGCGTGCTTTTAGGGCATGCCTCAAGAGGAACGGGCAAGAGGAAAAGGCAAGTTGAAAGGGAAGAGGCACAAGTGTGGACATAGCTATTTGCACTCCCCATCGGCACGATGAAGGTGTCGGGATTTATTAGACCATGCAATGCACTGCCACTGCGCCAACGTCCAGTGACGTAGTTGCCCATGTCGTAGTGTTAACATTGCACATGCATGGGTCATCGGCTACGGAGGCCCATCGTTAGAAGTGTTCGGTTCACTTATTGTTCAGATACACTTGTACTCTGCCCATTATTAAAGTTTGATGTTAGTTCCACCACAGTTCGCCGCCTGTCCTATTTTAGCAGTCTGTCCAGCCTACTACATCCGAAATTTGTAATGAGGGGTGGCCGCCCAACCTCTCGACGTTTGGACGTGGTTTTACCTTGGTTTCGCCACTTGTTGAAGACACTCACTACAGTACTCCTCGAGCACACGACAAGTCGTGCAGTTTCCGAAATGCTCGTGCCGACCCTCCGGGCCATCACAACCTGTCCTCGGTCAAACTCGTACAGATCGCGCACTTTCCCCATTCTAAACATCTACATCTACATCTATACTCTGCAAATCACATATACTGTGGGTGGCAGAGGGTGCTAAGCACCAATCCTAATTCTGCGCATTCCAATCCCGAACAGATCGAGGAAAGAAGGAATACATAAATGAATCAGTACGGCATCCTTATTTCTCTAATCTTATCTCTCCTGTCATTGCAACCTAAATAGGTTGACGGAAGAACTTTGCACCCGTAATTTAAAGATTTTCGCATATTATCCAGCAAATTCAAACGAAAACGACGTCGTCTGTCCGCCAAACAATCCCAGCCCAACCCACGAATCAGCTCTGTGACACTTACGTAATGACTGTAACTAGCAGTCACGAATCGAGCGGCTCTTCTCTGTACTTTCTCTAACGTGTCAATCAATCCCTTGCGATACGGAACCCAAATTCCACAACAGTATTCCAAATGCGGACGCACTAGTGTTTTGTACGCTATTTCCTTTGTATGAGCATTACAACTTCTCAAAATACGTCCTATGAATCGTAGTTTGGAATTAGCTTTGCCTACGACGGAAGTTATGTGCAAGTCTCATTTCATGTTGCTCTGTACTGTTACGCCTAGATACTTCAGGTAATCCACAGTGTCAACAACTGAATTGTTAACTTTGTACTCCTGAGCAAGCGGGGTCTTTTTATTACTTATGTGCATTGCCTTGCACTTTTTACAGTTAAGTGTAAGCTGCCATTCACGGCACCATTCCGAAATAACATCCAGATCGCGCTGAATTTCTAAGCAATCGTCGGAGCACCTCACTTCCCTATAAATAAGTGCATCATCAGCAAAAAATCGCATCCTGCAATTAACGTTGTCACCGAGATCGTTTATAAAAATTAACACGGATAGAGCCGTGCGTGTGTCTGACTAGCAGTCATTCCTCGTCAGGTGACGCTGCTATCGCCTGGACGGGTTTATATCGGTAGCAGGTAGGTAGTCATAATGTTCTGGCTGGTCAGTATATTATCACGTGTTACCCCTAAGCAAATTATGGCAATTTATAAAAGTTAATTTACGCATTGTTCTTGAACATTAGCGCAAATTTTGTGACTGGATCAGAGAATATCGGCAAACTGGGCTCAGAGCGCTTGTATGTCGCTGGTCAGTTTAATGAAAAAAAAAATCAAAATTTAAACTAAAACAGTAGTTAAGAAGAAAGACTTTCGATTTTGAAAGCAGCCATAAACCAAGAGAGTCTCCCAATGCCAATACGAAACAGATTTTTTTCACACCATTATTGATTCCATAGTGAGAATTATGTTTTCAAGATTTATATCTTTAAACCAACACTTTAAAAGACTTGGTTTTCTTTATGATCTAACGAAGTTAAAAAATATTCCAAAAGAGCATACATTAAAAAACTAAGAAGAATTACACAGAGCCGTGCCAGTATGTGATAGCAATGGCTTTCAATCTTAAGAATTATATGAAGAATTACGAACAATGATCCAAAAGTTACCTCATTAATTAAAGACGTGAAACAGCTGCTTTAGCACATAACAGAAAGTAACTTGAAAGAAATTTAACCAAATATTTATATTGTCATTCAAATTTTGTTAACCATGCCAGAAAGTACTTCCCCAGCTGAAAGGGACTTCTAAAAATTAAAATCAATAAAAATTCACTAATTACAATGGGACAAAGACTTTCAGCTTTGGCATTTTTAGCAGTTGAACAGATACAGATTCTAAGCAGGATTACGGAGTTCAGTAAAGCTAAGAGCAAGAAATTTCTGTTTAACTCTTTACTGTTAGCTGTTAATAAATAATGTTAGCTACGGTGAAGACGATTGCATTTTTGTTAGTAAAAATTTGACAGGTTAAAAATAAGAAACATTATTCTTTATAGATTCCGCCCTCTTGCACCACTAGATGGCCTCACAAAACATAACTTACCTATATCAAATTTAGTTCTTGCACCGCCAGTGATAGTGTTAGCTGGTTCAGTTCTCGTTTGTGAAGGAAATTTTCATCACTTGGCTACTGGACAGCATAGTAGGAAAGGTGATATGGCATAATTCCTAACTACCGTGTTGCTTAGCCAACTCCTGAACTAAATTCCCAAATCTCTCCCCGTTACTAAGAAAATGAGGACGTAGGTATCGTACGCATAGAAAATTTTTCTGCGATGGTGGCCTTTTCATGTCCTCAAAAATGACCATCGACTTACCCATATTTATGCAATTCAGCAGACGTTGACGGTAGAACGTTTACCCATACCGACGGAGGTGGGTGAGCGGTTAACGCTCTGCCCTCACATTTGGGACGACGCCGGTTCCAATCCCCGGATGGGCATCCAGATTTGGGTTTTCATGGTTTCCCCAAATAATCCAGGCGAATGCCGGGATGCTTCCTTCAAAAGGCCATGGCCGAATTCCTTCCCGCTCCATGTCCCCAGTCCCATCCCGTCTCTAATGACATCGACGTCGACGAGGCGTAAAGCCATAAGTAAAAAAAAAAGTTTACCCATAGGGACCAAGGGGCTCCCTCTGGAAAATTGTATTACCTATCGTTTTTCTTGTACTGTGTGCAGTCGGTTAAGCGTCTTCCATAAATGAAAAGACAATCTGTATCCCGTGTAAAGAATTTGTGTAATTTTTGGCCTCAATAGCATAGCATGTTCAGACGAATTAACTTTCTCATGTCCTTGAGGAAGGTAATATAATTCCTTTTATAGGCAGCATGTTTCAAGGCTAGAGTGTGAAAGCTCTCTCCTACCTAGACTTCTATAAAGCGCTTACTAAAACTTCATGAACCAATTATGGGCTAGCTACTTGCGCGTGAGAATTCGGTAAAGTTGCAGTTTTCCATCTGTAGTGTCGTGCCACGCATCGATTGTGGGGAAGCCGTATGGTGGAAGATTTATAGTTTGAATTGTAGTCTACAGGAGCTGTGTCGGAGAAACAACTGGGGATTCGTCGATCTTCGACCGATGTTAGCTGCCAGCTGGGACGCATTTGACAGTTCGGGCGTCCACTACACACCGAGAATGGCGATCAAGGTGGCTGCTAAAATATGGAACCGTCTTGATGTGAATTATTTTTTAGGAACACCGCGAGGCCCGAGGATCCCTCAGTTCAACGAAGAAGACGCGTCGTTAATCTAGATCTTGGTTCTGGAAGGGACGGCGTGAATAAATCGAAATTTACAGCTCCAAATACTTCACCCGTTTCCTTTCGGAGTGCAAATAGTAAAAATGCGAATTTAGACTCTACAGATTCAGATATTAAACCGCTAAGGATAATGGTCCTTAATTGTCGGAGTATTAGAGGGAAAGTAGCCGATTTCCACGCTGCAGTTGCGACTAACGATGTTGATATAATACTAGGAACCGAGAGCTGGTTGACGCCAGAGGTAGAATCTAGCGAAGTATTTGCTCCTCAATTCAATGTTTTTCGGAAAGACAGAACTACCTCAATGGGCGGAGGTGTGTTCGTGGCCGTTAATAAAAACATCAATTGCTCCGTAGTAAATGAAACGGAAAATTGTTGCGAGTTAATATGGGTGAAGGTAAAAATTGGCAGAAGTTTAAAGTTCATAATAGGATCATTTTACCGACCTCCGGAATCTGGATTAGATAACGCGGAATATTTTAGACAGTCACTTAATAGTATTTCTCAGAAATTTCAGGGACATACATTGATCATGGGAGGTGATTTTAATATACCCTCTGTTAACTGGGACACATTTACGTTCAGGTCAGGCGGAAGAGATAGGTTAATAACCAAAACGTTCCTGGAATCATTCGCGGAAAATTCTCTTGAACAGATGGTCGAAGAGCCAACGCGGAGCGTCAAAGATTCCTCGTCCATTTTGGATATTTTTCTTACTAACAATCCGGATATTGTAGATAAAGTTTGTATAGAAGACGGTATAAGTGATCACAAGGCGATTGTGGTAACTATGATGCGTCTATGGTCGATCATTTGGCGAAAAATTTTGAAACGTACACGCTTAATACAAATGTTGAGGAACTTTGGTTTAATTTAAAAGAAATAATATGGACCGGCTTAAATCAATTTGTTCCCAAGAAGTTTATTAAGGTTAGTAAGAACTTCCCGTGGTTCAATAGAGAAGTGAAACGTTTGCTCAGGAAGCAAAGGCGTTTACATGCGACGGTAAAGAAATCGGGGGACTCATCTGATCGCGTAAAATTAGTCCACTTGCGAGCGGACGTGCGTAAGGCATTGCGTGATGCGTTTAAAGAATTCCAAGCCAGAAATTTATCCGAGGATCTGATTACTAATCCAAAAAAGTTCTGGTCATATGTCAAATTAATAAGAGGCTCTCGTAAGGTCATGCCGTTGTTGATTAATGAAAATGGGGAATTATCAGAAACTAGCGTCGAGACAGCAGAAATTTTGAATAATGTATTTAAAAAAGCTTTCACGTCAGAAAACTCGGAGGAGATTCCGATATTTAACAATCGAACCAACGAAATTATGAATGATCTCGTTCTCGATGTCGAGGGAATAACTAAACTGCTTATGAATGTAAATCCCAATAAGGCTCCAGGACCAGACGGTATTCCTACAAGATTCTACTCTAGGTACCCAAAGGAAATGGCGCCGTATTTGATGAAATTATATACCGCCTCCTTGGATCAGGGAAAAATACCAGCCGAATGGAAGACCGCCATCGTAAGTCCAGTGTTCAAAGATGGGAATGTTAATGATCCTCAAAATTATAGGCCGATCTCGTTAACCTCAATATTTTGCAGGATTTTAGAACACATCATCTATTCAAATGTCATGCGGTTTTTGAATGAAGATGAGCTTTTAAACCCAAATCAACATGGATTCAGAAAAGGCCGATGCTGCGAAACACAACTTGCCCTCTTAATTCACGACTTGAGCCGTATTATAGAAGAGCAATCACAGGTTGATTTAGTTTTATTAGACTTCAAAAAAGCTTTCGTTACTGTGCCTCACACTAGGTTACATATGAAACTTCGCGGTTACGGTATATCTAGACAAATATGTGATTGGGTTGCAGACTTTTTGAAGGACAGAACACAGTGTGTAGTTCTGGGCGGTGAGCGTTCATCACTTGCCGAAGTGAGGTCCGGGGTTCCCAAGGAAGCGTGATAGGGCCTCTGTTGTTTCTCATATACATTAATGATTTGTGCGACATAATAAGGGGAATGAAAAGATTATTTGCCGATGATGCTATTATTTATCTTGAAATCACAACCCAGGACGACTGTGCTTTGTTACAAGATGATATTATGAAAATAATTGCGTGGTGTAAAGATTGGCAGTTGGAGTTAAACGCTAAAAAGTGCCAAGTCATGCGTGTAAGTAAAAAGGTGACACCAGTTAGCTTTGAATATATAATTAATGGCACTGTCCTTAGAACGGTAGATTCCGCTAAATAACTTGGGGTAACAATTCGTAATAATTTGTCGTGGAATGAGCATATCGAGAATGTAATTGGGAAAGCAAATCGTATGCTTCGATTTCTAGGTCGTAATTTAAAACAATGCACTACGGAAGTTAAATCGATTGCGTACAAGTCACTAGTGAGGCCTCACTTGGAATATTGTTGCTCTGTATGGGGTCCCCATCAAAAGGGATTAATGGAGGCATTAGAGATGGTCCAGAGAAGAGCCGCGCGATTCGTGACAGGTATATATAGTTGGAGGGAAAGCGTAAGTGCGATGTTGAAGGAGTTAGGTTGGGAAGAGCTGGAGCACCGAAGGCGTTGCTCTCGACGGAAGGTAATTGAAACTTTCTCGACTGACGTATTTCGGAATGACAGCAAACAAATATTGCTACCAGCAACATTCATATCTCGGAATGACCGCGAAAATAAGATAAGAGAAATCAGGGCCAGAACCGATTCATTTCTCTACTCATTTTTTCCACAAGCGATTAGGGAATGGAATAGAATGGATTTACCGGGCGAGTAAACACAAAATCGGACAGGAGTAGCTTCCGAAAAAACACTCCGGCCATCCTGATCTGGGTTTTCCATGGTTTCCCTACATCGCTCCAGGCGAATGCTGGGATGGTTCCTCACAATAGCCCATGGGCGCCACCTGCCATATCCCGTATATCCCTTCCAAACCATTACCCTTCCTGATAGGTGCAATGCACCCTCCGCCAAACACTTTTAGTGAATCGCGGAGTAATTGTAATAGTAATAGTGACGAATAGCCAAAGAAACATAGTCCCCACCCTCCTGGTCTATAGTCACGGAGCGCAATTCTAACCCGTAGCTCGGAGAGTTCATTCTCCGCTGTGTTGGAAGAAACATCTGGACTTCATATTTGAGTAAGAGGTACCGGCTAAATTGCATCCTGTCACTTTTTTTTTTTTTTTTTTTGTAACGTCCCTTTTTAACAACGTGGTCTTTTAGAGACGGGAAAGGATGGGGGCAAGGAATGGGAAGGAATTCGGCTATGGCCTTTTTGAAGGAAGCATCCCGGCATTCACCTGGAGTGATTTGGGGAAACCATGGAAAACCCAAATCTGGATGCCCGGACGGGGATTCGAACCGCCGTCCTCCCGAATGCGAGGCCAGAACGCTATCCGTTACACCACCACGCTCGGTGCATCCTGTCACCCTCTGTCGGCTGTGTAAAGATACTTCAAGTGACTTGATTTTCGTTAGTAACTTTAGTTAATTGAGACAGAGCTATTATTATGTAGTGTTCGCTGTATCCGCACGCCGGCTTTATTGGTCTACACGGGCAAACCGATCGGAGAACCGAGACGCGCACGATCAGAGTCCACGAGAAGAAACATCTGAGTCCAAAGAGCAGACCGAATGGAGAACCAAGACACGCACAATTTAAGTCCACGATGAGAGATACGGTGACAAGGCAACGAAACTTAGCTGCAGTAAATACTTTACTGGTTTAGACAGTGCAGCGCGGGACACTGCTGTCCCGTCGCGTGTGATTGGCTGACTCAGAGCCTCTGAAGTATAGTGGCACTAGTGCTGTTGTTGCCAGCGCCGGCTGTCCACCTCTATTTCCTCTTGCGGGCCTGCGAATGCGTCGTGCCAGGATACCAGAGTATTTTCATGATTTTCATATTTCTCTACAAACCCCTTTCCAGTGAATTTATCAAAATTGCTTAGTGTTTCATCTGTTATTTCACTTACTAATACTAAAATGCTTTCTAGTTATAAGTAATGTAGGAGTGTGGTATCTTCGATCACCTGATCATATATCTCAGGTACGGCTGATGTGTGGGTGACTGATCGAAGCGAACCTTGGTTTTGTTGCTGCGTTCCACTCGGTTAGTTACACCCGGTGGTTACTCTTCTTTTAGTGGAACGGCTGAAAATTTGTTGTTGATCATCAACTTTTAACGACTTTTCGTTTACTGACTTCCTTCAGAACTAGTTACTTTATTCGAAAATTACGCCTTGATAAAATCTGGGTCGTGGTTTCCCACATAGCTGGCTACCTCTGATCCACGTCTGCATTATATTCTCTTCTGAATTTACAAAGTGCAATATCAGCAAGATGGTACAGATAGCGGACTGATTAGATATTTTTATGGCTTTACGGCTCGTCTTTGTATAGATAATTCTAGCCGGGAGAGAAGTTGCGAGAAGGAATTTGGTTACGGCCTTTTGGAAGAACTATTCTGGCATTCGACTGGAGCGATTTCCATAAAGCGTGGAAAACCGAAATGAAAATGGCCGGACAGTGATATGAACCCACTTCCTTTCTAGTTCCAGGCTCGCGCGTTGACCGTTCACCCAAAAGGGTCGGTAAGTGTTGATAACTGCAGTGAGCTTGATGTAGCGTGTGGTGAGGCTTGTTGATTGTTCAAGAGTTTTGCATGAGCTTCGTGCAGGGACAATAAATTTGGCTGCTATGATAAAAATTATCGCAAGCTAATGATGTAATTTCTGATTGCTACACAGTCTGCGAATTCCCAGTAAGACTTATTTCTTGGGCTGATTGGGTAACGAACCTGAGGAATGATGAAAGACAGCCAAGAAAGATACAGAGGCCAAAGAAGTTAATTAAATAAAAATATTGGATGAGGAACCTTGGATAGACTTGTACGGGGTAGTGATTATTGTATGGCTACGTGGGGTTGTGACCTATCGGTGACTAACCTGCACCGCCTATTAATCTCTTCTGGCTTGAAAATCTACTTTCTTCATGATGGCTTAGATTTTTCATTTTTGACACCTAAAAATAACCTTTGAATTTCGGCTGCATGAGTTGAGTGGATCTCTTAACTCCTTAAGTTAATTAAAATAAAGCGTTTTTACGGATGAAACCATAATTTATTGCTCTTTACATTAATTCTGCGTTACATAACATTAGAATAAATGAATGTATGAACGCCATTCACTGGTGGCTAAGTCCTGAGATGCGAAATGTAACAGTGTGAATCTGATAAAAGGCTGGCAGTGAGCGATGCTATTCAGAGACTAGCGAGCAAGTGACGTCTTCGGTATATGGCAGCCAATTGAGAATGATTTCTACTACTACAGTACGGAGGAAACATAGATAACGTTACGCTGCTGGAAATTTCCCTGGAATCTGAACCGTTTCAAGGTTACAGCATTGAAACAGCGTACTGTTCACGTGAATAGCCCCTGTGTGTGAAAAATACGAGTAAGGCACTCAGGTCACATCCTGTTGTCGCTCTACAGCTCGTCTGCGTTAAATCTGACAGAATATTCCAGCTACTAATAAATCTAAATAATTACCCACACATACCGTAAAACGTGGAACAGGATTCGCAGCAGAAACATTATAATCTCCACATAAATCATCCGCGGGAAGGAATGTTACAAGTCTCTGAAACACGTTTCCACTGGGATCTGCATGTGAATTTCATCACAGATTCAGTGCACTATATTGGATCTATACTTTTATAATTAATACTTCACCAGCTTGGAAGTGAGTTATAGAACAAGGTTTTTTTTTAATAGTAATAGTTATACATGTTCATGTATTAATAAAAATTAATTTATGTTCTACAACAAAAACATAATATCTAACCTGTATTGGAGCAATCAATTATGCTTTAGACAGAAATTTACAACGAATTACTTGTTTCTTCATTGTGATCTTTGATTAATTTCGTAATCCTACATTCTAATGAAAGACTTGACTTATGTTTGTCCATCACGTTTTCAATTTTTTTACGGACTTCATTTCCTCTTTGAATGTTGGTTATGTTTTTTCGATATGTCGATTCAATCAATTAATTCTGCTCTGAAATAGAAATTTACATATTCAAGTAGTAATTGATTGTTTTTTCTCTATGATCCTTCAAACTATTAATATAGTTTTTGTTTTTAGTTTCTCAGTCAAAGGAAATGAATGTCTGTAGGTCAATTACTACAATTGGTTAGATTAGGGTTAGTTTACTAAAACATATGAAAACAAATTAAATTATTTCGATAAGGAATGAACCTTGAATGTATGAACAAATCATAAAAGTATATTAAAGAAAGCAGTAATTTAATTGTAGTTGAATTTTTTTTAAAAACGACTAATTTCTACTTCAACACGTGAATTTATGTATTATTCAAATCTGTCAACAGAGGGCCTTACGGGTATTTAGTAATATTAAACAGAATTTAGTAATGTTAAACAGAAATGTATAAAAAATTATGATTAACAGCAAATTATTTAATAGATTTTTTGGTGTTGGCGAAATGCCAATTCATAATGACAGTTCCCAAACGAACTATTCGTTTTTGCGGAATACAAACTATCCTGTGTTACCACCCAGACTAAATCCGTGCCAAATTTCATTTAAATATGTTGAGTATTTAAGGCATGATTGAGACAAATAATCCAAAGCTACATCCATCAAAATTTTCTCATTTGTAATGTTATTAAGATTAAGATTACGTTTTATCTCGTATTGGATAGTGACAAGAACCAAACGCAGCTCTCAGAGTGCTATCATTGGCAGTTTCTCCAAAAGGAAACTCATTTTTCTGGCTACACCTCGTGTTTTCCGTCATCATATATATTATTTCTATAAGGTATTTTTTTGTCACAAGCCTGTATCTGCCTTCATACTTAACCGAAATCAATGAATGAGGTGTCATTTTAAAGCTTATGGTCTTCACTTTGGTCACATCATAAATTAGGAAATGAAGTTTTCGGAATTCGACCCTTAAAGGGCGAAAATGTCAATATTTCTAAAATGCTGTTTTCTGTGTTACAAGTCATTTATCTCCCTGGATACATATCTGAAATCGTTATATGAAAAATAATTTTAAAGACTATGATCTCCGCTTTAGTGACGTCATATATTAAGACAGAAATTTTTCGGAATTCAACCCTTAAAGGGCAAAAGTACCAATATTTTTGAAATTCGTTTTTGTGTCACGAGTGATTCATCTCCCTTAATATCTAACCGATATAGATAAATGAGGTATCATATTAAATACTAAGGTCTCCACCGTGGTAACGTTATATTTTAAGAAAGAAATTTTTTGTAATTCGACCCTTAAAGGGCAAAAATGTTATTTTCTAAAATGCGTTTTTTGTATCTAGAACCATTTATCTCCCTGGATATCTAACCAAAATCGATAAATGAAGTAGAATTATGAGGAGTAATGTCTCAGCTTTGTGACATCATATTTTAAGAAAGAATGTTTTTGGAATTCAGCCCTTAAAAGGAAAAAGTATACATTTTTGTATAACGCATTTTTGTGTCACGAGCTATTTATCTCTCTTGATATCTAACCGATATAGGTAAATGAGATATCATATTAAAGACTAAGGTCTCCGCCGTAGTAAAATTATATTTTAAGAAAGGAATTTTTTGTAATTCTACCCTTAACGGCAAAAATGTTGTTTT
This sequence comes from Vandiemenella viatica, assembly GCA_031002005.1. NCBI lineage: Eukaryota > Metazoa > Arthropoda > Insecta > Orthoptera > Morabidae > Vandiemenella > Vandiemenella viatica. The sequence goes on along the minus strand of JARYHS010013631.1, from coordinate 161,681,425 downwards.
TTTTGTATCTAGAACCATTTATCTCCCAGGATATCTAACCAAAATCGATAAATGAAGTAGAATTATGAGGAGTAATGTCTCAGCTTTGTGACATCATATTTTAAGGAAGATTGTTTTTGGAATTCAACCCTTAAAGGGAAAAAGTATAATTTTTTTATAGCGCATTTTTGTGTCACGAGCGATTTTTCTCCCTTAATATCTAACCGATATAGATAAATGAGGTAACATATTAAAAAATAATGTCTCCGCCGTGGTAAAATTATATTTCAAAAAAGGAATTTTTCCTAATTCGACCCTTAAAGGGCAAAAATGTTAATTTTTCTAAAATGCGTTTTTTGTATATCGAGCCAGTTATCTCACTGGATATCTAACCAAAATCGATGAATGAAGTAGGAGTATGAAGAGTGACATCATATTCAACCTCACTATTCATCGCATATTATTCGCGAAATTTTCGCACGGGTCGTCTAGTTGTAAAAAAATTTTCGTTGGTCAAGTATTAACGCCTCCAGTGTTTCCAAGTAGTTTCTCCTCGCTTAGAGCACAAAATATCCGGCGATGCAAAACAGCTGGCCGCTCAAACAGTCACGTGTGCAGTGTTCATTACACCGCGCTGGCGCTAAACAAATTGACTCTGGCGATAATGAATTTCATCAAGGGCTATATTGTCCGTGTTTGACCTATCACAGAGGTATTACACAGGGTGCGCTTCAAAGCGGAATTAACGGCGTCGGAGCCACAATACAATACAACGCAATCAATACAACACTCCGCGTGTCACACTGTCAGGTCAACGGAAAAATAACTAATTAACCGGGAATTCTTCTACAGGGTGTTACAAAAAGGTACGGCCAAACTGTCAGGAAACATTCCTCACACACAAACAAAGAAAATATGTTATGTGGACATGTGTCCGGAAACGCTTACTATCCATGTTAGAGCTCATTTTATTACTTCTCTTCAAATCACATTTAACATGGAATAGAAACACACAGCAACAGAACGTACCAGCGTGACTTCAAACACTTTGTTACAGGAAATGTTCAAAATGTCCTCCGTTAGCGAGGATACATGCATCCACCCTCCGTCGCATGGCATCCCTGATGCGCTGATGCATCCCTGGAGAATGGCGTATTGTATCACAGCCGTCCACAATACGAGCACGAAGAGTCTCTACATTTGCTACCGGGGTTGCGTAGACAAGGGCTTTCAAATGCCCCCATAAATGGAAGTCAAGAGGGTTGAGGTCAGGAGAGCGTACTAACATACTAACGAAACTAAAATGAGCTCTAACATGGAAAGTAAGCGTTTCCGGACACATGTCCACATAACATATTTTCTTTGTTTGTGTGTGAGGAATGTTTCCTGAAAGTTTGGCCGTACCTTTTTGTAACACCCTGTATACAACGCATTTTGTTTATCACGGTGTCGTCAGAATGCTTATTTATAAAGTTACTGGCTTCTAGGCCCGTCAAAAACGACGGGTGAACGCAGAGTTCTGGAAATTGGGTACTTCACCAAATTTGGGAAAGAAGTCAGTATTTGTCCGTATTCTAGCTATGCATATACAACAACCAATAAAATATTATTTCTTGAAAAAAAGAAAAAGTCTAAAATTCTGTTCTTTTATATGTTGATTTGGTTATTTTCACCAAAACGCTCGTAGCTGACATGTCGTCTCTTGTGACGTCAGGCCTCAGTACGCGCCGCTGTAAACAAAGCAGCGGTTAGCTTATTTTGTTGATAAAATGGGTTCTACAGTTTAAAAGTATCTCAGTCTGTAAATATACCAATTAAAACACCAAGAAAACTGTTTAGTGACGTTCCAAACAAGGAAAATATGGGGTAAATGTCTAAAACATGCAGGGAGGGACGCAGCTTGTTTGTCCATAAAATTATTACGAAGAGCACTTTGATGTAAGTTTTTACTTCATATTTTATCATGGTCAAATAAACTGTGTACATTAATATCTTTTCTGTCACAAACGTAAATGTATATCGATAAATGAATTATTACTTTCGAAGTTGCTCCCATAAACAAAGCGTTTATAACCTGTTGAAATTAGTCGGAGATCGTCTCTGTGGTGTGATTTAGATGAAAAGAAGTACATAACTCATCTAGCAAATTATTCATTCTTTCCAAAATATGTCCGTAATTTTCGTAACGTCACTACTGTTAAGAGTGCGCTGTGGATTACTATTTATTATTTTCAAATAGTCTATGGCTAATACAAATACAGTTACATTTTGATAGGTTTTATTACACTTTATCATCACAATTAATATAATATAATCTGCATATTGGTGTATTGTCACAAGGAATGTTTGTTTTTAGTTCATTCTCTACTTATGTGAACAGCAGTTAAGCAATATTTTCAACTTCACTACTACCTCTGCTAACATTCGTCCTATAAAAGGATAGTTAGCTTATAATTACATTTTTTTTCTAGACTATACAAATATCTGAAATCTATCTTCTAAAGTAGTGCTTCCCGACCGGGGCTGCATCGCCCACCGGTGGACGTTAAAGAGATCATGAGGGGGGGGGGGGCGTTTCTGGGGGACGTTGAAGACCAACCTCTGCTTTCAGTATTATATACGTCTTTAAAGGCTGCATAAAAAAGTTTTTAATTGCATTCCTATGATCATATGTAGCTAAAAGAGGATTTAGTGTAGTCAGCATTTTGTTAGCTAAGAAAAGAAACAGCGTTTCAAGATTCCTAATTACAAATAAGGCACCAAATATCGAAAAATTAGTGTTATTACAACAAACTCAGCCCAATAATTACCGAGGGTGGTGGGTGAACGGTAACGCTGTGGCATCGCGTTCGGGAGGACGTGGGCTCGAATCCCCGTCCTGGCGTCCAGACATGCCCACATTCCTTCCCGCTCCTAGTTCCCGTCCTTTTCCGCCTCTAATGACTTCGACGTCGACGAGGTGTAAGGTTATAAGCAACAAAAAGCCCTAGTGTTAATCATATCTTTAATCAACCCGTAAACAATACGTCAATATTATTTATATCTTTTAATAGATTAATTTTAGTAATATGTCCTTGTTTTTTATTTCTTTATTTGTTTAGGGTGTATAACTGCAACTTATGCTTGTCCGCTTGTGACATACCCCTGTTCTATCAGCTGTCCTAGCCCGTTACCAACAGGTGACGCGCAACAAGTGGACGACCAGGCTGTTCGCTTCCACATGAATCGATGTCATAGTGTTTATCATACGCGATGTTAGTTCAAGTCATAAGATCGCATAGTTTATAGTCCAGAAAACGCAGACCAATTTCTCTCTAGATGTAGACATTTTTCACAACTTCGACGCAACTGCGATCACTTCTTTAACGGCTTGTTTAGCTCGTTGGGAAATCTCTGATGCTAAAGTTGTACCACTGGGAAAAGTAAAAAAATAACTATAGCTCGCTCAGTTAACAGAGGCGGTTCAAGGTCACCATGCTGCCCCCACTCCGCTGCCCTTACCCCTACATGCGAAGGGGGAAGAGTGACCATTAAAAAAAAATTCCCATTTGCCTACCTGGAAACTACAGTTTACTAGGGAGAGTAGACAACAGGAGGGGTTGGAGAGGTAATGATCGGGGCAAGAGTCGTCAATTGTGGTTGAAAAGCGTATGGATGCACGGTCTAGTGAGTATGAAAGACCAAATACAATCTTACAGTTTTTTCCTGGAAATGTCTAATGAACAAGAGCGTAGAATACATGGAAGCGCACATGTGTCGACTTTTCCAGCAGATAAATTTGCAACACAGAAAGGAACATCCTGACCGTATCAGTCAGTTATTCCACACGGGAAATCAAAATAGTAGAATTAGCTTCTCAACTGTTTTCACGTGAGGTATGGTCATTTGAACTGTCACACAAGCGAATATTCCATTTTTGCATTCCATGACAACTTCACTGCACCTTTCCGTCAACTGCCGGTGAATGTAGACTGGTTACATTTCATGCAGTTTGATAAAACAGATACACCATTTTATTGCGTTGTGTACGACGCCTTGTCAAAAACGCTAGAAACTCCGGATCACTCATTATCAATGGCTTCCCTCGTCTTTCTAGAACATATTCCAAGATCTTATGAGCTCCTATTCCCTACAATTTTTTGTAGGGAAAATTGGAAATGTTTAGAATTTGTATGAGGGGCCCCATGTAAGCATCGCGATAGATTAAGGGAAATATTGTCAGGTTGAGAAATTTTCAGATTACCCATAACGATACACGGGTGTCTTCGTCCTTTCAGTCAGATAAATGTTTTCATTCACTGCTAATGACTCACTGCGCATCTCAATAAGCTTCACTTATAACTGGAGTCCACTGTTTACGAATCGCAGAATTTGGTGCGATTGTGTAACTATCCGAGATCAGAAATACGCATACACTTAGCCTAAACTTTGTGGCAACGTGCATTTCTATCGAAGACCAAATCATTCTAATTTCACGGTTTCCATTGTGCGGCTGATAACTTGACGCGTATTCAAATATCGAACGCTATCTCGATAAGCCTTCTGATGTATGCGTACTCCACTCGATCCGTTGTTTGTGTTTCGTTATGTAAGTTTTCTGAACCGTTTATTTATTGGTGTCGGCGACAGTACTTCAGAGTTTAATCAGCTACACGATAAGCAATTTTTTGAACCACGGGTTGTTATATCTGCGAAATAAATTTTCTCATGACTGCATAAACAGAATATATGTTAGCGATTGCAAAAAGAAATATCATCAAACTACATTTTAATTTGTCTTGATATTTCTATACCTACAAATATTTCACGTTGAATTTCTACTAAAGAAAAAGGTGAGTACATGAATGATACAATCAACAGTTATACAATTACACCGAAAGAAGTGAAACGTAGCAGGAAAACACAACTAACTTTTATGAACACATTTCAACTACAAATTAAATCAGTTGACTGATCGTCCTCTCTGATATTGTAAGTGATAAAACGTATACAGGAACTTGGAATAATCTATATATATAAAGATGAATGTATGTATGTATGTATGTATGTATGTATGTATGTATGTATGTATGTATGTATGTTTGTTTGTTTGTTTGTTCTTCACACAAATCCACAGTTTTTATCTGATCTCCATGAAACGGTGCACACTTATCCTTTGAAGCAAGGAGAAAAATACTGTCTACATTTGGTGTATAAATAATATATATTGTCTTATAATTTCGAAATATTACTGAACGGTGATAGACAGACGCGTTGGATATGGAGGTCTCTCTACTGTTTTTCCTTGTAGCTGTCATGTAGCTCAGTGGCTAAAGCGCTGGCTTACTAATGTTTGGGTCGTGGTCTCCGGTTCAGATCTCCATGGAGGCTAAGATTTTTAAAAATTGTTTTTGATCGTAAGAGTCACGCCTGGGCCGTCGGTTATTCGGATTGAATGTTAAACTGTAGGTATTACAAAGTTAAGGGTGCAATGCGAGGCAAATCGTAGGTAGTCTTGCAATGCTGTAGGTATACACTTTTTTACGTTATAATGATCCCTCAGGGGTTGTTCGCAGTCAGTGTGTGTGTGTGAACCGCAGTAATAATACTATAAATACGGAAGTAAGTCTCTGTCTTTTTGTTACGTTTTGACGACTAAATGGCTGTATAGATATTGATGGAATTTGACAAGAAAATCTGTAGGAAGGCCACAGGACATTTATTCCAGTATGATTAACAGTTGTAGTCACGAAATTTTGAGACCTTATCGAATGGTGACAGGAATATGTTGGTAATTGATTCTCTTCAAGAGACAGGTTCGACGGTAGAATGATATAGTAATAGCTTTCCTGTCATATTGTGCCGACTCGGTGTTGTTTGGGACCAATCCTTCGTTATCAACAACTTTCTAGATTCATTTCTGGCAAAAAAAAAAAAAAAAAAAATCCTTAATCCACGCGTACGAAGTTGCGGGTACGAACTAGTAGGAAATAATATCAGCGCATGAAGTTTCTAGAAAAAGGCCCCTCTATAAGTGAAAATATTGAATTTCGTATGGTTTCCCTGTTGGAAAGAAGAAGAAATTTAAAATTTGTTTTTGATTTTAGGAGATATTTTTTTCTTTAATTAGGTGTTTAGAAAATTTATCAGAATTTAGCTAATCTGTAAATAAACATCTAACTACATTCTGAAATCTATTTCTTCTTACTATATCTGTTTTAAGCCTTGATTGAAACTAAAATCAAATTCATCAATATATAATTGGAAAAATTCATGTGACTAGAAGAAACTATATAGTACGAATACATCTCCTAAACGATTCTTAGTTCAATAACTTATTTATTGAAAATATTAAGCGAATTCATCTTCAGCGTATTCATATTGGAAATAGATATTAAATAAATTCAAAACAACTCCAGAAAGCACCAGAAATAAGCTCTTCAGACTTAATTGTTTCTAAAGTCCTTTTTTGAGAGAGATTACAATTATAGCAGACGTTGTATAAAAAAGTTTAAGATTGCAGGTATTAGACTTTTCTTCCTTTGTTTCAAAATAATCATCTTAATTAGTCACGAAATTATTTTCCCTTTTGCTTTCGTTACGTCTCTTAAGGGACGTCCATTTGTATTGTTTTCTGCTGTAATTTTTGCCCTTTCACTTTCTCTCCTTCTTTGAGCCTCGTATTTCTATGCAGCTCCATTTTATCATCCATATCACGGTAAGTTTTTTGTATGTTCGGGGCGTCCTTAGTTTACGAAAACAAACTACGTAGTGCGAATAAAAGTACTAAACGCTTTTTAGTTTAATAACTTATTTATTGAAAACATCCCAACCAAAATTTTTTATGATACACAGATCACAAACAGACAGCTACTAATGTCGCTGACTGAATCCCAGTAACATAGCTCACATATCTCTGTTTGTGTTGAGGATGAATTATCTAAGAAGTCGGATAGTAAAACGCGATGCTGGTCCATTCATGCCTATAATTAATAGAGATGGTTCGAGGTTAGTATGTTCTATCTTCTTAACCCTATATACAGGGTGTCCAGAAAAGGACTCCCTGATTTCAAAATTAAATATCTCGAAAACAAAGATCGATAGAGGAATGCAGTAAACGGTATGTTTATTGTGACAGCTGTAAGAAGTGTATACAGCAGTGTGAAATAATAGTTACAAAAGCTGCTAACAGATGGCGTTGTACGCTCATATCAGCATACATAAGTAAATAATCGTATTAAAACAATCTTTGCAAACAATCACATCACAATGTTTTCAAAATGTTCACCATTGGCACGTTTCAATGGTGGAACTGATTGCCCTGAGCTTCGAATCACTATTTAGGCATTACGTATGGCGATTACAGCGCCATCTGTTAGCAGCTTTTGTAACTATTATTTCACACTGCTGTATACACTTCTTACAGCTGTCACAATAAACATACCGTTTACTACATTCCTCTATCGATCTTTGTTTTCGAGATATTTAATTTTGAAATCAGGGAGTCCTTTTCTGTGCACCCTGTATGAAGGGGAAATATGTCACACACTCCCCTGGACACAAACTCATCAATCTGACAAAGAAACTCCCCTAAAAGTGTCGTATGCAGTCACCCTGTAAACAGTGCAGGAGAGTTTTAAATTCATCCAAGCCGTTTGGTACACAATCCGATGATTAGGAACCGCCGAGAATGGTGAGTGAACGGTAACGTTCTGGCCCACATTTGGGAAGACGTGGCTTCAAATCCCCGTTCGGCCATTCAGATTTGGATTTTTCATTGTTTCCCCAAATCATTCCAGGCGAATGCCGAGATAGTTCCTTCAAAATTTCATGGCCGAATTCCCTCCCATTCTTTGATCTTACTTCTACATCTACATATATACTCTGCAATTCACAAAATTGTGGGTGGCAGAGGGTGCTCAGCACCAAAGCTAATCTCTTTGCTGTGCATTCCAATCCCTAATGGATAATTTCTAACAAGGTTCCGTTTTTGGTATAATATATCTCGGTAGGCTGGTTGAAGGCATTTGGTTGTTGCACTGCATCAGGCTGTATGTTGCGGGTGATTTGAGCGTCCTCCCAGGGCAGGGTGCAGGTTTAAGGGGTTTCGATCAGACTGGCTGGGGTCGCAGGATGCTGGTTACTCGTAATAATTGGAGACATGGGACGATTGTATGTAAACAAATGCTGTCTTAAATTTGTAGATGAGTTTTATTTAGTAAAACGAGAGTTTTTATAGGACTTTTGTCCTTTTGACCGGGCATATCTATTGATGAGGTTTTGTTGAATATTTTGCTGAGCAGAGCTTGAAGATTCTGGCTGGACAGAGAGCATACTTTCTGTTGGTGGGTGTAGAGATCTAGGAGGATCTGCAGCGGTATTTTCATAACTGTGTAGCAACGGGAGCTCAAGCACACTGGAGGTATGTTTGTATGGGTCCCCACTGGGAGCTGATGGTGCCTGTGCGACTTGGCGTGCCGCGTCTGGGGTCGGTAGTTGTTGTGGTGTTATGGTCAGATGCTGCGTCTGTAGTACTGGCTGTTGTAGTTGTGCCTGCAGTCGAGGTGATATTGACTGTTGTGTTGAGTATAGAGTATGCAGACAGTGCTGTAGTCGTGCTGATAGAGGCGGAAATTCCGTGTGACTATTTAATTGTGGTGTAGAAGAGGCCACCTGAGCATAGCCACGAAATTGTTGTTCTCTGCCAGGAAAAGTAGCGTTTGTTCTGGCTTGTTTTGCTTCCCGGTGTTTGAAGATATACTGGGCAATTCCTGTCTGTAGCATGATGTTGGCCACGACAGAGGGCGCAGCATATAGTTGAGAGATTATTACAGTTTCCACGTGCCGAAGGCCGCCGGTTCGAATCCGGCCGCGGGCATGGATGTTAAGTGTTGTGTGTCTGTGTGAATGTCCTGTGCGTCCTGTGGCGTCCATACATTGGAAAAAATTCACATTGAGCTGGCTGTATGGCCTCCGTTGCCGAATGCCATTTAAAAAAAAGAAAAAAAGAAAAGAATTATTACAGTTGACCGCCAAGTGGGGGCCAGCACATCTACTGCATCGTGGTTCACGAGATTTACATTGGCCTTGACGGTGGCCCAGCCGTAAACAAACAGCACACTGGATAACGGGGGAAACGTATGGTTCCACGGCACAGCGGGTTCCGAGTATCGTTACATGGGTCGGTAGGCTCTGAGATCGGAAGGATACCAAACAGACGGGTATGGGCATTACAAGATCTCGGTTCGACTGACTCCTTTTGGTGAAGCGTTTAATACGCACCACTGGGACAGGGGAGACTATTTCTTGTACAAGTTCTTCCTCACTCAGGGAGGTGTCCACATTCCTTATAATTCCCTGTTTGTGGATCAAGAAGTTAGGGATGTATACTTCTAAGTTTTTTGTTTTGAAGATTTCTAGTTGTACTATTGAATTGGCGACACCTGCAGTGCTAGCTTCAATTATAAGACGGTTTTTCCCCATGGAGGTGATGTTGATAATGTCCCCTTTTTATCGTGTTATTATGCTGGAAAATTAATTTACCTATTGCCATTGGGTGTAAGTTTCCGACATTCCTATCCAGGCTCTCTACGAAAATATAGTACGGACCACTGTCTGTAGGGTTGTATCTATTGTCTTTGCTTCTGTAAGTTGGAGCTATCGAATCAAATTGCGAGTGGTTAGGACTGGGTTGGTCTAACCCCGTGGCTGGGGATAGATTAACCTCGATGGACCTTGTTGTATCGAGCATATCTACTTCTTCCGTCTGTTCTGTTAGTTGTGGGACTACCTTGGTCTGCCCAATATCTGGTCTCTGCACACATCTACGTTTCACTGGTTGGTTTTACTCACCCGTAATTGTAGGATTGTCGCCTCTCCGAGCCATGTGATGAATGGCTGCGCCTAGAGGTAAGTGCGGGTCCTGTTGTGGGACGCCTCCCGGCACAGTTTCCATCTCCAAATACTGCCTCTGTTGTGGATGATGTTGATGTTGCTGTTGCTGTTGCTGCTGTAACTGATGCTGTTGATGCTGCTGCCGTTGCTGCTGTAACTGCTGCTGTTGATGCTGCTGCTGATGTTGTTGTAGTTGCTGCTGCTGTTGGCGCTGCTGATGTTGTTGCTGTAAATGTTGGAGTTGTTGATAGCGTTGCTGCTCTTCTTCTGAGGTGTGAGAGGTAAATAGCTGCTCGTTTGCTGATTTTGCTGCTTGAGTACGTGGCATATCACTGGTGGTATAGATCCCTGATTGTGAGACTGGAATTGGGATGTTTGTGTATCACGTTTCTAAAGCCGTCTTTATAGTCTGTCCCGTATCCGGCGGGTCAGCCATCATTTAGTTGTCCCAAGAAATATTTTGGTAGTATACTAATTATATCACTCGGAAGACTCAGAATTAATGTATTATAAAATAATATAAACACTCTCGCGAACTCGAAAACTTCCGGACGAGCTGATCGCGCACACGATGAGAGAGCCCGATACACAACCTTCCCGGTCGGCTGCTACGAGGATTGCGCCTGTATGACTTAAAGAGCACAACTTTTCAGTAGCCAAAGCTTGCGAATAATTACCTACTCTCCATTGTGTTCTGTTACAAGTTTTGATGCAATTTAGTTCAGAGTAATACGTCTGTCTTCTTTAATGCTATCATCAAAGCACTCTGTTCTAGAGGAAGCAGTAGTTGGTTGACCGCTATGAGGATGATCTTGGATATTTGAAATGATCCATCTCCTAACACTATTAACACACATCGCAATAGGAACGTTGTGCCATGCGGCGAATTTTGGTGGCGGTTAATTTTCTCTTTAACCAAGAATTTATAGAGGACGCATTGTTGATCGAAACATCACATGGTCCATTTTGTATCTACGACTTATTGTCACATGGTAGAAGTTAATGTTGTAAAAATCATTCAACTTATTATAAACAAATCTGCAGAGTAAGATAAAGCTTTTGATTTATATATATTTACAAGATTTGGAAACAAATGTGAGATAAAGCGGAATAAATTAAACATTTGGATAGGAGAACAACCACCGCTTACCACAATTGAAGGCTGCCGCAGCGTTGACACATATGGTACACACAATGAGCGTTGGAATTTTCGGGTTTTTTCCCTTCGTCTTACAACGCTCGATGTGTCCTATCCAAACATAAATGGCCTTTGAATTGCAAAAAATAAAAATAAAAAAATGTAGCCCATTACTCTCCAACTGCACCTTCATAAAATGTTGGCCATATCAGTGCTATGAATCTTCACTCAGCTGCACAAGCCAGTTCGTGATAAAGCACTGTGAGCCGGATGAAGTGGCTTCTTTTCAGCTGACTGGTCACAATGGATGAAAGATGGGCCCACACCTACGTGACCTTTGAACAAAAGAGATGAGAAACACATCCACTCGCGGCCCCAAAGACTGCAAGAGCTCAAAGGTCGGCACTTATAGTGGTGCCGTCTGTTTTCTGGAGCTGTGTGCGAATCATGGCTGACTACCTCCCACAAGGTCAAATGGTCACTTGTTTCTGTTACGGCTCTCTCTTTTATTCCTTAAATAATTCAGTGCGAACAGGCGAGGAGTGTTCACAAAGGTAGTGTTTAAAAAGATCGATACCACTGCATTTTTTTTTCGAAAGTAGATTCTAAATTTTGCTACAGACAACATTTAAAAAGGCTTTTAAATATCAACCATAGTCTTCCATTGATTATTTCCTTTTTTCGTTGGAGAGTTTTCATCTCTTAGACGAGAAAATCATTAGCGCCGGGAGAGAGGAGGCAAGGAAAACTAAGGAAATCGATGATGTCCTTTTTGAAGAAATCATAGCGACATTCTTTATGTGAGGACATACATCCAAAATACACATAAAAAACAAAAGCACCAAAAACTAAAAAATCTCAGACAAAAACTTCCACACACGCAGAAAGTATCCTTTATTACTCAATTCGGAGGTTGGTTTTCTTACTGTTTCCTACTGTCAATGTTTGGGAATACTTTCCTTAACATAACTTAACTTAGTCCACAACCCGAAGGTTGGTTGGATCCACCCGAAGGAGACATACTAAGCCATTGTGTCAGAGGTAGGACGGCCACTAGGACCTAGCGTTTAACGTGGAATCCGAACCACGGAGCGGCTTGGCGTAGCTCATATGATCAAACACAACTCTCAAAATTCCTGCGGCTGAAAGCAATCGTCTTAACCACTGAGCTACCAGGACGCCCTTCCTTAGCATATATTCCGGTAATTTACATCAGAATCTGACTCCTTTACACCTAAAACTCAGGTGCAAGTTCAAGGTTATCTCTATATTTTCATCAATTAATCCCAATTCTTTTTCCGAAATCTATCCATGCACCGTCTCCACTTCTAGGAGTTTAATTCCCAGCCTCCAATGTTTCTATGTCTCTCAACCCAACTGCTTCATCATATTATTCACTGGTTGGGTTACACGTAATTTTTACAAACAGATCTTGTTTTGGTCTGCAACGTAATTAAGAAATCCTAGAGAGAATAATAATTGTCCAATAACAATCACATCTCCTTTCCACTATAGTTATTAGACGTGTCACAGATTTAGCCATTCTTGAATGTGCCTCCCCAATTCTTCACTATCTTAACGGTATCATCATCATTTCCATCCAGCACCACATCTCTAAGACTAAAAACTTTCCTTTCACCTTTTCATACGATTCTACATACAATGAAGTGACAAAAGTAATGCGATACCTCCTAATAACATGTGTAACACACTTCTGCCCGGAAAAATGCAACAATTCGACTAAATGAATCTTCTGAAAATCCCTGAAGACATATTTAACCATGCTTCCTATACAAGTCCATAATTGTGTAAGTATTACAAGTACCAGTCTGGAGTTCTATCTGTCCAAATCAGTCACTGGGATTGTCCAAGAAGTTTCTCAAATCAGTCGCGAACGATTTTGACCCGGTGACATGGTGGTTTGTTGTCCTGGAAAAGTCCATCGATGTTCCGGAACATGAAGGCAATGAATGGCAGCAAACGATCTCCAAGCAGCTGCAGGTAACCATTTCCAGTCAATGGTCGATTCAGTGTGACCAGAAGTACCAGTCTATGCCATGTAAACACAGGATGGAGCTCATACTCGTACCAGCTTACACAGTGCCATACTGACAACTTGGGTCCATGGCGTTGTGGGATCTTCGCCACACTGGAACGCTACCATCAGCTATTACCAACTGAAGTCGCGTCGAAACCTTTTTCCAGCCATCTAAGATCCAACCGTTATGTTCACAAGTCCCAGAAGAGGCTCTGCAATCGATGGCGATTTGTTAGCAGAGGCAGTCGCGTCGGTCTTCTGCTGCCATATCCCATCAACACCAAATTTCACTGCACTGTCCGCAGGGACACGTATGCCGTACGTCCCACATTGTGTTGCTGTTATTTGACGCAGTGTTGCCTGTCTTTTTGTAATGACACCTCGATGCACACGTCGCTCGTCCTGGTCATTAATCAGACGTTGTCGGTCGCTGAGTTTTCAATGGTCGGAGGTAATGCAAGAAAGGGCATATTCAAGATACACTCTTAACACTGTGGATCGATGAATGTTAAATTCAAGAAAAATTTCCGAAATGGAATATTCCTTGCGCCTAGCACCAGCTGCAATTCCCCGTTCAAAGTCTGTTAAAGGTCGGGCCACACTAGACTGAGCCGAGCCCGCACCGCGTCCGAGCCAACACTCGGCCGTGTGTCGGCTCGGCCCTCTCGCGTAAACACTGGTCCGTAGTTCGGCAGTGCGACGGACGGGTTCCTTCGCTGCCTTTAGTCTCCTTTAACGTAAACACTTCGTTGTTTCACGGAATTAATGTTAAAAAATTACCTTAAGAGAGTGATTTGGGGATCGTAGCTGCGGCTACCATCCCGTACATTATTATAGAGTACTGTAGTTTATTTTGCATAGGCGTACTTTATAATCTACAAAAGTAATAAGGTATATTAAAATACTTATTTTGACTGACTCCTATTATCGCTTCACTGTTTGATCTCTAATGCACAAAAATAGTGTCCCAACGCAGTTGTAAAAAATTATCCTCACAGTGTACTGAATTGAAAGATTCTCGTGTATCTCTTCATAGATACAATGAAATGTCAAGCATCTCTAACTTCACATTTAACGTGTTTATTTTGGTTTGCTATTACTTTCGATTCACTGAATATTTTTTGAACAAAAAAGAATAAAATTATTAAACATTTTAATTTAAATACAGATTCTGTAAATTAATAATAATTTCATGTGATCTAAAAATTCCAGTCACAGAGTTTCTTATCAGCAGCGTAGTACATCTCTATTGTTCTCAGTTAGTATGAAAATGATACCTACAGATTAACGTGAAATTCGAACAACGGTACGTCCTAGCATCTTAGCATTAACAAATCAAAGCTTTGCCAGAGGTCAAGGTTAAGACCAATAAAAATTACAGCTGAGACAGGTATTTGAACCAGGGACTTCTAGTACCCTAATCGTACGCCGTTACCATCTGAATCAAGAGACAAATCTGGATGTAATCAAAAATAAATATTCAAACATAATAAACGTACTTTTTTCAGTATAATTTACTTTTGTTATTCCAAAACACAAATGTACTTTTATATGATTGAATACACATCTTTCAGTAGTTCTAGATTCAGATGCTTGGGGCGAGTGATTTGGGTATGGAAGGTCCCCGGTTCAAAATCCGGGTCTCGGATTCAATTTTTACAGGCTTTAAAATCGACCTACACCTTCGGCAAAGCTTTAATTTGTTAATGCGAAGATGCAGGGACTCTACCTACATTTTACGTACATTTGATGAACCTGAAGTGAGGCTGAAAAAAAGGGACACTTTTCTAAAGCAATCAGTAACGCTAAAACAATATATAGTCGTGAAGGACCGGAAATTTCGGAACTCTTTCTATACACTTCTCCATATCGACTAGTCCGACAGCAGCCCGACACCGGCCCGCACCGTCAGAAAGTAAACCAAACTAATCACAGCCAACACACGGCCGAGTGTCGGCCGACACGCGGTGTCTTCTGAACTCACTTCAATCCAGTGAGCGACAACAATAAGAAAAGTGACGGTGCGGTGCGGTGCGGGCTCGGCTCGGTCTAGTGTGGCCCGGTCGTGCGACCATGATCACTTCAGAAAACCTTTCGCACGACTCACTAGAGTACAAATGAAAGCCCCGGTACTGCACGGTATATTTATAATTTTTTCCGTTGCGCTACAAGCATATGGATATTTGCATCTTCATATCCAATGACTATTGGAATTTCTGTGTATACTCTTTCAATTCACCTTAAACCTTTCATATAGTTGACAAAATTATTCCAAAGTTTGCAGGTAGTGAAATAAGGTGAACATACATATTGTTTACTTAATTTTAATTTTTTTTTGCATTAGCTAGTCTACTTCCAGTATTGTGCTGTAGCTGAGGAAAAGTATCTAACAATGACTTCGCGGCAACTAAAATATTTATCGAAGTCAGTTTTCAAGACGAGTAATAGATGCCCTTGTTGATGCAGTTCTGCCATAATACTAGCAATATATACATTAATAATTTACAGAAACTGGACGAAAGGCTTCTCGGAGAGAACAGTTGTTAATAGAGGAACTTACTATAAATAATTTATCACTAATTTCGGAGAGTGACTATTGTAACTAGTTTTTTAAATAAAAAACCGAGTCTTTCACGAGACAGACACGTATATAGTTGGAATTATGTACTTTTAACTTTTTTTCGTTCATCAACAATCCACTCCTTTGTCTTTTACTCTTATGCGACATTCTGTTAGAGTTTTTCATCATCTATGTGAGTATAAATTCGGTGATAAATATTTATAATAGGTGGATGCGCAGACCGTTATTTGGTGCAGCAACTTTTATCGCCAATCACAAGAGCGGATGATCCGTCCTGTCGCAGTTGGCACTCCTGGCGAAACACAATTTCAATTTACAGAAATCCAATTTTCCGCTTCGTTCGGCAACGGTAATTCCGCGTGTTTGCTACTACTTGTTTGCCGCCGGGACAACCAATTTTAAGCTTATTTTACAGTTTGATGGAACACACAGAAAAGCATGTCGTCAGTTTTGTTAACTGTACTAATAAACGACTCCACATTAGCGCTTCGGAGTACAATCAAAGATGAGAGCTACACAACATTGCCATCATCCTCCTCAATCACCACGTATCGTTTACGCCGTTAATATGCACCTGTACTTCATGTTTATAATTACAACAACTCAGACCAGTTTGATGGTTCAGTGTTTAAGGCGTCTGTTTAGAATTTGGAAGATCTCCGGTTAGAATCCCGTATTTTTTGCTTTGCGTAGATGAAGTATTCAGGACCCTCGCATGGTTCTATTCCACGTTAAACTGCAGGTACCCTATACCCGGCAGGATTATAATTAGGAAAGGCGGCTACAATAGAAGCGGCGGATTGTGCCACCGGTTAGCAACTCTGACACAAGATCAAAGATACCCACTAAATTTCTTAAATTTTTCGAAAAATCGTGAAACTATAATCTGAGATTTATAATATTCTACTAGGTAATTTTAATATGTAGAGGAGAATCGGGTAATATGGAATAGTCTGGTAATATAGAATATTGAGGTTTCTCCTCTGACGAAAGCTACTGTATAGTGGAAGTACCATCAACTGTTGCTCAAAACTACTCTGATGCTTTGTTGTGAAGGTCGGTCATTTGGGAGCTGAACTGTGTTTGCTATCCAACAAAGTTTGTTTATCCACTTTCGAGAATTTTTGCAGATTAGTTTTCTAAAATATATATAAAATATTATATTTATTTTGTTGATCGCTAGTCTTAGTGTAATGTGTACTAAAAGAGTGATGGTTTGTTGTACAGGTCTTTTTTCTGGCTTCCATCTTTTTTTATAATATCATCAAGCCTATTTTGTCCAAGATAGTGATTCGGGTAATATGAGATACTTGGTATTCCATAAAACTGTGGTATTTCATACAACCCGAAAAATAATTACTGAGTTGAAATACATTTTTAATCAAATATAATGTCAATAATACGATTTTTGTTAATATTGATTGAAAATAATAAAATAACAATTGAGAAAGTAAATATTTCTTAATTAATTCATTATTATGTTTTGTTTTAAGAACAGCCGAAAAAGAAAGAAGCGATAGCTATTGAATCCGACAAAGATGATGATGTTGACTAAAATGTATCATTAAATCCGTTTATCTCAATTCCAGATAGTTTACGTTATTTGAAACCTTCTATTCCATATTACCTGCCTATTCCATATTACCCTCCAAATGACAATTTTTTTAAAACTAAATGTTACTAATAAAAAAATAAATCTGTTTTGACAGCTTTTTATTAGATATATGTTATCACAAGAAGTTGAAGGTTGTATTGGTTTTAGTTTCAGGTGTTAAATTATTTTCAGTACTATTTTGTACAACAAAACATAAATGGTATTCCATATTACCCGATTCTCCTCTACTATTATCTTAATTCGGGACTTAAATTGATGGCAGAATCGGAAAATTTATAAATCATGGGGGAGTTAGTTTCTCCATTTGTCGAGCTGAAGCCGTAGGTATGTGTATTTCAAGAATTTTTGGGTTGGCATACGGGTGGACGTGGGTTTGAATCCCTGGGCGGCCATTGAAATTTAAGTTTTTCACAGTTTCCCGAAATTACTCTGTATTAATGCCACGACATTTCCTTCTGAATGCCTTAGTCTAATTCCTTCCTGCTCCTCGTCCACAATCCTCTTCCGACTATAATGACCTTGATATCGACGAGGCGTAAGATCTTGAACTCCTTTCCTCAACACATATACTGTAACAGGCTCTAAAATAACTATATGTAATACAGGAATATACCCTACGACGCAATCTTTTCCTCACCAAACTGTTCATTTAACAAATGTGAAACACTTATATCTTAATCACCCATTTCAAGAAGATAGAACAGTATAGTATAGTATAGTATAGGATGCACAAAAATATATGTATATATATGTAAATACAGCTATCGTCGAAGGTTATATAACATTGATTATATTGAATCGCAAACAAATAATCTCATTAAACAGCACACCACTCAATAACACGGAGCTTGAAACCGCACAATGTGGACAAGTGTGTCCTTTCGGATTTGCGCCGTTCGATTTTCTGCCGTTCGGTCAAAACCGCATAGTGTGAAAAGGGCCTAAGTGTGTTAAACCTTGTGTGTTAAGTGTTTAGAAGAAAATGACAGCGTTGAACTAATTTCCATATAGAACTTTAATTTTTCGCTTTATATTTCAAGGAACGTTAATAAATTACATGGTAGCCTTCATTCTATATTTTAACTTTATGTCACAAGGTAATTTGTTGTTTCCCAGAGTAATACGGTGAAATATGGTTTAATTTATTTTCATTTTTATTTAATTTAATTGCAATGGAGCACACGCTCCGGTGGCAATTTCCCTACACACCCAACTTCCCCCTATCCTGCACCCACCTACAAATTTCAACTTTAAATTCTTTTAACGTTTTCGGTAAGTTTTCATCATTCCCCTTGGTAACTCATTCCAATCCCTGACACCCTTACCTAAAAAAGAAAGTCTTCCCACACCCTTGTGCCTGAAATCGAATGCCAGCTTGTGATCATGGTCATCTTTTCCCTTCCATGCACTACTTTTCATACCTACTGCAATATCTTTCCATGCCTCATCGCCAGTATACACCCTGTACACTCCCATCACCTTCTTCATCCTCCTCCTGTCTTGCAATGAATCCCATTCCAGCTCCTTTATCATATCTTTCACTGATTGCATTCTGCGATAATTTCCAGAAACAAATCCAGCAGCCCTTCTTTGCACCTTCTCCAACTCCTGTATTTCATACGTAAAATGTGGATCCCATACTACACTACCATATTCGAGCAAAGGTCTGACCAAAGTTTTGTAACCCAATTCCTTGACTTCTCTAGTAAATCCCCTCATCACTCTCTCCAACAAGTGCAGAATTTTGAAACCTTTTCCTTCCACCTGTCCAATGTGTCCTGCCCAGTTAAGCTTGTTATCAAATGTAATGCCAAGATATTTAAATTTCAAGTCTTCAGCAAGCAATTCTTTCCCCACCTTATATTCATAATTAACCTTTTGTTTTTTATTTGTGTATCTAATTAGCTGACTCTTCTTGCATTTATCTTCATCCCATGTTTACCAACCCAACTAGATATCCTGTTCAGATCAACCTGCAACTGTTTACAGTCCTCTATCGTTTTGATCCCTATGTCATCTACAAACAATCTAATTTCAGATAGTAAACAATCAACACAATTATTCATTAGAATAATGAATAGCAATGGTCCCAATACGCTACCCTGCGGCACTCCCATTTTTACTTCCACTTCCTTTGATACCGCATTTCCTACCCTAACTTTCTGTTTTCTACCTTTTAAAAATTCTTCTACTCAGCAATTCACTTTCTCATCCCCTCCAATTGTTTTTACCTTATTTACTACCATTTTATGGCTTACTCTGTCAAACGGCTCATCGTCCTGAATAAATGTGAATAGCACTTAACAGCCGCATTAATCATTTCTGAAACGCCGGCCTCGGTAGCGTAGGGGCTAGAGTGCTAGCTCCACGTGCCGAAGGTCACCGGTTCGAATCCGGCCGCGGGCATGGATGTTAAGTGTTGTGTGTCTGTGTGTGTGTCCTGTCCGTCCTGTGGCGTCCGCACTTTGAAGACTATATAAACACTGGATTTAACTGATTCACTGGAAGCTTTAATATAACACATTGAGCTGGCTGTATGGCCTCAGCTGCCAAAAGCCATTAAAAAAAAAAAAAAAAAAAAAAAAAAAAAAAACATCTGAAACCATATTGCGACTGTAAATCTTAAGGAACTAATCAATTCCCAGTTTCGATATTGCTGCAGATTTGTGTTAAGGCTAATTAAAACTCGCAACTTTCAAGTTGCATTATGCGTGGTGAATCTGTCATTTTAACGCGTCGTGTTGGAAACTCTGCATGTCTTAAAACCAGCTTGAAGCAGCCAGCATCGCAAGCAGAAATAAAGCAGGCGCCGTTCCTGGACCACTGAAACCAGAAAACAGAAGCAGCGAGAGAGGCGATGCCGAGGAGCTCAAGGCACTTCGCTTGAAGAGATCGCGATGCATTAAACATGAGCGCGAGTTCGGTAAGGCCCAATTTACGTTTAGATGGGTACACTGGCGACGCAATGAGGGTACTTCGAGGTGTTTTCCATAAGCGACTCATTTCATGTTTCGGCGATGTACCAAGGCTTCCTCTTATCATACGATGTTTTCTTGTGTGCTTCCTGAAGTTACATGTTTACCATGAAAAGCCACAAACAGAACAAAAGTCACAAGCACGTGAAGTTCAGAGATTCGATTCGGATCTGTTAAGAAGAGTTTTGAAATACATGGAACAGATTCTGCAAACTAGCCTTTTAGACTGTCTTCTAATATCCGTTATTTGTTGCTCTTAATTTATTTAATTAGCATCTTTTTTTAACTGCTTTACGTCTCTTAACAGCGAGGTCTTTAGAGATGGGAAATGAGGAGGCAAGGAATGGGAAGGAATTCGGCCATGGCCTTTTGAAGGAAGCATCCCGGCATTTGCCTGGAGTGATTTGGGGAAACCATGGAAAACCCAAATCTGGATGCCCGGACGGGGATTCGAACCGCCGTCCTCCCGAATGCGAGGCCAGAACGCTATACGTTACACCACCACGCTCGGTGTCATCTTATAAATATTCTCTTTATGTCGATAAACGAACTTCGAATAAATAATTAAAGTACTATCAAACACAAATACTTTTCCTATAACTGTAAAAACTTAACTGGTTACAGTTCCTAGTGTAGATAAAAAGTGTTATACAGTCGGCAATTGCATTCAATAGATTTGAGGTGACTTCTGTTTCCTGAAACTCAAAAAAGGAACTGAAATGAGAACATTTTTCATAATAGTCTGAACTCTTACTTTTCTCAAAGGCTCACACACCGATATTTACAAAATAATAATAATAATAATAATAATAATAATAATAAAATAATAATAATAATAATCTGTAATCAGGGGATCTACAGTACCCCATGCTAATAACATAGCTGTGAAATTTTTCTGTCATCTGCTGATTCAACTGTCAGGGTTCAAAATATTATCTGCAGGTTACGTAAACACTTAAAGTAAATTCCCTACCAATATTCACATTAATGAATCCCTATTTTCGCACAATACTACCACTTCTCTTAAAAAAAATTCTCGCTCCCTATAGCGATATTTCAAACAAAGTTACGCATCTGACTATTTTTACTCCTCTGAAGTAACCAATGTCACTTGCTTGAGCGATAAAGAACAATTTAAATCTTTTATAGTAAGTGTTGCGCTGTCGTATAATCGTAACTTTTCTTCGCCCTTCTTCCGAACCCATCTTTCTGTTTAATAACAAACAATTTAAATTTGAAATAAGGTTATGTTGAATCTGTAGAGATTATCAGTGAAATGCACAGACGTTAAATTATTCTTTGCATTATCTGTAATCTCGCTGGTCTATGTTGTTGTCCGTTGTATTGCGCATTGGCGTGCGAACGTGTAATAAAGAATTGCTGTTCGCAATAACGCGTTCTTTACAGTTTATGTTAGTACACTACTGTTCTACGCTATTAACTGCTAAAATCTAAGTAATAATAACAGAATCGCATCTAAATACCGATGAAATTAAATGGATCTCAGAGCCAAACTACAAGTCATCGCCTTTCAGACACAGAAATTAACACTGAGTTTCAGACAATACTCCGAATCTCTTCACAAATCAACAGTTCATATTTCTCTGGGTCACTACCTTTTGAGACTAACACTTATTCCCCAAAAACAACGAACGAATTAAGCTAGCATACAAGTCGATATTCACTTCCAATAAAGACAGGTCAGCTCCTTTTCAATGCTTCTGGAGCGACAATACAATCTCTGACTGCTACACGACCAAAGGCCTGTATGTATACGTTTTCTCGAATTTCTTGATCTGGTGTAACTTGGCTAACGTGTGTACAGGAGATGGTTCTTTGACTAATGTACTAAAACAACTTCAACAATAGCGTGAATAAGCACTCTCCCTTTTCAAATACATGACATTGCATTGAATTGCCTTACATTTGCAGAATTTTTGATTTTTCTAATACAATAAGGAAGCAAAAACGTTTATCATACTATAATATGGATGTCAGTATCGATGTGTATAGAATTATACAAACATTAGCATTTTTTATCTTTTTTTAACTTATTAGAATCTACGGACAGAATTTTTTACTATGATCTAACATCAGGGAAAAGTATCAACTTTTTGTTGGTAACGAGCTAAATGGCGCTGGAATGTGTGAGATGGTATTTCCAACTGTAAAGTCGAAAACGACCCGTGTCGTTCCTCAAACTGGATCTCATCGGCTATCCCGCATTCACTTCGAATACTGATATCCTGTGTAAAGGATTGGCCGTGGTAACAGTGGTCTTTCACTTTGTGGGCGTTTTATGATATTATTAAATAGAGCAACTATCAAGTGGGCAGATTAATATAGAATTATATTGAATTGTCAATCTCACACCAGGCGAGTTTAAGTGAAGCAGATTCGCCAACTGCGTTAATTAGTAATAAATGAAAGTTAACATTACTCTTAACTATAGATAAAAACATGTACTCCTTACCTCGTGGAAATATTACTCGTATCATATATATAATACCTGAACAACTGGGTAACTTACTATAACGACTGATAAATGATTTGAGAACACCAGCAGAATGGATTGAAATTCATTTATTCGATGTCGAACATAATACATGCGTCCGCATTTCCAACTAAGTTATGACGGGAGGAATAACACTGCGCAGTAGATCCAATATGTTGTCGACAATAATGGAAGTAAGTCTTCTTCAGACGTGAGATAATGATTTAACTATGGCACGACTTGAAAACTATGGTAACTGTCAAGATTATGAATAACCAATTTAAATCCAATGCAAATATTATAAGAGTATTGATGCACGAGACTCAAGTTATAAGTTAAACTATGAATTTAGGAATGCATGATGATACTGGAACTTACATACGAGCTATAGAACAGAGTGAAATACTAATACTACAAGAACACTAGAATAGACTAAGTCCAACTGCCATGCGGCAGCAGACCAACTCGCAACTACACTCCTGGAAATTGAAATAAGAACACATTGACGCCGGTGTGTAAGACCCACCATACTTGCTCCGGGCACTACGAGAGGGCTGTACAAGCAATGATCAAACGCACGGCACAGCGGACACACCAGGAACAGCAGTGTTGGCCGTCGAAGGGCGCTAGCTGCGCAGCGGTTGGGCACCGCCGCAGTCAGTGTCAGCCAGTTTGCCGTGGCATACGGAGCTCCATCTCAGTCTTTAACACTGGTAGCATGCCGCGACAGCGTGTACGTGAAACGTATGTGCAGTTGACGGACTTTGAGCGAGGGCGTATAGTGGGCATGCGGGAGGCCGGGTGGACGTACCGCCGAATTGCTCAACATGTGGGGCGCGAGGTCTCCACAGTACATCGATGTTGTCGCCAGTGGTCGGCGGAAGGTGCACGTGACCGTCAACCTGGGTCTGGACAGCAGCGACGCACGGACGCACGCCAAGACCGTCGCATCCTACGCAGTGCCGTAGGGGACCGCACCGCCACTTCCCGGCAAATTGGGGACACTGTTGCTCCTGGGGTATCAGAGAGAACCATTCGCAACCGTCTCCATGAAGCTGGGCTACGGTCCCGCGCAACGTTAGGTCGTCTTCCGCTCACGCCCCAACATCGTGCATCCCGCCTCCAGTGGTGTCGTGACAGGCGTGTATGGAGGGACGTGTCGTCTTCAGTGATGAGAGTCGCTTCTGCCTTGGTGCCAATGATGGTCGTATGCGTGTTTGGCGCCGTGCAGGTGAGCGCCACAATCAGGACTGCATACGACCGAGGCACACAGGGCCAACACCCGGCATCATGGTGTGGGGAGCGATCTCCTACACTGGCCGTACACCTCTGGTGATCGTCGAGCGGACACTGAACAGTGCACGGTACATTCAAACCGTCATCGAACCCATCGTTCTACCATTCCTAGACCGGCAAGGGAACATACTGTTCCAACAGGACAATGCACGTCCACATGTATCCCGTACCACCCAACGTGCTCTAGAAGGTGTAAGTCAACTACCCTGGCCAGCGAGATCTCCGGATCTGTCCCCCATTGAGCATGTTTGGGACTGGATGAAACGTCGCCTCACGCGGTCTGCACGTCCAGCACGAACGCTGGTCCAGCTGAGGCGCCAGGTGGAAATGGCTTGGCATGCCGTTCCACAGGACTACATCCAGCACCTCTACGATCGTCTCCATGGGAGAATTGCAGCCTGCATTGCTGCGAAAGGTGGATATACACGGTACTAGTGCCGACATTGTGCATGCTCTGTTGCCTGTGTCTATGTGCCTATGGTTCTGTCTGTGTGATCATGTGTTGTATCTGACCCCAGGAATGTGTATATAAAGTTTCCCATTCCTGGGATAATGAATTCACGGTGTTCTTATTTCAATTTCCAGGAGTGTATTACCTTGCTACATCGTGTCAGTCCGTTGGTCAACTGAACTGCAGAGAGCAAGGCAATATGGCGTCTCCCTTCAAATACTATCAAGTTACTGACACTAGCTAGGGCAATGCTCTGCGGTATGAGTATGGAATTTGCAACTCAGCGCCTGAGGCCGCTACGGCTGTGCGCTAAGTGGAGCAGCTATCTCGAATGTTCACGAATCCACCTTACAACATTAATACTCATACGCATAATAATATTTTGACCTTCACACCTGAATAAAGAAATATCTTTACGTTAATAATTAAAATATTCCAGAATGAATTATTTCTAATCATGGGAACAATCCAGGGATACCCGTTTTAAAGATAGTTTATCTGTTAGAGCTAGCTGTTTCGGGTTAAGATATTGCTAGACACTTTCTGGTAATAAGTTTCGGTGTACAAAGTTAGGACAAGTCCGCAGCAGCTTTGTAAACTAGCGATTTCTGGATAAAGGTGGAGTGAAGATGGGCGTTTGAAAAACACGGCGCATCTCGTTATTGCAGGAGAGTGGGGTGAAAGGTCACACTCGCAAACAAAAACTAAAGACGCGAATTTCTGGAGCTGTCGACGGTCGCTGCGAGCACAATCCGTAATGAACACATAAATCCGTAAAAAAAAAAAGAAACGTTGCAGCATCGTCGTGTTTCAAACTTTGAATCCGGTACCGACTTCAAAGCTGCACACTCGATTGCCCCGCAGTTGGCAGCAGTGGCGCGGAAGGTTTTAATTGGTGCCTTTCTGACGGTTGGCACGCCTGAGCGACCCGCGACTTCAGCAGTGCAAGGACACCTTGGTGGCCACTGAGGGGAGCGTCACATTAGAACCAGACAGGCGTCGGCTGGAAAGAGATAGACCATCCCTCCAGGGTTGCCACAGTGGCTTCAAATTAAACTCTATCCTGTATTCTTGTTGTTTTGAACCGTTTCTGAAGTACGTGTAAGGTTAAAAGCGTCTAGTAAAGTATATGTTACACCAGACATCCCACGATGATCTATAGCAGGTCCATGTTTTTCTGTCTTTCGTGAATCATCTTTTAGACAACATTATTAGCAATTAAGGGTATCTGCTGGTGACACAGGTATCTGACGTAATGATTCTGATGATACTTCAGTGATTCAAAGTTATATCGAAGTTATTTCATAGTGGTACAATAAATAGCAACAAACATTTTAAATAATGCGTAGTTATCAACAAGAAGCCACTTGCCCATGAGTGTCAATTAAACCATTAAATAATTGAAAAAGCTCCGCCAAGGAATTAGTGTAGCAATTCAAAGGATAATCACAAAGTAGAATCGATGGTAAGTACACCTACGTGTAAATCCCAATTCGTTGTATCAGTTTTCAAAACTTTTAACGCAACTGTAACAGAGAAAATGTCTGCAATTTTAAAATATATAAAAAATGAATTCGGACGCTATTAGTACATTAGTACGATACAGAGAAGGAATACACTATTTTTTAATTTCATGCAAAAACTGCTGGTTGATTTTTTTTATACATTTTTTTGATTGATATACACACCGCGGTAACGCAGCTACAATATGGTGTGCTTCATTTTGATGTAACGTAGCGAATCTGAGAAATTTAGGATAAAAGTGTACACAGTATAGTATCTTTTTTGTTACACGTGATTCATGCAAAACTTACTGATCGGATTTTGTTAGGTTCTAGAATAACATACAATCCACGGTCTCGTTAGTAATAAGTTTCTTTTAAGTAACGTCGCAACGCTGACAGATTAAGATAAAAGTGTTAGTACTAAATTAGTATCAATGTTGTAAGAACGAAGACTTGGGAATCTGTCATCAAAGAAGCGATAGAAATTCGACTGGCCGACACATTTAACAGAGACAGTGGTCTATGTCTCAGTGAGGCATGGAAACCTGCCTTCGCAAATATCCGCAGAGAACGTTGTACTTCCGTACAGCTGCCGCCGTAGAGGGCTTCATATTAGCTCGGGCTGGAACAAGAACCCTAGCCACGCCCACGGGCAGCCAACCGCCAGTTGGTTGCGGGCCTGGCTCATAGTAAGCCATCGCCGAGGCCACGCGGACATGTATATAAGGAAGAGCGGCACCCGAATCATCTCAGTATCTGTGGGTCAGCCGACCATTACAGATGTCTCTACACCTGAAGAAGACGGCAGAGCCAGCCGTCAAAATATTGTGTTTCTACAACACTATCCGGCGGTACACCCGTGAAGACTACATTGCAGTATCAATGTTTCTTTGAAGACGGTTCAAGCAAAAACTAAAAGTATAATTTTGATGTGGCCTCAAACATTTTAATCAGAGGATCTCAGAAGTGGAATAAGGTTTGCTTTAGTTTGATGAAACCCCAAAAAGCTGAGAAATTAAGATAAGAGAATCCACAAATTAATTTCCATTTGAAGGTGAGTTACTTTTCGAAATCTAAATGATTATCGTATTATTTGAAGGAATGTATTTACAGTTTAATAGAATTTTCGCTCAGTGAGCCACAGGGCTCGATGATCATGGAGCTAATGTTGATTTTGGTTTAAGATAGAGGTCAGTGCATTAACAGACCACCCTAATGATATTGCGAACAACAGCTACATCCTCTTCAGTTAAAGGTGGTTTCAAATGGCTCGTGCATTTGCCGGCCGCGCTATTCCAGCCATCACAGCGGGCTGTGGGAAGGGAGCCACCTCTGCTGGCGGGGATAGAGCGCCACCATCAATCGCCCAGTCAGTAAACATTGTAACGATTCGCTAAGCTCCCTATTATATATCACTTTTTATTGTATATAAAGTAAAGGATTAGAATATTTTTCCATTTCTTGGGATGTCCACTGTATGTTTGAAAGATGCGTATGAAAGGGTGAAAGGCACGGATTTTACGCTTCAGTGAAGGGCAGTCTGGCTGGTGCCTTTTTGACAGAGTGGTAAGAGGATTAGGGATTTCTGTCGGGAAGGCCGTAAACAGAATTCCTTCCTCCCGAAGGAGACATCGGCTCTCGAGGATTGCCGAAACTTAACGTGGCCAAGAGAAGACACAGAATCACATGACGTCAGATGGTCAGCCAATCACAAGGAACATAGTACTAAGATTCGGGGAATTTTATGTTCTATGTCGTCTTCGAGCCACAAGAGGCGGAGTTAGAGTCTACCTCCGTGGCGGCAGAAAAAGACGAGGGCACTTCTTCCTTCCAGTCGGGAGGGCAGCCAAGATCACGTCCATTCCGGAGCCCAGAATCACTCCTTGGGGTCCATGTGTGCTGGGCTGACTTGTGTCCTGGAGACCATCTGAGACCATCTGAGGCGCACTTCTAACTTGCGACTTGCCGCGTACTGCTGGCGTGGCCAGTTACGACGATCGACCAGGTGGTCATCTCCGCCAGCGCTACCTGCCGTGGATGAAGTGTTTCTACGAAGCCATTCAGCCTGCAACTATCTTGAAACTGTACCCTTAAGCACATCTGAGATAAAGATCCTTGCTCTGATCTGATAAAACCACTGAGCTAGACTGTGTAACTGTCGAATGACAGGTTAATCATTCGTGGCGTCCCTACCTACTAAAATTCATTACTGTTTGCTATCATCATAACTGGTAACATACTTTGTATTAGAATAATTGTGAGATTTTTAGAGTACAACTATACATGTTTGCTTGCATTTAAAGGGCTCATTGTAGGTCTGAGCGTTGCTTAGAAAATTGCACAACCTCTTGTTTATTAACGTAATGGTAAATACGCTCAGATTTGTAGATGCCATTGTAAAAATCTTTATTAAAATGTCTTTTTGTGACAGTTTTCAAATCCCAAAGTGATCCACTTCTCATTTGAATAATTTACATTTTGATATTCAATTATAGTACCCTGTATAGCGTAAAATATTAAGTATTAATTAATAATTCTCTCCCCCCCCCCCTGGTGATACGCTACAACATCAACGCCCGGGTAGCTGAAACGATACTGAGCAACGTGGTGTGGAGGTGGCTGCGAGGTGGCGAGGCTGGCCTGTGGCGCACGTTGATTCGTACAATTCGGGGCCTACAAAACCACTGGCCGTGAGAAGCCAACTTAATAGAGGCGGCTCAAGGTCAGTCTGTCCCATCCCTACTCCGCTGCTGTTACCCTACATACTAAGGAGAAATTTACCACTCGCCTACTTGAAAACTGCTAAGAGGTATGAAGGGCGGGAAGGTGACATAAGGAGCGGAGCCAAAGGAATTTGACCTTGAGCCTCCTGGTCGGAGTGAACAGGATACAAAATCCTTGCATGTCCCATTCTATAATTGTGTTATGCTATATCTATCTACATCTACATATATACTCTGCAATTCACAAAATTGTGGGTGGCAGAGGGTGCTCAGCACCGAAGCTAATCTCTTTGCTGTGCATTCCAATCCCTAATGGTACGAGGGAAAAAAGAATTCATATAAGAATCAGTCCGGCACCTTATTTCTCTAATTTTATCTTTCCTGTCCTTCCGACTCAGATAGGTTGGTGGAAGAAGTATTTCACTACACTCAAAAGTGAAAGTGGGACTACACATGTTTACCAATAAGTTTAAACGAAACGTGTGTCGTCTATCTACCAGAGACTCCCAACCTAATCTACTAATCAGTTCTGTGACGCTTTCATAAGGACTGTAGCAAGCGGTCACGAATCGAGCGGCTCTTCTCTGTACTTTCTCTATACTTTCGATCAATCCCTTAAGAAACGGGTCCCAAACTGCACAACAATAATCCAAATGTGGACGCACAAGTGATTTGTACGCTATCTCCTTTGTTTGTTCATTACAATTTTTCAAGATTCGACCTATGAATCGCAGCCTAGAATTTGCTCTACCTACTATCGAATTAATGTGTATGTCAACGTATCGCAAAGCACTGGTTAATTGTATGGAGAATGTATCGTTATCGTGCGATTTGCAACAACATTTTACGGTCCCTACAAAGTGTTACAGACTTGATACAGAGTGTGAGCTGAGATTGTGTGACAGGCAGGAGGTGTGGTTTGCACTCGTATTTATTGGCAAACTTGCCGACTCCAGTTTCGTACGGGTGGTAAGACGTAATTAAACTGCAATGAAAGGAGAATAACAAAAGGTAAATAAGGGGCCGAATGGACGCCTGCTCCATTTCTATTCTTACCTCTTGCAATTAGAGTTTTGAAAGAACAGGACAGAGATAATTCTGAGGCGCAAAAGAGCCTCTCCCATGCACTTTCGTTAATTGCAAATTATAGATATAATCTTAAAAATTAGTAATATTATGTTTTTTATCTGTCATAAAGAAGTAATTAACATATTCATGTTACTTAGGCAAAATTTTATGAAAAATACGTCTAATACTCGTATAAACATATTATATCATATTTAATAAGGGGCAGTAGCTGGTCAGAAAATAGATTAGTATCAGATCGAAATCTTCTCGATATTCCAGAAATGAACCACACAATAAAATATGTGTCGTGATTCCGAAGATTAAACCCAGAAAAACATCTCAGGCCTCACACTCACAGTACAGACAAAAACGTCTGATCTTGTTCACGGTATCATAAATGTGTGCGATACGTTGAAATCCACTAGCACGGTACAGCGGGTCTGCCTATTAGCGCCTTCTACCATGTGTTACGCGGCCATGCCTAACATGACAGGAGTGTGGTAACAATTGCAGACCTGACGATGGGAAATGTCAGGAACCTCACCAAAAATGCAGTAATTAACGTAGTTTAACCGTTGATAGCTTCTTTGATAACTTACCTGCTAATGATTTGTTTCCACTTTCGACTAAGAAGTACTTAACGTTAAATGTAATTTTAAATCATGGAATACAAAAGTTTCCGACTTTAAATTATTTGTATAATTATCTTAAGAAGTGTAATAAGCAACATAATTATTCTGGATTGTTAAAACATTGAAACGCTTTAAAGATTATGGAAGTGTATAAGAGGACATAGTCTATTACCATTTTTCTACTTGTCAACGTATTCTCGACTTGAAAGTGCGTTATAGATGTTTTACGAGTTGAGTTGAAGAGATATACATTATGTGGAGGTGAATAAGTACAAAGCACTACCATCTATACTGGAAATTTTTTCTGTATGTTCATGCCATTGTCAGGAGTAATTTTAGTGCCCAAAAGTTGTACTGTATATGTTTGTAAACTGTTTATGTGATTTTTGACGATCAATTATTACAAGTTTTGTATAGTCTCTAAGCATCATTATTATTGAGTTTAAGCTTATTGTCAGCAGATCTTAGCAGTACGGCTTTTTCGTGAAAAAGAGTAGAAGTTTGCGGTCTGAAATATTTGTGCAAATTATCCTATTGGGTAAGCATTTCGCTTTAAATTCAAATCAAATCCCCGCCAAAGTTAGCATACAATATAATTTGTCTAGCTGGATCCTTAACATCATTTAATTTATTTCGAATAATACCAATACGATGGTTGAGTCACAATTTTTGGCAAAGACCATCATCATATTAAAACCATGAATCTACAGACTTTGTACACCGCGCTGGGTTATTCTTACGTTGGTATCCGCTACTACGTGATCACAGGTAGTTGACACAAAATTGCTGACAGGATGTTTCGTTTCATCAAGGTCCTGTCATTAAATTATAGGTTAAAAATGAAGTTACAAATTCTGAAATGTACCGTAGGATTCAGCGTGCCAATGGAGAAGTGTGTTATACTATACCGATGTTAGGAGATGGGTGTATCATTTAAAAGACGGATACAGGAAAACTCAAGATCATTCGCGCAGCAGTCCCCCTCAACTGCCTCCACTGAATGTAACATGTAGAGAGTTGATTGTAGGAAATGATCCCAAACTTAGGACTATCGACATATTTTTGCTCACTGTATCAAAACAATCTGCTCGTACTTCTAAGGATAGTTTTTGGAAACTGCGTGTAAAGTTGTTTCTCACTCTCTCCACAGACCGACATGGCACCTTCAGACTACCATCGTTTCAGTTTTGTGAAAGAACGGGAGAGAGGCCAACGCTGAGAGACGATTGAGGACATTCAGAACGTAGTGCACCAGTATTGTCTGGCATCTGGAACGGAGTTCCCCTTCAAATGAATTTTCAAAATTACAGAATGGTGGGAAAACCAAAATTGTGCACTAAGTAATTGAGGCTATGTAAGACACCAAGAAACGAATCTGCAGATTAAGATGGAACATTCGATTTATCTACATATTGTTAAAAATTTTGGATAATTACTTTCGGTCAGACCCTACTACTTTCTGGATAGAATTACCATTTAGCAAAATTAACTTTGGCACTTTTTTTATTGTTTTCAAATCGGCGGCATCATTTTAAGCTGTGACGTGTAATCCCCAACATATCAAAAGTTCGGTTCTTTATCGATAATTCTTCCATTATAGTGGATAAAGTAATACACCGAGAATGGTGGTGTAACGGTTAGCGTTCTCGCATTCGTGAGGACCGTGGTTCGAATCCTCGTCCGTGCATCCAGATTTGGGTTTTCCGTGGTTTTCCAAATCACTCCAGGCAAATGCTGGGATGCTTCCTTCAAAAGGCCATGGTCGAATTCCTTCCCATTCCTTGCCCCTTATTCTTTCCCATCTCTAAAGACCTCGCTGTTAAGAGACGTTAAGCAGGTAAAAAAAAAAAGTAATACATTTTATGCCTCCACGTCGTGTATTCTGTTTTCAACCCTCATTACCGTTCATTGTAACATTCGTTAGTCCATAAACCGGAAAGACGCACGAATTGCCCGACGAGAAATGTTGCTCTACAAATCGTCTCTCTTCCGCTGAAATTTTCCCTGAGAACATTTAATACCTGAAGCTAACAGCAACGATTCACTGATTGTCTCTCAGGTACATGTTACTGCTGCACAGCGCCGTCAGTGCTGGGAACACATTAATGCAGATCACCTTAACACTGCTGAAGCGATCGTAACGACTCTGGCACTGGAGGCTGTAAACGTTTCGCACCGTTTAACGAGATTCCGCTCGCCATTTTCGCGAGGGCGTAAAATTTAATGTCAACACTTTGACCGTGATGGCAGGCATCGAACCAAAGCTCTGCGAACACGTAAATGAAAAGCTACGTAATGAGAGTAGAGGACAGCTGTATGACGTGCTGGAAGCTAATTGTAGAGACTATTACAGGTCTTTAACATCCACAGTACATTTCTCGGATTGGGCCCATGTGAACGAGTTCTGATGAAATGCCCACCTCTACAATACAAGGCGACGTTACGGCCAGTAACAGCCTGGATGGCTCTTCTCCTTCAGTTTCCTTGTCATTAAAACGGTGGTGGTATCTTGCAGTACATCCCTATAGTACGCGTCCCGAACGATGGCGGCCCAGTTTAGCGAGGGTATGCGCATGTGCGTCATCACTCTGCCTGTAACCAATCACATTCAGTAACAATACAGAGCCTGTCGTGTTAACACGAATGTTGAATGCGATATGTTTGTGAAGTAGACGGTTTTAAATCAGTGAGCATTGCAATAATTCCTATTCTAAATAATGGAAGATGAACAGCATAAGCGTAAGGTTCTGCATAGTCAAGCAGAAAGCAAGATTTTAAAGTATATAAGCATTTTAAGCGCGAATCAGACGCGAGAGGGCCGATCTGCGACGTTGCCAAAGCTCAAGAGAGAACTACTAAAGCGTGTGATACTTGCCTTAGAACTGTACTGCAAATCGGCGATGTCGGATATTCTATGTCAATCCTATTTCTCTCTCTCTTTCTCTCTGCGCTACCCGCCTTCGTCCGTGACGCTCACTATAGCAGCATACAAACAGCGGCGATCACGTTATGATAGGCACTGTACAATTACTCGTAATGTGTTAGTCAAACCATTTCTTTTTTAACTATCATCCAATCTTTTTGTTCGGATAATGGGGTGAACTTTTGCAGCGCTCTTTTGTTTACTTTGTTATCTCTTATTATTTTTAATATTCATGACATTATCTACACTAATACTATAAATTGAAAATTTACTCTGTCTCTCTGTCTGTTAGGTTTGCATGACTAAATAGCTAAACCGATCTTAATGAATTTTGACAAGAAAATATGAAAATTAGGAAGGACATAGAACACTTTTCTGTACAATTAACATATTTTGTCATGAAATTTTGAAAACTAACCGACTGATTTTAGACGGATAGCATGTATACGATTCTGTGATATTATATCAGTTACTCAGGCTTCGTTTATCTCGCAGTCAGTTTGTGTACGATTTGTTAATAAGTTTCATGTATGAACACAATTTCGCTGCGAACCGAGCCTGGCATGATCGACTCAGTTCATTTATGTATTGCGGATAAAATAATTCCTCTATTTTGGGGGGGAGGTAGAATTTCTTGATGTGGTGAGGTTTGATCCCTGCGACAATGTCCTGTGATTCGTTTTTTGTATGAGCGAGGATCGATGATCTTATTTGGGAGATGTTACCCCGTAAAATACCGTCCTGATTTTGGTTTTTCATGTTTTCCCGAAATCACTCCATGTGAATGCCGGGATGTTTACTCTAATGGCAGAAATCCTTCCCGTTCCTATACCCTACCCACTTCCTATGGGTGGAGAGGCACTTGATATCTATAGCACCATGTGGTGCCATGGGCTCCATTAAAAAATATAAAAATAGTTTGTTTACACTAATAATATTTTGGGACAACATTTACATTCTTATAGCTTTCTATATCCAATTATAGCAATAAAATTAACGTCCAGGTGTACAAAGTCACAGGTATCAACTAGGTAACAATAGATATTGATAACATATTTTAAAATATACATGGAACAATATCAGCGTAACAAAACGGAAAACCTGGTACAATTTTAAAACTTACAAGGAAAATAAACATTAAACATTTTGATTATTATGAGTGAAGATACTGCTTGTATAATATAGTCACGCTCAGAGACCATTAATACCTGTAGCTAAATGTTTGTGTGTGGAAGCTGCTTACAGATGGCAGCCGCTTAAAGCGTTGTCAACTTTTGAATCTGTGTTGCAGTCTGCAAATTGTAGAATCTAAAAGGTTGTGATTTATGTATATTTAATGTTTTAAAGATTTATTTTTGTGAGTATCTAGATAGTTTCAGCTTGGTTCTGAATCAATTGGAGACCCTATGTCTTTGATAGGTTCTAACAGGGAATTTTCGGGATGTTGTACGTTTGTACTCATCAGTTTCTGAAGGAGTCTTAGCATAGAAGTGGGAGTTAGTTCGAAGTATGTGGTTTACATTAGAATCAAGACTACTGATTTTTTTTTCGGGGTACATAGTTATACGACGGACGGATGGTCGATATGTGTAGAGAAGGGTATCACTGGGAGTTGGAGAAACTTATGAGAGTAGGTGCTCCATTATATTTGTACAGGTGAATTTTTCAATGAAAAAATAGAAAAATATTGAAATTAAATGTTTAATGCTATTTTATGGATCTTGGTATTTCATCTTTTGATTTTTAAATTTTGTTTCCATTGCGAGGAAGTAATAATTGTGTTTTGGCGGGGTTGTGTTTGAAATCCATTTCTGAAAGAACTTTTGTAACAAGTAGAGGATAATGTAAGAATATCCGATATATATAGAGTACGCATAGGATAACTTTTGAAGAAGTTGGCAGGAGGCAGGAAGATAACCAGATGTAGATCACGTAATAAAGATACTGCTATGCCATACCTTGTCGAAAGCCTTTTTAATGTCGAGAAAACTTCGAAGGTGCAATGGTAAAAGATTAGTGCAGAGGTTGAGCGATGGGTGATCAACCTTGATTGACAAGAGTGAGTAAGGTTCAGTGAATTTGTAAAATTGAAATATTCTGGTCAGAATGATTTTTCAAAATTTTACCTTTTACAGGTAAGAAAAATGGTTAAGAAAATTTTGTAGTTTTCTAATAGTGATAATATGAGCGTGTTTCCTGACTCGATTAAAATAGCTTGAACCAAGGCATGAATTTAAAAAGGTGGAAGTATGGGATGATGACGTGTTGCGAGGATGATTGGTATAGGAAGCGAGTAATTCTGTCGTGTTCGGCCATATACTACAGACGGTAAGGTGCAACCATTTTTTCGATGTTGAGGAGGGTGGAAATTTTCAGTTTAATGGATTTAGTGAGGTTGATACTCAAAACAAGTACTTTTCATACGCTCGTTAGTTATAAAGACGTTGATAATGGGCATTATCGGGCCCCACTACAAATTTCGGTTGCTTGCCTGTACCTACTGTCAGATTCGAGTATACTACAGCTTTTCTTACACGAGGTTGTCCTACCGAAAATCCATGAATACTGTGCAGTTGAACTGCGGAGGGCTGCCTCAATTCTTAACAGTAGCCTGAAATAAGATAGTGCTTGTTGAAAAATGGTAGCGGAGAGTGGTACTACGTTATAGTGTTACAGCCGGTTGTCATAGTTTAGTTCAAAGTAATTCAGTGATTTCAGGTTTAGCTTGGAATGGAGCCCGGCGACACTCCAGATTTTGCGAGTGGTGGGGTTCACGTAATCTCACCTCGCCGCGGTTGGTGGTGGGTCCGTCGGTGACCCCACCTGGGGGCGGTTTGTCTCGGCTCGTTAGCGCCAGATGGCGTTAGTGGCGCCCGCCTGCGCTGACGTCATGGAGGGCCTTATCGAGTTTCTCACCTGTAATGGGGGCTGCCTAACTACCTGTCGGCGTAGTCGCTGCAGATACCTCCAGGCTCGTAAAGTTGAGCGAGCTATTGCCGAGAACATTATCGCTTTTACTACACTGTTCCAGCTTCCGCTTCACTTCCCCGTCTATCGTTTCATTCCAACCAACTGTATCCGTATTTTTTCACACGTTCACCAAGCGTGATGGCCAACTCTCTGCCCTCGCATTCGGGAAGACGCAGATTCGCATCCCCGTACGGCCATCCAAGTTCCGGTTTTTCATGGTTTCCCGACATCACTCCAGGCGAATGCCGGGGAGATCCCTTGAAAAGCTATGGTCGAATTTCTTCCCGTTACTTGTCTACAGTCCTCTGATGCATCTAAAGACTTCCATGTCAACGAACCATAAAGCCATAAAAAAATCGTACATTCCTCAATTCACGGTTTTCCTAACTGTGAATGACATCAGTTTTACAAATTTAGATTTTCGAAGATTTTTGGTACTTTAGCGTTAACAAATGTTTCATACCAGACAGTTAAATATACTGTAGTCAAAGTGATTTTTCCAGTGATTTTTGCCTTCATAAGTTTTGTTAATTTGCATAACTGTTTGTTTTAGGTGATACCTGAAATTATAATTATGCTGTGTATATTGCTTCATAAATTTTACTGCTATCTACTATCTACAATAATCATTATTTTAAGAATAAAATTCTCTTCGCCACCTACAGGCCAGCTTCAAGAAATCTGTAAAAAAAATTACCAATCACATTTATTTCATCGAGTTTAAAGTACTATTAACACAATACCAAAATTGACATTATCTGAACTGATAAGGAGTTACTTCAGCAATTCTGACTGTCAATTGACTCAATTTTTTACCAATATTTGTTCTGACATTTTGGTTGCTAGTGATATATTTCCCAAGGAGATCGTGGTAACACTTATCAGGGTTCATGGAACACAAAC
The DNA here is from genome assembly GCA_031002005.1 of Vandiemenella viatica. Lineage (NCBI taxonomy): Eukaryota > Metazoa > Arthropoda > Insecta > Orthoptera > Morabidae > Vandiemenella > Vandiemenella viatica. The sequence goes on along the minus strand of JARYHS010013631.1, from coordinate 161,644,261 downwards.
GAGTTGCAATCTGATTTCGTCTCGTGTTGATTATGATACTGCATTACTGACTCAGGAAAGTTGCTGCGTCGCCAAAACTTGAAAGAGTTGTAAGGATAGAGGTGAGATTGAAAAAAAAAAACTAAAATTATTCAAAATGAAAATGGTTGATAAACGGTTTCTAGAATCGTCGTTTTCCTAATTCAAGCCACTTTATATCTGTTCTGTTCCTTAAGTCCGCATGTCTATTTTTTTTTAATGGCGTTTGGCAACGGAGGGCATACAGCCAGCTCAATGTAATTATTAAAGCTTTAAGTGTATAAGTCGTCATCCAGTAAATTTATTGTATTTCTCCAATGTATGGACGCCACAGGACGGACAAGACATTCACACAGACACACAACAATTAAACATCCATGCCCGCGGCCGGGTTCGAACCGGCGGCCTTCGGCACGCTACCGAGGCCGGGCCGCATGTCTAGGTGTATTGTGAAACAACTCGGAATTTGGTGCTCCGTACTGATTTTAGAAGATTTACAGATTTTGCCGGTCTTCATGCCATTTACACATTCACTAATTCCTTAAGCTTCTCAAGTAACGACGTCGTAAATAAAAAATTTATTTGACTTTTCATTTCGCAGAAATACTTCGTAATAACATATAGATTTCATATCAAAAGATTAAAGAACCCTACTACAAAAAAATGACGTTCTTACGATTATACAAATTTACATCAATCACTTCCCTTATCTATCAAACACAATTTTAGTTAATTACATGGTCTGGAATCAGTGGGAACTGGTCTTACGAGGGAAACAGTATGTAATCATAATAATAATAATCATTCCGTGTGGTCGTAATGACCTGGTGACAGGGTTTCTACTGGCTGCACAGCCGGCCCCTGTCGTAGCCGACCTAACCGAACCCGGCAATTCTACCGGGTACTGGGAATCTACAGTTTAACGTGAAATCCGAACCACGGAAGCCTTCTGGCATACTTGACATTACACAGCAAGCTGTGCCAGAGGTGAAGATCGGGTTAAGGGTTTATGAAAATCCCCACCGAAACAGGGATTCGAACCGCGGATCTTACGATCCCAAGTCAGACACCTTAAACCACTGAGCCACCAGACTGCTCGTGTGTAGATATGTGTGCTGAGTGTTGTTTTTGGTTGAGAATGCAAAGACGATTGAATGTAAGAAAATCAAACCTGGTGCCAACCATTTCAGACTTGATCGTACGCAGGATACCGATATTTAACATCCCCTTCGAATGGATACATAATCGCCAACACTGTCGTATATACTTACCACATACGTAGAGCGCAGAAATTTGGGATTCAATACGAAAGTTTGGTTCAAAATCTGGTGATTAGTAACTGTGACCGCCACCTCTGTACCTTTCTGGCCAAGTTGTGAGTGAGAACAGTTTTTTTCAGCACCGCAGTTTAAACATGCTAACCAGACTCCGGACACCGTCACAGTGTGCGACGAGACTTGTCATAAAATTATTTATTTCTGTTCTCTACATTTTAATTCACTAGTGATTATTAACTCGTTATTTTTCTTTAATTTATTGATTGATATTCGCACCATGCAGAAATACTCGGTCTTGCGTGAAATCAAAATGCTGAAGTTACCACTAACTCTGTCCCTCACCACTTGACAGTTCATTCGTTTTTGGCTACTATACCCTGTTCACTTCGAACTGGCGGTTCAAGGTTATCTTCCCCTGGCCCTGCACCTCACCTCACCATCCCCTTCCATTCCTATATCTATGAACCGTTGGTTCAGGTGGGACAATTTTAGAGAATTGATGATTGAGCAAACTGTCCTTCAGCCATCTCTGTAAATTCAACGGACTATAGATGAGAACGCACTTGGTATTAATTCGCTTCTTTAAACGTTTACAACACTAGTTTTTAGTGTTGTTACAGTTCACTCTAAATATCCCTGACTGATTTTGATTGAATGTTTTATTGTAAACTAGCAGAGTTCCCGGCGTTGCCCGGTATGATATACACTCCTGGAAATTGAAATAAGAACACCGTGAATTCATTGTCCCAGGAATGGGAAACTTTATATACACATTCCTGGGGTCAAATACAACACATGATCACACAGACAGAACCATAGGCACATAGACACAGGCAACAGAGCATGCACAATGTCGGCACTAGTACCGTGTATATCCTCCTTTCGCAGCAATCCAGGCTGCAATTCTCCCATGGAGACGATCGTAGAGGTGCTGTATGTAGTCCTGTAGAACGGCATGCCAAGCCATTTCCACCTGGCGCCTCAGCTGGACCAGCGTTCGTGCTGGACGTGCAGACCGCGTGAGACGACGTTTCATCCAGTCCCAAACATGCTCAATGTGGGACAGATCCGGAGATCTCGCTGGCCAGGGTAGTTGACGTACACCTTCTAGAGCACGTTGGGTGGCACGGGATACATGTGGACGTGCATTGTCCTGTTGGAACAGCATGTTCCCTTGCCGGTCTAGGAATGGTAGAACTATGGGTTCGATGACGGTTTGAATGTACCGTGCACTGTTCAGTGTCCCCTCGACGATTACCAGAGGTGTACGGCCAGTGTAGGAGATCGCTCCCCACACCATGATGCCGGGTGTTGGCCCTGTGTGCCTCGGTCGTATGCAGTCCTGATTGTGGCGCTCACCTGCACGGCGCCAAACACGCATACGACCATCATTGGCACCAAGGCAGAAGCGACTCTCATCACTGAAGACGACACGTCTCCATTCGTCCCTCCATACACGGCTGTCGCGACACCACTGGAGGCGGGCTGCACGATGTTGGGGCGTGAGCGGAAGACGACCTAACGGTGCGCGGGACCGTAGCCCAGCTTCATGGAGACGGTTGCGAATGGTCCTCTATGATACCCCAGGAGCAACAGTGTCCCTAATTTGCCGGGAAGTGGCGGTGCGGTCCCTTACGGCAATGTGTAGGATGCGACGGTCTTGGCGTGCGTCCGTGCGTCGCTGCTGTCCGGACCCAGGTCGACGGGCACGTGCACCTTCCGCCGACCACTGGCGACAACATCGATGTACTGTGGAGACCTCGCGCCCCACATGTTGAGCAATTCGGCGGTACGTCCACCCGGCCTCTCGCATGCCCACTATACGCCCTCGCTTAAAGTCCGTCAACTGCACATACGGGTCACGTACACGCTGTCGCGGCATGCTACCAGTGTTAAAGACTGAGATGGAGCTCCGTATGCCACGCCAAACTGGCTGACACTGACTGCGGCGGTGCCCAACCGCTGCGCAGCTAGCGCCCTTCGACGGCCAACACTGCTGTTCCTGGTGTGTCTGCTGTGCCGTGCGTTTGATCATTGCTTGTAAAGCCCTCTCGTAGTGTCCGGAGCAAGTATGGTGGGTCTTACACACCGGCGTCAATGTGTTCTTATTTCAATTTCCAGGAGTGTAGATTGATTTGGCCACACAGTAAATACTGAAGTTCACAACAGAGGTCAGTTTTCTGTAGTTGTGAATCAAATTTTATGTCAGTCGCTCAATTTTCTACACATATTTAAACGGCTAACCCCCGGTGTAGCAGAAAAGAGATGGGGTTGATTTTGTTCCAGCAGTATGTTTAGCCGTGCTATCAGTAACATATGTAACAAGGTTCATCAAACTAACCACAGCGATTCGTGTAGCAATAGAAATAATGATTTTTTCAGAAAATGTGGTAAAGACGGAATCGTACAACAATAAATAATAAAAATACCGGAAATGCCAGTAATAAAGATTTTAAACAGCTCACTTTCATGATCAAACCCATCAAATATACATTATTTACTATTAACAGTGAATTTAATATCACTTCCAAATATCAGAGATTGTAACTGTGCGGCCTGAGATCGTAATTTCAATAAGAAACTAAGTTCTCGGAACTAACTACATTAACGGTTTTAAACAGTTTACTTTCATGTTCAAACCCATTAAATATGCATTACATACTATCAACAGCGAATATAATTAAACTTCCAAACAGTAGAGATTGTAGCTGTGCTGTCTGAGATGATAGCTTCAAGAAGCAAAGATCGAAATATTTTTATTATTATATCATTAAAACTAATTTACATATTTTCCACATTACTTAGTTTCCTCTTCGCATTCCATACGGCCATCTAAGGAGTTTAAAGACTAAAAACCAAAGTTTATGGAAGGAAACGTTACATGCATTAATATGACTGTTATTTTTTACGAAGTGTGACGTATGCATCTAGTTTGGTATTTTATCTTTGGCGTTTCACGCAATACGTTCAGATTTTCACTTACTCTTCCGGCGTTATGTTACGTTGAAGCATAAAACATAAGAAACAAATGAGTTGAGATTCTAATCTTTGAAATGGTGAAAACGCCATCGAAATCTGCGCAGTAGTTTTTGAGTTTTTGTGGAACCAATATATCAGGTTTTCGTTTTATAGATAGAGTTTAATTACGAGACTACATATCATGGTTTGTTACAGTTAATCTGCTGTGTCTCCGAGCATTCATGGATACGTTTTTTGTTGTCTCCTTTCCGTGAAGACAAGAGAAGTTGTTTTCATTAATTACTGCCTGTGTTCGGGTGCGAGTTAATTCAGTTACGGGAACAAGGAAAATGGATGGAGAGGAAGCTATTTATTATGAAAGCTAATTACGTGGAAAATTAAATAGTGAGATAACCAATTGTTATGCACGCCATTGTTAACAAGTGAATAATAGAGTTCTAAATTACTTCGCATTGAGGTAAAGGTTAAAGCTAGCTACGAAGAAATTGAGTTTCGTTCCCCTAACTTGGCGCCTCACAATGCTGTAACTCTCAATTTATAACTTCTCCCTTTCCTCTGTAATCTCTTCTTGTGTTAGAAACATTTAAATATTTTTACCTATTTTTATATTTACACACTTCCAAAGAAAGCACAAGCTAACAAATGTGAGAATTATCGCACCATTAGTCTAACATCACATGCTTCAAAATTACTGACCAGAATAATATACAGAAGGATGGAAAGGGTAGTAGAAGAGATAGTAGGTGAAGATCAGTTTGGGCTTAGGAAAAATCGCGGTACAAGGGAAGCAATTCTGTCTTTAAGATTAATACTTGAAGGGCGGATCAAGAAAAACAAAGATACTTTTATGGCATTTGTTGATTTAGAAAAAGCTTTTGATAATGTTAGGTGGGACAAGATGTTCAAAATTTTAAAGAAGTCAGGTCTAAAGTATCGAGATAGAAGAATACTCTATAAACTATATAAGAATCAAGTGGCTGTAATAAAAGTAGAGAATCACGAGAGACATGCATCAGTTAAAAAGGGTGTGAGACAAGGCTGTAGTCTATCCCCGTTAATATTCAACTTGTATGTAGAAGAAGCAATGAAGAAAGTCAAAGAAAAATTTCCATGTGGCATAAGTTTTCAGGGAGAAAAAATTAGTATGCTACGATTTGCTGACGACATTGTCTTATTAGCAGAGAGGGCTGAGGATATTGAGAAGTTATTGAATGGCTTGAACAAAACACTGAAGGAAGATTTTGGACTGAATATAAATCAAAGTAAAACAAAAGTGATGAAATGTAGCAGAAACGACACCAATAGTAGTAGATTAAATATAAAAATAGGATCTGATGCAATAGGAGAAGTGAGTGAGTTCTGTTGCTTGGGAAGCAAAATTACAACCGATGGCCGAAACAGGAATGATGTTAAAAGCAGAATAGCACTAGCAAAAAGAGCCTTCATGAAAAAGAGAAACCTTTTAGTTTCAAATATTGATCTAGGAATTAGAAAGAACTTCTTAAAACTCTATGTGTGGAGCACAGCACTTTACGGTAGCGAAACATGGACTTTAGGAATACCGGAAAGAAAGAAACTTGAAGCATTTGAAATGTGGTGCTACAGAAGAATGCTGAAAATTAGGTGGACAGACAAAGTAAGAAATGAACGAGTTTTGCAAATGATGGGTGAGAAAAGAAGTTTGTGGAAGAAGGTTACAGGAAGAAGAGACAGGCTGGTAGGTCATATTTTGAGACATGCTGGATTGGTTAATTAGTTAGTGGAGGGAACAGTTGAAGGTAAGAACTGTAGAGGTAGACAGAGATTAGAATATATGAAGCAGATAATTGAGGACGTGGGTTGTAAGGGGTATGTAGAAATGAAGAGGTTAGCACAGGACAGGAAGGGATGGAGGATTGCATCAAACCAGTCTAAAGACTGACGACAGCAAAAAAAAAAAAAAAAAAAAAAAATCAAAACATCTTAACGCAGTTCCTCTTTTACCTGCTGGGACGTTTCCTGCAAAAAGCCATGGCAGAATTCCTTCCCGTTTCTTGTTCCCAGTCATTTCCCACATTTAATGACCTTGACTTCAACGAAGCGTAAAGCCATAAGTAAAAAAGATAAAATCGCTCTTAACTCTTCATTCAGCGCAGTTAAGAGTTTTAAATGTATTTGTTTTTAGCCAGTTAGGTTTCGTTAAGGGTAAACAATTATTTCTCGGCAGAAAAGAAAAAAGTAGTAAAGTAAGATTTTTTCAGTAAAAACCAGTTTAATAAATGTTTAACAATTTTGTATGGTGGAAATTTAACTCTTTCAACAATCTGACAACGTTAGGAAATTGGAAATATAATTGTGCAGTGATGGCGCGAGTAAAACCGTAATATTAAACTGGAATAAACTCTGTGACCATTTGCGTGTTTACATCGCATTACCATTTACAAATTTCTGGTGCTAATTACAACCACCGGTAACCGAAAAAAACAAATGTAATATTTATTTCATTATTTCAGAAGGATTGTTATTGATGTATTGCCAAACTTACTCATAGATTTAAAGTTAACTATGCTTTTAGCCACAACGTCAAAACAGAATTGATACAAGTACTTGCGAAGTTAAATCAGAGCGTTTTGTTACAATAGATTATTTAATGTATGACGAGAGGTAACTGGACCTATGTGAGTTGACGGTAATACTCGTCTGACATTCCTGAATTTGGTTTCGCATGGTTTCTGTAAATCACTCCAGGAAAGTTCCAGCATAGTTCCTTCAAACGCTAAACCGGGGCGCACATTGAGCTGCGTGGCGCAGTAGGGGCAACGCAGAGCAGGGTAGGGCAGCACAGACTGGCAGTTACTCGCGCATATTAGAGCGCAGTTTCGTGCGGCAGTTTACAAAGCATTGTGTTGTGCGAAAAACCAACAATAAAGCGTAACCAAAAACATGTCGATGCAAAAACTCGATTTTTGATTTCTGAATCAGATTGGGATGCCGAGCTTGGAAAATTGTTATTACTTTAACAGGAGCTGAGTTAGATAAAACTATGCAAAAGTGAGTATATGAAAAGAAGAAACTCTCATCTGGCTTTTGCAGTTACAAGAGAATTCTCAAAAGATAATTTCCGGATGACTCGAGCGGAGATTCACGACATAATGTAACATGTTATTTTCTCGACAAAGCTCAAATATCTATTAGAACTGAAGAAAATCTCGCTGTATTTTCGTGGTTATTTATTTAATTATTTAACGTTTGACGGTACATGACATTTATGAGAATGTTTCTCTCTTTTATTTCATATTATATTTTTAAGAAAACTATATAACAGAACATAAACACTTGAAACTAAAAAAACAGTGTCAACAAATTAAGTGTTTCTCGGGGACACTATTGAATGATGTAGTACAAATAATAAGAAAACAAATAATGTGATAATAGCCTATATATATCAATCTTTTTCGAAGTTTTATTAAAAAGGAATTAAAAAAAAGAAAAGAAAAGTGAAAATTGTAAGTGGACAGTTGTATGATAAATAAATGCTGAATTTACTCGCCACTTGTTGGGCTCATTGTCCAAATCTCTTGTTTAAATTTAATTTTTATGTATTTTTTATGACTGATATTGTGAATCGCAGGTTGGTTACGCACCAGATTAATCAATTTTTCTTATTCCATAGTTGAAAATGATTATAAGTAAAGCAAGATTATAAATAACGCAAGAAGTGTTACGTTGTAAACCGGCACGAGTGAGCTGCGTGGCACAGTTTCTGTGTCGTGATCACAACGTCGCACAGGCCACGTGCGGCGCAGTACTGCGCTGCCCTGCTCTGCGTCTCAATACGCGCTGTTCCGCCCCAAAACATAGAGAGACAGAAACTGTGCTGCGCTGCGCTGCGTCGACTGCGCGTCAATGTGCGCCCGGCCTAAGACCGAATTCATTCCAGTTACTTACTCCCGGTCTTTTCCCGTCTCTAATGACCTCGATTCTAATGCGGTGTAAGACCAAAAACACACAAATTCTTCATGGGTTTTCTGACGGATAATTTCTTCTTTCCACAACGTTTCGGCAGCAATTTCCGCTGCCTTCATCAGGTGTGCTGTCATATCGAAGCTGCCACTGCGACGACGCAGCACCGACTTTGAATGCCTCAGAGCGCACAATTTACTGTCGACTGTATTTGGGTACGGTTCCTGAGGCACGTTTAGCAATATCTGCCCCTGCGTTTGCATGTTGGTTATTTTATGTTTACAATTTTGGGATCAACATTACTTCTATACTATGATGAGTTTTTATAAATGTAAATGTAAATCAGTTACACATGAAACTTGTTAGGTACACAACCTCACATTTTGTGATTTTAACATTAGTAAAGATGTTTTTTATTTTGAGTTTGTAATTGTAAATACTAACATTGAATTTATAAGTTCCAAGGTCACAGAATGTCAAGAAAAATATACGAGATCTTTGGCGAATGAAGAACAGTTGAAAAAAGTTGAAGAAGAGGTTTTGTTGGAAGAGGGCGAGTTGAGTTTTGAAGAGAAAATGTGGTGAGAGAAGAAGCGAAAGAGGAAGGCTCAATGGAGAAGCCGCGAAGAATCCTGGCCAGATTAGTAACTGCAAAATATTAGCCGGAGGGCAGAAAATTAGAATAAAGATAAAGTTAATGAATTTGTAACTGATAATTGATTGTTATGTGGAAAATAGAAGATATAAGATAAGTAGAAGATGTTTTATTTAATATTGAGGTTGTAATAAAGACAAAGAAGTTGATTTTAAAGTTCGTATGGTATGATTTTGTTAATGGTCGTTTGATTTACAGCGTGAGTATCGAAATAAATTCAACGACGGACAAAGAGGGATAAATGAAGTTCTTATTCATACCGGTCTGACGCTGGAAACATTAGTAAATGTATTATATTTAAGTGGATAAAGTACAGTTTGATATTTTCTAAAAAAAAACAAAAAACAAAGAACCTTACACGCTACACTACTTCTTACTGACAGCTGAATAATGATAAATTTGTATGCTGTTTATAGAGTCGCCTTCAGCGTATTGTGTATGTATTTATACGCACTTATCACTTTTTCCGCGCACTATTCCAGGTCAAAGATCGATTCTGGCCTGTTGTAGCGCTGCCCTTTGGTCTCGTAGTTCCCCAGTTGGTTCACCAGGTTGTTTCTGCATGTGGCCGCCTTCGCGAAGAACGTTTCTGCCGTAGTTACCATCCTCGCCTGGAGTGAGGGGACTTGCGGCAGCCGGTGCAGGTCCTCGGTCGGGAATCTCGCAGGCAGGTGCGTATGACAGCTCACCTGGTGAAGGCAGCTGAGCTTGCTGCCGAAACGTTGTGGAAAGAAGAAATTATCCGTCAGAAAACCCGTGAAGAATTCGTGTCAGCCATAAGCAGGGAAAAACTTAATTTTCACCAAAAAAAAAAAAACACTTAGTCTCTCTAACATATCGTTTCGTTGTCAGCTTGCTGCAAACTTAAGGTTATTTGATATAGTTGAGTACTGCTGTAATGAAACTTATTCTCATCATAACCACTGCAAACCTCACTAAGAGATACGTTGTCAAAACTTTACTAAAATGGCCTGAAAGTGTATTAGGTTGTATTTAGATTACACTAAATAGTGTAACAGTGTGAACTCACATGGTAAAACAAGTGTGAAGCCTTTACCGTATGGAGCAATCTAGAATTAAAGATAAACGTCAGCCAATTATGTAGAAGAATTTTAGAGGATCAATGAGAGCTTTAACAATACCTGAAGTGCTTGCAGAAAAATCGCACATCGCGAATTGTGCAGAGGCGTAATAAATCAATCCAGTAACCATGAGCATTAACGAAAATCGCGCAAAAGTTATTTACAATATTTAAAACAAAACAAAAAAACTTGTGTGTGTTACAGTGTGTATACGCACAAGAAATGAAATTTATTTATGTTTTTCTGTGTAATTTTTCTTGTGAATTATTTGTTCCTTTAGCACTTGTGAGGTCGAATGATAGTACAATCTCGTTTGTTCAGTACATAGGAACATCGCCCAAGTTATTGAAGTATAGACCAATTAAATGAAAATTATTACAAATTTAAAGAATACTTTGCTAGAATATGGAATATTGCGTCTAGGCTTAGTATGTGTTTTGTGTTTAGAACTTTTATATCGGAGAACATCTGCGTCAAGTTTACACCGCGATGCTGTGAATGTATTATAGCGATAGTTTAGTCCAGTTGCAGTTCGTACCAAAAGTGTGTGATGAAATTAATTGCGAATCCTGATGTAGAAAATTTCGTTATTTAGTTTGCGACGATTTCATATGTTTATGTGTGTCTGTTTCGTTTGATTTTGTATTGTCAATATTACTAACGTTTTTATCATTTCAATGTTACTGATTGAGTAAACGCGAGGAAATTAATTGCAAGAATTCTGCGTTCAACTCATATTTTAATTCCATTTTTTTTCTTTTTTTTCTGTATAAATGAATTGGAACGCGCATGTCAAAAAATAAAAATAAACAAAATTTAATTGCATTGGCGTAGTATTGATTTTTGTACAAAACGTAGGTATTTAGTTTAAATCAACATAAAATTACTAGATGTTTTTTGTTTATTTATATTCGTTCCATGTATATGTTTTCGATATATTCGCTGTTAGGGGGCTTCCATAAATTACGTGAGGTGTTTTTCCGGATTTCCGGACCCCCCCTCGCTGGTGAGACTTCGTGAGATCTGGTCCCTAAAAATCGCCCTCACAACTTTTTGAGACCTTATTCTTTTTAGGTCTCACCCCTTCCAAATCCGATTACACCCCCGCGTGTTTTGTTGATCTTTTTTTTTTTTTAAGCAATCTATAGTCCAACAAAAATGTGGAATAGAGTGAATGCATCAATGTGCTCGTGTTAGAAGCCTTCATTTTAGGGCAGAAGTATTAGTATTCGTAGTGACAGCAAATGTAAGGAGTTATTTAAGTTTTGTTAAAATAATTTAAGTTTCATATTATTGCATCATTATTTCGATTAAATGAAAGTAGTTCCATATTGATCGCGATCCATGCGGCCTAAATCACAATTGAAACTAATATTATGTGGCATAACGTAAGTTGTTAAGATTTATTTTTAATTTTCTTTCATTTTACTGACACTATATTACCGAGGTAATTATTTCAGCCACGTGTAAGAAGTTCAGCCGTTCGACGTTGTAATATCGATCTGAATTACCGGTAGCGAAAAAGAAATACGAAAGAACCCAAGAAGATTTTGGGCCAAGTTTTTATCGCGATGCATGTCACTAACATGAGATGCAGTGAATGTATTAGCGCAATGAGTTTTGAGCTTTAATATTCCAGCAGAGTTTGTGGTTAGGCTGAAATTCAGCGAAAGAATGATTTGCCAAAATAATCCGTTCAACTCCATAAAAATTCAAACATTTCATCAAAAAAAAAAAAACTTTGGGTGCGATTGGGTTTAAATGTAAACTGTACCAAAAAATTATCTTATTAAATTGATGTGCTGAAATACTAACAACATTTCCTTGTGACCGATATGCATTACGGATTTAACATTGCAAAGATATTTGAAAATTTGACATTGATTTTTTTCATTAATGACAACTGTTAAAGTTAATTCAATGTTGTTGCAGGCCATATTACGGCAGTTGCATAATTAATTACTAGTTGAAAAATAACGCCAAAGCAACTTGTAACAGCCCTCAGACCAAAAATTAAATGGAATTGTATTTTATGAATCAATTGTAATAAGCTCAAGTTTGGTTGAATATGATCTGGTAGGTTTGTTTTGCAATTTCCGGTAAATCAATATATATAGACTTTGTTTTATGAAAAGAAAATATTTAAAGGCCATTTAATATGTTTAAGAACAGTACTGTGCAACACAATTGCTTAAATGTTCGTAATTCCAAGTATTAATGCAAGTTACGACGTCTAAAGAACAATTTGCTACAGTTTAAAACGATTTCTGTAAATAATTTTGTGTTTAAGAATCTTTAATGATCATCCAAGTCAGTTAGTTTAGTTTTTCGGCAAAGTTTTCACCGACTAAATTATCTGTGGAAGGAGTGTTGTATGCAATCTCTGGATTGTATCTATGCATGTAAACACTGTCGTTCACGCCGAGTTTCTTTGAGAATAAAAACAAGTCTAAACTGAAATACATTGTGGACTACTTAATTGTCTTATTAATTAAAACCACGAACAATCTTATAAACTGTTTAATTTATTTATTGCTGCATCGTACGCGTTTCACCTCTCATCGAGGCATAATCAGCGACGAATTATTTGCATTTGTTATTTAGAGTTTGCAGCTGCGCATCTCCGTTTTATTATCTAAAGCATGTTTTTCTTGAATCATATTTACAAAATTGCAAAATTAGTGCTTTTTCATCACTCGGTCGTCTGTTGTAGCCAGCTGGTTTGTTTATTAAACAATTCGCAATTTTGTAAATATGATGCAAGTAAAATATGCTTTGGATAATAAAATGGAGATGCGCAGCTGCATACCCTAAACACAAATGCAAATAATTCGTCGCTGATGATGCCTCGATGAGAGGTGAAACGCGTACGAAGCAGTAATAAATAAATTAAACAGTTGCATTGGCGTTATTTTTTAACTAGTAACTGTTAAAGTAATTTTATGTCTGAAAAGCTACTGTTCAGTAAACCGAATCCTGCGTTCAGTATTTTTGACATATCTCCAATGTTTTTAGTCTTTTGCAACAAATATTCTGCAAAAGTTGCCTGAAAACACATCTATCCATCTTCTTTCTATGCGTAGAGGTGCAGACGGTATATTATTACGTTACTAGCAACATTTACAAATAGTGGTTCGCAAAGACGGGACATGAGGGTAACGAAGCGCAACAAACAACAGAAGCAAATCGAGTCGTCCAACTTGGAGGTGACGTTTCCGACCAGCTCATTGGCTGTGCGGCATCCAATCAGCTTCCCGAGGCGCCGAGGAATGAGAGAATTCCGTTGCTGCTGCGTTGGAATTCCACCACCCAGAATTGGAGTCTAAATCCGTCGCCTCTGCCAGTATTTCAGCAATTTGTCATTTCTAAAACAAACTTTTCCCTCTCTTCTCCCGAGCTCTCTCCTTCTGTATCTTAATGTTTTGTAGCAAAGGTGGTTGAAATGTAAACCTGATAATTTTGTCATACCCCGAATTCCGCCATCTTAGCTTCTTTTATGGTGAATTGTCACAGAATGATATGTTACATTGACTGTAAAAACAGATCCATAAATAAATATTCCAAGTATTAATAACTAGCCTCGTACCCGCGACTTCGTACGCGTGGATTAAGATTTTTTTTGCCAGAATTAAATACAAAAAGTTGTTGGTAACGAAGGATTGGTCCCAAACAATATCGAGTCGGCATAATATGACAGGAAAGCTATCACTATATCATTCTACCGTCGAACCTGCCTCTTGAAGAGAATTAATTTCCAACATATTTCTGTCACTATTCGATAAGATCTCAAAATTTCATGACTACAACTGTTAATCATACTGGAAAAAATATCCTGTGCCCTTCATACACATTTCCTTATAAAATTACATCACAAAGATATAGCCATTTAGTCGTCAAAACGTGTCAAAAAGACAGAGACTTACTTCCGTATTTATAATAATATTACTGTGACAAAAAATCTTCACAGGTTTGCAGCCGGATTTTATTATAAGGTGACAAGCTTTCGGCCACTATCTGAGTAGCCATCTTCAGGTCGATATTCGCCGGGAAAGTCTGCATTCACATATAATATTACTGTGGTTCACACTCACACACTGACTGTGAACAACACCTGAGGGATCATTATAACGTAAAAAAGTGTACACCTACAACATTGCAAAACTACCTACGATTTGCCTCGCATTGCGCCCCTAACTTTCTAATATCTACACTTTAACATTCAATCCGAATAACCTACAACCCAGGCCTGACTCTTACGATGAAAAACAATTTTTAAAAATCTTAGCCTCCACGGAGATTTCAACCGGAGACCACGACGTTCGTAAGCAAGCTCTTTAGCCACTGAGCTTCCAGCTCACTACACGGAAACACGGTCTGAAGACGTGCATATCCAACGTGTCTGTCTATCGCTGTATTTCCAAGTTATGAGAATCAATTGCCAACATATTTCTGTCGCCATTCGATAAGGTCTCAAAATTTCGTGACTACAACTGTTAATCATACTGGAAAAAATATCCTGTGCCCTTCATACAGATTTCCTTATAAAATTCTATCACAACGATATAGCCATTTGGTCGTCATAACGTATCAAAAAGACAGAGACTTACATCCCTAATTATAATAATATTACTGTGGTACACACTTACACACTGACTGCGAACAAAACCTGAGGGATCATTATAACGTAAAAAAGTGTACACCTACAACATTGCAAGAATACCTACGATTTGCCTCGCATTGCACCCCTAACTTTCTAATATCTATGGTTTAACATTCAATCCGAATAACCTACGGCCCAGGCCTGACTCTTACGATGAAAAACAATTTTTAAAAATCTTATCCCCGACGGAGATTTGAACCGGAGACCACGACGTTCGTAAGCCAGCGCTTTAGCCACTCAGCTGCCAGGCCACTACGGTGAAACTCGGTACGGAGTCGTGCACATCCAACGTGTCTGTCTACCGCCGTATTTTGAAGTTATAAGACAAATGTGTTATTTATACAGATAATTTTTCAACCAGATGTAGACAGTATTTTTCTCCTTGTTTCTAAGGATAATTGTGCAAAGTTTCATCCAGAACGGATAAAAACTGTGGATTTGTATGAAGAACAAACAAAAGAACAAACCAACAAACAAACAAACATACATTCATCTTTATATTTAAAGATTTCGAAATTTCCCAAATTCCTTCATTACAAAACTGTTGTCAGACATCAGTTCTTATATGTTGTGGATACCTTGCTGATGAACAGGAAAAGGGAAATGGATGATCTGGAAACGTTGTAAGACGTATCATGAAGATCATTTATGGGCTGAGAGTGATCCCGGGCGGAACCTACTGACTGAAACCGAACTCCGAACTGAACAAACTGTTGGAAATGGCTAACACCAGAATACGACGTAGGCGGCTGAAGTTTTATGAGCACCGTCTGACAATGGTTTACCAAGAAGATCTTCTCACTTAGCAAATGCTATGCATGTGGCTCAATGAGGAAATCCGCTGGTATTTCCGATGCTGATGTTGCAGATAGCTCCAAGTTTTGTAATATGATTAACTCATGGTCAGATCCACTTAGAGTTACTTAATCTCGAAAACCAAACTCACAGGAGGGAAAAATATTATCTGGGCTCAAGAGATACTGGTAACGAATGCGATCATTCAAATAGAAATAGCCATAAGCGTTCCCTAGTGGGCTTGAATCAATAAAAACTATTAATAATAATACTGTATAATATTTTTAGCGTACCTACCCACACATATGAAAGAGACACATCGAGTATGACATAGTTGAACAAATAATCAAAAATGCAGTTGATTTCTTTCAGCATATTTTTATTTACTTGTGTTTTTGGCGATATAAAACTTCCAAAAATCTTTAACACTATATCCCACCTCTGAGCTAATTACTTCGTTAATTAACCTACCAAGTGGACGGTAAGTCAATTGTGAGCTTTAAAGATTAGTTGGCCTTCTCTCATGATAATACAGTAGTCAACACGCCATTTAAATGCTTTTAATCACCCTCTCCGGGTATCCAGATTTGGTTTTCTATTGTTTTCCGAAATCACTCCAGCCGAATGTCGGGAAGCTTTCTTACAAAGGCCATGGCCAAATTCCTTCCCGTTCCTTGTCCCCAGTCCCCCCGCCTCTAATGACCTCGACGTCGACGAGGTGTAAAGCCATAAGTAAAAAAAAATGCTTGTAATCAAGCGCGCCGCGAGCAGAGAAAATTCAGCCACTCTGTTGCTCTTTGCTGTAAGCCAAGGCTATATTACTTAAAACAATAAATCACTGGGGCGAAAATATTGGAAACATATACTTCACTGCGTACTTCGATTGATATAATTTGTTTAAAACTCAATCTTAATACTCATAGGCATTACGTACACTGTATGCAATGAATCCGTAGTTTTGTGTATATCTACAACATCAAACAGTTACTGTGCAGTTTTAACAGTCATTTAAACGATGAGAGGAACGGTAACAGTTTATCAGGGCCTTCGGTGGTTTAAATTAATTAAATAGTCCACCATAAGACTCAGTTTAAGATGTTTTGTTTATTTTTCAAAACAGCAAGTCAGCGATATTTTTCACATGCATAGATACAATCCAGAGATATTACTGACGATGTTGCAAAGAAAATCTGTATAAACTGACTGGAAACTAATTCTGTCCTTCTGCTGATTTCTTTATATAGGATCTATCGAAATTTCTGGAATTCTTCAAAGACTTCTGCGAGATATTTCTCAAACATTAACAATTACTCAAATAATTAACCATATTAAAAACAATCAGAAATAGTACTTAACCATTTAACATCATTTCAAAACAGTCAGAAATGGAAATTAATGATATTTAAACACAAAATTATTTACATAAATCATTTTAAACTGGAGAAAATTGTCCTGTAGACATCGTAACTTGCATTAATACTTGGAATTACAAGCATTTAAGCAATTCTCTTGCACAATTCGGTTCTTAAACATATTAAATGGCCTTTAAACAATTTCTTTTCATAAAACAAAGTCTATATACACTGATTTACAAGAAATTGCAAATCAACCATACCAGATCATTTTCAAGCAAACTTTAGCTCCTACAAATACTTCATTAAATACAATTCTACTTAAAGTTCAGGTATGAGAGCTGTTACAAGTTCCAAAAATTTCGGTTCACTTATTTATCCGAAAGGTTATCGGTGTTTACATTTATTGTCAAGATCATATATTTAAGCCTATTTGACTCGAAATATTTGTAATGTATCTCACATTGTCAAACATAATTTAAACTTCCCAAGTCCATTCCATTATCGGTGTTTTGGAATGGCTTTCACTTCTAGACATTATCTCGGTTATATTTGATAGCTTTATTCCATTTATGATCGGTAGTTTTCGCAGATATTAGTTTTTTAATTTCATTACGTTGCAGTAAAAAAGAGAGAAGAAGAAGAAGAAGAAGAAGAAAGAAAGAAAGAAAGAATTTTTTCTGCCACTTTATTCAGGAAATTTTTCGTTTTCTGCAGTAATGGCCGCACTTTCCAACGCGGTAAACCTGCGAAATTAATGTAAAGTTTATACTGGCCATTAAAGTCGGATATTTCAGGTTGTATTTCACATTTAAGCATTTAAATTCTTCGAACAAATGCTAGACCACAGTAACAGCCGTGTGCAGTGCCGACTGTCGTAAGTTTAAACTAAAATGTTCGAAACAAGTATTTCTTCTCAGATTAAGGGTATCGTATTCTTTAAAAATACAAGATGTAAAATGTCATAACGTCCACAAAATACGCTACGAAGGATTCTATACGT
Source organism: Vandiemenella viatica (assembly GCA_031002005.1). Lineage (NCBI taxonomy): Eukaryota > Metazoa > Arthropoda > Insecta > Orthoptera > Morabidae > Vandiemenella > Vandiemenella viatica. Next base: position 161,626,498 of record JARYHS010013631.1, on the reverse strand, counting down.
TAAATTTGCAGTATCTAAGCTCAAGCAAACAGAAATGAAATCAGAAAATGTTAAATATGTTGCACACTTAACACAGATATGCTGAATATTTGTCTCAACAAAGACCAATCTCGGAGATCAATAAGAAACTTTAATGGAAAAACTGTAAATTATTAACAGAAGATGTGATATTCGTGAACAAGACTGCATTGATCGCAAATGAACAAATGGAAGTGAGCGTTAGGTCGTCTCAGTTGGTAGCTCTGTGCCCCAGGTTACCTGTTGTTTGTCTTCCATTAGGCGAGACCAGGGCAGCCCTAGGGTGGTTCCAACAGAGGTCAGCTCCAATCACGACAGCACAAACATCCGATGCAATGCAGTCGTCAGAGCACACTCACTGTATGCTGAAATAGACCATCATTTTTCTTTTTAAGTATTGCCTGTGCTATAAAAGTTTTAGCCACACATACGTAACAGGAAAAAACACGTTTCACTTGTGTTCCATTCTTTCTCCTTTCCACCCGTAAAGCACTGATGTTTTCAATTTCTGATCAGTTACATTGAGGTTATGGAGTGTTTAGATGATCAGCTTGGAATCAGAGATGAAAGCGTTTTGAATAGCAAATTGAGAATTTTTTAGAGGAGATTATCGCAGCCCTTACAACATGGTTCGTATATACTGACACTTGTAATAAAAGACAGTCTATAGATTACCGTCATACATGATGAACACAGCATAAAAAAAGTAAAAAAGTCATACTGTGGTCATTATGTTGTAAATAAACACGCTATTCTGAAAACAATTAATAAAACTGAGATTTTTCTTATTTGATTTAAACATATTCAGTTTTTATTTAAATTAAGGGAGAAAAATTTTAATCTTATCCTAGACTGAACGCGTTTCTTTCTCTAAAGTGTTTATATCGATCATCGATATAGTCACCGTGATTATATCACTGGCTTGATACGATTTACTGATGCGGAACCCACCTAACCTTTCAGTATCTGCGCATTTTTGCTAATTTTGTTGGAAGACCTTCAGAAGAACCAGTAAGGGAATTTAATTATTTAGGAAAAAAATTAATTGAAGCGTGTACCTTAAAAATGCATTAGCAATACGAATTTTTTATAAATTAGCATTTTAATATAATACTTCAAACCACTTTCAAACTGAATTTTTTATTGTAAAAGTGTCTCTTTGGAAATGTCTTGCATACCAAATACGTTGCAACGTTCCTGTCATGTCACAAGACGTCCAAGCGCCATTTCAATCTTCCTCATACTATAACGCACCCTACTGTCATGCGGGAAGAATGCACTGTGAAAAAAAGGTAACAACCAACTATTATCCTTGAAGGTAATTCCTTGAAGCCAACTTTTTTGTAGGACATTATTTATGTTAAAGATACACGTATACTTAATCTACGCAGTACACTAAAACACTTATAATCTGTAATACCATATGCTAGCAGCCACCATATGTAAGACATAATGATATCTTTAATAGATATTTAGCCCCCACGTTAAATGAGTACAGTATAACAGATGCATGTCTTTCGCAAATAAATGTCGGATACATATTTAATGAATTTTTTTTTGCTGTTGTCAGTCTTTAGACTGGTTTGATGCAATCCTCCATCCCTTCCTATCCTGTGCTAACCTCTTCATTTCTACATACCCCTTACAATCCACGTCCTCAATTATCTGCTTCATATATTCTAATCTCTGTCTACCTCTGCAGTTCTTACCTTCGGCTGTTCCCTCCACTAACAAATTAACCAATCCAGCATGTCTCAAAATATGACCTACCTGCCTGTCTCTTCTTCCTGTAAGCTTCTTCCATAAACTTCTTTTCTCACCCATCATTTCCAAAACTCGTTCATTTCTTACTTTGTCTGTCCACCTAATTTTCAGCATTCTTCTGTAGCACCACATTTCAAATGCTTCAAGTTTCTTTCTTTCCAGTATTCCTAAAGTCCATGTTTCGCTGCCGTAAAGTGCTGTGCTCCACACATAGAGTTTTAAGAAGTTCTTTCTGATTCCTAGATCAATATTTGAAACTAAAAGGTTTCTCTTTTTCATGAAGGCTGTTTTTGCTAGTGCTATTCTGCTTTTAACATCATTCCTGCTTCGGCCATCGGTTGTAATTTTAATGAATAGCTTCTTAAAACATTTCCATCTACAGCGAGTCAACTCTCCACTCGGTTTACCAACTCGTGCCCCTTCTGTTTTTGATAATGCAACCATGATAATCGAAGCGCCCTGCGGTATTTCATACCTGTCAGGCGCTATTCAGCTGACCATGCAGAAGAACGTCAGTGCATTCGACATCATGCGTCTAACAACAAATTTAACTCTCGACATTATGTATACGATAGCACAGGGGTCTATTTTTTGACGTGATAAGTGTCTATTGGTCTTAACAGCGTTTTTTAATGATAGCTTGAGTAATAATTAAAATAATCCTAAAAACTCTCAATTTTAGTTTTAGGATTGGACAAGGCTTTGTTTAAAAAAAACAAAAAAGGCCGTTAGCTTTGTGCGGGAAGGCGCCATATTTAAGATGTTTTGTGACGTGTCTTGCGACCATATGGTGGGAAATGGTGTAATTCTTACTTTCGGAAGTATGTTTGTCGTGCCTAAGGAAACCCTCCATATGTCTGGTGACCACAAAGCCAAAGATGGACGGTGATCAAAGCGTGATAAACATGACTATAATGTGAAGTTTGTTGTCTGTTCACAATTATGTAGTAGTATAAATCGCAGTAGTTATATTTAGACTTCCGCCTCTAATGACCTTAGCCGTGGACGAGGCGTAAAGCCACAATATATATATATATATATATATATATATATATATTTAGTTTCTATGACAACAGTGTGTGCTAAGTCTTCCCTCATACTTTACAGATTTGTATCGAAACTCCGTAGCTGCCATTGAAAAACCGCCTTCTTTGCAGATACAGAAGATATCGAGATGACAATACCATGTATCACCAATCAATACCACAAGTCGTTCAGACTTTTGCTTCGTCTCCCCATTAGTAATATCAATTTGGTAGCGATGTACTTTGACTTAAATACAGGCTATAGTCTACTAATCATTTCAAGCCTATTGTTTAATACCCATGTCATAATATGATCACCAGATTGGTTTAACGTGACAAGAAGTTCACCCTTAATATCAATCCATTTTATTAATTAACAACCTTCTTAGCCCATCAATAATGACGGGTTGAATGTAGATTTCTGACAATTAATTTCTAATTTCTTATTCATCTATAACAGCGACATAGAACATACTGGAAACAGTTACATCGAATATAAATACCTTGCAAGCCCGTCAAATATAACGGGTTGAATGCAGTATTCTGGCAGTTCATTCCCTGGCTATTGCGTAACTAAATACAATTGTTATTAAATAACACTCATAACCTTAAAAAATAATGCCACGTGGTATGTATTTCGTAGTTTACTATAAAAACTTCTACATCGACTGAATATAAATTAACGAAGGTAGTTAACAACCAATACGTCAATTTAAACGCAATACTGCTTTCTTTCCACTGTTCTAGCAATTCATTTCTTCTTTCCTGATTAACTAAATAGAATTGTTATTAATCACTGCACATAACGTCAATTGTATATTAGGCAGCTTGGATAGGTTGCAAACAACAGCGTGACACTTGTATAGATCAGTAAAAATAATAGCAATACTGCATCCTTCGTCTTCCATTCAGTGTAACTAATATGGTCATTTTTTTCACACTAGCTTTCGGTGGATTAGTCATCAACAACGGTCATAGGAAGGGAATATGTAAAGAAAGTAAATTGTAAGCAGGAAACATGATCTCTGAAATGAGTAACAGCCGATTTCCAAGTCGGAAGAAATTTTTTTTGCCGGGAATAACGATTGGCAGTTCGGCTTATGGTTTAACTGCTCGTCGACGTTGGATCGTTAGAGCTAGGAGAAGACTCGAGGCTAGGTTCAGGGAGGAGTTTGACTATGGCTTTCGGAATAATACAGAGAAATCAAGGAAACCGAAATCAGGATGGCTGTAGCGGGGTACGAACCCGCATCCTCCCGAGTGTCATCCTTTTGCCATTTAATTATTCTCTAATGTTTGCCGACTAATACATTCCGTTTGTCCTACTGTTCAATCCCAGCGACCAAATCAAGCCGTGACCAGATGTGAAAAATGTATTAACGATCTTTCAAAATACCAGTGGACACCAGGATTCAAAGCAGGGACCTTTACCTCTCGAATTACTCTCAAATGGGTCTGAAGATCACAGAAAATAAGTCGACGCTTAATGGAGAGCTTGAAGACGGTAGTTCAAGATATGTATCAGGGAGTAACGTTGTTTAAAGTAGCACTCGGAAGATTTTCTGATCATTACATTTGTATCGGTACGAATGCTTAAGGTGTTTCATTCGTTATCACTGTTGGGAGTGGCGGTAGCAGCGTTGGAGTGTATACTTCTTCCTGACAGCCTTACTGATAAGTCTGATCAAACAAACGTAAAATGAACGAAAAACCAGCAGCTGAATGCAATGTGATGACTTCGAGCGTGGTGGATGAGCGATAATGCTCTGGCCACGTATTCTCGAGGATGCGGATTAGAATTCCCATCCGGACATCCAGATTTGGGGTTTTCCCCAAATTGTTCCAGGCGATTGCCGGTATAGTTCCGTGAGAAAGCCATGACTAAATTCCTTTCCATTCCTTGTCCCCCGCACCCACCCTTTCCCACCTCTCATGACCTCGACGTCATCGAGTCGTAATGACATAACGAAAAAAAAAGAGAATTTGATGACCAATGTTCAGATATCAACATCCTGACAATGTAAAATGTTTTACTTTCCTTTCCTTTTACGTCTCCATATAGACATAAAAGCTGCAGTCAATTTTCTAAGCCTTCATATTGTTATAGATCATCTTGCAACTCTACTTTATTCCTATTTTGATCAATAGACTCATCAACTCTTCTCTCGATCTCCCCTTTTCTCTTCTCTGTTGTGCCTGCCATTCTCATATCTTCTTTCTTGGCCGATCGTATCCCTTTCTTCTTGAGCGCTCGTAACAGCTTAATCTTCGGTCTTCATTTTCTGCTATTGCATCTCTCTGTATCAGTATTTTTCTTTTTATTTCGTCTTTAGTTACCCTTTCCACTGTCGAAACTTCACTGCTGCTTCTCACAAAACCTCCACAAATACTATTGTTATTGTTTAGGTTTCTGCTTCGGACGATTGTGCTATATAATTTATTATCTTCCGTTTTAAGTTCTTTGCCTTTGGAAGAATTATCACGTAATTTATTACCTTGTTTGCCTTGTAATGTTCTTAAAAATCATTTTTTTTCTTTACCTTCTTCTGAGAGCCTTGTGCGTATTTAAAGTCATCATAGAAGATGATTCTTCATCCAGAAAGAACCTACATCATAGCTTTCCTCTCAAATCTTTGGATATTTTATTTTACCAAAATTTATTGCGCATACAGCCTCTTCATAAGTTTCAAGCAGCTTCTCTATCATGTACTACATGTTGAATTTATCAATGTTTAGAATAGCCGTATCCCCACCAAATAATTTCATTTTTAGATACAGTCCCTTGTATTTCTGATGCAACAGTTATAGAATTTCGTTGATATACATTTTAAAGGTAGTTGGATATTTGAAACGTCTTTGACACAATCCCTCTTTTAGGCTAATCGCATAACATAAATGGTTTCCTAGTTTCACTCTTGCTCTCAAGTCTCATCAAAAGTTCCATGTTGCTATTTTTATTCTTCTGCACCACCTTTTCCCAGCATTCGGCGGTGGCTGCTTTTGATGAATTTTATTTATCATTGGCATGGTCAAATTTGCAGCATTGGTTTTACGGCTGCATGCCTTCGCTCACGCCAAGCTGCTGCCAGGTCATACTATGTTTAATGGAGTAAGTGAATTGCTTCCATCTGCCTGCGAAAAGTGTTACTATGTTCTATGAGTGATAGGTGTTCTTTTTTTTATTTTTTTGAAATGTATAGGTTGGAGACCGTCGCATAATTCACCTCGATGGCTGCTGAAAACCGTCTAAACACCGCAGTAAATCGGCCAATACGCGGGGGCTTGGGTTCGTGCTCGGTCACGTTGTATCTCCCTAATACAATGTGCGCCGTTTAAGGAAACATAGTCCCTTACAATTTTGTTTGTATTATTTCAGTTTTATTGATTATCTGTATATATTTAAAGGTAAGAATTTTTGTGTTTAATTTATTTTCCTTTTGTAAAAGAAAAAGATACCGTAATAGTTTTTATGCAAGAGCAAAGAGTAGACTGTTAAAAGAACTTCTTTGGTGGACAGAGGAGAGCAAGTCCGTAGGAAAAAAGATGTGAATGTAGCGGACGAATTGTGCTTCAAAATATTCTGTTAATATGTTGAATTAATGCTGAAAGTAAACGTTATTTGTGTGTAAAAATGAGTAACAATAAAATATATTAATTTTACAGCCGCCATAGCGCACTGAGCCACTCTGGCTGTTATTATGCACTATCTTTTACTCCACTTTTCTCTAGCACTTGAAACAGGTTAACTATATACACAGCATCCTGAGCTTTTTTCCTGATCAATAAATTAGAGGTGAGAGATCTTATCTCCTGTTCTCCTCTTTCCTATAGTTTGTTTTATTTTATAAAATATTGTTATTTTCGTGAAAACAATTGACTAGTACACATTTTATTTTTAAGATCCATACTTGATTATTCACATTGTTATACATTGGTGGAATTGTACATGCACGCCCACTTATATTGATACTTTATTTCCTTGAATTTTACTTGTCATTGTTCCAGTTACAAACGTCGGCAGTAGTCCGGGTTTTTTCTTTGCTCGGTCGTAGAAAAGTTTATCGTTCATGATTAATTGACTTTCAGGTTATGGCGCGTTGTTTATTTCATTAGCTAAGCTTTCGGCTGGTATCCTCCAGCCTTCGTCAGAGATACTGTTTATGTTGACATAGCAACGAGCGCCAAGCATCGCAGAGTAAAAGGCCGCTATCTTCGTTGATGTTTTTGGTGTTTTTTTTTTTAATTTCTGCTGCCTCTTTCACCCGTCGGGGCCACCACTGGTCTTCTCTCCACAGTAGCCTCGTTTCTTGAAATTTTAATTCATGCCCGGTATTAATAGCATGGCGGACTACGGCGGATTTGTCACTGTTGTTATATTTGTAGTGGCGGATATGTTCTTTAAGTCTCTCCGCCACAGTGCGACCTGTCTCGCCGATATAAACACTGCCACAGCTGCAGGGGATTTCGTAAACACCCATAAGCTGGTGTGGGTGTAATTTGTCTTTTACCATTGTCAGTGACTGACCAAGTTTGCAGTTAGCCTTATATACTATTCGCACCTCCACCCGCTTTAACAATTTCCCAATCCGGTCTGTGATACCCTGTATGTATGGGAGACAGGCGAATTTTGTTGGCACATTAATATCATGGGATAAGTTGACGTCTCCCATAGGTTTTTTGGGTCTTAAAACCCTCCTGATCTCAGATTCACTATAGCCGTTGGCTCGGAATATTTTTGTAAGTGACTTTCCGAGTCACATACTGTCTTAGCTCTTAAGTTGAGTGATGTCAATACGCACGCCTCTCTTCGTTGCCGGATGATGGTGCGACATGGCGTGCAGATACCTCTTGCTATGTCAACATAAACAGTATCTCTGACGAAGGCTGTAGGATACCAGCCGAAAGCTTAGGTAATGAAATAAACAACGCGGCAAAACCCGAAAGTCAATTAATCATGAACAAAGATGGCCGAAGTTTATCGTTGTTTGGGAACTAGAAAGTAAGCTCTTAGTAGCTGAAAATAGCAATTTCCAATGAATAGTTGGATAAGTTTGACCAAGGATCCCGTCAATGCCATGTAAAAACAGCCCATATCAGGATGGAGCCACCAGTAGCTTCCTGATAACCTGGGTCTATGACTTCATGGGATCTGCGACACATTCGAACCCTGTCAACAGCTCTTACCAACTGGTATTCTGACTCATCTTGCCACGCAACCTTTTTTCAGTCATCTAGGATCCAACCTATATATTCACGAACGAACCCAGGAGAATCGATTCAGCCGATGGCGCTTTGTTAACAGAGGCATTGGGGTCGACCTTCTGCTGCCATATCCCATCATGCAAAATTTCGGTGCAAATTCCGTACGAATACGTCAGTAGAATGTCCACATTTAGTGTTTCTGTTCTTTGACGCTGTCTGTCAATACTGGTCTCGCTCATTAAGCAGACGTGGTTGGACATTGCGTTGTACACGGCGAGATGTTATGCCGGAAATTACGTATTTATTGCACACTCGTGATACTGTGTATCGAGAAACGTTGAATTCACTAACAATTTCAGAAAGTGAATTCCATATGCGACTAACGCCAAATGCCTTTCTTCGTTCAAAGTCTGTTAATTCATGTCGTGCTTCCATAATCACGTCATAAAACCTTTCACATGACTCACGACAATACAAATGGAAAGCCCCAACACTGCACAGCACATTTATACGTTTCTCCACGGTATTAGCGTATTGCTATATCATCTGATTTTCGTGTAAGGAAACTGACACCATACAACCCAATACCTCGCATTGGCCTATTGCCTCTTGTGTTATTAATGCCATCTTTCAATTCCAATAAAATTTGTTATAGTTAGTACCTATTATTATTATTATCACTCCGCGAATCATTAAAAGTATGTGGCGTAGGATGCATTCCACCTACTTGAAAGTGTAATAGTTTGGAAGGGATATACGGGATATGGCAGGAGGCGCCCATAGGCTATTGTGAGGAACTATACGGGCATTCGCCTGGAGTGATCTGGAAAAACTACGGGAAACCCAGATCAGGATAGCCGGAGTGCATTATCGAAAGCTACTCCTGTCAGATTTTAAGTTTACTCGCCCGGTAAATCCTTTCTATTCCATTCCCTAATCCCTCGTGGAAAAAATGAGTACAAAAATGAATCGGTTCTGGCCCTGATTTCTCTTATTTTCGCGGTAATTGCTTGTAGCAATATTTGTTTGCTGTCATTCCGAAATAAGTCAATCGTGAATTTTTAATTAGCTTCTGTCAAGATCAACGCTTTGGCTGTTCCAGGTTTTCCCAACCTAATTCATTCAACATCGCACTAACGCTTTATCTCCAACTATATATACTACCTAACACGAATCGGGCAGCTCTTCTTTGGACCTTCTCCAGTGCCTCCATTTAACACCTTTTGATGGAGACCCCATACAGAACAACAATATTCTAAGTGAGGACGCACTAGTGACTTGTATGCAATCGATTTAACTTTCGGAATGCGTTGTTTTAAATTACGACCTAGAAATTGGAGCAAACGATTTGCTTTCCCAATTACCGTCTCTGTATGCTCATTCCATTACAAATTATTATGAATTGTTACCCCTAGATATTTAGCGGAATCTGCCTTCCTAAGGACAGAACCATTAATTGTATATTCAGAGCTAAATGGTGTCACCTTTTTACTTACACGCATGACTTGGCAATTTTTAGCCTTTAACTCCAACTGCCAGCCTTACACCAAGCAATTATTTTCATAATATCGTCTTGTAACAAAGCGCAGTAATCCTGGGTTTTGATTTCATGATAAATAGCGGCATCATCGTCAAATAATCTTTTCTTTCCCCTTATTATGTCACACAAATCAGTAATGTATATGAGAAACAACAGAGGCCCTATCACGCTTCCCTGGGGAACCACAGACTTCACTTCGGTAAATGATGAACACTCACCATCGAGAACTACACACTGAACTCTGCCCTTCAGAAAGTCTGCAGCCTAGTCGCATATTTGTCTAGATATGCCATAATCACCAAGTTTCCTAAGTAATCTAGTATGAGGCACAGTGTCGAAAGCCTTTATAAAATCTAATAGAACTAAGTCAATCTGGGATTGCTCATCTATAATACGGCACAAGTCATTAATTAAAAGTGCAAGTTGTGTTTCGTAGCATCGGGCTTTTCTGCTTCACCTTCATCCAAAAACTGCATGACATTTGAATATATGATGTGTTCTAAAATCCTGCAAAATATTGAAGTTAACAAGATCGGCCTATAATTTTGAGGATCATTAACATTCACATTTTCAAACACTGGACTTACGATGGCGGTCTTCCATTCAACTGGTATTTTTCCTTGATCCAAGGAGGCGGTATACAATTACATCAAGTACGGCGCAATTTCTTTTGCGTACCTAGAATAGAAGCTTGTAGGAATACCGTCTGGTTCGGGAGCCTTATTGGTTTTTACATTCGTAACCAGTATAGTTATTTCCTTGACATCAAGAACGAGATCTTTCATAATTTTGTTGATATGGTTGTTAAATATCGGAATCTCCTATCCTATCAGTTAGGACACACTCAATAAATTAGTAAAACTAAGTGCAAAATAAACACTTTACTTCTTTGCTCTCATCTTTTAAACTATATTAGCTGTAACTAATTCTATTATTTCGTGTTCAATACTGTAATAGTCACTTTGGAGTAAAGTTTCTAGCTCCTAAGTAATAGAATTTTTTAGGTAGATCTGCTAACAAAAATGGTCTGGAACTAACAACAAACACAGCTCCTTATTTTCCACTAAAAATGTGGAAAAATATCATATTCTCTACTTGATCAGCTCTAAACTATGATATCCCTTTACTTGTATGGAACTCCCCTTCGAATATAATTTTACGAAATACAATATTCAACTCTGGGTAAACGAATTAAATGCAATATGAAAATTTGAAATCTAGGTTTTATTCTTTTTACGAGCTAGATGCTTGTGATGGTCGGACATAATCCTTTCGGGGACGGAACGATAAAAAATTAAAACAGCTGTAGTTGCTTGGTGGTACTACATATTGTTAAATATAAAACTAAAACTTTATTTGACTGCAGTGTTTGTGACTCTCGTCCTGCCTGCACTAACAGCACTTTTCTGATGTCAGCGCTTGTTTACACAGTTGTGTACTTGGCGCATACATCGTTTCTGCATTGATGATAAGGACGCCAGGGCGTTTCCCTGTATAAATACTGCGTATCTTATCACCATGCCGCGCCTCAAGTTATACGTCAACAACTTGCGGAGTTAAGGAGCAGCAATGACGGAGCGCACATCCATTGTCAAGGAAGATACTTCGGTCTACGTTTATATAGGGCCTGGTGGATCAATGGTTAAGGGATGTTACTAGAGATTGAAATGTCCTCGGTTCGAATCCTCGTTTCGGCGTGGATTTTCAAATGCCGTCAACCCGACCATCACCTCTGGCACAGCTTGATGTGTAATGTGAAGTACGCCAGAATGCTTACGTGGTTCGGATTCCATATTAAACAGTAGGTCCCCTTTACCAGGTAGGATTACTGGGTTAAGGTGGCCGCAATAGAGGCGCATGGGTGGCATATTCGAATCTTTGTCAATCAGCGGCCGAAACCTTCGGGATATCATGGCCAGTAATTATATACATACTATTATTACCAAATATTTTAATAATCTTGGTACATGAGTTTGTGATCGTTAAACACTGATAAGCCAAACATTATAACCACCAACTTACTAGCATATTGGTGCAACTTTCTAACCTAATACAGAGCGATTTGGCGTAGCATGATTCCACAAAGTCCTTGGTAGGCTTTCAGAGGTATCTGACACCAGATTTCTACGCACAGGTCACGAAATTCTCTTAAATTAGTGGGTGCGGAACCTGGGAACGAGCATCTCGGAAACGGATAGGTTGGTCGGCAGTTTGCGTGCTACTGTAGTGAGCATCTTTGGAAAGTTTTTGAAGGACGGTGAATTCACGAGTAGACGACAATGTGGTGGACACCCACGCAACATCACAGTACGTGGAGGTCGGAGTCTGTGGCAGATCTGACTGAAGTGTACTATTCTGGTGCTTCAAGAAGTGTTTCAGAGCAACATAATGACGATTTTTTCCACAGATCACCCTTTATCCTACTTTATAGACCGTGTAAGCCTCCCACCCCCATGTTCTGTGATGAGGCGTGGGTGTCAACCACATTGTCGCCTACTCGTGGTTTCACCGTTCTTCAAACACTTTCCATAGATGCTCACTACAGTAGCACGCGGACAGCCGACCAGCCTCTCGGTTTACGAGATGCTCGTTCCCAGGTATTGCACCCACATACCACTGGCCCTTAATTTAAGGGTATTTCGTTACCGTTGCGTAGAAATCTGGTGTTAGATATCTCTGGAAGCCTACCAAGGACTTGTAGAATCATGCTACGCCGAATCGCTGCTGTATTTGGTTAGAAAGTTGTACCAATATGCTAGTAAGTAGGTGGTCATAATGTTTGGCTGATCAATGTAATAACTACAGGGTCCGGCAATAAAACCTCCCATATTTCACGTAGCCGGCGTGCGGGTTGTAGTGAGGATACTGATGTGGAGTGTGTTTTGTTTTAAAGAGGTGTACCTGCCATTTTCAGTGTGCGCCATGTCTTGGCTTGGTGAGCATCGTGCGTTTGTTGTGGACGAATTTATTTGTAACAGTTGTTCTGAGATTTTCGGAGACGATTCGAACTTGGCCTACATGATAGTGTCCCGTATAGAAAAACTATTCAACTGTGGGTGTCAAACTTTAGAAAGACAGGTTCAGCACTAAAAAAAAGACCTACAGGCCGTCCTCGGACTGCAACAACGCCGGAAAATTTGGCGCGTGCGAGTGTGTCCCCAATCTTTGGGGACACTTAAAGCCTATAGTGTACAAACATCGTCCCACAACACTGCAAGCACTAAAAGAGGCCATTACCCAGGAATTGGCAGCCATTCCAAGAGAAATTACACGAAAATGTATGGAGAACTTTCTGGATAGACTTTGTCAATGTGTCAACAATGGAAAGTAGATATAATTTTTAAAACCAAATAATTAAAAATGGCAAAGTATGTATTTTTCATAAATAAAAGTAATTATTCTCTATCATATTTAGTTTTTATGTGACAACACATTAAAATGAGGGAGGTTATATTGCCGGACCCTGTATAATGGACAAGGCATTATTGGCAAGGAAAAACCTCGAATGATAATTCGGTAGATTAAACAATAAAATTTTAAATGTAGGCGTAATCTGTGTTTTTTGTTATAACCTAACAGAACCTTTCACGAGTGTCGTCGCGCCCATTAACGTTGGGGAGGAAGGACGGGCCAAAGTTCAAACCCCGGGAGCGGCGTATGGTCCATCCTGATTACGGCTTTTAGGTGAATTCCCATAATCACCAAAGTGAATGCTATGGTCCCCTATATGTTACTGAAAGATAATACATTTAATAAATTCACACACAAATATACACTTGACTCGCATGTGTTAGCTGTTGCCTCTCTAGTTTGAAATTTGTGGAAGAAATGTGGACACTGTGTTACAGTACATAGGAGGATGGTCCATCGGTTGCTGCCTATGCCGTAGCTAGTATTTTGGAAAACAGCCGAGAAGATGGAGCCACAGGCACAGTCAGGAAACTTTTCTCAGTAAGCAGACGCTTTGTAGAAAACTGGGCCAAAACTTGGAACTATAAACAAACCAACAATGTGCAATTGCAAATTAACAAGTTATCAGAAGCGGAGAATTTACTCATAAAAATGTTACATGGTCTATCGATTTTGGTTATGTATGATGGGAGAAAAATGGTTTTCCACCAAAAATCGTCTTCTAGAAACAATATGCAGCAATCATACTGAACACAGATTACACGTTTCACAAACATATGGTGACTCTTCAGATAGTGGTCACGGTACATGCGGAAGTGATGATCATTCAAAACTGACGGCTGAACTCCATGCAGATATCCGGTCATAAAAAGCCGTCAGAATAAAAGATCCGGTAAACCTAGTGATATTTTTTTTCTGGTTTATTGAGTCACATTTTCATAGCATGAAATAGTACTGCTTTCTTGCATTATTAAATTCATGTAGGAGAATTAATTATTAGTGGTTCCATTACTCTACGGGTTTATGTTTAAGACCGATTGTGGTGGTGTAACGGTTAGCGTTCTGGCCTTGTATTCGGGAGGACGGCGGTTCGAATCCCCGTCCGGACATCCAGATTTGGGTTTTCCATGGTTACCCCAAATCACTCCAGGTGAATGCTGGGATGCTTCCTTCAAAAGGCCATGGCTGAATTCCTTCCCATTCCTTGCCACCCATCCTTTCCCGTCTGTAAAGACCTCGCTGTCAAAAGACGTTAAGCAGTTAAAAAAAAGTTTAAGAACCTTAAAGCAAATTTCAAATATTTGAAAGTTCGAAAATTGTAGTCTTCATTATGGAAATTTTTTAAATGAACTTCTTTGCATCGTTGCACTAAACGTTTCGAAGTAAATCCATCGCATCTCAGTGACATTTTGACATACCCTAGTCCCATCTATTGCCGGTAAGTGAGGACTAATGCATATTTCAACCGGCAGATGGCATCCAAATAGCAACATGGCAATCACGTGTAGTAGTCGAGCTTGGCAATGACACGCAAGGACAACACGTGGAAGAAAGTAATTGTGGTATAGTGCCCTTTAACTACAGTGTCAATAAACTAACACGCGACGGAAAACAGTGCAGACAAATATTTAATTGCGTGGGTGTGTCACTGATCATATCGCAACTCAATCCTTGTTTATATCGGCTTCACTAGCGCTCTTCATGTTTGTACAGTAATTCAGCAAACATTTTTACGAATACAGTCGGTATTTCATCAAATAAATGAGTTGTCCTAGCATAGCAGAGGGCAGGAGGACATCAAAATTAAGATTTCATAGTTAATATTGCTTTTATGATTATAGTAGGCGTTCCCAACATGTTTAGCCCACACGATATACTTTATTCATGCCAGCTATACTCATAGAAAGTACATTAAGTTGCACTGTATCAACCCGAGGCTACCCAGTTTTCTCCTTGATTCAATTACATTTTCTCAATTTGTTTCTCACACTGTCCCAACTGCTACATTCGAATGGTGAATTGTCTATGTGTTTGTTTCCTGCATTGCATGACCGAGCGTGGTGGGTGAACGGTTAACGTTCTGGCCTCGCATTCGGGAGGACGCGGGTTCGAATCCCCGTCCGGGCATCCAGATTTGGGTTTTCCATGGTTTCCCCAAATCACTGCATGTGAATGCCGGGATGCTTCCTTCAAAAAGGCCATGGCCCAATTCCTTCCCGTTCCTTGTCCCCAGTCCCATCCCGCCTCTAATGACCTTAGCCGTCGACGAGGCGTAAAGCCCTAAGTTAAAAAAATGTATTGCTTGTGTATGCGGAATCCTATGCTAAATTTAAATCTACAGTGATAAAAATTCAGTTTTCCTTGTACATTTTTTTTATCTGCTTTACGTCTCTCAACAGCGAGGTCTTTAGAGACGGGAAAGGATGGGGGCAAGGAATGGGAAGAAATTCGGCCATGGCCTTTTTAAGGAAGCATCCCGGCATTTGCCTGGAGTGATTTGGGAAACCATGGAAAACCCAAATCTGGATGCCCGGACGGAGATTCGAACCGCCGTCCTCCCGAAAGCGAGGCCAGAACGCTAACCGTTACACCACCACGCT
Organism: Vandiemenella viatica; assembly: GCA_031002005.1. Classification (NCBI taxonomy): domain Eukaryota; kingdom Metazoa; phylum Arthropoda; class Insecta; order Orthoptera; family Morabidae; genus Vandiemenella; species Vandiemenella viatica. Next base: position 161,610,938 of record JARYHS010013631.1, on the reverse strand, counting down.
CGGTATTCCTTGAACAACTAACATCGCTGTAAACTTCCAAGATGGTAATCACCATATCAGGTAATCGAAACATCCATGAAGACCATGTCAACTAATCAATAAATATAACTGGAGACGTTTGCCATCTCTAATATTGAAGTCTAGATATGTGTTTGTCAACGTCGTGTATTGTTGCACTGAGGACTTTTTAATTCAGTTTTTCCTCCTCTCCATTTATTACAATGTCGATAGCATTTTTCAGAAATAATTGCGTTGAACTAATAAACCAAATCATACAGTTTAAAAAATCCTGAAAAAGGAAGGTAGAACTCTTGCACAATTGACAGTTAAATCTTTTCGTTCAGCAATCGCCAGCGCCTGCATCTTAGACGGCCACTTTTCATACCGTCGATGTCCTCCAGTCAGAAGTCTTCCTGTGGGACTGAATTAAAGATGAAGGAAGGAGAGGATAAAACCAGTGTCTTAAAGTCACAAAAGATACCAAAGGACTGTTAAGTTTTAACGTCCCATCCGACAGAAGAATCACGATCAACAGCATCGTGTGCACACACGTCATATACCATGCGCATGCACCATGTGTCCGCCGGCTTTAGACACGCAATGGCGCATGTACATGTTTCTATTCTAACGGGGTTTGCGGCTCGCCTGAGAGAGAAAGAGATTCGTCTTTTGCACCGATAAACTGCGATGATCAAACAGTTCGCGCAGTCTTGTTGTCACCAGTCATCTGAATCTCAACATACTGCCTTCAAGACTTCTTCTAGTAACACAAATTCAAACACTCAACAAACTGCGACTTTCCTTTTTCTATCGCCCATCTTCACTGTATCGTCACACACACTGCATGGAATGCTGGAGCTGAAAGGACTAAGAACGGAACTAGGGGAAAACTTAATGTAACTGTACAAAAGTTCAGATGACTGTACAGATTTTGACTCGCTTAGGACAGATAACTTCGCATTTCAATTGAAGGTGTGTAGGTCTCTGAAGGACGTTTATCGGCATTTAGGAAAAACTAGGGAATAATTATATACAAGAAGTGATAGAACCCATTAATGACGTGCGGTGAAATGGAGGGGGGGGGGGGTCAACGAAACCTCACCAAGGGGGAGCGGGGGTCAACGGAAATCTCACGTGAGGTTTTGTAGAGCTAAAAAAAAGTCTTCAAATGACGCGAAAGACGATTTTAGGGGGGTATTTTGGGCCAAAAAGAGCTTTCATGAAAAGAGAAACCTTTTAGTTTCAAATATTGATCTAGGAATTAGAAAGAACTTTTTAAAACTCTTTGTGTGGAGCACAGCTCTTTATGGTAGCGAAACGTGGACTTTAGGAATACCGGAAAGAAAGAAAATTGAAGCATTTGAAATGTGGTGCTACAGAAGAATGCTGAAAATTAAGTGGACAGACAAAGTAAGAAATGAACGAGTTTTGGAAATGATGGGTGAGAAAAGAAGTTTGTGGAAGAAGCTTACGGAAAGAAGAGACAGGCTGGTAGGTCATATTTTAAGACATGCTGGATTGGTTAATTTGTTAGTGGAGGGAACAGTTGAAGGTAAGAACTGTAGAGGAAGACAGAGATTAGAATATATGAAGCAGATAATTGAGGACGTTGGCTGTAAGGGGTATGTAGAAATGAAGAGGTTAGCACAAGATAGGAAAGGATGGAGGATTGCATCAAACCAGTCAAAAGACTGACGACAAAAAAAAAAAAAAAAAAAAAAAAAAAAAAAAAAAAAAAAAAAAAAAAGTCTCCAAAAGTTGCGAGTTCGATTGGTAGGGGGGAGGGAGTCTCCATCAAAATCTCACGTCATTTTAGAGAGGGAGGGGGTCCGACCAAATCTCACGAAGTCTCACCAGAGGGGGGGGGGGTGTCCGGAATTCAGGAAAATCACCTCACGTAATTAATGACGCTCCCTAGTACCACGTCAGATGTTGCTAAAACGCATTGTAATTAATCAATCATCAGAATTCCACCAAATGGTAAAAGAAGTTTCCTTTAAAATATGTTTTACTTTCGTATGTAAGGCGGTCAGGGATAGGAATAAATTACCAAGAGAAAAGATGGAAAATAATTTACGAAAAAGTCTAAAAGGATTTAAAGTTGAAACTAAAACTAGGCATTGGAAAAAGAAAGGGTGGAAAAATTGGTGCAGGGAATTTGCCACTCCATTGCAAATAAAATTAAATTAAAAATTATTTTTTAAGTTTATTACATTTGGGTTTTTGTAAGAGATAGTATTACTCTGTATTAATTACAGTTGTATTGTATAGTGACAGCTGAGCGTTACACTAGCGAGAAAACGTACAATAGATCCTATATCACACTAGTTGAGTAGCGAGACCGTGCTTGTGACTAATAAATCTTAGGAACAAAGTTACTTAGATATAAAATCGAAGCAGAGATACGATGATATCACTTCTGTCGTGCGTCCCACAACACACGCACGCGATAAAAATTCGCAGAAATTGACTCTGCCCAGACCACTAGTTCAGAAACGAGAATACCGCTAAGGAGTTGTAGTGGTTAGATGACACGCCAGCGTATAAATGTACATAAATATAGGAATGCGGCTGATCATGTACATTATAATTTGATAATATCATATATTAATGGCGTTTCTGGGAGTATCTTTCGCAGCAAAGAGTAAACCAGATGCAGCTGACCCACGACTAAGGGGAAGAGGCAGCACATGATTACTAATGGAGAGGCATCAATAAGATGGCGTCATGATGTGGAAGCAGCTAGAAAGAAGCTGCTAAAGTAATGGAAATAGTTGGACCTTAAGTGAAGAGTAGAAGTTGTGTTGAGTATTTTGTAATATCTGAGATGCTCTGAAATAAAAGCTTGCTAAAGTTGGAAAGTTTAGTTTCGCTCATATAACCGATAGTATTATTGAAGTTCAAGTAACAAGAAATAAAGGAAGGTATAGTATGCATTTTATTTCATATAAAGAGAGATTGGCGATCTTATAGTTATAACGGGAGAGCTATACTTAAAATCCATTTATGTCTAAAAGATGACATAGAAGGTTTCTCATCCTGGGAGTAAGTTACTAGAGAAGTTATAAAGAGGTAAAATTAGCATAATTCTGCATGGCTTAAGAGGCGGTCAACTGTTGTAAACGGTTAGTGGATAGATAAAAGGTTGCGAAGTGTTTTATCTTCCGAGGAGAAGTTTATACAACGAAATGAATGCCAAAATTAGTGCATCGCCGTACTTGTGAATGCACACTCCCTACACTTAGATTCGAAGGTGCAATAGTTAGTTCCTTTCCTGGCTAGTACGTGTCTGTATTTTTGTGTATATCAGGATAAAAGAAGGGAGACAATAAAATCCTGTGTTGATCTACAAGTCCGACACACACCTCATAGGAAGCCACGTTTCGGATCCGTATCAGTCGTTGAGTCATCATCATAAGTGTCGTGTAATCTTGCTTTCTCGGCAGGATCACCAGGTTATGGTAAGCCACGAGAATGGCAAAAGTCGCGACAAATCGAACTCCTGTCACGCAGAGGGTCTGGGAATTCTTAGTGATCTGGCCAAAAATTTCATACGCATATGTTTCGTTCATTTTTATTTTATACGCATTGCGGATAGCTTTGCAATGTAGCCTAGGTGCTTGGTACATAATGTAATGATTGGGAATTTGGTATAACATCTCCCTTATACCATTGTTCTTTTTTTTACTTATGGCTTTACGCCTCGTCGACGTCGAGGTCATTAGAGGCGGGATGGGACTGGGAACAAGGAACGGGAAGAAATTCGGCCATGAAGGAAGCATCACGGCACTCGTCTGGAGTGATTTGAGGAAAACCATGGAAAAACCCAAATCTCGATGGGGATTCGAACCGGCGTCCTCCCGAATGCGAGGCCAGTGCGTTAACCGCTCACCCACCACGCTAGGTACCATTGATCAAGTTTCAAATGATAAAAATTGCTTCTACCGCAGGAAATTCAAGTGGCTACCATGCGTCGAGCATCAAAACACCATCACGATTTTTTGAATCTCAACCTCGAGACTTGTTTCTAACTAGAAATCTAAGTCAATTTGGTTCATCAGAATGGGTCTGCACTTATTAAGAACCCTACGAGATCAATTGAAGTACTTTCCAAATAATCGATGACATAATATTCTTTGGGGACAGAATATTTCACAGATTAATTCTTAAAATAAAAATAAAAAATAATGGGTAGACACATTCATGCAGCAATTAAGAAAGAAATGAATAATTCCATGATTGTACTAGTACTTTCATAAAACAGGTTGGCTGCAATACGCAGTTATGACATCATTTTTATCTCATATACCTGTCACAGAATAGCAGCAATTAGAGAGATTTTCTTCACTATTACGTGTGTCTGTAACACTCACTAAGACGGAAGCTGTAAAATCGTATCACGAGACTTCTGGATGAGTTGTAACATTTGAAACTGCTAGCTAGGAAAGTCCAGGCTTCACTACCTATTTAGGTATGAATATAAGGTGGCGAAAGAATTGCTTGCTGAAGACTTGAAATATAAATATCTTGGCATTACATTTGATAACAAGCTTAACTGGGCAGGACACATTGGACAGGTGGTAGGAAAAGGTTTCAAAATTCTACACTTATTGGAGAGAGTGATGAGGGGATGTACGAGAGAAGTAAAGGAATTGGGTTACAAAACTTTGGTCTGACCATTGCTCGAATATGGTAGTGTAGTATGGGACCCACAATTTGCGTATCAAATACAGGAGTGGGAGAGGTTGCAAAAAAGGACTGCTAGATTTGTTTCTGAAAATTATCGCAAACTTCAATCAGTAACAGATATGATAAAGGAGTTGCAATGGGATTCATTGCAAGACAGGAGGAGGATGAAGAGGGTCATGGGAGTGTACAAGGCGTATACTGGTGATGAGGCATGGAAAGATATTGGTGTAGGTATGAAAAGTAGTGCATGGAAGGGAAAAGATGACCATGACCACAAGCTGGCACTCGATTTTAGGCACAAGGGTGTGGGAAGATTCTCTTTTTTAGGTAAGGGTGTCAGGGATTGGAATGAGTTACCAAGAGAAATGATGAATAATTTACCGAAAACTTTGAAAGAATTTAAAGTTAAAATTTGTAGAGGGCAAATTTAGGTGTGTGTAGGAATGGGGGAAGACGGCTGTCAAGAGAAATTGCCAGCGGAGCGTGAGTTCCATTGCAATTAAATGAAATTAAATTTAAAAAAAAAAAAAACACACATTTTCCAGTTTGCCACGGTTTCTGGAATCCATTCCCGGAGAATTTCTGTACGGTATTTTCATGAAAGTTACGAAGTTAGTTGCATTTATTAATGCAACTTGACGTGACAGTGATATTGCATCAACTTGTCGTAGATGATAATTTCAAGAGAACTATGTTATGTTAAATATTCAACAAAAGAGTACACAAAAGAAACTTCACTCGCCCAAAAATTAATAAAATACTTCCTTGGTCATCTTTATTGCCACTAAACAACACGAAACTGTTAATCAAATGAGCAGAACTACAGATAATACCTCCATAAAACTTTTCTCATATGTCCAATAGACCAGTATATTTCTTAAAACAATTTGGCCCTAATTAACAGCTCATCGTATTTATCTGTCTGTCACAATATACATCCTACATCACAATTTGTAGAAAAAGATTTACATCTTCTGTTTTTAAAAGTAATTGCCTTAAAAACCAACCAACCAATCACCTTTCTGCTGTCTATCGCTGCTATCGTTCAAACATGTCAAGTATGTCTTAACTGAACAGAGATATCGAGAGCGGTCTGGTAGCTCAGCGGTTTAGGCGTGCCAGATCTGGGGTTCAGATCCCAGTGGCTCCAGGAATTTTTACGCTCTTGTCTTTGCTTTGATTATATGAGCGTACTACGACGTTGCGTAGCTCGGGTTCTACGTTAAACTGTAGGCCCAGCCATGAAAGGTGGAATGCGCGGCAAATTGAAACTAGGTGGCCGAACTACTCTTCAGGATCTACCACTCAACAATGTTGTACTCAACTTATTTCGAAGTATTATTACAGTATCCCTATTGAACCCTGTCAACCACCAAGCATACAATACACTTCCACAAACACAGATATTATTTAAAGGCCATTATTTTTTATTGTTTTGTTAAATTGGAATGCTATCAAACAGTTAACTCGTGTAATTTACGAACAATACTATATAGGTTAGAAAGCCTCGGCCTATACTACAATGAATTGGATCGCAGATCTATTAACTACGTTATCGACTAACCGTTAACCATTAATCAGGTGGTTTAGTGCCAACAAACTAATACTTAATGTAGAAAAGACACAGTTACTTCACTTTGTTACAAAGAATAAAACAAAGGACAGCTATAATGTGATATCAGAAGGAAAAGCAATCAATGAAAGTAATTTCACAAAATTCCTGGGTGTATGTATAGATAACAAATTGAACTGGAAACAGCATATTCAACAACATCTTAAAAAACTGAATTCTGCAACATTTTCACTTAGGGTAATATCTAGAATAGCTAATATAGAAACCAGAAAGATAGTATATTTTGCATATTTTCATTCCCTGCTCACTTATGGCATCTCATTCTGGGGAAACTCTTCACAAGCACAGAGGGTATTTAAATTGCAAAAACGTGCTATAAGAACTATTTGTGGAGCAAGCCCACAGACGTCGTGCAGAAATCTATTTAAAAACCTGGGTGTACTAACAATGCCAGCACAGTATGTATACTCTGTACTATCATTTGTAGTGGAAAATCCTGAACACTTCAATCTTAATGCTGACATACATAGCCATAATACTAGGAATAAATATAATATTCACAAGGATTACAAATCACTGTCAATTGTACAGAAAGGGTTAACATTTACTGGAGCTTCCTTATTCAATGTCTTACCAACAGAAATTAAATGTTATCTACAAAAACTCAACTACTTTAAGTCCAAATTGAAAGAGTTTCTGCTTCAGAATCCATTTTACTCCGTAAAAGAATTTTCTTCTTGGAATTTGGTAACTAAGAATGATTGATAAAATAGTATATATGGTGTATGGAAGGGAAAGGTGACAAAGTTGTCCACAATTACTAAAATGATATATGGTTTTTCTTCCTGTTGAAACTTTTGACAAATGAAGTAATTACACTGTTTACAAAATTTCACTCATATATAGTAACTAACATGGGGTAGCATGCACTCAAAAACTGCTGTAAAAATTATGATACTAACAGGTTTTTAAGTAATTGACTGCTTATGAGTTGTGGTAACTGGTTGGTAAGACAATAACTGGTTGTTAGATGCTGGTAACAAGTTTATACACTGTTCCACATAATAAGTATTAACTAACTCGGGATTGTATTTGTAGATTACAGGAAATATTGGTTATAATAATGGGTCATAACTAACTTCTTGTCAATATATAATATTATCAATTATATAGTAATATTGACATTACTAATAAGTGTATGTACTGTTCCACATCCCCGAGATTATTCTCACATGGGATCAAAGTGAACATATCTGTCTATCTAAATAATACGAAATTGTGTGAGTAGAGCCTAACATGTAGTCATCCTCCGAAGTACCCACATTCACTATTTGTTCGATCATATCAGTATAGCCGTAGTATCACCCAAGAGGAAAATGGTAGTCGGCAGAACGGCGTCAGAATTCTCGGCTCGGCACACACAGTGTTTGCCGGGCCATCACATCTGTCGATTAACGCGGTAGATGTCTACCTGCTCTCAAGGTTGCCAGATAGACACTCAGGTGTCATATCACATCATGTTCGTCACTAACCCAACCGATAGCAAAGAAATACAAAACGTGTTTTAACCAGTGTCAAATTCAGGTACTTTCTGTATCAGTGATCACAATCTCGTAGTTATTTAATGTGTACTTGAAATTTGTTTATGGCTTTACACCTCGTTGACGAAGGAGAGTTTAAGAACGTTTTTGAGGGATAATTACATTACATTTAGAGAAGGAAGAGGCTCGGTTGAAGAGATGTAGCTTCGATTCATGAATATAGTCAGGGAAGGTATGGACTTACATATACCGAGACGGCCAATCAGGGATGGGAACGATCCCCCGTGGTATACAAGTGAAGTTAAAAGGTTACTTAAATACCAAAGGAAGATACATGCAAGCTCAAGAAGGACGATGTATAGGAGTGATTTTGAAAAGTTAGCTGTTACAAGAGGACAGATCAAGAATGCGATGCCCGAGGCCTTTAATGACTTTCGTTGCAACTCACTTTCCAAGAGCCTCATCGAAAATCCAAAGTACAAAAAAAGTAAGTGATTGTGACCAGTTCTACTACAAGACGGTCGGGAAGTTGATGACAGCAGCGACACTTCTTTCACTGACGAAAACATGGAAAATATTTCCGTTTCTCCACGGCGCGGCGTTTAGAATTTGAGATGGATCCAGTACAAATTGATAGTGTAGGTATCATAAAGCAATGAAAGCTCCTGAAGTGGGGGAAAGCGCTGGGTCCTGATGGTATACCAGTAAGAGTATTTTCGGAATACGCGGAAGAAATAGAACCATTTCTGTCAGATATATTTCGTAAATCTTTAGAAGAAAGAAAAGTACCTTCTGACTGGAAAATAGCGCAGGTAATTCCCGTTTTCAAGAAAGGAGATCAGAGAGATCCTAGGAATTATCGACCCATATCTCTAACATCTGTTTGCAGTAGAATTCTGGAGCATGTCATATGCTCTAACGTTATAAAGTTTCTAGATGAAAACGAGATACTTACAGCAAACCAACACGGATTTCGGAGGAACTGATCGTGTGAAACGCAACTGCCTCTATTTTCGCATGACGTAATTGAAGTTATTGATGCAGGATCACAAGTTGATTCTATTTTCTGGGATTTTCAGAAAGCTTTTGACTCTGTACCACACAACCGACTTTTAGCGAAGATTCGAGCGTACGGTATATCTGATCAGATTTGCGAATGGATACGCGATTTTCTAACAGGTCAGTCACAGTATGTCGTTGTTGACGACGAAGCCTCTTCGAAGCTAGATGTTACTTCGGGCGTTCCTCAAGGAAGTGTAATAGGACCACTTTTTTTAATTTTTTAAACGATCTCTGTGACAACGTTAATTGCAGGATGCGATTTTTTGCTGATGATGCACTTATTTATAGGGAAGTGAGGTGCTCTGACGATTGCTTAGAAATTCAGCGCGATCTGGATGTTATTTCGGAATGGTGCCGTAAATGGCAGCTTACACTTGGCTGCAAAAAATGCAAGACAATGCAAATAAGTAATAAAAATACCCCGTTTGCTCACGAGTACAAAGTTAACAATTCAGTTGTTGACACGGTTGATTGCCTGAAGTATCTATGCGTAACAGTACAAAGCAAAATGAAATGGGACTTGCACATAACTTCCGTCATAGGCAAAGCTAATTCTAAACTACGATTTATAGGTCGTATTTTGAGAAGTTGTAACGCTCATACAATGGAAATAGAGTACAAAACACTAGTGCGTCCACATTTGGAATACTGTTGTGGAATTTGGGATCCGTATCGCAAGGGACTGATTGACACGTTAGAGAAAGTACAGAGGACAGCCGTTCGATTCGTTACCGATATCTGGCCTCGCATTCGGGAGGACGGCGGTTCGAATCCTTGTCCGGGCATCCAGATTTGGGTTTTCCATGGTTTCCCAAATCACTCCAGACAAATGCCGGGATGCTTCCTACAAAAGGCCATGGCCGAATTCCTTCCCATTCCTTGCCCCCCCCCAATCCTTTCCCGTCTCTAAAGACCTCACTGTTAGAAAGACGTTAATCAGATTAAAAAAAAAAAAAAAAGTTACCGCTAGTTACAGTACTTACGTAAGTGTCACAGAGCTGATACGCTGGTTGGGCTGGGATGGTATGGCGGACAGATGACGTCGTTTTCGTTTGAATTTGTTGGAGAATATGCGAAAATCTTTAATTTACGAGTGCAACGAAATGCTTCTTCCGCCAACCTATCTAGGTCGCAATGACAGGAGGGATAAGATTCGAGAAATAAGATGCCGTACTGATATATTTATGTATTCTTTCTTTCCTCGCTCTGTCCGGGATTGGAATGCACTGAATTAGGATTGGTGCTTAGCACCCTCTGCCACCCAGAGTATCTGTGATTTGCAGAGTATAGATGTAGATGTAGACGTCGAGGACATTGAGGCGGGAGAAGACCAGGGGCAAGGAATGAGAAAGAATTTGGCCATGGCCTTTGGAGGAACCATCACGGCCTTCCTCTGAGGTTATTTGGGAAAACCATGGAAAACCTAAATCCCGATGGTCGGACGAAGATTCGAACCCGCGTCCTACCGAATGGTAAGTCTGTATGTTACCGCTCACCCACCACGCTCGGTACTACGTATTAATTTCATTATATAAGCTTTGTATTATCGCCAAATTTATAGACCAAGGTCGACATTACAGGTATCATATACTACTTGCAAGATGAAATGTTCGCAGTGTTGAACTTAAATCATGATTTTACTGCTTATTTTTTCTAATTTGCTTTGTAGTCAGTGGTTTCGCCAAACGGTTAAGGTATCTGAAAGTCATAATATGTCCGCTTCGAACCACGACCTCACCAAAAAATTTATAACTTGTTGCCCTATTCTTCATCTCCAACAAATATTGATTTGTTTTTAGGAAACATGTTGAAATGCTGAAATACAATCACATGTCAAAATTCGTGCTGTAACAGTATCTCTTAATACTTCTTTAATGCGATGCGTGAAAAAATAGATTGTTGTCAGTTGGACTTGCCTATGTACCTATATACAATTAATGGCACTGTCCTTAGAACGGTAGATTCCGCTAAATACCTAGGGGTAACAATTAGTAATAATTTGTCGTGGAATGAGCATATCGAGAATGTAATTGGGAAAGCAAATCGTATGTTTCGATTTCTAGGTCGTAATTTAAAACAATGCTCTCCGGAAGTTAAATCGATTGCGTACAAGTCACTAGAGAGGCCTCACTTGGAATATTGTTGCTCTGTATGGGGTCCCCATCAAAAAGGATTAATGGAGGCATTAGAGATGGTCCAAAGAAGAGCCGCCCGATTCGTGACAGGTATATATAGTTGGAGGGAAAGCGTAAGTGCGATGTTGAAGGAGTTAGGTTGGGAAGACCTGGAGCACCGAAGGCGTTGCTCTCGACGGAAGCTAATTGAAAAATTCTCGACTGACGTATTTCGGAATGACAGCAAACAAATATTGCTACCAGCAACATTCATATCTCGGAATGACCGCGAAAATAAGATAAGAGAAATCAGGGCCAGAACCGATTCATTTCTCTAGTCATTTTTTTCCACGAGTGATTAGGGAATGGAATAGAATGGATTTACCGGGCGAGTAAACACAAAATCGGACAGGAGTAGCTTCCGATAAAGCACTCCGTCCATCCTGATCTGGGTTTTCCATGGTTTCCCTAGATCGCTCCAGGCGAATGCTGGGGTGGTTCCTCACAATAGCCCATGGGCGCCACCTGCCATTTCCCGTATATCCCTTCCAAACCATTACCTTTCCTGATAGGTGCAATGCACCCTCCGCCAAACACTTTTAGTGAATCGCGGAGTAATTGTAATAGTAATAGTAATAGTTCTGTGAAATACAGGGTGCTCCCGAATTCATGGTACAAACTTTAATGGTAGGTACAGGACATTGTAACAATGATTTATTGTATAGGAATGTATGGTCGTAAGTGACGCGGTGTGGCGTAAACAGGGGAAATAATTGCCGAAAGGAAAAACAAAGCTTTTATTGAAAGCGTTGTTGACAAGTGTCATGTTTACATCAAGTGTTCAAAATTGCGTCCACCAGTAGCGATACGTGCTTGACAGCGTCGGTGGAGCGATTGGCGTACACGTTCAAAGATGCCTGGTATTTCACGCACACCTGCAGCAGCTACGGATATGCGGACAACGAGATCCTCATCTGAGTCAACTGGAGTCTCATAAACAAGATGCTTTAGATGTCCCCATAAAAAGTAATCGATGCTCCATAAATCGGGAGATCGGGGTGGCCAAGGCTCTACCGGCAATGTTACCAACCGATCACTCCATTTCTCTTTCCTTTTATTTCCCCTGTTTGTGCCTCACCGCGTCACTTGCGACCATACATTCCTATACAATAAATCATTGTTACAATGTCCTGTACCTAGCATTAACGTTTGTACCATGAATTCGGGACCACCCTGTATTTACTAATGAGATAATTACTTTTAATTGCTTCTGGCTTTATGTCTTGTCGACGTCGCGATTATTACAGGAGCGTAATGAATGGAAAGGAAATCGGTCGTGACCTGTAATTAATTGGTATGTTTTAAGTCAGAATAAAATAGCATATTCAAGTAGAGTACCCATGCCCGCGGTTCATATAACTTAAATATTTGTAGCCACAGCATGTTTCAAGACTAAGTTGTCACCCACAGCGTGATAAGGCCTTCTGACACTCCCTTCTCTTTTAAATTCTTACTATGCTTTAATGAGCCAATTAAGGGAGAGCCACCTGAGTCATGCGTGAAGACAAACCAATGCTCGTTTAGTTACTCCATCATAGATTAGCTCACTGAACGCAGTCCAGAACTTGCTCTCAGTTATTTCATCGCCAGCCATCATAGATGAAGCATCCAGACTCAATGTATGCTTAACGGGTACTGGCGAAATGCATTCAATTACCCTCTGCCGGCTAGGACAGATATTCCAGTTACCTAGAATTTCATTAGTGATATCCTTGAAGTTATTTTCATACAGTATTTTCACAATTATTCATGTGTGTGTCCATGTATATCATTCTAGTGAATTTATTGAAGTTAACTTGTTCTTTCCTTTCACTATTTCAGTTACTAATTTCTAATTCCCTATCCGTAGCTCGAGAGTTGCGTAATGCTTCGCTCACAACGACTACCTATTACATGTAAAGCTGATCCAAATTTGTGTCTGATAGAAGCGAATCCTACTTTATGTGGCGAATATTGCTCGATTCGCAACAGACCTGTTGAAGGAATTATCCCGGCATTCGCGTGAATGACCTCGCGGGGATCAGAACTAATGTCTTCCGTTAGGGGCGTCCATTAATTACGTGAGGTGAAATATGGGCGGGCGGGGAGTCCGACGAAATCTCACGAAACCTCACCAAGCGGAAAAGGAGTCAACGGAAATCTCACGTGAGGTTTCGAAATAATTGAGGGGTGGTAGAGCTAAAAAACAAAAGGTCTAGAAATGACGCAAATGTCGACTTTAGGGGGGTATATGGTCTTGAAACGACGTGGAAACCGATCTTAGAAGGGGGGGGGGGGCTATAACCGCCCTTGAAAGGTCTCAATAGATTACGAGGCCGATTAGCAGAAGGGGGGGGGGTGTCTCCTTCAAAATCTCACGTCATTTCAGAGGGTGGGGTCCGACCAAATCTCTACAGAGGGGATGGGGAGTGCTGTGTCCGCACGGCGGCCGAAATGTCAACACGGTGGACGGGCGATCACCCGGAGACGATCAAGCAAGAACCGTAGCAAAATCCAAGATCAGCTGCGCAGAGTCCAAGGAAGAAACCGAACGTAGACCGAGACGCGCACTGATCCGAGTCCAATATGCGATGCATAGGGTCCATAGGAGTAACCGAACGTAAACCGAGATGGGCGCTGGTTAGAGTCCAATATGCGATGCACAGAGTCCAAAGGAGTAACCGAACGTAAGCCGACACGCGTGATGGTCGAAGTCAGAGATGAGATGCACTGAGAGACGGTAACGATTCTGGATAGTAGTGAACACAGTACTATCTTAAGTGGGACTGCGCGGCTGTATTTATACTAGGCAGTCGCTTCTGATGGCCGCGGCGGAAACCCTGCTATGCGGTGGCGCTAATTGGCCTGTTGCTAGCGCCGTCTATCGGTTGCCAAAATCCATCTCTTCTTCCGGGCATGTGACGGTGCCGGGCCGGGATACCAGAGGTGGATCCAGAATACCGGAACATCACCTCACGTATTTAATGTACGCCCCCTTACCGCTCAGTCACTAAGCTTGGTGTGATAATTACTACCCTATGGGAACTAACAAAGTTTACATGTAGAATAATGGATGTAATTTGGAGCATGAGGCATATTTTTTCAGCGTTGTTTCAAAGGTGTACTAAGATTACATCATGGAGGGCACTACTTCCCATACAGAAGAGTGCAGTTGGTATCTCAGGCTTACTGAATTACCGAGACGTTCGACAGATGAGATTACAACAGCGCGAGGCCCGTAGCAAATGTGAAGGAGGGGCCCTTAATTTTCGCCGTCCGGGACAGTGAAAAAAAAGGTCGCCCATCTAGCCTGACGGGAGGAGGCCCCCGAGAATAATCCTCGGCCCGACGGGGTCCCCCCCAGGAGACGCCGGGCTCCCAGAAGGCGTAGGGCCCGTAGCATTTGCGCTCCTGCCAGCGACATTTTGTCACAGATGTGATGTGGCAAAAGGAGAACGACTCTGGTGCCTTCATTCACAGCACAGCATTTGCGTTGCTTTTTATATGGGCTAGCGATCTAATGATTTGGCCCTAAATGACGTGCGATGAATCACGTTAAAAAAAAAAAAAAGACACTTCACTTTTCGGCCATACAGCCACCCTCAGTTTTCTGTTTTCTCAACACTTGTCACTTCGTCACTTGTATTATTAATACACATAGGGTGAACACTTAATTGAGGCAACTTATGCTCGGATAGCGTACATTCTAGAAATAGGTATTACTTAAAATATCCCCGCATCGTACCGCGAAGTAGCTGCCTTTGTTTTATAACATCTTTGTTTTGCTCGGTGACGTCGGCACATAGCGCGTGTAGGAATTATTTCGCTACGAAATAACTATTTCTTAAGTGTAAATAGAAGGCAGTGATCATGCACCGATAAATATCGTCCTGGGGATTAAAACGCCAACATACATCTAAAAATGTGCAATCAAAGGTACAGTCGGGGACAGAATTCGCAAGACACCTCACCTTTCGTTTATGCTTCCTTCTAGACACGACTGCCTCAAGGGACAGCGTAGCTGGTAGGAGATACACGAAATTCATGATAAAATAGACCTCTAATGCCCAGCTCTTTACCAAAGACTAACAAAAAATGAGCCCCTGTTCAAGAGACTCGCAGACGCTCGGAGTTTTACAGTTAAAATAATCACGAGTATCACCATTTTAGTCATAATAATAATTGAAAAAATGAAATCAGTTGATTGTAGAGGAATGATTACAGATGAATTATCTACTACATCTTGAATTTAGTGTTCCACCTACTGGTTATGCAGTCCCATGAGGAAGTCGTGTTTAGAATGTAGCATATTCGAAAGGCGAGGGGTCTCGCGAATTCTGTCCCCGACTGTACACGCGTGACCGCAGTGGTTGGTGTAGAGAAGTTTCCGGATGACACTATTACTAAACAACATTTTACATCACATGAGAAGTTTCATCTGTATATTTAACTTGTAATAACTTACGCAGTAAAGAAACGGTGCAAAGTGTATTTTCCGCAAATGTTGTGTGTTAGGAACTGTTTATTGAGACGCGGGAGAGCGGTCATCGGCGGACGAGCAGGTATTAACTGTGAGTGGAGAGGGCACTCAAAGTGTCAGCACCTCCATAAACACGACTAGTAGCTTAGTTACGAGCGGCAGTAACAAAGTTGTGATGCGTCCCGCACGGCGAATTGTAACTCGTGACAACTGGGGCGGCACTAACCGACCTGATAAACTGTTAACTGTCCCTCACATCCACAGCCGTCCGTATCGCTGGTGGTGACGTTAACAACTCTGCTAGTTACGTCCTGGAGAAACCTTTGCCAAGCTTTTTTATTCCCGAACAGCATTAAATATTGACGATGTATTAAAAACCGTACAGCCAATAAATCAAACTTAGTGGGTGAGCATTAACTTTCAGGTCTGTCATTCAAGTTCGATCTCATTCCAAGTTTCAATGGCTTTCGAAGTTACTGTAGCCGAATGGTGGAAAGATTCCCCTATTTACTCAATGATACGGATTTCTTTCCTGATCGCTGCCTATAAAGCTCTTTCAGCTCTAATAAAGATCACCCAACACTCACCAAAAATTGAATTAGATATTTCATTTCAAACTTGGTGCCAAATTACAACTTGGATTTATGCCCGACATTCGGGAGAACGTGAGTTCGACCCTCAATGCGGCTATTCTGATTTCGGTTTTCGATCGTTTCGCAAAGTCACTCCTAATGGATATAGGGATAGTTTCTTCAGATAGAACTCTGCATAATAATTTCCCGTTCCTTGACCTCAATTCTATGTCGGCTCTAATTCAACGTCAAAAAATCGTATAACAGCGACCAAAAACACACACACACAAACATTGGTGGTCATTGGCGACTGCCAACAGAAACGAAAACTTAAATGTATGAATATCATACGCGCAACCCGTCATACTTCTAGCTACATATATACTAAATAATAATAATGATAATAATAATAATAAGTAAACAGGTGCATTCAAAAGTAATGAAGGAGTTCTGGGCCCAAAAGAAGATGAAACTCGCTGCCAAATGCACAAAGGCTTAACGTGGTCCTAGTTGGCCTCAATGAATAAATAAAAATAATAATAATAATAATTAGGCATTACAATACAGTTATTAAACCAAACACTCTCTACGCCACAGAAACACTCACACTAAACTCTGAAAGGGACATCGAGAACATCCAAAAAGAAGAACGAAGAATCATCAGGAATATTATTGGATCAACCAAAACGGAAGAAGGCTACAAACTAAAGTCAAACAAAACAGTAGAGTAGACTAGTAGATTGAATGCTCGAGAAAAACATTGCCTAAAAAAGAACCTGCATCTTCTGAGAATAACCAATTCCATTGTAATTCCTAGTAGATCCGAATGATATAAAATAAACGATATATTTTGGATCTAAAGAATTGAGTTATTCATAATTATAATTACAATCAAATCAACCACAAGAGACGCTAAAGCGTTACATGGCGACCGTGACAGGACTTGAATATGTGTGAATATTCAGACATGTTTTTTTAGTTCATTTCATTATGTTGTTAGTATTAAGAAGAGAATATTTTTTAAAATGTTTTGTAAAAAATTCTACTAGGAACAGAGGAAAGAGTATCACTGGATGCAAGGTTATTATTATAAGTTTACTAATGTCTTTTAAGCAAAGACATGGTGAACTTGAGGAGGCATGTGACAGAACAGAAATATTTGCATAAGAAAATTATAATTTTGATCTCTGAGAGTAGATAAAAAAACTAATAATATATATACTCTTAGAGAGAAAAAGCAATGAGTTGTAAGTTATTATGGAGATTAGGACTTGTGAGATGATAGTTATCAGAGTAGACTAGTAGACTGTATGCTCGAGAAAACATTGCCTAAAAAACGAACGTGCATCTTCTGAGAATAACAAATTCCATTGTAATTCCTAGTAGATCCGAATGATATACAATAAACGATATATTTTGGATCTAAAGAATTGAGTTATTCATAATTATATTTACAATCAAATCAACGACAAGAGACGCTAAAGCGTTACATGTCCCACTCAAACATAGCCAACGACATCAGAAATCGCAGACTAAAGTTCTACCGTCACATCTACAGGATGTCGGATCACAGATTAACTAAGCAGATATTTGACCTCATACAACCATTAAAAATGGCAAACAGCTGGTTCGATCAAGTAAGACAAGACATGGAATAATCAAATATCAAGAGATCATAAATCCTAGATCGCAAAATCTTCAGACAAAAAATACACAACTGGGTATCATGCCAGAAATCAATGCCAAGAAGACCGGCGCAACTTGGAAAGAAGAGAGAAAACTTGCCTTCAGTAAACGGATGCGAGAATACTGGAAAATGATTAAGTTTTGCGTGATCTTTATATATCTATCCGCAAAAAATAAATAAAATATAAAAATTATTCCGTGTGGTCGTACTGTCCTGGTGACAGGGTTTCTATTGGCAGCGCATTCCGCCCCTGTCTTAACCCCCTTAACCTAACCTGGTAGTACTACCAGGTACAAAAGACCTACAGTTTAAGGTTGAATCCGAACCACAAAAGCGTTCTTGCGTACTTTACATTACACAGCAAGTTCTGCCAAAGGTGAAGGTCGTGTTAAGGCCTATGAAAATCTCCGCTGAGTCATGGATTCGAACTGGGGACCTTTCGTTCCACAATCAGGCAAATCAACCACTGAGCCACCAGACCACTACAGATATATTCTTAACGTTAGCATGTCGGTGACGGGACATAATACGATTTTAACCATCCAAAAATCGCGCATCACGCCTAAAGAAGATTTCCCTTCAAAAACTAAAAATCTAGCTCGGTCCACAACCCGAATCTTGGTCGAATCTTCCCGAAGGGGATGTACCAAGCTATTGTGTCAGAGGCAGGAAGGCTAATTCAATTCCTCAAGGCCTACAGTTTAACGAGGAATCAACCACGGAACGTCCCGGCGTAGCTCCTATAATCAAATGCAAATCATAAAAATTCGTGTTTACCACGGGATTTGAACCCGCGACCGGAAAGAGAAACTTTCGGAAATAAGCGGCTTATCAGCTGAGCTAAGCGACCACCTTGTTTTTCAGTATACGTGTGCTAAGTAGTATCAAAATCGGATAAAAACTGTGTGTTTGTAGGGACATCGTGGACAGAGATTCAGGTGAGGGGAGAAAGGAGGAGAGGGTTTAGGTTTTTGTAAATCAAACGATTCTCTTTTGTTTTAAAGCATTCGTATGCAAAGTTCCATCAAAATCGGATAAAAACTGTGTGTTTGTATGAAGACCATTGGCAAAAGACAAACAGATAACTATTTTTATATGTCGGATCTGGAGTATGAGGCTAGCTACTAGATGGAGCCACAGACGCAGCGAGCAGGATGCCAGCGCCACAGTGACTGCAGTCACAACTATGAGGGGCTACTTAAAGGGCAGCGCACAGCGCACGAGGCTCTCTTCCTGCCTGACCGCCGAGGCGACATCACTCTGTTATCTGTCATTGTATATTGTGAGACTGAGTCTAATAAACGGGACCCTTGTATCCGCTGTGTTCTCGTAGTTACTCTCCACTGTCCGAGGGATATCCACAGCCTACCTTCGCTGACGAGCCCTCTGCCTATAACCGGGAACTCCATTCAACCCCCCGATTCCTGATCTTACCCTAATGGATCCGACATATATATTATATACTAATATAATCTATGCTTTCACTGCTATCCAAGCTCAACATGTCATACTTATAACTACAGATGTACTGTTAACATTAGCATGTTGGTGACTCGAACTCATAAGATTTTACACATCCATAAAGCGTCCAACGCGTATATCATACGCACAACATGTCATAGCATGTCGGTGACGCGAAATCACTTCAAAAAAATCTTACGACAAACGAAGCTACCGGGAGTTTCAAAAATGACCGGTATATTTGAAAAATCAATAAACACTAAACGGGCAGCGATAGAAATGCACCGTTTGTTGCAATATGCTTGGGACAACAGTAAATTTTCAGAGAGACAAACTTTCGAAATTAGTAATTTTCAACATCAGATAGCGCTGCAGGCGATTTGAAAGATATATTAGTAAACGCAGTCTGTGAGTTCGCCATTCTGTAAATCGTCTTTCTGCTGTAAGCGTTTGCTGTTCACAGATTGCAAAATTGCTGTGAAAAAATAGTTTCTTCCTTAGAATAATCGTACTTTACATTTTGAAACACCCTGTACCTACTTACACTGAAGGTGCTTCCACGAAGATTGTGTTCGATATACGGAATTATAAGAAACACAATCGGGCGTACATGGGCAACGCTTACAAGAGGCAGCTGCCAATCCTTCAACCAACAGGTAGATCGAAAATCGGCCATTTTCAAGGCAAAAACTGATAACGACTTCAATGGATATACAAGGACTATCCATAGATAAGGACATTTTATTAGCAGACAAATGCAAGCAGCACAATTGGGATATTTTAGTGTTACAAGAGGCATGTAAATGAATAAACGACAGAAGATCGGAAATAGACAATGAAGATGTAAATAAAAGACAAATTTTGAGCGCTGATAAAGGCAAACACGTTCTGTCAGAAAGAAAAATATATGGTGATATTAAACAGATTGTAAATATTAACTATCGTAAAAGTACGGTTGAATAATAATCGTAGAATACAATTCCAGAAGTTTCAGGTGAACAGAAGAGAAAAATCAATAAAGAAGTTCAGGTTAAAAAAAAATAGTCAAAAAGAACGACCATCGACAATCCGGGATGGTTCCATTAACATATACCTTATTCTCAATCCTCCAATGCTTCTAACGTAACTTCATGAAAATAGCTTCTGCACACTTCTGTACAGTACATACCACCTTGATTATCTTACATATATCTCATTGTTAACTCTTTTGAGAGTCCACTGCACAATATGATGTCCATACAAAATAGCGCCTATCTTCCAGTATACTTAGTTTTGCACAGTTATTAATGTATATATATATAAAAATAGGAATTATAAATGGAATGCATTTCTCCCTATATGACATTTGTATCGTTGCTGTCTCATTACTTAATTTTTGGAATAAAGTAATTAAAAATTGAAGTAATAATTTTTTCCGACCTCTCAAAAAAAAAAAAAAAAAAAAAAAAAAAAAAAAAAAAAAAAAAAATTTTTTAAAGAAATGCAAATTTTAAATCGTGTTAATGTTTGCTGTGACAATTTCGGAGACATTGCTTTACAAGCAAGAAAGTTTAGAAATCAATTCTACATATTCTACTGTAGTACTCTAGCAAACGTAAAAGACGAATTCCGCGTAATGAAAGACGTCAGTACTCTTTAGCTGAATTAATAATTATTCGGGAGTGACATTTAATAACAGCTGAAGAGGAAATAACTGTTATTATTAAACAGCTTAAGATTACAAAAGCGTAATTAATCTTCGAACGAAGTAGCTATTAAAGCAAACACAGACTCTAATAATGTAATCAAAATTGTAATTAGATTAAGTTTTAAACCTTTTGTGCCTTACTAATGACGGAATTATACTAAAATGTGAGCTTACGTGAAAGTAAGCCCAATTAGTGAGAGAAATAATTTTATCACACCGCGATACAATTAGGACTAGAACCTCATTTTCTTGAATTATACTCAATGATATGCAATGCGCATCCACCTCATTTATCTCCTTTTGTGCACTAAGCTGCTTGTATTCCGAAATCACTAATATTCCTAGTTTTTTCAAAGAGTTAAACCGCGGCTTAGAAAATGTTATTTGGCCACCCAAGTATACCATGAGAAAATCTATGACACCAGTAATGACGATAAGGTAGCAAATTTAAGCGAGCAACCTCGTCCAACAAGGCATGCATTTCACAAAGCAGGATGTTCATCTCTTGTACAATTGTTTTAGATTGCAGCATAACCAATTAACTCAGCAAGTTCGAGTCGTCTTCTTCCCAAAAGTAGGTTTAGGCTGCATTGATGAGTTTTCTCCACCTTTTCCGTTCTACAGTGTCTTCTTTTTTGAGATCTTTGTTCACGTGTTCCTTCATAACTATATCTGTCCACCTTATCCTTTGTCTTCTCTGGTTCTTCCCACAGGCATCCCCAGCTCTTCCCATGATATGATCGTACTACCATGATCATCCCTTTCTGATGACTTCACTGATAATAACCACTCCAACTATTTTTCTCTCTTCGTTTCCAACTCTGCCCTCGAAGAAATATCCAACAGCCACCTTAGCATCCTCATTTCCGTCCTCTCCAGTAGGACTTCCACTGTTTTACGTAAAACCCACGTTTCTGACCCATAAAGATATCCGGTCTTACCATCGTCATATACACTTTTACTTTTTCAGACATCTTTTTACCGCACATTACCCCAGCAACATCTCACCCTTTGCTCCATCCAGCTTTTACTTCGGCTTTCACCTCTGGTTCACAGCCACATTCTGCAATTATTACTGCAGCCAGATATCTAAATATATTTACATCAGTCATCTTCGTTCCTTTTGTGTCCATAATGTTAATTTCACATGTTTGTTTGCTGCTATCCAGTACTTCAGACTTCTTTGTGTTGATCTTGTAACGTTCTGACCTCATTACCTGATTTTAAATCGTAATTAATGTTATTATTTTATTGAATGATCATGAAAGGTAGAACTTGCTTGAATACTTTATATGAGAAATCACAAATGGTTTTATTTCAATTACTGACATGACATATACAACAAAATTCGTTAAAATTAATCAGTTGTCCTTTTTGCGGGCGCCAGGGTATTTTATATAAAGTACACAAAATTAAATAGTAAACAGTAATTCAACATTGCTGTCGGGCTATGAGAGTTTTTATCTGCAGGGTCGTAGCTGGGCAATGCTATGAACTTGCACTTGTAGCTAGCACAATGTCCTCCATTGGCGATATATAATTACCGAATTTGCAATGTCGGCCACCACACACTGGATGAAGTTCTGCTCTGCTACAGAACAGTGTGGTACAGTTCCTCAGATGACGTCCTTTGCCTGAGCACATCCGCTAAAACAAAGTGGCTGATGTCCCGTTCCAGGCAGCACAGTTCAATTAACGCACAGACAGTGCACATCGACCGATCGTCCTTGCCGGCTGGCCCCGAATGTTCCTCCGTGCCACATGAAAACAGAAATTTCCGCAGATCACCCTGTTTATCTACCTGGCTAGCACAATCCTCCCCTCTCAGGGACACACTCCCCTCGCTAATTCGAGGAACCGGCCTGCTGGCATTCCTCAGATCTGCCGCTCCACACTTGTACACTGCGCCCAAATGCCCACTAAAATATTCCACATTTTAAATAATAAACATATAGTTTATTAATGTAACTAGCGGTCACAAGACGCGTTCGTTACAATCTTAAGACCCTACTGTTCTAGTTTTTCTTTCTATGGCCCAACTTGTAGGTATCCTTCAATGTCTGCCATGATTACTAAATCATCGATTCACCAAACTCGAGTATCCCCCATCAAAAATGTAAGACGAGTGCAATGATAAAAAAGTTTTCGAAACAAACATTTCGAAGTTAAGGAGAAAAATAATTATTTAAATATTGTCTTATTTTCGTTTTGGTACAAGTAACTTATGAGACCTGTATATGTATGTAACCATGACAATTTTGACCATTGTGGATGTTTCGCGTATTCGAAGTGTGGCAGCAGTGGTAAGTCAGGGCTGCCAACCGACGAGCCCGTGTATCGCGAAGCCGGCGGCTACGGTATCGATTATTGGACAACCTCGAATAGGCGCCGGGCCTAAATAAAAAGTTTTTTTTCGGAAGCGAGCGAGCGGAGAACGGCTATCGAAAGAGAAGGGAGCGAGCCACAACAGCGGCGAAAAATACAGCCGCGGGAACAGTTGGAAATGTTTTATTGCGAGCCTGCTGTAATGTTGCTTTGATATTCGGAAGCCAATCGTAGTTTTGAATTTGATTAGTTACGAGTGTGAATGTGCGTATGACAATTTGAAAAACAGAAGTATCGAAAACACTTCTTTCCATTTCGCATAAATCTTTTTTTTTTTTTCAGGTTTATGGTTAACAGAACGATAAGAGCGGGTCATAGAGTCAGGAGATAACACTTGTGTGATCTTTCGCACTATGTTTTATTCCATTGCCTGTATTAATGACCCGCTGTTCCATATTTTGCACTATCCACATGCAACATTCGAGCTTTTATCATCTACATTTAATATTGTGAAGTTTTCTGGGTAGGTTTCGCCTGGTTATTTAATATTTCGTCCACTGACTTTATAAATTCCTACCAAAAAAATGTCATATAGTACGGCGACTCAACTCTAAAAGAAGAGAGATAATTCGGTAATTAATATGATATTATAAAATAGTGACGCTGTAAATTAGCCACATGGTTATCAAATTGTTGTACATGCCGCCTATACCATGAAACGCGAATGCGCATTTTTACGATACTAGTAGTATCAGGAAGAAAAATCAACCACTTACTATACACAAAGTTCAAAACCCAGTTTCCATATCGGCGATGTCGGGACCCTTAATTTAACAAAGAAGCATCTCGGATCCTCCGAATGGCCACAGAATCATATTGATTACGCTGCGCTGTCTTCTAAAATCATCTTATAGAAGCTTCAGTGCAAGTAAATGGGATCTGAAAACAATTTTTTTTATATAAATTAATGTAATTTTTCTCGGCGTTGTTTATTTATAAACGTTTCTCGGGAAACAAACCGAGTAATATTGTTATTAATGCACAATATTTCGGCGACTTTATTCTTCAAGGCAGACTTCAAGACTTGCAACTGCACCTGAAAGTGGCGACGGAGAATAAAGTCGCCGAAATATTGCGCATTAATAACAATATTACTCGGTTTGTTTCCCGAGAAACGTTTATAATTTTTGTTTTCTGTTCACCCACAGCGTTTAGAGCGCATAGTTTGAAAAATATTCAGTAGCTGACAAGAAGAATTTCTTCATTTTTTTAATTTTTTCCCGCTGAAAAATAAAGACGTGAGTGGCCGTCGAAGTTTACTGTTTTAAACCATTTCTGTTGTCATGAAAATATTAATAGTGCTATTTTATAGAAACTCAAAAATTAACTCCAATATCTACCATATTCTTTATTTAAACAGCAAATTAAAAAAAATTGCTTACATCTATGGCATTTGATAGCAACAAGAAAAAGAAACAATCGGTTTTATTTTGCGGTTACTTTTCATATGTTAATATTGCTCTATCGGAAGTGCTCTTAATTCTGAGTACATTGCATTGTAATGAATAGGAAGATACTATCTTCTTCTTTCTAATCACATTTTCCCAACATTCTGGGATCGGCTGACTTCGGTGAGTTTTACTGATCGTTGACATCGTCGAATTTGGAGTTATGATTTTACTGCCGCATGTGTATACTGTATAGTGGGGGCCTTGGTGGTCATCAATATTTATGGTTAATATTTATCAATTAATTATTAACATTAATAAAGGGGATTTAAATTTTGTTTTATGAAGGAGTGAAAATATTTCTGCGAGAATCTCGATGTTAGTTGGATTATAGGAAAACTGTCACAGTATGACATTTATTTTCTTATCATTGGCGATTACAAGTCTGAGCGAATTTACCGTTAACATTAACACAAGTTGGCAAAATCATAAAAGCAACGCTCAGAGGTACAATTAGCCGTCATGAGCAAGCAAACAATTGTGTATATACTTTAAAATCCATCTCAGAATTAATATGCAAGAAATAATGATACAAGTTATGACGATCTCAGACATAGGTATCATAATACTGTGACTTTACATTTAAAAAATATCATGGGCGCCACGAATGAACAATATGCCATTCGAAAATAACTAGTTCTGGCAAATTACGCCGCTAGCTCAGGGTTTTTTTTGTTACAAAGTTAGAACATGGATCTATCCTCTCAAAGACGCTTAAGGGTTCAGTTTCACGGAATGCACAATCAGATGGCTTGGTCGTAATAAGTTACAATTGTAGTTCTGCGTCTGATGTCTGCGGTGTTCGGAGATGAACCACGGTATGTAAGACACACTTGCCTCACAAGACGGCTACAGGCACGCCCTAGTGGTAATGCGCATCATCGCATTACTGGCTGTGTCGCCGTGCGGAAGCTACTCCATCAAGCCGACAGTGTCAGATTTCCGACACCAGGAGTCGGATTCAGCAGTTAGCGAGAAAAACCATCTTTCGGAGTCCACCACAGAATAGACTAGCATAGAATGAAGCTCGTCGCTCTTCGATCTGCGAGGAAATTTCTGGCCCTTTGCAGTCTCGAAGATCACATTTAACAGAAAATTCCCAGGATTTTAAGTTATATGCTCATTTGGATTGGTCCTTCAGGTTGGCACCTAATGTCACGTGATTTCCCCGATATCTTATTTGCTCCGCGTACATCACAGAGGTCGGACATATTCGGCTAAGTTCGGGGATGAACCTGTGCTCGGGCGGCAGGCACTTTCCCGCCAGGTGAGCGACCTTGTTGACCGCCCACCCCCAGGGAGCAGAATGTGTCGTCCGGCAAAACCCTTTATCCGCGACTTCCTGTCGCCGTGGTTCGGGAAGGCCACGATTAGCTTCAAGCCTACACAGCACAATAATGCTTTAATTTTCGTTGCAACAAGATACACTGAATGTTCACCATTGCATTACAGTCCTCACTTGGAATCTTGCGTACTTTAGGAAATTAAAAAAAAAAAAAAACTGTTTAGGTGGTCGCCCAAGATTTATGCAAATTACTCTAACACTATGATTTTTTATAATAAAAAATGCACATTAGAACATGGCGGCAGCGTTACGTTATAACTGTCGCATGGTATTTTATACCTACCATGTCGTACCAAGTACTAATGGGGAAAGTGAAGTGTTGCCATTGTCTGTGAAACGTGTTACTATGTTCACCGTGTGAGAAGTGTATTTTTTTATTTGTGGGATGTGTAGTTTATGAGGCGGAGATTGGGGCCGTTCCGGCATTCGCCTTGACAGCTGCGGCAAACCTCAACACCGCAGTCAGGACAGCAGGCACGCGGGGAACCAGACTCGTGCCCAGTGCTTCGTACCTACCCAGTCCAGTGAGCGGCGCCACAGCGCTCTCAGTCACACTGGCGGGTGATATATAGATCCTGTCCGGGTTATTATTATTATTATTACTGGCAAATCCTCCCAATAAACGGAACACGTCAAGCAAATGACAATCAAGTTTTCTTTGAGTTCTTCTTGTTGTTGCAATAGGCTTTCATTCTTTCCGAGAAAGCTTGTTTTCGGTCTGTATTGTTTTTGTTTTGGTTGCTCAGTTACAACTTCCCATTTATCTACTTTGTGTCTGGAGGTGTCTCTTTCTAACATGTCTGTTGGTCCTATGTTTGCACTTTTAAGCCAAGGTGTTGGATTTTTAAAGGAATTACATAATCTGTTATCTTTTTTGCCAATCGATTTTCTGGTAACATCTTAAGGTGATCAAAGAATTTCATTCGCCTTTTCTTGATGTCAATTTTGATGTTTGAAAACTTTTCTGTTGTTTTTATTGATTGTAGTCTGTAACCATCTTTAGTGAGCCTTGCTCCTAGAATTTTTCTCTTTAATTTTTTTTATTTCTTCAAGGTCATGTTTCATTTGCATAGAGGACTGTTGGCTTTATGACTGTATCGTAGTGCCGAATTTTGGTCTGTCTTGACATGGATTTTTTTTGTAGAGATTTTGGACTATCCCTAACGCTTTTTTTACTTTTTAGAGACGATTTTGCTGCGAGATTTTCTGAAGGCCTGTCGTTTCGGTGAATTATCGGAGCTATTTAAAGCATGGGACCTTGTTGATTTTACCATATTTTGTTCTCAAACTATCTATTTCTGTCTTTGAGTATATGAATTCAGTTTTCTCGAATGAGATTTTTAACCCTACTTTTTCTGCACATTTTTTGAGTGTCTCAAGCTGTTTGATGGGAGTCTCTTCATCTTCTGCTAGTATCGCCAAATCATCCGCAAAAGTGAGGTATGGTATGTAGAGGTTGTTTTTTGGGAAAGCCAAGTGGGATTGGTTTCCAACACTTACATTTCTTGAGTTCTTTCTCCCATTCTTCCACGATATTATTATTGTTATTATTATTATACTCGAGTTACAAACATCAAACACACAGTTAAAACATCGTTCAGACTAACAACTTTAACCACATTTCGCCCATTACTTCGCAACCTCAGGTCCATTCGATGTTACTCGAAACAGATCATCTTCGTTGCAGGGACCGAGCGCGGTGGTGTAACGGATAGCGTTCTGGCCTCGCATTCGGGAGGACGGCGGGTCGAATCCCCGTCCGGGCATCCAGATTTGGGTTTTCCATGGTTTCCCAAATCACTCCAGGCAAATGCCGGGATGTTTCCTTAAAAAGGCCATGGCCGAATTCCTTCCCATTCCTTGCCCCCATCCTTTCCCGTCTCTAAAGACCTCGCTGTTGAGAGACGTAATGCAGTTAAAAAAATAATAATAATTCGTTGCAGGATGATAGGCACATAGGGCACTCAAGCCATATGGTTAATGGTTTGGTCCTCACACACTCGCACTTAATACTGGTAGCATCAGTATAACCCCATTTCACTAGACTTGCATTGGACCTTTCCACTCCTGATCGCAATCGATTTAAGTACCTCCAGACGTTCCAGTCCTCTGCATGACCGGGTGGCAAGCGCTCTGTAACTGTCAGTGGTTCCGAGATATTAACGACCTTCATTTTCTGCAACTCTACTTTTGCCTAGGTAAGAAAATATTAAATAATAAAACAATAAGTTTAATTAGAACTGAACCATTCGAGTTGCCGCACGTTGCGGCGTTAGTGAAGAGGAAGTTTAGTGGAACATTGGACATGAGTTCCGTTTGACCTTCCAGATCCAAATTTGATCATATCATGAGAGTATGGAACCATAGTTTGCCGAGGCTCTGCTTACACTTAGCCGGTTTAATAGTCAATGAGAAGCGGAGGTTTGTTTCTCCTCTTATGCTACCAATCCTGTTTTGTGAATTTACCTACTTTAGACTGATTAACGTTGTATACTGTTCTGTAGGGAGGAAATGTTTGCCAACCTCAATCAAATTAGTTTCTCCAAGTTGCATTCCCCCTGCATCAAGATTAAAAAAATACTGAACCAGGAGTGTACGTGATCTAAAAAAAAAAAAAAAAAAAAAAAATGGCCATATAGGAAACCTTTACCTCGTCGCCAATCTTTAAGAGATTTTTTTTTTCTCTTCTGTGTCAAATTTAGTATTTTAAAATTCAAGTCGACATTTGGGAACTAATAATTAACGCAGAACATTCATCGCCCACCTCGTTAGCCGAGGTATCTGGTGTTTCACACGTGTTTGGTTCGAATACCGGTGCGGGTAGGGGGAGAATTTTTAACTGCTTAACGTCTCTTAACAGCGAGGTCTTTAGAGACGGGAGGGGAGAAAGTTTTACCATACGGAACTTGGCTAGCAGTGCAAGAGAAATGACAGACGCCTTAGATATATCCTAAACCTCTTCCTTCTTTCATCTTTATGTACACGAAACAAACAACACACTACCCAGATTTACGTAACAGTTCTGTCAAAATGTAATTGCTGTTACTGCAACATATTTCTAATGTTTGCTATATTTAAACAATGATAGTTAATTAAGTAGGTAAATTTAGTCTCTGGTCAGCGTTTTGTGGTTTGTAATATGCTTTTATGTCATGCCTACTTTCGGTCTTCGAAAAATGTTTTTACCACTTTGTTTTCATACGATTCTGTAATTTAAGCAATAATCTAAACTCACTAGCGAATAAGTAATGTAAATAATTATTTACTTATTTAAATAAATAGGAATTATTGCAATGTTTTTTCAAGTCAAAATACAGTCAACTGACACTAACAAAGTGCGATGTATACTTAATCAATAATAGCATATGATATCTGAGCTCAGGTATTTTTTTAAAAACTGAATCATGCAAAAACATAAAGTTTCGCAAATAGAACATGGCATTCATTTCTCTCTTCTCTTTGAAGCGATAGTAAACAGTGGAAAGTATTTAATCATGTTGCGTAACTGGATTGTGTAATCAGCTTTTTACTACAGTTTCGCCAGTACAAATCCAGGCTGAAGTCGGCACACAAAGCAAATGTTGTTTCCGACTTTATGTAATCATATAAAAACAATTCCTTCATCGGTTTACTTGATATCAGAAGTTCCACCAATTTCCCCCCGCTCTCCCAGTTGTTTTGAATGGACCATTATGATCGTTTTCTTTAGAAATTTTCTTAAAGATAAGCTTTTTCTTGAAAAAAAAACCCGAAGGAAACGTGTCGTAGTATAACCAACGACAACACAGTTTGTGTTGAAAACATTATCAGACGTAACAATGGACATATCAGACATCGGAGTCAACAAAAACAAATATACTCTTTATATTTATTGTTTTTGTATTATGATTATAATTAAGATTTAAAAACAAAATCAAACACCACGTTACTATTTGTGATATCATTTAGATCAATTCATTTAGGGATATCACAGTTCATTTGCTGAGGCTAGATGTGTCTGTAATGTCAGTAGTATTTTTCAGTTTTTAGACCTAGGAGTACTGTATGAAAGAATTCCATCACGGCATTTTTGAAGGAAACATTCTGGCATTTGTATCGAGAAGCTTTGGAAAATCATGTTAAAACCAAATCAGGTGACCGAACCCAGATCTTCCAAAAACAAGCCCATATCGTTAAACACTCATCCGCAAGGTTAGATGACGCTATTCCACAAAAGTGAAAACAGTTGTCGGAACTTACAAGCTGAATCTTTCGTTTAGCTTTGTTGCCAACTGACGCGATTAAAGACGCCATTGTCATCGTCGAATCCAGCAAGACCGAGCGTGGTGGGTGAGCGGTTAACGCTCTGGCCTCGCATTCGGGAGGACGCCTTTTCGAATCCCCGTCCGGACATCCAGATTTGGGTTTTCCATGGTTTCCCCAAATCACTCCAGGCGAATGCCGGGATGCTTACTTCAAAAGGCCATGGCCGAAATCCTTCCCATTCCTTGTCCCCTGTCCCATCCCGCCTCTAATGATCTCGAAGTCAACGAGGCGTAAAACCATGAGCAAAAAAAAAAAAAAAACTAATTACAATCCGTCCTCTTTCTGTGCAACAACTAAGCTTTTGTGCTAGCGAGTAATGTGTCTCCCTTTTCATCAGCTGCATGTTTACATAGCTGAATTTCGGAATGTTGCGGGTTTTAGGTAGCTGACTATTAGTTAATCTTGTGTAGTTGGTGAACGAACTAGTTCGGAAGTGCGCTACCAAAGACAAACTATGCGAACTAGTTCCCAGATCTCTTGCTCCTCAACTAGCTATTTCTTTCGGTCCTTTTTCTAAAACCCCTAGTTAGTCACATCACATACTCTTCTCATCGGTCAATTCAGTTCAGTTAGTTGCGTGTATAATTCAAACGGAAATTTTACCCTGAATATGAAAACAGAGCACGGTTTGATACAATTAAGGATGGGCGCCCGGAGGGGGGTGCACTTGCACCCCCCAGCTATGAAAGAAATTATATAGAAAAAGATTAAGAAACAGAAATTTTATTATTAAATTCACTGTTTGAATAATAACTTAAGGCGCCTAGGTTGTTGTCCAAATTTGTTCAACACCTTATCAATAAATTCAGTATACTTGGTTAATAAGTAATAAGTGTTAGGGGAGGTGGTGGTAATATGAAACAGGGTTGTAATATGAAACACCATAGTACAGGGCGTTCGCCGGAAAACGCTACCCTCCCAGTCTGTTGCCGTCGGCAACTTGCTCGGTCAGTCGTGCCAGCAGTTTCCGCCACACGGCACCGTGAATCATCGCACTGTTTAACACCTCCGCTGCCCCAACAGTGCAGTGCAGTGACCCTTACATTGTTAAGAACGGTTTCTTTGCATTGTAGATAGTTTGTGACTTCAGTCTCTTATTAATCAGTGTTGTGAATAAACGTTTCTTTGCGGTTTGGCTGGTTTGGGGATTCATACTCTTATTAATCTGTACCGTGTTTGAGTGTGAGTAAAATTATGGTACGTTACAGTTTGCAACAAAGAATATTTCTCTACGATACATATGTGAAGAAGAAGTCGTTTAAAAAGTGTCGCAGTAAATTTCGTCGCGAATTTCCTGGCGCTTTACTGCCAGCTAAATCAACAATTCTGCGTCTGGTTAAAAAAGTAAGAGAAACGGGTTCATTTTTTAACAAAAAGAGACTGTCGGTCAACCGTATTCTCACAGAGGAGAAAATTGACGATATCGCTTTTCGACTAGAACAGTCACCCAAAAAATCATTAAGTCAGTTAGGGCAGCGTGTGTCTCGAAATATGTTCAGAAGATGTGAAATGTGCATTACACAAGAGGGTCAACACTTCCAGCATCTTTTATAAGGTAAGCTAATGAATTACGTCACATTTAAATGCTTAGCACACAAGTTTATGAAGTTTATGAAGCGTAATTATTATGAAATAGTCCGCGGCCGACGGTCGAACAATGCCGGAAACTGAGCGCTCGCTCGCCGGGAGCAGTTTCTTCCTTGTAGCGCTAACAGTGGGTTGCGTTTCCCGGCGAACGCCCTGTATTTGCAGACTACTAATGCCATCTGGTAGCAGCTTCAGTTATGGTAATCCTAAAGTTCTGTTTGCATCATTAGAGGCAACAGAGATCAGTATCACATTGTTTTATGGCCATGAGTAAGCCCATTTCGTTTTACAACCTCCAAAAGTTTTTGTAGGGTTAGATTCAAGTATTTTTTTTCTGCTACTTTTATTTTCAAATTAGCATACTATTTCTACTTCACGATTTATTAATATAATTAAACCTACAAATGATAATTTTAGTTCCTTGAAATTATTTATCAGAAGTCTTGTTTCACTGATCAGTTTAAAAAATGGCGTTTGGTGGTAATATGAAACATGCTGTTCCATATTACAACCCCTCTTTTGTTTTGTCATAATTAAAGCAAAAGATAATCATGTGACCATCCTCTACCTTCCACTTTATACTACACATATACTACAGCGACTTTTGCTCACGAAGAAATATGAACTGTGAAATATAATTGTGATTTGTAGCTCATAAAACAACTTTGCTACAAAGCGATGTTTCGGTCCTATGCGTTCTTTCAACTTTACTACAAGTTTACACTGTAAATTGTGATTTTCTACCAGGTACTGTCAAAATATAATTTAATAATTTCATTAATAAAAATGTAAACTGACAATGTTTGTTTTACAATTTATTTTAAGTCTGTTTCAAATTACCACCCTATTTCAAAATACTCATAATTTACAGCAAGTTAAAAAATCTATTGTAATTATTGAAAATGTTTATTATTCATCACAAATATTATTGATCCTTTATAACAGATATACAGGGTGTTACAAAAAGGTACGGCCAAACTTTCAGGAAACATTCCTCACACACAAACAAAGAAAATATGTTATGTGAACATGTGTCCGGAATCGCTTACTTTCCATTTTAGAGCTCATTTTATTACTTCTCTTCAAATCACATTAAACATGGAATGGAAACACACAGCAACAGAACGTACCAGCGTTACTTCAAACGCTTTGTTACAGGAAATGTTCAAAATGTCCTCCGTTAGCGAGGATACATGCAACCACCCTCCGTCGCATGGAATCCCTGATGCGCTGATGCAGCCCTGGAGAATGGCGTATTGTATCACAGCCGTCCACAATATGAGCTCTAACATGGAAAGTAAGCGTTTCCGGACACATGTCCACATAACATATTTTCTTTGTTTGTGTGTAAGGAATGTTTCCTGAAAGTTTGGCTGTACCTTTTTGTAACACCCTGTATAAACTAACAGAGGTGACATTTTTAATGGAACAGCCACATTTTAAATTCAGTATATTGCTTTAAACGAAAAAGTGTTCCATAATACCACCACTTCCTCTATATATAATGTAAGAAAAAAATAAAAAATAAAAAAATAAACCTCCCTTAAGGTAATCCTGCCGGCGTCCATGACATTAACAATTAAAAGATAACCACAACTACCATAACAAATAAAAGAGCGAGTGCATTAGCGGTAGTAAAGCGACCGAACGATCTTCTTGTATTGGAGATGGGAGCTAATCAACTAAAAGAGCAACTTAGTTCGCTAAAGAGCTGCGAACTAATAGCTGAACGCTCCCAGTAGCGAACTATTAAGCCCAAGTCTAATGACTGTGGAAAGACTCAAATAATCCTAGTAAGTGTGCCAGTTTCGCAAGTGGTGGTCGGATTAAACGCTTTCGGCTCGTACCTCCGGAGATTTAACGTCCGTACTGCTGTGGACAAAGCAAACAAAACCAATGAAGCTCAACTCCAGAGACAAGGACCCAAGGACAATATTTAGACAGCGGAGGCTCTGAGCTCCTGGCGCGCTCCTTGGCTAATCCAACCGAAATATAGAACCTCTACGGCTCGCTGAGGATATTCTATGAGATATCCCGAGCGCTTCAATTAACAGAGTCGGCCTTTGATGTGATTTTGGAAGTCGCTCGCTCATTACTAAACTAGAATACGAAGCGACAGAGCACAGGGTGGACTTAAGTCTTTCCTTTACTGTATCTCGAATCAGAAAGAGAAGGTCGTCAGACTCGCAGCGGATTTTTGTGCAAGAATTGAGAAGGAAGTCGGTCGAAGGCTTTTAGGAAGAAATTATCAGGGCATTCACATGGAACGATTTCGGGAAACCATGGAAACTCATAACTCTGATGATCGATTTCGATCCAGGAAAGGTTCAGTAATATTCTGCAATATTTACTTACTTACTTTCCGACTGTTTCAAATTGTTTTTTCACAGAAACTAGCTGCTTGGATCGCTGCTTAAGAATAGGTCTTCATCTTGCCACGTGAAGCCCATGTCTCTGCACTCGAGGAGATGTTCTGGTGTCTAAATGTAGCCGGAGTCACACTTGTCGTCATCCATGTATCCCCACTTTATCGTATTGCTCCTGCACCTTAATACTCCTGTTCTAAAACTGTTCCATTTTTTTTTTTTTTTTTACTTATGGCTTTACGGCTCGTCGAGGTCATTAGAGGCGGGATGGGACTGGGGACAAGGAACGGGAAGGAATTCGGCCATGGCCCTTTTGAAGGAAGCATCCCAGAATTCGCCTGGAGTGATTTGGGGAAACCATGGAAAACCCAAATCTGGATGCCGAGACGGGGATTCGAACCGCCGTCCTCCCGAATGCGAGGTCAGAGCGTTAAACACTCACTCACCGTGCTCGGTGTCTGTTCAAAGTCTTCCATTTCTCGCACGGCAGATTCCATTCGGGGGCAAGTTCTTCTTGGGCCCTAAAGTTTGAAGGTGTGGGAGGCACCTCCTCCCATAAGGATAGTCTTCTTTCTTCTGGAGTTTTGTCTAGTGACCTACCTCTTTTTAAGAAACTTCTCCGTGAGCGGAGGCGTGTTGGAGCCATGATTTGATTGTACATTGGGTGCTTTGGGACAGTCTCTTGTTTGAGCTTCTCCATCTCTGTGGCCACTCTCCGTCTTATATCCGGTGGTGCTACGCCTGCCAGTGCATATATTTTTTGTGTTGGAGTTGGTCTCATGCACCCAGTTACCAGCCTGACAGTCTCATTGAGCGCCACGTCTACCTCTTTAGAATGAGTGGAGGCTTCCCATTCTGGTGCGCAAAAGCAGAGAGCCATAGCTGTGGAACTTAAAACTTCGTGGCGTGCTCCCCAGGTGGGGCCACTAAGTTTACGTAGTATATTATTTCTGGCACTTATTTTACCTTTGTAGTGATTTTTATATGTGAGACACCTATCTAGTTTAACTCCCAAGTATTTTGGGTGGATAGTGTGTTCCAAACAGGTCCGCTTCCATACTATCTTTAGTGACTTCCTTGCTTTTCAGATGGAACGCACAGACCTGAGTTTTCCTTTGGTTTGGTCGTAGCAGGTTATCATCATAGTAAACTGATAAAGCCTCAAGGGCTTCGGTAAGCTTCCTTTCTACCTCTTCGAAAGCTTTACCTTGGGCAGTGATAGCCGTGTCATCTGCATCAATGAAGCTTCTTATGCCCTTGTATCTCGATTGGTCATTTGTATATATGTTAAAGAGTATAGAGGACAGTAAGCTCCCTTGGGGTAGTCCGTTTTTCTGGTCTCTCCATCTGCTTTTCTTACCCTGTAGAGTCACGTAGAACCTACTGTTGTGCGTCATAGTTTTAATGGTTTGTGTAAGTAGATAATCTTTTGTTAATGAGTATACTTTAGAGATTAATTTCTGGTGGTTTACAGTGTCACATGCAGCTGTAAGATCTATGAAGACCGCTCCCGTGATGAATTTTCTTTGTGTTGATTAGGAGTATCAACACCATGTGGGATCGCCTACAGTCTGTGACGATAACGATACGCATGTGTATATTATCCTTGTTTGTACGCTTTTTAAGGTGGGTTCCCACGACGTCGTGTAACGAAGGCGGGACGGGATGGTTCGTATACTCAACAACACGCCATGGGAACAGGGCCGCCTCTGCTGGCGGAGATGGCACGCAGCTACCCACTCTGTATCGGTAAACATCACAGGCGTGTGTAGTGGAGCGCTGTTGCCATCGGTTAGGTGTGCACCCCTTCTGTTTCTGTAATGTGCTCTGTGCCAAACGACACTAGGCAACTTGGTGGGGAGGTGGCGGCGAGGTAAGCGAGGGCTAACCTGCGGCGCGCGCTCGTCCCTACACTTCGGCTAATGTGGTGCCGCCTCCGTTACAAGACATCTTGCGAACGCAACTTTGTATGAACTCCATGGGAACGATTGTGAAGATGAACTGTGATGGTTTTCCGTTGCCTTCCTCAGTGTGACAATGTTCGTAAGTGTTGTCACAAGTGTGAATGACTGTGAGTATTCAGCGTAAATAACTATTTGTGTTGTGGATGAGAGATGAGAGAAGTAAGAGGGTGAAACAGCATTCCGGATAATTCAGGTCTACTCTTACCAGGAGAGGTGGATGGCACCAGGCGAAATGTCGCCGTTCGACAGACCAATTACCTATACCCCCACTCCATACCCAATGCGGAGGGGTTAGCGGTCCTTATGGTGGCTTCCCGAGACCGTGGTTTTGTAGATCTCACCATGCAGCCGAATTGTACGTATCAGTGCAGTTAACGCTCTGGCCTCGCATTAGGGAGGACGACGGTTTGAATCCCCGTCCAGTCATACAGATTGTGTTTTCCATGGTTTCCCCAGATCACTCCAGACGAATGCTTTGGGCGTTTTGACCATTAATTCAGAATGTGGCTTTACATGTAACTGAGTTAAGCGTTTTCTCCTCTTCTTATCTTCTTCCGGATACCGTCTTGACTTCTTGCAAGCTAACTAATTAATTCAGTCAGGATTGTCTGACACCTCGTGAAGGTCACCACCCTATTACTATAGGAATACTATACAGGGTGTTACAAAAAGGTACCGCCAAACTTTCAGGAAACATTCCTCACACACAAACAAAGAAAATATGTTATGTGGACATGTGTCCAGAAACGCTTACTTTCCATGTTAGAGCTCATTTTATTATATCTCTTAAAATCACATTAAACATGGAATGGAAACACACAACAACAGAACGTACCAGCGTGACTTCAAACACTTTGTTACAGGAAATGTTCAAAATGTCCTCCGTTAGCGAGGATACATGCATCCACCCTTCGTCGCATGGAATCCCTGATGCGCTGATGCAGCCCTGGAGAATGGCGTATTGTATCACAGCCGTCCACAATATGAGCTCTAACATGGAAAGTAAGCGTTTCCGGACACATGTCCACATAACATATTTTCTTTGTTTATGTGTAAGGAATGTTTCCTGAAAGTTTGGCCGTACCTTTTTGTAACACCCTGTATACTCAAATGATTAACACGAAGTGCGGATGAACGGTTTAATGGAATCCAGCTGCCGATAGTACATTTGACGATGATACCGAGAAGTAGAGTCCACACTTGTTCTACTGGATCGCTAGTCTGAGCGTAGAAGATATTAAGTGAAAGTCAGTCTACTCATACTGGATGGAACTTAAGATCGTTACGACGTCCGAGGCAGGGCGGTTAAGCTTTAAGCTAGCGGTTCGCTACCCGATGTTGCTCCTTAGCTGGCTGGTAGTGAATAGCGTGATTTATTCGTTGTACAGGGCCCACTTCGGCTCTGTTTTGCGTCACAAGAAGGTATTGCTGACATGCTTTTCAGGCAACGACTTTGCTTGCGTTTGCACCGCGTGACCGCAACTTTCCACTCTAACTTCGCCAATGTCTCCAACATTTATAAAATCATTCTTAATTAATAATAGAGCCACAACAGGCTAGCCTCCGCCATCTCCCCAGTACGTTGCCTAGTCTCGTTTCAGCTACGTGGGCGTTTGATGTTTACTGACTGGGCGACGGATAGAGGCTCACCATCCCTGCCAGCAGAGACGGCTTTAGAAGCGGAATAGTACAGAGAGCAAAGAAAGTCAAGGAATTCGGCCGTAGCAAGGAAATATCCCAGCATTCACCTGAAGTGCTGTCGGGAAACAATGAAATGCCGAAATTTGGATGGCCGGAAGAAGATTCGAACCTGCGTCCTCCCGAATGCGATGCAAGAGCTTTACCTCGCCCATCCCAATTCCTTGACTGGAGACCGTAAGACGAAAACTCTACGAATAGGTGGATAGCGAAAACAAATTGGAGTTTGCGAGATTATATAATGGATGTACGCAGAATATGGAAACTTGTTTAAATGAATAATAACTACGAATATACGATTAAGCTTCTAATACGTTTAAAACACGTACCAATCTGCGTATGTATTAAGACGAAACAGTTTTTAAGACTTGCCGTTGCCTTTGTATTATCTTCGAATGACGTTTAGTTTCATAAACACTTCTTTCTCTCTTAGATGATGTGTATAGAAGAACTTGCGTAATACTGCCTGTATTAACACTCGGCCTTGCGCGGGTAGCGTCCTTAGTACGGTTTAATATTCCTCGAATTTTCGAGGCAATTTAGGAAATCCGCACAAAATTTGGCTGTGAACTAGAGTGGTCAACTTCGGTAAACTGTTTCTATGCTAGGAACAGCCAACGTTCACTGCCATCTACAAATTTATGTTGGTACGTATCAAACAAATGGTAACAGAATTCAGTGTACATCCTGTAATTCGCAACACAACTCGTAATTAAATAAGATAAAAAATGATAGTATGAAATTGCAATTCGAAATAAATTCACCAACACAAGAATCTAATATAACTGAAAATCTGATCTAACTGTCTTTATTTTAATCTGAATTTAAATTTAGAAATTAACATCATTACATTAAATGTTAAAATGTCTTCCCGTAACGTTAGATATATTTTTATTTATTTATTTTACTTATGGCTTTATGCCTCGTCGACGTGGAGGTAATTAGAGGTGGGATGGAATTGGAGACTAGGAACGGGAAGGAATTTGGCCATGGCATTTTGAAGGAAGCATCCCGGTATTCGCATGGAGAGATTTGGGGAAACTATGGAAAACCCAAATCTGGATACCGTGACGGAGATTACAACCGGCGTCCTCCCGAATGCATGGCCAGAGCGTTAACACGCTCGGTGTGACGTTAGAAAAAGCAAGTTCAGTAATTTGGTTACTATATTAGACACTCTTGATTGCTTAGTCTCCTTTTCATATTTCAAAATCAGGCAAAATTAGCAAGTAAGGGGACATCCATTAATTACGTGAGGTGAAATGGGGGGGGGGGGGTCTACGGAAATCTCAAGTGAGATTTTGCGAAAAATTTGGGGACAGTAGAGCCCAAAAAAAAAGTCTACAATTTGCGCCAAAGTCGATTTTAGTAGGTTATTTCGTCAAAAAAGTTAGGGTGTGACCTAAAAAAAAAACAAGTCTACAAAAGTTTCCAGGGCGATTTCTAGGACGGGTTCTCACGGACCAGATCTCACCAGAAAGGGGGGGGGGGAGTCCGGCCAGATCTCACGAGTCCTCACCAGGGGGAGGGTGGGGGTCCAGAAATCCGGAAAAACACCTCACGTAATTTGTGGAGTCTCAGAGTAGAAGTGAAAATTCTCACGACGCCAAATTGTTTTTCTTAACATCGAAATTTAGTGATAGTAGTAAAATTGTTCCCAAAACATTTTTCACTACAGATTTCACGCTTATTGTATTAAGAGCTCTCTTAGAAACGTACCATGTAGTTTAATTAAAAAAAAAAAAAGCATTGTCTAAATGCGAGTTACGTAGAGTTGGTATTAAATAGATTTCATTAAAAAATGTAAACACTTTTAAGAAATCAATTAGAAGATATGGTTAAATATCGTCCATTACACGTTTGCTAATTTTTAAGTGGTATATATAAATCTCATAAAAAAATAATTTCAGTTTATAAAAATTGGGAGCCTTAAAAATTTGAAAAGATTCAAAAATATTTTTTGACAAATTTGCTATCCGATTTTTTAAATTCTACATCCGTGGTATATAAGATATTTTATTTAAAAGAATTATTTGACGAGGTATAAAATTAATGAAAAAGGAACTCAATTGGTTATTTTTAAAACCGCCAACCTCAATAACATTTCTATAATTTTCTTGTAAACTTTATCGGGTTACTTAACTTCGTAAACTCTGAAAGAATTCCATAATAAAAAGGGAGTAGGAGGAAGTTTCCACAAATAATAGATTAATAAAGGAAAATCCAAAAAAATTGAGAATCGGCATGTGGATTATACAGACCACTTACAAGCAAAATTCACAAAACGTATAATTAACAATATTTAAACACAACTTCCAATTGATTTCTTAAAAAATTTTTTTACAAAGTCAATTTAATAAATACCAAATCTACGTACGGAATCCTAAGTACAATATTATAAAAAGAAAATGTTTCCTTTAACCCCCACTATATTGCATACCATTATTTTACTCCAATGATTTTTCGAAATTTTTTGTTATAATCCTGTTTAAACGTTAGTAAGAACTAAAGTAGTGCTCAGTGAAAAATTTCTAAATTAAGCTGTTCAGAAGTAATGAGGATGACGTGACAGATGGACTAACAAACGAACAAATGCAAACGGTTCAGTTTTTCACTCAGTAGATACTAGAAAAAAAAAAGAAAGAAAGAAAGAAATTGAGATCAGAACATTTCGCGATAGTCCCAGCTTCCTTGTGCCTTTGTGTAAACAAGTTAAAATGTTGGGTGAGTGGTGCTTGATCAAACTGCTGTCTGTCCTTGGCGTGTGATGTTGCCTTATCGACTCGTAGTCGATCCATCGAACCGACGTTAATGGAGGCGCCCTCGTCGCAGTCGATCCATCACTGTCGCTTGCTGTGCCCACAGCTTACAAGCGACCACGCGGCGCCTGTTGTCGCGGATGAGGGAACAAATTGGCACCGCCCACCTGCTCGGCGCTGGAATACTCTACAACAAACAAA
The DNA here is from genome assembly GCA_031002005.1 of Vandiemenella viatica. NCBI lineage: Eukaryota > Metazoa > Arthropoda > Insecta > Orthoptera > Morabidae > Vandiemenella > Vandiemenella viatica. The sequence goes on along the minus strand of JARYHS010013631.1, from coordinate 161,569,975 downwards.
CGCAATGCTGAGAACCACTCGTAACACATTCCTCAATATTACATCAACTTATATTCTTAATAATTAACCCTAGAACTACCAACCCATTATTTTTACCTGTAACTACAAACTTGCTTAAATATTTACCCCTGGGTTTTTTTTGTTCTTAAAATCGTTCTTAAAGCAGGGCATGAATTCTTTTGTTTCTTCATTCTGAAGAGAATGGTAAAGAGCAAATTGAATTTTATCAAGATTTAATTGGTGAAAAATCGATATAAATAGCAAAAACTGCTAAGAAAAGGTGAAACCTTCATTTAACAAAATAATATTATAACTATTTTTCTAAACAACCGATTTTCAAATTTCAAAAGAGATTTAAAGAGGATATATAAAGCTTTGAGAAAAATATTCCATCGTGATCTTTCGCCAAAAAATCTATTTATTTGAGACTATGAAAATTTAAAAAAAAAAAATCGGAATCTGACCTATGGAAAAGTCAAATAAAAATCCATGAAATATTAGTTTTCATAAATATATTTCTGTTTCTGTCATGCAAAATGTAAAAAAAGAAAATTTGATACATATAAAAAAACAAATTCAAAAGTAAAGTTGCCATTCAACTTATTCAAAGGTGCCACAATTTTCTGTGCCATTAATTTTGAGTGCCTCTAAATATCTTCGAATTTCTTCATTCGTGTTGCGAACTATAGTATTCTCCAACAAAGAATCAGAAAAAAGCAAATTCCATGTTTCAAAAGGCGTACGGACTTGTTTCGCTGCTCCAAGTCGGCTCGGCTAGTACGATGTCGGAGGATTTCGTCGTTGCTGAGATCGTTCATGTTGTGTCGTACACCATCTATGCCTATGTTTACCACGGACGATACTTGGCCTTCGACCGCGATTTGATCGACTAGCACCACGAGTAATTGACCTTCCACCTCTCTGCCTTTTTTCGGAAACTACTTCATCTGAATCTGAATGTTCTACTTCTTCATTATTGGCATCTTCTTCTGACTCCGATCCGCTCATTCTCTCTAACTATCATCTTCACCGGATATACAGCCGAGTCCTGATTCTTTGGCAGTCTCGGATTCCGTCAAAGTTTTTGTCAGTTAATCGAAGCTTCTCAAATCGTATCTTTTCTCCATCATCTGCCAAAAAAATTCAGTGCATATCAATTATTTTTTTTTTTGCTTGCCAAAAATTATATATCTAATGTTTTATTTTAAAATAAGGTTGTAATACGTGAATTAAATTTATTTTAACAAAAAAGAGAAAAGTAATTTACCTACACAATACACTAACGGGAACTACAAACCGGGGTAGATATCAACCGCAACAAGCTTCACGTCTTCACTCCGTCACAGTAAACAAGAAACTGAAGGGTCTCGCGACCTCGCTCTATTGTTATAACCTTTAACTAAATTACAGTCGATAATGTCGCTGACTAACTTAGAAACGTCGTTTAAAGTTTACCTAGGGTAGATATCTACCCTAGTATGTAGTACCAGGGTTAAAGATTAATTATTAACACACATATTTGCCACTTTATCTTCTTCTATATCTATAAAACGAAAACCGGATTATTTGTCTCATAAAAACTCGGAAACTACTGAGCAGATGTCAATGGGGCTTTAACCGTTTTAAAGCTTAGACACTAAATTCAGTTGTTTGGCATGTATTATGTTTCAACGTTAAATAAAGCAGGAGTATTAAATGAAATTCTGAACGTATGATGGCAAATCCCAACGATGGAAGGATTAGATGTTGCATACTTCGCACCAAACATACAACTACAATGTCTTTGACCATAGCATTTAATAAAGCAATAAGATAACCTTGCAATAATAACTATTTTGCACAATAAATAAAACATGAAGCATTCTTTTCTTTAATTCAGGATATTCAATTTTTAAACGCTATAGATAGCCATAAAAACAACAGATTTTCTTTAACCACGATCTCTTGCAGTAAAACTACAATATCTCTGCCCATCAGCATTAGTTTTCTGTTGGCAATAAAATCATTTATTTACGATAATATTATTCTGGATTCACTTTTGATATTTGTATAAAAGCCTGAATCCGCGGAGTTAAAGTATCTTGCTGTAACAGTCATCATACCTGAACTTTAAATAGAATTGTATTTAATGAAGTATTTGTGGTGAGCTAAAGTTTGCTTGAATATGATCTGGTATGTTTGTTTTGCAATTTCTTGGAAATCAGTGTATATAGACTTTATTTTATGAAAAGAAATTATTTAAAGGCCATTTAATATATTTAAGAACCGAATTGTGCAAGAGAATTGCTTGAATGTTTGTAATTCCAAGAATTAATGCAAGTTACGATTTCTACAGGACAATTTTCTACAGTTTAAAATGATTTCTGTAAATAATTTTGTGTTTAATTATCTTTAATTTCCATTTCTGACCGTTTTGTAATGATGTTAAATGATTAAGTACTATTTCTGATTGTTTTTAATATGTTTAATTGTTTGAGTAATTGTTAATGTTTGAGAAACATCTTGCGGAAGCTTTTGATGAGTTCTAGAAATTTCGATAGAGCCTATATAAAGAAATCAGCAGGACAGTTAGTTTAGATTATACAGATTCACATTGAAACTGCCAAGGACTGCGTTAGTAGTATCTCTGGATTGTATCTATGCATGTCAACAATATCGTTGATGTTGTTTTGAAAATAAACGAAAGTTTAAACTGAAATAACTTGTGGACTAATTAATTACTGTATTAATAAACCACGAGGAAACTGAGCAAAAGCATATCCATTCAATTCGCCATTATATCAAATGTGAGTTTCTAACATAATCTAGCGTTGTTTAGTAATGAAGTAACGCAATTTCTTAACCAAATTAATGAAGCTTGATACATATGAATCTTTTCAGACGAATCAATATTGTGTACATGCAAATAAACTTCATTCCACCAGTTTCTTGGTAGGGGGCGGATGAACAAAGTTTGTTTTAATTCCGAAAAAAGTTGGCGCGAATTTTATGAAACTTTGTAGAAATGTTTCTCACTACGGGAATAAAAATATTGTACTGGTAAATCTACGCCAATTATACCGGGCAACGCCAGGAACTCTGCTAGTTACTTGATAAAACAAAACACTGCACAGTTAGTTAATTGGATTAAATATGCTCGTTTCGTTCTAATGCAACAAATGGGCTCGTTTGGTACTGTAGTAGTGATCTGGTGACAGTGTTTTTATTGGCTGCGCATTCCGCCCTTGTCGTAGTCGCCTTAACCTAACCTGGTAATCCTACCGAGTATATGGGAACCACAGTTTAATCTGGAATTTGAAGCACAGAAGAGTTCTGTCGTACTTCAAATTACACAGGGAGCTACGCCAGAGCTGAAGGTCGGGTTAAGGGTTTATAAAATTTCTTCAGAGACCGGGATTCGAACCGGGAACCTATCGGTCACCACTCAGACGCCTTAACCACTGAGCCACTACACCGGTAATGTAACAAATGTCTCGATGATGTGGTATTGTTTATGTCAGACTTCAAAACTCCAATATTATCAAATGTTGATAGCAAGTATCTTATTTAACATTCAAAAAGTAAGTGTTAACTTTCCATGTTGATTACCAAAGTTGCGTATAATTTACAGAGACTTAATTATTACATACTTTCGAGAAATTATGCACTGCAGCAGTATTTGTGAATAATTTTGTCAACTTTCCTTTTTTTTACTTCCAAATTCCAAAAAGAAAATTCCTTCACTAAGCAGAATGAGATCTGAAGCAGTAGGTCTCTCTGAATAGACTTGAATATAATTACTTTTAGTAGATCTACGCTGTGTAACTATCTACACAAATTATGATAATTTTTAATCTTTGTAGACGTCATGCTTCTTACTATAATTATAACTATGTACTTAAGCATGGAATATGAAGTGTTGTGAATCTTCCTCTGAAAAAGACAGACCAGCACTGACACGTGATTAGCTAGTTCGAGGTCCAGTTGTGGAAGAAATTATCGTTATCATGGCTTGACTGGCAGGTAGCAGAGGTATCGTTGCACAATATGTAATCAGTAGATAGTGCTCTAATACACTGAGTTAAATCCCAAAGCTCTCCGTTGCTCGTATCGATTGAGGGCATACAACACTTTTGGTGATTTGTCCGTCGAATGTGAACGTTAAACGTGACGGTCTCCTTTGTCTTTTACAGAAGAATAAAGCTTGAATGAGCTGACTCCGAGTTTAACCATCAACCTTCCTAAATATTTCACTCATTCACAACGCAAAGAACACTCTACATGAACGTAAATACATAAGTCATAAGCATAAATAGTAACACTTGATCAACTTCCATTATTGTCGGCCTCGGTAGCGTAGGGGCTAGAGTAGTGGCCTCGCGTGCCGAAGGTCGCTGGTTTGAGTCCGGCCAAGGGCATGGATGTTAAGTGTTGTGTGTCTGTGTGAATGTCCTGTCCGTCCTGTGGTGTCCATACTTAGGAGATACAATATATATATACTGGATGACTGATTCACTTGAAGCTATGATAATCACATTGAGATGGCTGTATGGCCTCAGTTGCCGGATGCCATATATATATATATATATTTCTGGAAGACAAGGGGAGACCACACCAATTCAGTTTGGGGAGTAACTATCATTTCAAGTTAATAGGTATCATCATCTTTTGTAAACATTACTCATCACGTGATGAAACAACAATACCAACATAACACTTGCGAGATGACGAGCGGCGAATGATTAGAATCGGGATGTACAAATGAGACGCAGGTTAAATGCGAATAAGGCTAAGACAGAGGCAACTGAAAGTGAGAGAGATAGAATATAATTAAATTTACAGACTGATTTATTAGCTTGGAAGTATTGTGTCATGAGATATAAGAGTAAAGATAGAAGAGTAGGACGGGTAATAAAAACGCTCTAGTGTCTCCCATAAACTGCGGAATCTAATTTGGGATGAAGGAGTTCTTTTAATATAGAAGGAAATTATCAAGCCAATAAAGACTTACAGTTTAGATATCTGTGCAGTAGTAAGTAAATTATAAGTCTCAGAGACGAATGTAATGGAAACGGTGCGTAGCAGTAAAATTTAATATTGCATGTAAGAGGCAAGAGATAGGCGTTTTATATGTAGGTATTTGCTTAATGCTGCCTAGTCAGCAACGCTTACATGTGGCGTATACGTGAGGCAACGGGTGGCCCTTTCTTTCTGAACCTCTTCGAGTGAAATACTTTATTTCTTAACCGATTATGGCAATGATTATCTTAATTCCAGTTAGTCAGGAGTATGCTAAACGTTGCTCACTACAAACTGGTGGCTCGAATTTAAGTCCCCCGCTCCTCCTCATTCCTACCTGTCCGAGCTTGACCACTGTGTCCAGGTAGCCGAGTGGCAAATTTCCCTTCACATGTAGAAGCTAGGGCAGCGGAATGGGGACAGAGCAGAACTGCAAATTATTTGATATTGGAATGAAAAGAGGACAACTGTTTTCGCTTCTGCAGATACATCCCCCATTTGTATCCATATCGACCACTCAGATCACAGGAATCCATGTTTTTCCACATCGAGAGCAGAAGATAATCACCCAAATCTTAGATGTCAGAAGTTAGGACAAGGAACATTGGGAGTCTTGGGCTTATTATACCCCGTCACCTAACAGAGTTTGGTACTCATCATCTCATACCAAACAGGTGGATGTAGCCCTCAATAACACCTGTAGGCTAGTGACAGGTTGCTTAAAGCCTACCCCAGTTGATAGGCTTTACCAGCTTTCGGGCATTGCACCACCCAGTATCCGAAGAGGAGTGGCTGCGAACAAGGAGAGGACCAAAGTAGAACGGGAAAGCGCTCATCCACTGCACGGCCATATACCACCAGCCCAGAGACTCAAATCCAGGAAAAGCTTCCTCAGAACATCACGGGAACTAATTGGGTCACCTGAAAAGGCAAGAGTACAGTTATGGAAAATAAGGGTTCCCAACATCTCGGGACCACTGACAGTTGCAGAGCGCTTGCCACCTGGTCATGAAGAAGACCGGAACGTCTGGCGGTCTTTAAATCGATTGCGAACAGGAGTGGGCAGGTCCAAGGAAAACCTAATTAGATGGGGTTATACTGATACTACCAGTATTAAATGCGAATGTGGAGAAGACCAATCTAAGAATCAAGTGCTCGAGTGCCCTATGTGCCCATCATCCTGCAACAACGAAGACCTGTTTCAAGCAACACACAATGCGATTGAGGTTGCGAAGTACTGGGCCAAGTGTGTTTAAAGTTGTTGATTTACAAAATGTATTTAACTGTGTATTTTGATGTTTTTGATACGAGAATAATAATAATAACCTAACAGAGGACAGCTCAAGGACGTGTGCTCTACGCCCACTCGCCTTCCTGGAGAGGTAGGAACTGGAGCGGGCAGTGGGTGAGGTGGGAAAGATAACCTTGAGTCGCCGGTTCGGAGTGAACAGGGTATAGCAGGAATTATCGTCAAAAACATTGGCCCCTCATACGAAGTTCCTGAGATCAGATATACAAAAACTGCAAACGGTGAAAGTTCGAGATGATTTCACAGCCGAATTCCTTATCATTAGGGTTCAAACCTTTATGAACAAAAAAAAAATAGAGGAATATGCAGACAAATATGACCTTAAAAATGATAACTATGACCTAAAAATGACAAAATATGACCAAACATTTAAATTTACTGTACATCAAAACATACTCAATTATTCATCATTTATTTTATCTAGTAGTGTCGCTTTCATGTAGAAAGCATAATTTGTTTCCGTGCACTCGCTGCACCATTAAGAAATTAAATTTTAAATCGTTTTGTTGAAGTCACTTTAATTTCAGATAATTTACAGAATAGAACTCTTTCATCTGTACTAAAACCCTCCTCTCTAAATTTCCTTACTTAACCTCGCACTTTCAGAAAAATTTATTTGTGGCATGGCGGTAGGTCTACTCACTGATCCACTGCAGATTTAACGATGACTGTGGATATTTCACTGAGATATTGATTGACGAGGATCGACACAGGCATACTTCTGCTGCATTGTCGAGATTTAAAGGCGGCAGGAACATTACGTTTAGAGAATGGCAATAATGTACAACTTTAATTCTTCACTGGTGAATTCTGACCACAGTGAAAATTATTTTTTTTTTCCGTCACCTACATAGCAGAAGTACTGTTCTGTGAATAATTATCTTAATTTGTCCTCATCTATATCTTGTGAATTCCCGGTACTTATAAAAACTACCAGATTTTTCCTCAAAATATGACCATAAATACTATCGAAATATGACCAAAACTAGGCAAATGGTCTGAATATGCATTTATATGCTATACTGGCCACAAAGCCTGTAAAAAATGACGGGTTTAACGGTATGTTCTGGCAATTAATTTCTTTTTAGTTGCTTACCTAAATAGAATTATTACAAAATAAAACTCGGTGTGATTTAATTTCTCGTCCTCGGTTATGCAGCAAAAAGCTTCAGTTGTCAATTTGGTCCAGGTTGCATTTCAGCCTCACCATAATATCCGCTAATATTGCTGATAGAAGAGCAAAGCTTCAATCACGCGATAATTAATACATTCCCTGTATCGCATGTCAGTGTCATTATGCATCGTGATATAAACTTGATCCCAAATCTTCACAGGTTCTGACACCTTTCTTTCTTAATACCTGTGATGAAGAACGATATTTTAACGGATGAGAAAGCTTACATCGGCTGAAATAATGACCCCAGTGAGAACGAAGGATGCTAAAAATAAACCTTAACAACTTACGCTATGCCACGTAATATTTAATTGTGGTTTAGGCCGCATATATCGCGATCAATTTGCAACTTCTTTCATTCGAACCATGTAATGATTTTAGTAAAAACAAAACTGTATACTTAATATGCCAATTTAAACGCAAATAATTTCAATAATAGGACATAAATTAAAATATTTTTTTAAAAAAACTAAATTATTCGTGCTCTCTGCCGTGACGTCAAATGCCACTTGTAATTCTGATCCATGCTAAGTAATAATCTAACCAAACTTTTCGTAACACTGATGCTCGAAATACAAAGCTTTTATCTTACATATTTATAGACAAAGAATTTAAGGAATACTTCTATATATCAAAAGAATATTACGTAAATATAAGCATCTAATGATTGATATGTTGATTTTAACGTAATACATACTTTTATTTCAGTGTTCTGTGAGTTAATTTACTCACCGATGCTTGGAAATGTTATTAAATAACGCGCACTCCCACAAATAATATCGTAAAGCGTGACGTCATAGCGCAACGTCATGGCTTGACGTCATGCCGTGACAGTGACGTCATGCCGCTACATTTGGCCTATTACACTAATAGATAAAATACTTTTAAATACAATCAGAAACTTTGAATCGGTGTTTAAATCAGCATTTCAGCTCAAACAGAAGGCAGGAAAAAAATATGACTTGTCCTAAAGATCCGAACCCTACTTATCATCCATAGTCCCCAATTCTCTTCCAGCTCTAAGATGTCGACATATCTTAAAGTACCTAAAAAAAATTGAATACCAAGCCACTATGCGGGTAGTAGTAATCAAGACAGAAATAAACTAAGGCATTACGATCTAAAATGTGTTTACCGGTTGTATTGGACCGTCAGGTTAGGGAGAGGGGAGCCAATACGTTGATGAAATATAATTATTAATAATATGTATGACATCCAATAAGTTGGTTATTTGGTTAAATGGTGAACTAGAACCATGATTTCTACAAGAAGTTAGTTTCACACAAAATTATACTCAATTTATTTAGTCTTCTGGCTTATACAAGGCCGGGTATAGTTAACGTTACGTTAAACATAATCCAAAGACAACAAACAAGCAATACCCGACATTTACAATCCGCCGGATAAAAGCAAACATAAAACTGATTTAGATATCTCAATGATTTTGCAAAGTCAACATGTTTTAAAATGGCATCACAGGCCAACAACTTAAAGTTAACATTTACAAAAGAATCCCAGGGGCGCCGTTTAAAGTTAAAAGCATCGTTTGAATTTAAAACAATGAGCAAGATGCTTCGAATTTGAAGTTAAGAATATGAAACGTTGGATAGCTCAGTAATTGTTATGATGGGAGCAGAGTCTTATCTCAGGAGCCGTTTACGGGTTAGCAAGCCTCGTTAAAACCCAATGGAACTGTGGACCTAGACGTCGGTACTTTACCGTAGTCGCATCTTCTCGACGAGGTGTGACACGCTCTGTGCCACTGCTGCAACGAATGCCAGATTTGCGGATATGTCCGCGCTAGCACATCAGCTTACAATCTCTGGCAGGTGGACCGCTCAGCTTCCATCCCATCTGAGCCAGACTATGCGACCAGACACAGTCACTGATCAGCGGCTAAGCGCGTGTCGGGTGACACGTCCGCACTGTAGCTCGTCTCGGCAGCAAGTGAAGTTGAGTATGGCGTCGTGTCCTCTTGTCGCGGCAAAGCCAGCTTTCCTCTCCCCGCACATGGAACAGAAGCCTTGAATTAACAAATGTGAACCCCTGTATCCGTTCACGATTGGTGCATCGATATATGTCCATCATCACGTGCTTCGTGTCGTCGCTAACAATTGCTACCCGTTCCCGCACATTTTGCTTGACCTTGTCGGGGCACTGGGAAGGGATGAGGTCATTACACTCGGCAGGCAACGGTTCCCGCGCGCCACCCCTTTGTGAGCGAAGGCGTCAGCATGTCGGGGACACTGGGCATTGTCCCGTTCTCTGAACGTTGAAAACTGCAGTTCCAACTTCCCACATTTAATATTTTCTGAATGGCAAGTTTTACACAGAAATTAAATCATATAATAATAAATCTGGCTTCCCGGGTTTAATACATAATTATTCACCTATGAATTAACCCTAATATTTATAATATTTACAATTTAGATAAATTAATATTACAAGGAAAATCTGAATATTAATTAATTATTTATTAATATTCATTGTGGATGACTCTGCCATACCACACGGTCTCCTGCAAGAATATGTCGGCGGATGATTTTTGCTGCTTTCTTTTCCCGTACTAAAGATGATGTCATTTATTTATTTTTTAATGGTTACTTCGGCCTTGTAATCTTCAGCAACAAATCTCTTCCACACGCACCACTTACTTAATGTTATTCTACTGACTGCTCAAAAGCAGCGTAAAAAATAACAGGGGACATGTTTTGTCCTGTAATTGCTTCTGAATCCGCTAGTAGCGTGTTTACAGCGCCGTGGGATGGCAAGCGAACTGAAAACCTGGTACGGAGTGGGGGAACAGCAGCGGTAAAAGCCGCGACTTGAAGTGGTACTGCTAAACTCCGAGCAATGCCAGAGTGGCGAGGAGGGTAAAAAAAACGAGCGCGGAACATCTTTGGAGTCGCTCGCTCAGAAAATTCCTTTCCAGACTCCGCGTGCAGCGGAGCAAGTTGCTAAACGTGTTGCCGTGTTGTTATCCGCCCAGAAACTTTACAAGTTTTTATTTCGCCAGCAAGTCCCGCGCAGTACTAGCGTCTCTGTATAATCCATTTATTCAGCTTTTGCTAGTCATTTCGTCCACGTAGACCAGAGAAACTCTTTGTAGCTCTTTCGTTTACTTGTAAATTATCATAGCGTATCTGGTATTTACATTATTTTTACTCATATTTATTCCCGCATTGAGAAACATTTGTACAAAGTTTCATAAAATTCGCGCCAACTTTTTTCGGAATTAAAGCAAACCTAGATTCACCCGCCCCCTACCAACAAATGGATGGGTTGAAATTTATTTGCACGTCACTATTTTCATTCGTCCGAAAAGATTCATGTATATCATGCTTCGTTAATTTCGTTAAGAAATTTCATTACTACATTACTGAACAATGCTAGATTATGTTAGAAACTCACATTTTATTCAATTGCGAAGTGAATCGATATGCTTTTTGCTCGAAACGCCAGATGTTTTAACTCCGTAGATTCAGCCTTTTATATCAATATCAAAAGTGAATCCGGAATAATATTATTGTAAACAGAAGACTAATTCCGAAGGTCAGAGACATTGTCCAGAGATCGTGCTTAAAGAAAATCTCTGTTGTTTTTATGGCTATCTATGGCGTTTAAAAATTGAATATCCCGAATTAAAGGAAAGAATACTACAAGTTTTGTTTAGTGTGCAAAATAGTTATTATTGTAAAGTTATCTACTACTTAACACGTTAAGACACATTTATTTTACAAATAATCTAGCTTTACCTGTAAACTGTGAAATCGATTTTGGCCGAGTTTTCACAGTATCAAACATTAAATATGTCTCATTATGCTTACTCATCTGCCGTTGGAGCTAAAGATTTTATCATTATGCTATTTTATCTGGCACTGCAACTCAAAATTAAAATATATTCCGTATCTGTAAAAATATTCTTTACTTGTTCCAGGGATTTACAAACTGCGCCGCCATTTTATTGAGAACAAATCTTAACGACGATTGCCAAAGATTTTGTAGTTATGCTGACAGAGATTGTGATCAAAGAAAATCTCTGTTGTTTTTTCGTAATAGTTTCTCGCATTCAGTACGTCTATCTATGGCGTTTAAAAACTAAATATCCCGAATTAGAGGAAAGAATACTTCAAGTTTTGTTTAGTGAACAAAATATTTATTATTATAGCTTTCATTAAAGGCTATGGTCAGAGACATTGTAGTTGTGTGTTTAGTGTGAAGTATGCAACATCTAATCCTTCCATCTTTGGGATTTATCTACATACGTCCAGAATTTCATTTAATGCTCCTGCGTTATTTTACGTTGAAACGTAAGACATACCAAACAACTGAATTGAGATTCTAAGCTTTAAAATGGTGAAAACCCCGTCGGAATCTGCTCAGTAGTGTCCGAGATTTTATAAGACCAATATATCCAGTTTTTTTTGTTATCCGCACAGAAACTTTACAGGTTATTATTTCGCCAGCAGTTCCCGCGCAGCTCTAGCTTCTCTGTATAATCCATTTATTTACTTTTTGATAGTCACTTCGTCCACATAGACCAGAGAAACTCTCTGTAGCTTTTTCGTTTACTTGTAAATTATCATAGCGTATCTGGTATTTGAATTATTTTTAAAATCCTCATTGCAGCAAATAAAGCTAACCAAACGAAATATTTCCTCTCAAGAGTTAATATTCCTGGAGAAACCACAAATTCATTTACAATCTAACTCGTAGGCTCCGTTACACTAAGGACATCTATCGGCCTTAGAGGATGAATAGGCCATACTTACAGAAAGAGCTGACAGATGGCATTTTGATAGCGCCATATTATGTTTTTCTTGACTGGTAAGCAAATAATTTACTGCAACACAGTTACTTTTGATGATGTTTTAATTTACGATGTGCGTGACGCGTTTCTAGAAGAGATTCTCATTTTCAAACGCAATATTAGTACATTTTTATGCATTTTTGATGTGCGAAGTGCTTGTCAGTTTCTGCTCAACACAAGCACTTCGCACATTAAAAATGTACTAATATTGCGTTTGAAAATGAGAATCACTTCTCGAAATGCGTCACAAACAGCGTAAATTAAAACAATAAAAAATAACTGTGTTGCAGTAAATTATTAGCTTACCAGGCAATTGAAAAAAGTTACACATTTTGATAAGTCCATTTATTATGGATAAAGTACTGATAACTTTTTCTGTTTTAATTATCTATTAATGTTATGATTTTTTCAGTAGTTTTTTTCTGGCTTTAAGCCTCAGTGACGTCGAGGTCATTAGTGGCGGAAGAGGAATGGGGACAAAGAATGGGAAGGAATTCGACCTTGGTTTTCAAACAGTCATCCCTGCATTCGCCTGGAGCAAATCGTGGATACCATGGAAAACACAAATCTGGCTGGCTGGAGGGGGATTCGAACCCGCGTGTTCCCGAATGCGAGGCCAGAACGTTACCTCTCACTCCCCACCTTCGGTTTGTAGACAGTTATGGCATCATCATCATACCCTACTCAAATTTTAGATTGGACTCTAAACTTTCACCGAGCGTGGTGGTTGAACGTTTAATGCTCTGGTCTCGCATTCGGGAGGACGGCGGTTCGAATCCCCGTCCGGGCATCCAGATTTGGGTATTCCATGGTTTCCCAAATCACTCCAGGCAAATGCCGGGATGCTTCCTTCAAAAGGCCATGGCCGAATTCCTTCCCGTTCCTTGTCGCAGTCCCATCCCACCTTTAATGACCTTAGCCATCGACGAGGCTTAAAGCCATAAGTAAAAGGAAAAAATTCTAAATTTTCATTCTGTGATAAACATGACAAAACCCACTGATTAATTTTGAAGAGAAACTTTTTTGGGCGGGGCAGGAAGAAAATTGTTAGAGTTGCGCTTTACAAGTTAAGCGCAACGTGCGCATGTTCCGCAACGTTCCGCGTATGCGTACTTGATGTTCCGCGCATGCGCACTTAATGATACTTTAATGCAAGCAGCCACGATATTGTCCACTGTACTTAAACCTCATGTTAAACAGTGAGTATTACAATGATTTTATAAATAATTCCGTCAAAGACAACTGTTTTGGTGAATTTTATTTTATTTTATTTCCCAGACGCGTTTCGCGCTTGTGGTAAAGGGCATCATCAGTGGAGATACAGTGGTAATCCACACATGCCTATTGGAGTAAGAAATAAAAGTAATGCATGGAAGGGAAAAGGTGACCATGACCACAAGCTGGCACTCGATTTCAGGTATAAGGGTGTAGAAAGATTCTCTTTTTGGGGTAAGGGTGTCAGGGATGGAATAAGTTACCAAGAGAAATGATGAGTAATTTACCAAAAACATTGAAAGAATTTAAAGTTAAAATTTGCAGAGGGCAAATGTAGGTGGGTGCAGGAAAGGGAGAAGAAGGGTGTATAGGGAAATTACCACCGGGGCGTGCGCTCTATCGCAATTTAATTAAATATTATTATTATTATATTATGCCGATCTGGAACAGCACTTCACACACTTTTCCAGCACTGTTCATTCAAATTCCAGTTGAAAATTATTTCACCACTTGTTTACACGTTGCATTTGCTGTTTTAGTGAACATTTTCTGCTGTTTTACACATGTGATCCAAACGGGTTGTTTTGTTTACTAGTTACTTACAGTAAGTAACTAGTAAACAAAACAAGCCGTTTGGATCACATGTGTAAATCAGCAGAAAATGTTGACTAAAATAACAAGTGCAGCCTGCAAACAACTGGTGAAATAATTTTGAACTGGAATTTGAAGGAACAGTGCTGGAAAAGTGTATGAAGTGCTGTTCCAGAACGGAGTGGATTACTACTATATCTTCACTGATTATGTCCTACACCACAAAGGCGAAACGCGTCTGGAGAATAAAATAAAATTCACCAAAACAGTTGTTTTTGGCTGAATTATTTATAAAATTATTGTTCAACAACTAAGGAAATATTGCCTATTACAAGATTAATAGTGAGTATCACCAACACCCTTTTAAGTAGTTCGCGTTCCTCGTTATGTTATACTCGTATATGCATGTATGTATAAGTGTGAACATATGTGCTTTATAAGTATATCTAAACTGTATCAAAAATGTTAAAGCTTATATTGTAGAGGTGGGCAAAGTGACTCACTAAAAAAGAGCGACGCTCATTTGATTACTCAGCGAAAAGAACTAGTTCTTTTGAACGGTTCTCTGGTTCACTTTAAATTTAAAAAATGGTTAATTCAGTTTTCATAGTACTATCTGTTTGTTTTATTTACATTTATATTGATTTTGCACATTAATCTCACATGCGATTAGTTTCATTTACTTTTCTATTTATCCTGAAATATTTCTCCCCCATTAAATACTACCGGATTATTTTCGTACAGAAAATGCCATTTCAAAGCGTTAATGAAATACTTTTTTGGGTTGCTGGAAATTTTGAGAGGGTAGATTGATAAAAATAAAGCATGGGTTATTTTACATTAATTTATTTATTGGTACAAACACAAAGAACTACCGCTTTCACAAATCTTTTCGCCTTAAATCGAATACAAGTTACTGTCCACAAATAATATTTGAGGCTTTTTTGGTTCAGCAGCGTACTTCCTTTTTCTGTGCAAATTTAACCAGATTATGAAAGACCGGTTCACTCGCAAATGACACATCTTTAATGCAAAACAATGAAAAAATATCGAAATGATATCGCGTCACGATTATGTTTAAATGTGTAGTCATTTAAATTTATCTGAGCCGTAATTTAGATTAAAGAAGTAACAGAACATATAGCACAATACAACTTAACGGAGAGAGAGAGAGAGAGAGAGAGTAGGCCAGTCAGACTGGAACGAATTCACTCACCACTGGCACTGTACCGCTGAGTGTTGGACCGGGAGCGACTCACCCGCCGCCAGAAAGAAGAGAACGAAGAACGAACGAACTAGTCCTTCTGGATCTGTAGAGCGGAGCGGATATACAGTGACCATGGGTGGAGAGGACAGAAGTCGGGCGATGCGTGTCGGGCACTGACAGAGTCGAAACTTATTGTTGACGCTCACTCAACTGAAGTCAGTTCAAACGAGACCGCGTACCGTTCGACACCCTGGCCAAAAAACCCGCTCAGGGGCTCCAAGAAGAACTTCCGTTCACTTTTAGTGAGTGACAGCTCACTCGCTCTTTCAGAACTATTCAAAACTACTGGTTCACTCGGGAACTACACATTTAATACTCGCTGAAAATCAGACGGTATATTTAAATCCGGATGAATCGCTACTGTACATGCACCCATATTTTTAGTTGCTTTTTTGTCTATTAGTTGCTTTTTATTTACATACGTTCGATGTAGATTTTTTTTTTGCTGTCGTCAGTCTTTCGACTGGTTTGATGCAATCCTCCATCCCTTCCTATCTTATGATAACCTCTTCATTTCTACATACCCCTTACAACCCACGTCCTCAATTATCTGCTTCATATATTCTAATCTCTGTCTACCTCTACAGATCTTACCTTCAACTGTTCCCTCCACTAACAAATTAACCAATCCAGCATGTCTCAAAATATGACCTACCAGCCTGTCTCTTCTTTCTGTAAGGTTCATCCATAAACTTTTTTTCTCACCCATCATTTCCAAAATTCGTTCATTTCTTACTTTGTCTGTCCACCTAATTTTCAGCATTCTTCTGTAGCACCACATTTCAAATGCTTCAAGTTTCTTTCTTTCCACCGAGCGTGGTGGTGTAACGGCTAACGTTCTGGCCTCGCATTCGGGAGGACAGCGGTTCGAATCCCCGTCCGGGCATCCAGATTTGGGTTTTCCATGGTTTCCCCAAATCACTCCAGGTGAATGCCGGGATGCTTCCTTCAAGAGGCCATGGCCGAATTCCTTCCCATTCCTTGCCCCCCCCCCATCCTTTCCCGTCTCTAAAAGACCTCGTAGTTGTAGGAGACGTAAAACAGTTAAAAAAAAAATTCTTTCTTTCCGGTATTCCTAAAGTCCATGTTTCGCTACCGTAAAGTGCTGTGCTCCACACATAGAGTTTTAAGAAGTTCTTTCTAATTCCTAGATCAATATTTGAAAATAAAAGATTTCTCTTTTTCATGAAGGTTCTTTTTGCTAGTGCTATTCTGCTTTTAACATCATTCCTGCTTCGGCCATCGGTTGTAATTTTGCTTCCCAAGTAACACAACTCACTCACTTCTCCTATTGCATCCGATCCTATTTTTATATTTAATCTGCTAGTATTGGTATCATTTCTGCTACATTTCATCACTTTTGTTTTACTTTGATTTATATTCAGTCCAAAATATTCCTTCAGTATTTTGTTCATGCCATTCAATAACTTCTCAATATCCTCAGCCCTCTCTGTTAACAAGACAATGTCATCAGCAAATCGTAGCATACTGATTTTTTCTCCCTGAAAACTTATGCCACATGGAAATTTTTCTTTGACTTTCTTCATTGCTTCTTCTACATACAAGTTAAATATTAACGGGGATAGACTACAACCTTGTCTCACACCCTTTTTAACTGATGCATGTCTCTTGTGATTCTCTACTTTTATTACAGCCACTTGATTCTTATATAGTTTATAGAGTATTCTTCTATCTCGATACTTTAGACCTGACTTCTTTAAATTTTGAACATCTTGTCCCACCTAACATTATCAAAAGCCTTTTCTAAATCAACAAATGCCATAAAAGTATCTTTGTTTTTCTTGATCCGCCCTTCAAGTATGTAGATAGTTCCATTATATTCTCGGTTGGCTGTTATAGTAAGAAAAGAAATATGGAATCACGTTTATATCGCTGTACAATTAATTTATTAATACGCGTGTGATAAAAGCTTTCATAATCATGCAGAAATATTATCATTCGTCTTCACAGCAAAGGGAATGAGTTATTTAAGCTTTCAAAATTATTTAAGTAATGAGTCAGAAATCTGCGTTCAACTCGTCAATTCTGATGGGCTCAGTAGCTAGTTTTTTTTATTGTTTTTTGTGGCATTCGGCTACTGTGGTCACACAGTCAGCTCAATTTTGATTGGAATTCTTTCAATGCATTAACTTCTCCAGAGTATATAGTTCCCACTTAGTGTAAACAAAAGGACACTACAACACGGATATGGCACTCACAGACACAACACTCAAACCCCCTTGCCCGAGAGCGGACTCGAACCGGCGACCATCAGCACGTGGAGCTAGCGCACTAGCACCTACGCTACCGAAGCTGGCTAGTAGCTAGTTATTAACGAAAGCGAAAGAAACGTCGATTTTTAATTTAAAAAAAAAAACAGGAAAAAATGTGTTTGACTCATTTAAGTTTGACACACTAATACACGTAAGTTTCTTTTTTCAAGTTTTATCTGATTATAAGTAAAGAATCTGATCTTATTTTGGTTTCCTCCTCCAATACCAATTGCTGTAGTGTGATTATACCCGTAATGTCTGTCCCATACTACACAACCATTCTCAACCGATCGTGATGTGTGAGAGGGTAACGCTCTGGCCTCACATTCGGGAGGACGAGGGTTCGAATCCCCGTCCGGCCATCCAGTGTTCGGTTTTTCCATGCTTTTCCCAAATCACTACAGGTGAATGCCGGGATGTTTCCTTCAAAAAAAAAAGGTCATGGTCGAATTCCTTCCCGTTTCCTAACCCCTAGTCCCTTCCCGCCTCTAATAACCTGGAAGTCAACGAGGCATAAGGTCATAAACAAACAAAAATATTCTTAAGCAACGGAACGACCAAGGTTCTGTATTCCATTTCCATCTGTTCCTCATCATCATATTGTCCAATGGCTGAGGCTTTCACACATGTCCCTCTTGTCCACTTAAGTTTATAGCCAATTGCTACGCAGTCATCCTGTTACCCACACTTTGCTCCCTCCTACTTCAGTACCTTCTCAAAACAGCTTTCCCTCCGTAGTTAATGATTTTCATCAAATGAAGAAGCTGTAGCCATTGTACAAGAAAATTTTTCATATATTTCAGGAAACGAATTCAAGACGACATATTATTTCAGGAACAATTTATGGAATATATGTGTTGATTGTTAGGTAAATTATGTTAGAAATAACAAAGTAATTTAAGTTTCGTTTCTTCATTTCAGAGCAGAAAGCAATTCAGAATAATCTCGTAAACGTCACTGGTAACACAACGTTTCTTTGTAGCCTTCGCGGAATACATTTGCCGTAAACTTTTCAAGTAGCTTAAGTCGAGAGCAACGCCTCTTACATTCAAGCTATAAAACGACGGAGGTAACAGGATGTTTTTATGGTCTCTGGAAAATGTGTGCTATAAACTCTGGTTATATAGAGTAATACATTTTAGGACATCATAAATTATTGTTGTGTTTTTTCTTGTCGAAGAAGCTGCAAAGGAAATACAATGGTGTACGATAATTTCTTTGTTAATAAAGGAATGAAACTGTGTGTTTAGTAACAACTAAAACACACAAGAATCTTACTGTTTACTTTGTTCGATGCATTTCAGGTCCATCAAGTCACAGCTTTATATTGTCGATCGAAAGACTGAGACGAAGACTTTGGTGCACTCTGTATAATTACTGTCTGTTTTTCTTACACCGCTCCATGTTCGAGTGAAATGTGCTTTATAAGAGATTGAGATACGTTGTCAAGGACTGCCAACCTGAATACAGCATTCTGGAGTTACATGCACGAGTCTTAACCGACTGGCACAGATTTTTGTTGTAATTATGTCAATTTGGAACTAGCCACTGAATAAGACTGCCATTATTCGGATTTCAAAACTTTTTTTTTAACATTGGGGGGGGGGGCAAGGAATGGGAAGGAATTCGGCCATGGCCTTTTGAAGGAAGCATCCCGGCATTCACCTGGAGTGATTTGGGGAAATCATGGAAAACCCAAATCTGGATGCCCGGACGGGGATTCGAACCACCGTCCTCCCGAATGCGAGGCCAGAACGCTAGCCGTTACATCACCACGCGCGGTGGATTTCAAAACAAGGAACTTATAATTTTGTCATATCATTACTTCAGTCAATACTACATAGCCTTGTAATGCCTCTAACTTTGCACCGTTAGTGATGAAATTTTACGGAAAGACGGTCCGCAAAGAAATAGTAAACAATGAAAGCTACTGATACTTATGTCATTCGTACCCAAAACGCACATTTCTGATTTTTTTAATATCAGTCGCAGCAGGTCGTATCTATCAAAGCTAGTTTACTGTACATATTCCATATCTTTGCTAAAGCTCAGGTTGGTATACAGTCCGAAAGGTTGGTTGGACCCTCCCGAAGGAAGTATACTCAGCTCAGTATTGGAGGTAGGGCGCGCAGTTATTTTCCGCCTTGCCTACCAGGTAAAGGGGACCTATAGTTTAACGTGGAATAGGAATCAGGAAAGCGTTATGACGTAATTTGTTCAGCTGTACCAGAGATGCAGGTAGGTTTAAGGGCGTATGAAAATCATCGCCGAGACAGGGATTCGAACCGTAGAACCTTCAATTTCCAGTAAGGCTTAGTAAAATAAAATGATTTTTAAAAAAAACATAAAAACCGCTTTCAAAAAAACCACACTAAAAATTTTAAAATAACTTTATACCTTGCTTAGAAGAAGTTAAATCTAAGTGGACAGTATTTTACATGACTGTTATTGAAATTTTTCCATTAATTAGTTATTTATCGAGTATGCTGAAATGATGTAACATCAATAAAGGTAGTCATACACTATTGCTCCATTTGTCATCGGTGTGGACAGAACTAAATGGTCTTAAGTTTGGTTATTGAATAGGAAGCGATTCTTTCATGTCTTATACAACATTCTACACCGAAGAACCAAAGAAACTGGTAGACCTGCCTAATATTGTGTAGGGCTCCCGCGAGCACGCAGAAGTGACGTGGCATGGACTCGACTAATGTCTGAAGTAGTGCTGGAGGGAATTGACACCGTGCATCCTGTAGGGCTGTCCATAAATCCGTAAGAGCACGAGGGGGTGGAGATCTCTTCTGAACGGCACGTAGCAAGGCATCCCAGATATGCTCAATAATGTTCATGTCTGGGGAGTTTGGTGGCCAGCGGAGGTGTTTAAACTCAGAAAGGTGTTCCTGGAGCCACTCTGTAGCAATTCTGAACGTGTGGGGTGTCGCATTGTCCTGCTGGAATTGCCCAAGTCCGTCGGAACGCAAAATGGACATGAATGGGTGCAGGTGATCAGCCAGGATGCGTACGTACATGTTACCTGTCGGAGTCGTATCTAGAAGTATCAAGGGTCCCACGTTACTCCAACTGCACACGCCCCACACCATTACAGAGCCTCTACCAGCTTGAACAGTTCCCTGCTGACATGCAGGGTTCATGAATTCACGAGGATGTCTCCATACCGATCCACGTCCATCCGCTCGATACAATTGGAAACGAGACTCGTCAGACCAGGCAACGTGTTTCGAATTATCAACAGTCCAATGTCCGGTTTGACGGGCCCAGGCGGGACGTAAAGCTTTGTGTCGTGCACTCAGCAAGGGTACACGAGTGGGCCTTCGGCTCCAAAAACCCATATCGATTCTGTTTCGTTGAGTGGTTCGCACGCTGACACTTGTTGATGGCCCAGCACTGAAATCTGCAGCAATTTGCGGAAAGGTTGCACTTCTGTCACATTGAACGATTCTCTTCTTTCGTTATTGATCATGTTCTTGCAGGATCTTTTTCCAGCCGCAGCGATGTCAGAGATTTGATATTTTACCGGATTTCCGATATTGACATTGCACTCATGAAATGATTGTACGGGAATATCCTCACCTCATCGCTACCTCGGAGATGCTGTGTCCCATCTCTCGTGCGCCGACAATAACACCACTTTCAAACTAACTTAAATCGTGATAACCTACCATTGTAGCAGCAGCAACCGATCTAACGCCTGCGCCAGACACCTTTTGTCTTATATAGGCGTTGCCGACCGCGGCGCCGTACTCTGAGGCTACGGCCAGACTGGCGTGTTTTCACGCCGAAATTGTACTTGAAATCCTGTCGAAAATATGAACTACATATTTGAAGTATGAGAGACCGGCCAGACAGGCGTGATTTCACGCAGCGGGTAAAGGCGCTGTTCAAAGTCGCCCGCAGTGGAATGAGTCCGGGCCCATTCGTCAGCAGGATTTTAGGCCGGCATTACACTGTAAAAGATCTTTGTCCAAGATCTTTTATAAAACATTTTATCCTTTTTATTTTATAAAAGATGTTTTATGAAATTTTTTCAGTCCCATTACACTGCATAAAATTTTTCGTCATAGTTCTCTGAAATGAATGGAGTAAACTTGTAAGCTTTTGCAGACCCAGTTAGTGCAACTGTCACAATATGCATTTTATTGAAGATAAAGAAGACATTGTCTCTGTAAAGAAGAGAAGTAAACATATTTAGGTTAGACCGTGAGATTACGAGACTTGATATGATAGGAGTTCATCAAAGTTTAGTGGAAGAGCTGCAATGCGAGGACATGCCAAATTATAAAAATATGGTTGATGCTGAAGTATACGTCCAATAAATTTTTACCACAATATTTTCATAAATTTCTACATCAGAATTATTTCCCCATATATACTATTGGGTGTTTATTTTTACGGTGTATGTGCCATGGGTTGTACTCGATTGATGGTGACGGATCTACACCATTCTGCAATATAGCACACGCATTGGTCTGCGCATTACTTCTGTTATTATTCCAAAAACCTGTCAAATACTAATTACTTAACACATTAATTTTCTCTTTTTGCGTCTTCTACAGTACAGCCTTCTATCGTAGCACTAAGGAACTTTTCTTAAGTTTTCACCTTTTTATTCCTAATCTTATAGTCTATATGTTTCTGAGTTTACAACATTTCCTTCTGTTCATACTCAGAAATAAAGACTTTCGTGGATTCGACAGTCATAACCAACTTTGGTAACGTCCCTTACGCCATTTTCTTTGTCTACGTTTGCTTTATAAAATATGCCCCATTACACTGTAAAATATTTTATAAAATATCTTTTATCAAAGATCTTTGACGAAGATCTTTTACAGTGTAATGCCGGCCTTACACTGTAGTGAGTGGCGGGACCAGTTCTTGTTTCTTGCGTTTGCGTTGTTTCATATTCACTGATATTATGGAGTGCTTAGATAGAGAACTTATAATACTAGAAGTACAAAAACACCTCTGTTTGTACGACCCAGAACACTCGGATTATAAAAACAGACTGATGATGACTGAACTTTTCTAGCGGGAAAAACTACTGGTGTGTGCACGCGCGGGATAGGTTAGTGTTTTTCACGCGCGGGAAGAACACGCCAGTGTGCCAATATATGCAGGATTTCCAGTTCGCTTTTTTTTCCATCCCTGAAGAGGTTATCAGCAGCCTGCAGAATCTCCACCCTCGCAAAGCTCCTGGTCGTGACGAGATCTGTAACAGAACTTTGAAGCACCTGCCTCCTGAGGCCTCAGTCTACCTCGCAGAAATTTTCAACACCATTCTCCGCCGACAACAGTTCCCTAACAGATGGAAACATGCAGTGGTTGTGGGAATACACAAGAGTGGGAAGGACGCACATCAACCGCAAAACTACAGACCTATTAGCCTTCTACCAGCCATCAGCAAGGTATTCGAAAGGCTACTGCTAAAACGACTGTCCACTCATATTGAGGACACAAATGCCTTACCAAATCACCAGCTAGGATTTCGGCGCGACCACTCAACTACACAGCAGCTGATGAGAGTAACAGAAGCTGTTACAAAAGCATTCAATCACAAACAATACTGTGCCATGGTGATGCTAGACATTTCACGCGCATTTGATTCCGTATGGCACTCGGGCCTCCTACTTAAGCTATATGAGCAGGGTATCCCGGGACCATACGTGAAATTAATAAGATCATATTTGACAGATCGCACTTTCAGTGTTCGAGTCGACAGAGCCTTCTCAAGTGTAAGAATAGTGAAAGCCGGTGTTCCCCAAGGCTCAGTTCTGGGCCCGACTTTATACTCATTATATACTGCTGATGTCCCCACATCCAATGGTGTTCTGGTCGCAACATACGCTGCCGATACCGCTTACCTCGCAGCCAGCCGCAGCAAAATTTTAGCCATTCGCCGTCTTCAGGAAGTCCTCCAGGTAACGGAGAGCTGGGCCCGGAGATGGAGAATTGATATTAACCCAGCAAAGACACAGGCAATAATCATCAGCAAAAGACTTGGGCCCCGTCGGCAACGGCAACCGGACCCCGTTCTTCACCTTCATGGTAACGATATACCCTGGTCAGCTACTGCACGCTATCTAGGAGTGTTGCTAGACAGGAGACTCACCTGGCAAGCCCATATTAATGATATCCGCAGGAAAGCAAGCATGAGGCTTCACAGCCTATACTCGCTGCTTAACAAAAACAATAATCTAGCCCCAAGTACTGGCATTAAGATATACACCACTCTTGTAAGACCAATTATTGAGTACGCCTGTCCAGTGTGGGCATACGCTGCCGACAGTCATATACTCAGATTACAAACAATACAAAACAGGGCACTGAAGAGAGCTCTACATCTTCCAAACAGTTTTCCAACCTATGCACTCCATGAAGCCACTGGAGTTCCATATCTTCACGACAGGTTCAAACAACTAGCCGAAATTTTCTACAAAAGTACTCATAGAAGCAAAAACCCTGAAGTCCACAACATCGGTCGCTATGATACAACAATTGATCGTCACAAGAGACCACTAAATTTAATCAAAAATTGACACCACCGTGAAGCCACCCCAACAGTGAAGATTTGCACCACCCATATACTTTTGGAGGCAATGTCTACGGACAATATCCTCCACCTCCACCTGCCCTCTAAGAAAAGGCAGTAATTGGTGCTGTGCTGCTTTTTTTTCCCCCACTTGGCCTCGGCGTGAAAACACGGCAGTGTGGCCGTAGCCTGACTGTTAACATATCTCTGTGTTTGCATATGTACGACTTGTGCCAGATAATAATTAAAATGAGATTGAAGTAATTTTGAAGGATATTCAACGGTATATATACATATTTAAACAAGTAGACCCATAAAAAATTGAATATTCTTACCTTTTTATGATCTTTTTTAAAACAAGGTCACAAAGCATTAATTTTCTGTTTGCATTTACGTCTTTATTTTTAAATAACAATATCAATTGATATATTGCCATATTTCTTTTTATTTTTTTATGGTAGTCGGGATTACAGACCCACCATTGGTCTTTATATTTTTCAATAATCTCCAACTCAAAGTTATCTCGAGACGACGTGGCTTATTTTTTTCAAAAAAAAAAAGGGAAATGAGAAAATACCATTCTAAATGTTACTTAATAATACTTAAAACCATATTATTTTCGATTCAATTCAAAAAAACAATTCACAACCAGAAAAACAAATATTTCTTTATCAAATTCAAAACCAAAACGAAATGATGTAATGTTGCGCAATGTAATCAAGCCTCGGTGGTCGGTGACAGAATGAGAAGTATTTGGGCCTCTTTTTCACCATACGCCAGTCGAATGGAGTGATGGCTTGACGTCGCTCCATGTTTTCCCACATACTGTCAGTTGGCTTGATGGCATGATGGACGAAACTGATGGATATTGAACTGACCTGATATCCAAATAATCCATGTCATCCACATCAGTTTCCCCACAGAAGACATGATAATGGAGTGACATCGCACCATTTGGACGGATGGAGCGATCTTGTATGGCCAATAACGCTCCAATTCTGAAAAGGGAGAAATAGTAACATCGTTTTGTGGTAATCACAGCAGAACACAGCCAGCAACTGCTGTGATAGAGAAGCTGATATAGGAATAATTAGAAAATAAGAGGTGGGCAATAAGAGTGGTAGGTATGTATTGTCGATGCTTTAGCGATGAGGTTTGAATGTGTATTCGATGAAGAATTTTGGCGAAGAGAAGCATTCGAATTCAGATTATAAAGGTGTGGAAATATTTTTATTTCTCGATTAAGAGGTAAGAGACTGGAACAATTAATCGAAGGGGGAGTTAAATGGTTTATCTCAAAAAGCAAAAGAATAGTAGTTGGAGCTAATATTGCAAGTGTTAACGTGAACACGTCATTCTTCAGCCAAATAGGCAGTGAAACTACAAAATTAACATTTTGATTAATTACTTCTAGGCACTTAACTGCTAAATATTTTATTTAGGTACACAAGACAAACTATTGATTTGTGCGGCTACAATATATGTTTCAAGGAATGTTAACAGAAGTAAATAAATCCAGACTGATCGACTGTACAATTGTTGCGTTCCTGTGGGTAGTACACGTCTATCCGAGGAAGTTCTATTGCCGAAACTCACTCCTGCGCAACGGTTGTCCCGAAGAGACCTTGGATCCACATGGCTTTCTATCGCTCAACTTTCTTGATCAGTCGGTAGAGCTGAAACCTCTCCGCATTTCCAGAGGTGTTTATTTCAATTCTACTTACGTTCCGTTGATCCTACTTTTTTCTATGTACTTTGAAATTTTCGTTTCCAAAGTGTCACCAATTTTTTAAATTTACTTTTATTCGTCTGTAAGCAGTCATAAATTATCCGCCGTTATGTATTTCATACGAAACAATATTATGCGACAAACAAGCGGAGCATGCTTCTAGTACGACCAGTGTAAACTTATTCTCCGTTTCGTTAACTGATCGACCACGTCCTTTTTCTGTACGCGGAAGGGAGTAATTTAGGCCAATATACTTGTTCCTTTCAAAGTTTCTCTGTCGAACGCTGTCTACCCCGCAATCCTCCATTGCATAGTCATTTCAAAAATAAAGTTATCATACCACTTGTAATTCTGGGATGCCACTCAGCACTTTTATTATTATTATTATTATTATCATTACTCCGCGATTCACTAAAAGTGTGCACCTATCCGAAAGGGTAATGGTTTAGAAGGGATATACGGGAATATTGCATGAGGCGCCCATGGGCTGTTGTGAGGAACCATCCCAGCATTCGCCTGGAGTGACCATGGAAAACCCAGCTCAGGATGGCACTTACCGGAGAAGACGTATTCACGTCAGAAAAAGTAAGCGTGTGTGCGAAATCAGACCAGAAAACTTCGAGGGGTAATTTTGTCGGCTAGTAACCAATTTAATTTTCACGGAAAGCGCTCAGTTTCTAAGCAAAAAACTAAAAACTTGCTTATTGAATAAGCAGGAGTACATAGAAACTGCCACTCAACATCAGCTGTACCTGAATCAAAATAACAATAATAATAATCATAATTAATCAACTAATTTTTACTACTAGATGGTTCTAACCAAACAAAGAAAGTAACTACATTATTTATATTATTTCCAAAAAATTAAGTATCTTTTAAGTAAAGAGAATCAACTGAAGATCCAACAAATATGCGCTGTAGTAGTCTCCAGATTCCTGGGCAAAAATTACTTTTTTGGTCATAAGTTCTTGCGGGTATTTACAGGCAATAAGCAATAACCCAACATCACGACTAATTTAAAAACAATTCACTGTTGCTTACACCGATGTCTGCATGATTGATTTAATTCCTTTCTTTGTGCCTTCGTGTCCTCTGTGGCATTGTACGCACAAACTTCATTCCAGCTGCTTGAATACTGCTATTGTCTTTTCTGGATAGGGTACATGTTTCTAGTGCGTAAGTCAGTATGGAGATGTAACTATATTTGCACTTTCTGGGCACTTTGCTGTCACACAATATCTGACTTGGTTATAAAAGGCTGCTGCATTACTGATTCTTTTTGTAATCTCACATTTATTGGTGTTGTCTTTACACAGAGTACTGCAAAGATATCAGAATTGGTCAACAATTGGAGTAGTTGATTGTTTAGGTAAATATTGATGTTTGAATTCCCTGTAAATGTCGCCATGACCACCTTCTTACTCTTTCTGATTTTCAGTCCATACTCCGCAAACAGCTTTTTCCAAGCCTCCAGCTTCTCCTGACCTCTTCTGCAGTTTCACCTCAAATCATGATATCCGCAAAGACTAGGGCTTTTGTTTCATTTCCACGGCTTCCTTGAATTTCTTCAAGATACCATCTATCACAGCAACAAAGAGTAGGGGTGGCAGAGCACTGCCCTATTGTACTCCTCTTCTTGTCTCAAACCACTTGTTCTCTTCATTGCCTGTTCTCCCACAGGCTTTTGTGCTTTCATACAGCAATTTAATCTTGTTAATTAAGGATCCTGAGTCCTTTCTTTTTTTCTAGGCAATCCAAAATTTTTGGCTTTGCAATTCTGTCATAGGCCTTTTCAATATCGCGATGAAGTGGCGTAACAAAGGGTGAAAAACAGGCAAAACAACACGGGCCTCCAGCCGGAGCAAGCGCCGGCCCCCAGCTGGAGGTAGGCCCCTGTCCCCAGCTAAAGCCGCTTTCCCACGATCTCTTGTAACGAAGGCGGGACGGGACGGAAAGGGACCTCATCAGCCGAAGTGTAGGGACGAGCGCGGGCCGCAAGTTAGCCCTAGCTTACCTTGCCGCCACCTACCCACCACGATGCCTAGTGACGTTTGGCACAGAGCACTTTACAGCAACAGAAGGGGTGCGCAACGCTGCTGTAAACCGATGACAACAGTGCACCTCTACACACGCCTGTGATGTTTACCGACACAGAGTAGGTAGCTGCTGTTCCCATGGCGTGTTGTTGAGTATTCGTCCCGTCCCGCCTCCGTGGGAACGCGGCTTAACGGGGGCCCATTCGTAATGACCTGGTGACTTGGTTTCAATTTGCAGCGCAATCCGCCCCTGTCTTAGTCGCCTTAACCTAAGTGCTACGAAGTACAGGGAACCTATAGTTTAACGTGGAATCAGAACTACGGAAGCGTTCTGACGAACATCACATTACACATTTGTGCCAGTGGTGAAGGTTGGTTTAAGGGACTATGAAAATCCACACCGAGACACGGATTTGAACAGACACCTCAACCTCTGAGACACCAGACCGCTACAGATATATCGTTAACATTTGCATGTCAACGACGCGAACTCATAAGATTTTACCAATCCAAAAATCGCCCAACGCGCCTAAAGAAGTTTTCACTTCAAAAACTAAAAATATAACCTGACCACAACCCGAAGAATGGTCGGATCTTCCAAAAGGAGATGTACCAAGCTATTGTGTAGGAGGCAGAAAGGCCAGTGCCTTCCCTCAGGGCCTATATTTTAACATGGAATCAGAACCAGGGACGTCCCGGCGTAGCTCGTATAAACAAATATAAATCCTAAAAATTCCTGCTTGCCATGGGATTTGAACCCACGCCCGGAGATAGAAACTTCGGAAGTAGGCTCCTTAACCGTTAAGCTACCAGACATCCTTGTTTGGAATTATACGTGAGCTAAGTACTATCAAAATCGTATAAAAACTGTGGGTTTGTATGAACAACGTTGTCAGAAAGTTTAGGTCAGGTGGGAAAGGAGGAGAGGGATTAATTTTTTTTTCCGTAAATTAATCTTAAACAATATTTTTCTATTTGATTAAAGTATACGTATGCAAAATTCCATCAAACGCAGATAAAACTTTTCATTTTACTTCTAGATTGACGCCTCGTCGACGTCGAGGTCATTACAGGCGGGATAGGACTGGGGACAAGGAACGGGAAGTAATTCGGCCATGCCCTTTTGAAGAAAGCATTGAGGCATTCGCCTGGAATGATTTGGGGAAACCATGGCAAAACCAAAATCTGGATACCCGGACGTGGATTCGAACCGCCGTCATTCCCCGTGCGAGGCCAGATCCCTAACCACTCACACACCACGCTCGGTGATGAAAACTGTGTGTTTTCATGAAGAATATTGGCAAAAAATAAAACAAAAAAGTCATGAAACATTGATTTTTTTAAAATATATTAGATACAAATATAATCTATACTTTCACTGCTGTCCAAGCGCATCACGTCATACATATAGCTTCAGATATACTGTTAACATTAGCATGTTGGTGACGGGAACTCACAGGAGTTTACGCATCCAAAAAGCACCCAACGCGCATATCATACGTTCAACACGTATGTAGGTGATGGGAATTTGCGAACTCAAAGATTTGCCGTACATCGCCTTACGCGCCACATTTACGCCACTGTAGAGAAAACCTTTTTTAGAGATTTTTCAAACTTCATTGATAATGCAAAGATCAAGTCTGTAGTACTTTTTCTTGGTCTGAAACAATGCAATTCATCCTCTATAGCCCGTTTAGTTAACAGAGGCGGCTGAAGGTCAGTCTACTCTATCCCCACTCCGCTGTCCTCACCCCTACATGCGAAGGGGAAACCTGCCACTCGCCTATCGGGAAACAGTGCTCAGCTCGGCGAGGTAGGAAGGGAGGGGGTTGTAAGGTGAGGAGTGGGGGCGAGTGAAACATAACCTTGAGCCGCCAGTTCGCAGTGAACAGGGTATAATAAGGTAACCTTTTCTTAATCGCTTTACCCAAGATCACGTGGGATAGAATGTGTGATCCCACGCTTCCAGGATCGTCCTGCTACCGTATGTGAGAGTACACGGTACTACTTGTTACTGTCCGGCCCGTACCAAACCTGACAACCAAAGGTGGACCAACGGATACGAACGAAGGCGTCCTTCCGTTGGAGGCCACATGAAGCCTTTGTGTAAGAAATGGCAGATAGATTTAGCAGATAAACTGAAGACCTCAGTGCCATGGAAAGCGGAGAACGTGAACTTCGGTACGAGGGAGATGGCAAAATAGGCAAACCAGTAATCTGAGGTAAAATATGAGTACAAACTCCTGCCTTGCAGATTCCGTACGGTACTACCGAAGGCTTAAGGAGTAAATCCTGATCAAAAATCCTCTTATAGGCGTAGCAAGCTATAGCTGTGGCGAAATGTTTTGGCGGGTCTGTGTAAACGCGCTGTTGCCGAACCTGGGAACAATCTCGCGATGCGCTAGAAAATTGTAACGCTGTGCGGCCTGTGTTGCCTAGTACGAGCGAAAACAGCTCGCAACCCTACCCAAAACCTTCCACCTCCCTTTCAACACACAGAAAATGTGTGATCCTGTGAATGGGAATTAGAAAGTGTGTCAGTGTGATGGTGAGCGTGCCCGAGAGAGGATATCTTGATTTTTAGTGATGTGCGATTTTTACGTGCGATATTAATTCGTTTTAGTTATTTATTAACTATATTAATTTACTGTAATAATAATTTTACCGAACAAAAACGTGTAGTATTTTATAATTTGGATAATTTAGCAAGAGAATGGTGCTACTAAAAATGGATTCTCGGGAAGATACTTATTCTCCTACTCCAGGTGTTTCGGGACTAACGACTCCAACAAGACGCAAGTCATCGACAGTAGAACCACCGCGGCTGAAGAAGACAACATAGTTTCGCCGGCAGAATAAATCTATAATTCGCAATGTGCACAAATATTTTAAACTTATTGTTGACAATGATGGTGAAATTTTGTCATCTACATGTACGCTGGTGAGAAAAGAAAAATATGGACATACTTGATAGCAATGAAATAAAAAACTGTAGTGATTTGTTACCGAAAAAAAAAAAATTTAGGGAATGGACAGGCTATTTGCGCTGCAGCTTGTGATGTCGGTTTGAGAACTGTCCAGCGCGTGTGTCGAGGGAAAATAACCTACATTTGTTTCTCGAAATAAAAATATGAAACAATACAGCACTTTAACAAAGCTTAGCGACTTTGACAGGGACATTGTCAGGAGGACAGTACAGTACACGAATTTTGCGACAGTGATGAGTGGTAATATATAAACAAATAATTTTGTCGTTAATTATGTACGTTTTTCAGTGCAGTGGATAACAAAATAAAATTTTGACTCTAGTTATAAATATACAACTGAAAATAAAATTGAACACGTGGATTTTTAGACACAAATAAAAGAAGAAGAGTATTTCAATAAGTTTCCGTAGTCTGTAGAGAAAGTCTTTTTTTTTTGCGCAGGTAATAGAATAATATAATAACAGGTCTTTTGAAACCTCCAATTATATTAAATGTATCTACAATGACATAACTTTCTTAACGAAATTGCATGCATCAATATTTTATGACAGAATAGTGATTATAAATTACTTAAAACACGTTACAAACTATTAGTACGAGTAAAGAGGTTAATACAACTGTTATGCTCACGGTTTGGCAATGCCGCATTTGACGCCACCCGCCAATAGAATTGGCCACAGCTATAGTAGATGAGTGATCAGCAATTTGTTTTCAATCGTAAAATATAGTTTTAAATAAACCTATACCCAAACCTTTGCTTCTAATTCAATAAATTGAAAGACCTTCTTTAGTGACCTTATTAATCTATAATTTTCTAAATTAGAAATATCTATGTTGTGATTATGAACAGTATCGTTATTTTCCCCGTTTGAACGTACCGAATTGTTTTTCTCACATGATAAAGTTTGGCAAACTTTATCCTGCACATGGGCGATATGAACGTTCACTCCAAAAATGTGGTGTTACCTCTGGGCTATATTCGCCTGTTTCCTCCGCTCCCCCCTCATTACACAAGTCTGATTCCTGCAAATGAAAGCCACAGCTGACGTCAACGCTCCTCACGGCGACAGCGCGCCAGCGGCCGAGCGCAGAACTATCGCTCCCTTCCGGCGGCGGTCAATAGAGAAAGACAGAGAGAGGCATTTGAATGGTTAAACTCTGCTAATACTGTGTTTGTAAGCCTCTACTGCGGAACAATAGTCTGAATCGGTTTGGTAGCCCTAATACGAAATTCTCATTCTGCATATATTCCTACGCTAAAACTGGATGTTGAAACATGTTTTCCTGGTCATGTATTTAATTATTTTCATTTGGAAATTGCACTCCACCAGATTCCGTTTCATACATACATTTTGCGTAATATCATACATTTGTAAACATTGCAAAGTTTTGGTGTTTTTGTTATTTCATCTGTAATTTAAAACGATATTTATAACAAATAATGAAAAATCTCATTACTTTTTTTTTATGAAACCTTGAAGTTAAAAGGAGATATATTCAACTTTAATAAGATATTAATACTTCCGAATTATTCAGCAGAATAAATCTGATGATATCTCTCCTCTAGGAAAAGACCTGTATAAAAATATATTTTAAATCACTTTGTAAATATGGCATTCATAATCCCTCGTTAAGGCAATATTCCATTTGGGAATGGACTTATATTAGTGAAAAGAAGAAAGAAAGACTAACGCTGTAGAGTGCTTTACTAATATTACTAACCATAACTGTTCTTGCCTGTATTTGATCCAAGTTCTTACTTGTATTCATTAAACTAATAAAAAACAAAAAAAAGGTCATGAATATTAGTCAAAAATTTCATGTCTGTGTACTAAATTTTGCAGTAAAGGAGTGTCTGCCTAATCGACAAGAATTGACGGGTAATTTGAATATTGTGATAACTCTAAACCTTTCTGTGTGGCAGTTGACTTAGGACAGTATTTCTAAGAGTGTTAAATATAATTATTGTCATTTTATTTAACCCATGAGATGATTAATATAATATGTGCTGCTCCACATGGTTGGCTTACATAATTTAAATAATATTCGTTTATGAATATTCCTAGTACTTATTATTGTTTTTTCCTGTTCGTATAATTTGATGTAATACTCAATAGAAATTGGTCTCTTTTAATACACATACCATTAGCATTAATAAATGATACACATAACAGATTGGATGATATTACTTCTACACGAGTTATAAATCAAATTTTCAATCTGTTTCTTATTTTTATATGTAAGCATCAATCAAATTTATTCAACGTGTCATTAATCAAACGAACTAACAAGAACTATTGACATGTAATTTCTTGAGATAAATGAACTTGACAATCAAACAAGAACAACTAGCAGATCATTTACAAATGACGTTAACTCAGTGAAAGATAAGCAGAACATGAAAGTTCCTATTGTATGATGTTAATCACTAGACGCTATCGGGTGGTAACAATGTTTTGATTTTGTTTTGCATTGGATGCAGGGTTAAGTCTTTGATATTACCATGTTTCTGACTCTGCAATCAGCATGTGGTCGATCGAAGCGCAACGAAGCATGTCCATCACTGCCCCACTGATGTATCTCCATTCGTCAATGGCATCCCAATGCCTGCATGTAGCGATCCAGTATATTTAATCATCTGCAGAGAGCATAATGGCACCACACAACAAAGCTGTTTTCAGTTCCGAAATCAACTCGAGGACAATCTCCTGCGTAACTATACCGCTGAGACCCGCGACAAATTCATCGGATACCCCTCCCCCCCCCCACCCCTGAATCCCGTATCTTGGTTTGCGGGGGAGGAGAGCGTCAAACCAATTTAAGGCGCCCTTTTTTTTTGGCTCCACTACTGTCCCGGGTGGCAAAAATGGGCAAGGGCATTTTGATGTGTTTGCTGAAGGAAGTGGGGCCGGGGGACTCCTCCGGCTGGGGACTCGCAGGAATTTTGCCCGTCCTGCCACCCTATTGTTACGCCACTGCTCCCCTAATGTATCACTAGTGATCAAATCTTTCGCCGTCTTGTACTCTCCTCCCAGAGCAGGATCTTGAATGGAAAGGGGGGTGGGAACAGAAGTACGTGTCCCAGGATGCAAATTCAGGGAGTGGAAAAATCGTGTCTGAGGTGCGTCAATTTGTATCAAGGCGACCTTTATTTTTTTTTTAAGCTCCATTACCCCGGAAGTGACATTCAGGGCAGCGACAATGGAGGCGGCAATCTCACAGTTTTTATCCCGGCTCGGAAAATTTATAGATCTGCCACTTTCTCCTCCTACGAAAACTTTGGTGTATTTTCCCACGCTCAGTCAGCCAGGAATTATCCACTTTCGATGATTTGCCAAGAAAGTAAGCAAAAATTAACAATAATTAGAAACAATCCTCTTGGCTGAGTTTTTATTCGCTATGCATTCCCTTCCACTGTTTTTCATTCGGTTGTTAGGGAGCGTGCATAAACCACGTAGCTCCATTTTGGCCTCCTGTGAACCCCCCCCCTCCTCCACGTAGCCCTACGTGGCTTTTGCCTCTACCCCCCCCCCCCCTCCCTCCCCATGTAGCACGTAGCTTTATTCCGTTTTGATTCCAGAATACTTTTTGTACTGTTTTCCCTTGTCAGACTATTGCAAATTACATTCGGAGATAATTAAATGACGGAAATAAGTATTCACATGCTGTTGTGAGCCCAGCGTAGCCTTCCAGCCAACCCTTTCCTCCCCCCTGGACGGAGCCACGTATTTTGTGCACGCTCCCTTAGGCTTAGATGGGCTTCCGAAATACACGTTATTCTGCAGTTCTTTGAAACCCGGCGCTCATTTCCCCACCCTGTGAAGTGTCCAAGTCGTAATATATCTTAACGACATCCTAAAATTTACACCACATTTTTGTGCCTGCCGTTCCGAACTTCCAATATACAGAGTCATTCCGTGATAATGTTACCAATTTTCAGGGATAATGGAGAAGGGAAAATGTATCAATTTGAGGTGAGGTCTGCCTTAGCCTCGCCGAACCCTGATCATGACGTACAGAATTTCCGCTGAATACTCCTCAATACTCTATGATAATTTTCCCTGTTGATGGACTAGAAACGATGTAACGGGCTGGCCTTGTGGTTAGGTGACTGCGTTGGGCGTTTTGACCATTAATTGGGAATGTGGCTTTACATGTGACTGACCTCAGCGTTTATCTCCTCTTCTTATCTTCTTCCGGATACCATCTTGACTTCTTGCAAGCTAACCAATTAATTCAATCAGGATTGTCTGACACCACGTGAAGGTCACGACCCTTTTACTATTGGAATACTATATACTCAAATAATCAAGACGGAATGTGGATAAACGGTTTAATGGAATCAAGCTGCCTATAGTACATTTGACGATGATACCGAGAAGTAGAGTCCACACATATTCTACTGGATCTCTAGTCTGATCGTAGAAGATATTAAGTGAAAGTCAGTCTATTAATACTGGATGGAACTTAAGATCGTTACGACGTCCGAGGCAGGGCGGCTAAGCTTTAGACTAGCGGTTCACTACCCGATGTTGCTCCTAAGCTGGCTGGTAATGAATAGCCTCATTTACTGGTTGTACAGGGCCCACTTCGGCTCTGATTTGCGTCACAAGAAGGTATTGCTGACATGCTATTCAGCATTCCTGAACGGGGCAACGACTTTGCTTGCGTCTGCGCTGAGTGACTGCAACTCTTCACTCTAGCTTCGCCAATGTCTCCAACATTTATAAAATCATTCTTACTTAATAATAAAGCCCAAAACGACCATTACACTACCTCCCCTCTTCGGGAAAGATACGTCCCGTATCTTCAAATTTCAGGACTTTAAATATGAATCTGAATAAAATAACCCTTCTTTGCAGTAAAAATAAGAATCTCCAAAATTATCAAAATAAAACTGAAACTATGTTGTTAAATAATACTCATAGCCAGTGTAAGTGTGGATTCCACTTTCCCGGTTTACAAAGTTTCTGCAACAAAGTTAAATTGTAATTGAAATTCAAAATTCTTGCTTGTGCTGGTCGTTCCAAACCTGCAGTTAAACAGAATAATTAGATATTTGTATCTGAACTTTGACTACAATTTAAATCAAAATGAGTTCACAGAAAATAAAATATAAAATCATTATGAATTTGCTACCGGTTCATTTCCAATAAATATCTGATAAATTTTTGTGTTTGCATATGACATGAAACATATGGTAACAGCGTTTCTGGTTGATGAAATAATCTATGAATGATATGACTGTGAGTGAAGTTAAAATACTGATAAGAACTTTTTAACAAGTGATGTACTAAGTCATTTTCCAAATTTACTTATATAGGAACTGAAACTAAATATAATAGAATAGAACGAAATCTTGAATACTCCGCTCATTAAAGTTAAAGCTCTTTGATTGAAACATGAATTTAACAATTACTTCAATTTGTCGTTAAGCAGTTATTTTTAGTGTGATCCCTTGGATAATCTCTTTCAACAATACAATTAGTACTTGTAACACTTAACCAACTCACAATCCTCTTAAGAATTTACTCTCTCACACAGTCTTATTGATGCGTACAAACACACTTAAATCTCTAGTTGCATAATAGGGTAATTCCCCAAAGATATGAAAAATTCTGAATTAAAATATATCCACCATTAGAAAATAAAATAACATGATAATAAATGAATGAAATATTCCTTGAAAATGAATAGGCTCTGATAATAAAAGAAAAGATTAATTGAAATGCATTGTACTCATTCGTTAAAAGTTCGAGTCGGCACAGGTTCAGTCACTCGTTGCGCTGTCAGCTGCTGACAATGCAGTGTTGGGTTGCACAGGCATCTGTTAAGGCTGACGGCACCATGCTCGATCGTTATCAAGCTGCAAAATCGTAATATGGAAGCAGTAACAAGTTCTTGTATTTTTATACGATTTTCGACAACTATCTTGTAAGCATGGAATGCTGTCCATTGTTAACAACTTTCAAGACAAAAATGAATATGAATATCAGCACAAATTGGAAATGATATACCACTATTTTGCAACCGAATTAAGTTTAGTGCCATTGGATAGAAAAAGTGCAATAACATTTCTCTGAAATTAATTTGAATTAAATAAGAATACTTTGTTTCAATTTTAAAATTACTTCCAAGTTTTCATAAATTACTAGCTCTGCAATTGGCAAGTTACTGAAATGAAATGGTATAGCTAAAGTAAAAAGGATTGTTAGATTTACAAAAATAACGAAATGAACTACAGAAATAAAATCACACATGAGAGCTGATTTGTTTTCTACCTAGTAACATAATAGTATTTTCCTCTAAGTTTCCTATTTTTTTTTTGTTATTTTATCTGTTTGTTCCCTTGCTAGCTAGTCATTTCAACATAGTGGTCTTCTTTCGTCCCCGTATTATCATTACATCCTTACATTAAATCTTCGCTTCCCTATAGCTTCTGTTTTTTTCCTATTGCAATGGCTTATTATCTCCAGGTCATCAGCTGTTACAGCGTACTGAGCTTTACATTTCGCGCTTGTTTACATTCCTGGCTGGACTACTATTTGCTTACGTGCGGTTTCTCCCGCCACTCGCATTTACTGACTGACACTTTTCCTTGTAGGTCACCGTACTCATACAAGTTTAATGCATACGAATTATCAAAACAGTTTTAGTTACAGTCTTGGTGATTTACTTTAATATCTCGATCCCTAATTAATTAAGATAGCTGATGCAAGAAGATAAAAATGAAATTAAACTGTAAATGATTTTTTTTTTTGAAGAAAAATATTCTTTAAGACTTTAATACACTTTTTCTAGTAATTTCGGCTATGATACTATGTCACTTAAAGAGATTGCTTGTTGTAACACTGTCCTACATCTCAATTCTATCCACGGGTTTATTTTACTTTCCCTAGGGCAACCTACTATAGGACCCGTCACTTCATAGGAACAGCCGTATTTCCATTGTTGACTGACCTATTACCTATCATCACCTCTCACCTACATACTAAGACAAACCTGTCTTCACATGACATCGTACACTTCATCTTTCAAACCTAAGGTTGATATTAACTCCTTTAGAATCAATAGAATTTAATCGCCAAAATTCAATTTAAAAGTAATGTAGTGGTGAAGACGGAAATGCGTATACTCGTTAAATACGAAAGGTATAAAAGATATTTGTTAAACATTTCTAAAAAGATGCAAAATGTTTTACAGTTATTTCTGCCAGAATTACCAAAACTTGTATCCTCGAGAGATCGTGTAATTGATAGCATGTTGTACGTTACAATCTTACTTCCGACTTCATTTCGTTAGTTCTTACGAATTCACTACTCGGTGGCTTATGTTTACCATCGTGCTTGATCAGTTATGTATTCTTTACCGTGGCTCACAGTCTGTTTTCTGTTAACACTATCTGACTCATCATTCTACTTCATCTATGTGGCGTGCTCACACTTTCACGTTTAACCGCTTATCTGGTGCTTTGGCTCGCGGAATTAGATCGTATGGTACTAAATCATCTGGATGATTAGTCCTGATTTCCCATTTCCACCCTTTACGCATTTTACACAACGTTTTTCGACATGGAGGATTATGTGTCTAACTCATTTTTTTTTTCTTCCTAGTAGCCTTAGGCATACTTTAACGCTTCCGTGACTATTAGCCTCCATTCTAAACTATGCTTGTGAGTTCCTGAGACGCTCAACCACTATTGCATAGCACGTTGTCAATAATATTTGTTTCACTATTTTACTTTATTCCCCCTACTGCAGCTTTACGGGACCCATATCTCACTTAGTTTTCATGATACTAGCACCAGTTCAATATCATGTATACCCATCACTCACAATATTAAACAACAAATATTCTTCATTAGTTCCCTTCTTTACCATATCATTAGTTACCTTATGCATGCATGCTTCACTCAACAAACATTTAATTTCATCGATACAAAATTCTTCGCCACCGTCATCGCCTAAACGATGAAGTATATACCTCTGTATCGTTGCTACTGTATTTATCATTTTTAAATATATTGGGCTACCAGACTGTCACGTAAAATTCTGATTCTTTCAGCGTAGTACACTATTCCTCTGTGACTAGGCTTGACCTTAAATGGGTCGTATAGCCGAACGCACAATTCCGATTTCACATACTAGTGTATTTATTAGGCAGTTTGGACCCGTCTTGCAGTAATTATTTTGGGTGTGCACTTCCCAAATAATCACATGAATCCGTGTGAGGCCCCTTAAACGATCACGAAGGATTCACTCGCGTGATGTCACTCAGTAACCGTTAATACACCAAGTATGGATGCTCAAACCGTCAGAAATTCCACGAACAATCTGCCCTTCAGATTTTAAAAGCCACATTTAGATAAATATCTGCCACGTTTACCAAAGTTATTAGCTCAAGACCATTTATCTAACTTGCAAAACTATTTTACTCCAACTGAATAATAGATCTGCGGCCACTAATTTTCCGCCAAACGCGAAAGCCCAACCAGACAAGCAATTTATATAATTTAATAATACAACAGAGAATCTTGTTTTCCGAGCTCAACGAATAGCAATTTCATACTCCAAAACATAAATTTTAAGTAAAAAATTATGTTAAAAAGATAGCTCACATTTAAATTTGGACTGAACCTCTTGTAGACTATGACAACTCGACTAAAACTCATTTTGATCTTGCAACTCTAATAGTTCACAATTTAGTTCTAAAAGGAAAATTTCCAATTTAGTGAATTTTCTTCTGGGACATACAGGATTTTTTTTTTTTTTTTAAGTTATTTTATCACTCGAAAATCTTAAATTACTGCGATACACATTTCTACCGAAAGTTTCGCCGTATGAAGACCCATGTTGGCGGTTTTTACTTCGGCAATAATACTTCGTACAACTTCCTATTTAACAATTCAAATCTACCCATAGCACGAAACAAATTACGAACACTGATATGCCTCGAACAGCTGACGAAAATAATTATAGCAATTACTCAATGAAATTATTACTGCACTTTTGGATGAATGGCATTGTTTAAACAAATGTACAATTAACTAACAGCTGTAATTTAAAAGTTCACAC
The DNA here is from genome assembly GCA_031002005.1 of Vandiemenella viatica. Taxonomy (NCBI): domain Eukaryota; kingdom Metazoa; phylum Arthropoda; class Insecta; order Orthoptera; family Morabidae; genus Vandiemenella; species Vandiemenella viatica. The sequence continues at coordinate 161,529,965 of JARYHS010013631.1, read as the reverse complement.
ATGATAATATGCGGAATTCAGACTATTCTAAATTAGCTAAGCAAAACCCGAAAAACAGAAATGACTAAGGTTAGTCGATAGTCGAAGATTATAGTGATTGATCGCAAGGCCATTGAAAAAACGATCAATCTAGCTCGGAGATCTGTGGTCGCTAAAGCCACACATGCAAGAAACATGCTCCTGGATATTTCATGTTACTTAAAAATTACGAAGGAATGATCCATTTACTCCCCAAATATTCTCTACAACTACGTGCACAAATTTTATTTAAAATCCACTTTTTATAGCTACACATAGGTTTTCCCTACTAAAATACTTAACATGATTCTATTACTTAAAACACTAGTTAAACGTAACACTCTATCAGCATATTCAAACCACCAATTTATTCTGATGCAATAACCACTCTCAAATTCCATAAATCGTTTCATTCCCTTTACTTATTTCTCTCTATCAATTAATATCTTTCCCATAAATGCACTTAAAACATTACTACTTATTTAGACTTGCACTAATTAATTTAATTAAACTTACATACATTTATACAACTGAACAGATTTTTCCTTACCTCAAATTTCATATTTTTTGTGCTTGTTCTTTCGTTAAATTATCACATTTGAAGTCCACAAAAGACACTATTTTTATAAACAATTATTTTTGATTCTCCCAAAGTTTGCAGATTCCCAACTTCGCAGATCAAACTTCTACAAATGAATTCGCGTTTATTAACTGCATTGAAATAACGGTTCGATTACTTTACTCATGACTTCAAATTAATACAAAATTTTAATGTATACTACACTTGAGTTTTCCTTCCACATGGAACTGAACTATTTCATTTCAGCACTCTTACTTTTGCACCTTTTATTAGATTTCAGTACGAACAAACTCAATTTTTGCCGTTTGCATTTTTCCTACAGCCATCCAATAAATTCGGGCTAAATTTTTGGAAATTTTAAAGTTACTCTCGCCCGAAATTCTAAACAAGGACAAGATTCCAAGCTTACCTTTTTATTTCTGCTGAAAAGCTGCGCCGTGACGAGAAGTGTCGTGTTGTTTCACTGGCCGCGCCGGACTGGCTGCACGCGCTGTCACTGCGTCGTGTAGAAGTGCTGACCGTAGCCGGAAGCCGCTGCGTGGCTGCGTTGAACTGCCTCGCCCGAGGTCGCCGTGTGCTGGCCCGCCAAATGCCACACCTGGTTCTGCGGAGTCTCGAACCGACGACCCCCTGGTTCCACGACCTCTGCTGGTTCTTCGCCGTTGTCTTCCTCTCCGCCGGTCCCTGCATCTACCGCTAGCTAAGCCGCACCTACTCTCGCGTCGTAACGTCTACATTTACTTCGTAAAGCCACAATTTTTCGAGGTTTTCCCACTTAGGGTCCGGTGATCGTATCCCGACTTCTGAAACCACTGTAACGGGCTGGCCTTGTGGTTAGGTGACTGCGTTGGGCGTTTTGACCATTAATTGGGAATGTGGCTTTACATGTGACTGACCTCAGCGTTTATCTCCTCTTCTTATCTTCTTCCGGATACCATCTTGACTTCTTGCAAGCTAACCAATTAATTCAATCAGGATTGTCTGACACCACGTGAAGGTCACGACCCTTTTACTATTGGAATACTATATACTCAAATAATCAAGACGGAATGTGGATAAACGGTTTAATGGAATCAAGCTGCCTATAGTACATTTGACGATGATACCGAGAAGTAGAGTCCACACATATTCTACTGGATCTCTAGTCTGATCGTAGAAGATATTAAGTGAAAGTCAGTCTATTAATACTGGATGGAACTTAAGATCGTTACGACGTCCGAGGCAGGGCGGCTAAGCTTTAGACTAGCGGTTCACTACCCGATGTTGCTCCTAAGCTGGCTGGTAATGAATAGCCTCATTTACTGGTTGTACAGGGCCCACTTCGGCTCTGATTTGCGTCACAAGAAGGTATTGCTGACATGCTATTCAGCATTCCTGAACGGGGCAACGACTTTGCTTGCGTCTGCGCTGAGTGACTGCAACTCTTCACTCTAGCTTCGCCAATGTCTCCAACATTTATAAAATCATTCTTACTTAATAATAAAGCCCAAAACGACCATTACAACGACGCACGTAACTTGATGTTCGCCGGCCTCGGTAGCGTAGGGTCTAGAGTCGCCGGTTCGAGTCCGGCCGAGGGCATGGGTGTTTAATGTTGTGTCTGTGAATGTCTTGTCCGTGTTGTAGTGCCCTTGGGTTAATACTTGATAGCAACAAATCATATTGAGCTGGCTGTATGGCCCAGTAACCGAATGCCATTAAAAAAAAAAAAAACCTTGATGTTAGAGACCGAAAATCCTTAGTCTACGGTAAATTACTAATGAATTCCATTTACCTACACAAGTTTCACAAGCTGCTACATTTACAACAGTTGTTCAAAATGGCGTCCTCCAGTGTCAATTCAGGCATGGCATCGTCGTTAAATGTTCTGTCGTACCCGTTCTAATATCCCCGGTGTCGTTTGAATAGTGTCGCAGGCAGCGAGATTCATTCCCAGAAGATCCTTTACAGTGTCGACAGGCGTCTCGTACACATGTCCCCACAAGAAGGAATCAAGTTTGGTGACATCAGGCGTGCGTGCTGGCCATGCAACAGGGCCTCCCCTGCCTATCCACTTTTCAGGGAATTACTGATCCAGGTGTTCACGAACCCTCAGTTCAAAGTGAGATGGGATCCATCATGTTGGAACCACATCCGTTGACGAATAACAAGTGGGGTATGTTCCAGGTACCTGTGTAGTATGTCCCTGACAAACACTTGTAACGTTCTGAACTCATTACCTGATTTAAAATTATAATTAATGTTATTATTTTATTGAATGATCATGAAAGATAGAACTTGCTTGAATACTTTATATGAGAAATCACAAATGGTTTTATTTCAATTACTGACATGAAATATACAACAAAATTAGTTAAAATTAATCAGTTGTCCTTCTGTGGGCGCCAGGATATTTTATATAAAATACACAAAATTAAACAGTAAACAAATTCACATTTTGACTGTTCACTTCTGAAAGAAATGTTTACTCCGGGCTATGAGAGTTCTTATCTGCAGGGTCGTAGCTGGGCAATGCTATGAACTTGCACTTGTAGCTAGCACAATGTCCTTCATATGGCGATATATAATTACCGAATTTTATGTCGGCCACACACACTGAATGAAGTTTTCTGCTCTGCTACGGAACAGTGTGGCACAGTTCCTCAGAACATCCTTTGCCTGAGCACCTCCGCTCAAACAAAGTGGCTGATGTCCCGTTCCAGGCAGCACAGTTCCATTAACGCACAGAAAGTGCACATCGACCGATCGTGCCTGCCGGCCGGCCCCTTATGTTCCTCCGTGCCACATGAAAACAGAAGTTCCTGTCCGTCACTCTGTAAATCTACCTGGCTAGCACAATACTCCCCTCTCCCAGCGTCGCATCACCCCAGCAAAACTCGCTCGCCAGTTCTAGGAACCTGGCCAGCTGACATTCCTGACCAGCCGCTTAGCACCCACAAGCTAACTAAAATATTCTCCATTAAAAAATAAATAAACATATAGTTTATTAATGTAACTAACGGTCACAAGACGCATTCGTTACACACTGTGTACAGTGGTGCATCAGATAGATTTTCGCTTACAACTTTCGACTCAGTCGTTTCCGGATCAGGGTCCCTTATATCAAATTGATACATTCAACCTTCTCCATCATCCCCGAAAGTTTGAAACATCATCACGGAGTCGCCCTGTAAGTTAGTTAGGATTCAGAAACTTTGTTCCTGATTTACTCGTACTAACTTCTGCAGGAGTTAAGTAAAATTGGATCAGTTATTGAAATAATTTTTCTTCTTCTTCCACCTGTATGCCCAACGAAGGAGCGCGATTGAACTTTAATTTAGCGGATGTATTTTCTTCTTTTTCAGAAATATCTCCATCGTTTCACTGAGCTCCATGGTTCCCCAAAATCATTCCGGGGGATAGCTGGGCTGAATCTTTCATAGCCAAAGTATTTCCCTTTCCTCGTCCCCAATTCTCTCATGCCTCAAATGACGTCGACGAGCAGTAAAACACTAAGAAAAAGAACAATTTTACTTTCAAAAATTACCTTCCGAATTACTACGTTTTCGAGAACCCAGCTGGTTGATGCTGTGGTTAAGGACATTCGTTGCTAGGTGAAATAGTTCTATCCTGTCGTGCTCTGCAACCACTCAAGGCTGGCTTCATTAATTTAAATCACCGTCAATTTCGGACGGACTCACCGAGAGAGCTGAAGCTAGCTAGCAACAAGTGCCTGCCTCAACAGGTAGAATTCTACGAGGCTGTATCCAGGAAGAAACATTTACCTCCCAAAGCAAACTACCAGAAAAAAGCATGGGTTAATATTAATAATTCTTTTCGACCGCAGGAAAAAGAAGCTATCGACTCATAGCGAAGTTGCATTTCGATACATAAATCCATTAAACCGGGACGAATCAAAAAAGAGAGAGCTTTACAGAAAAGTGGAGAACGGAAAGGCTCTTAAATAAACATGCGGCATCTGTAAACACAAACGTTATTGTCTACTGCTGCCCATAGTGACTTACGGGTGTATTACACTTACCTTTCACGCAATCACCTAAGGATCGTGTGAGATGATTAGAAGTAGTTTTCGGGACTGGCACTCGGGAGAAAGTGGGTTCAAATCCCCATACAGACAGCCAGAGTTCGGTTTTCCGAGATTTTCCGGAATCCGATAGAGGGATCGTACGGAGCAGATTATATTCTTTACTGAGAAGGCTTTATTCAGGTACTTGGGAAAAAACGTCTTGACGCAGCAAGAGACTTTTCTGTCCTTTACAGGAAAATGACATTTGTAAAAAAAAAAAAAAGAAATTGATATCAATATCACCTTTTAAAAGAAAAGGCTAGGATGTTTAAAATCAGAGAAAAAGTAATTCAAGCAAGGTCAAACTAATTCGCAATCCAGTAGGACTACGCTGACTTTTTCGTAGCTGTCATTTGTTATTTCATTCTTTTGACGCGATTCTCCATCTCTCTCTATTCTTTTTTTTATGGCTTTACGCTTCGTCGACGTCAAAGTCATTAGAGGTGAGATGGGACTGTGGACAAGGAACGGGAAGTAATTCGGCCATGGCCTTTTGAACAAGCATCCCGGCATTTGCCTAGAGTGAATTGGGGAAACGATGGAAAACCCAAATCTGGATGCCCGGACGGGGATTAGAACCACCGTCCTCCCGAATGCGAGGCCAGAACATTAACCACTCACCCACCACGCTCAGTCCCCTTTCTATTCTGAACTAATCTCTTCTTCTATATATATATATATATATATATATATCTACTATTACAACCTAGGTCCACAATTATTGGCTTCATATTTTCTCATCTTTACTGGACAATTCTCACCTTCAATTGTTCCTTAGATTAAAAAAATAAGCAATGCACCATATTTTAAATTATGATCTATCATCTGGTCTCCCCTTTGTGTGGTACTATCACTGTCTTCTTTCCTCATATTTCTTTCCCAAAACACAGTCACTTCGTGTTTTACCTGCCCACTTGATTCTCAACTCTCTTCGATCATACCTCAAATTCTAAGCTTACAATTGAGCCGAGTTGGGCAACAGTAGCCTGAAATAATCATCAAACCTACTTACTCGCATTCTCTTACTCAGTTTCTTAATCCACTTACTGCATCTTCTCACTGTCGCAAAACTTATGATATTAAAAATGAATACAAATACCGTATCATTCCGGCAGTACCCTATGATACCGAATATACAGGGGTTGGACAAAATAACATGAACACCTGACTTTTGCAAACTGTTGATTTATTAATATGGTGTTTGGCCACCTTTTGCTTGTAGAACAGTTGCAATTCTTCGCGGAATAAATTTGTAGAGTGTCTGAATAGTTTCCAACGGAATGTTGTCCCATTCTTATACCAAAACATTCGGCAATTGCTTCAATGATGTTTGAGGTGGAAATCTGCTCCTTATTCTCTGCTCCAAAATTCCCCACAACTGTTCAATAATATTGAGGTCTGGCGATAGTGCTGGCCAGGGAAGATGTTTGACAATATTCTGATGCCACTCGAACCAGGGCAGAACCTTTATGGCTTTGTGTATGGGCGCACTTTCATCTTGGAAGATGGCAGTGTTTGGCAGCAGTATTCTGTCCATAGTAAGAACTTCATCACTGAGGATGTCGAGATATTCATTCGCAGTCATCCGGCCAGTGATGTGAATGAGAGGACCAGCTGAATACCACGATACAGTCACCCAAATCATAACGGAACCTCCCCCATGCTTGACTGTAGGACGCGGGCAGTCCGGATCGTAGGTTTCTTTTGGGGTTCTCCATACATAAACCCGGCCGTTAGTAGGAAACACTGTGAACGATGATATAAGGGGTTTAGCAATTGCAACCCTTCCATGAATGTTAGCTTTGTGGAGCTCCCGCCATACTGTTTTTGTTGTAACAGTATTACTCAGGTGTGTGTTGAGTTCTGCTGTCACTTTTGCCGCGGTAGTTTTGTGTTCTCTGGCCGCAATCCTTTTTAATGTTCGTAAGTCTCTGTCGGTTGACTTTGGTTTTCGGCCACTATTCCTCTTCGCCGACGATGTTTTACCATCTTTTGTGTATACTGTCATTACCGTGGATACTGTCGCTCGTGAGACGATAAACAGTTCAATTGTTTTTGTCACACCGCTAACCGAGCTCCAACAATTTGCCCTCTTTCGAAGTCTGAGAGATCACTCATTTCACCGATCGCTTGTTATAACCATCACAGAACAAAGCATATAATACACTGACACAGAACCTACAAGATCTGCTACGTTAACTATGACGTACATGGGCATCATGGGCGTATCCAGTGAGGGGCAGAGGGGGGCTGCGCCCCCCCCCCAGAAGAAAAATTAAGTTGCCTTCAGTACGCTTCGACGAGTGAAGAACTAGTTCAGGAGCACTTTTGGAGAGAAAGATTGACTGGATTATGTCTGATGTAGGTCCTTAGATTAAGTAGTTGGGTTACTATATTAATCAATGATAAAAATAGTTTCCTGAATAGGTTTGAGTTTGATTTTGTAATGTGATGTTTCAGTCCCCCACCCCACTTCCTCGAAACCAAAATGAGTTACCCCTCCCCCTAGTTCAAATCCTGCCCCCCTCTAGTTCTGATCCTGGATACGCCCTTGATGGGCATCACAGTATTCACACGAAAGTACAGATGGAGGACAAAATAATGCGAACACCTGTGAAAAAGTATGACGTATTTCATACCTGAAGTACAGCCGCGCCACCTGCAACAGAAGTCTTCCTCCTAGTGAGCGTGAAGAGGAAGGTATCAGTCTCTCAACAGCAGTCACCTGCGTTGCATGCGTCTATCTGTCTGTGATAAGTTGAAATGTCAGACCTATCAGAATTCCAAAGAGGAATGACTGTCGGGAAGCGTTTAAGTGAAGCATCGGTTACAGGAACATCAAACCTTTTGGGGTTTGTAAGGAGTACGGTATCAGCGTACACAAAAGAGTGTAAGACGGCGTCTTCAAAGCACAACAGTGGCCGAAAGTCAAAGCATACTGATAGGGACAGACGGGTCTTGAAGAGCATATCTTGGCGCGGTCTTGGACCACTTGTTATTCTGCATGGAAGAATCAAATCTAATCATTCTAGGGGATCATGTCCATCCTTTTGTCCAGGCTGTATTCCCTCGAGAACGACTGATTTTTCAAGACGACAACGCCCCTATCCACACTACTAGGTGTTCGAAGAGCATGACGATGAAGTTGAACAACCTGCCTGGCCCCCTTAGTCTCCGGACTTGAATATTATTGAACATTTATGGGAATATTTGGAGTCCAAACTTCGTTCCCGATTTCCTCCTCCATCCAGCCTTTCGGAATTAGAGACCGTTCTGCAGGAGGAATGGCTTAATATACCTTTAAATATTGTCCATGACCTTTATGCATCTATCCCACGCCGCATTAAATCTGTACTTCAGTCAAAGGGTGGTCCAACCCCCTATTAATAAAGATTTTCCATTATTTCACAGGTGTTCGTATTATTTTGTACTCCCCCTGTAGTGGTGCCAACAAGCAACAACCTGTAGTCTATCGCACGGTGTTCATATTATTTTGTCCAACCTCTGTACATTTGACGTCCCATAGCTAAATAATATAAAAATTTACAAATGTCAACACCCAGAATGAAGCCAAATGATTAAATACAGTTAATACGACTTGCTGTAGTCACCGGTTCGAGTACTGGCCTTGGAATAGTATTTTTGTGTCTGTCATGTGTTGTGCGTGAGTTTTTGTGTAAAAAATGAGCCATCATTCACACTTGGAAAATCGAATGCAGTTTATTATAATGATGATGATAAAGTTAGAAACATTGGCACTGGCTGAATATCTTATCTACCAAATGTCGTATTAAAAAAATATATGCGAGTTTAGTTATTAAGGTCTGTAAAATATTAGACTGGAATATTTATGGGTCGTATTAAATCTCGTTTCTGGATCTCTACAGTGCACAGTGGGGCGAAATCTCAAAAAGCTGGTCAAAATATGGAAAAGTTATCCAAGTTTAATGAAACTTTGTACAAAATCGGTTTTGAGCACGCTGATTACGATTCCAATGTCAAAATTAAATATATATATATATATATATATATTCATGTGGCAGGCTCGGATGTGACCACATCTTTCCCCCTGCCATATGTCTCGCCTCCTACATGAGGAAGACTAAAAAGTCGAAATATTGTGTAATTCTTTTGTTTTTGTGTTTTTACGTGTCTCGCCCTCCTGCCTTCATCTGTGGTAAGTGACGGGTAACTGTTTATTTTCCCTATCCTATCTTATTTTCAGTGCCTCGCGGCAGTTTCTTTGTTTCCTTTATCCAATATATATATATATATATATATATATATTATATATATAGAGGATCCAATATGGCGGGTTAAAAATTAAAAATGGTCTAAAAATGTTTCAGTTGTCATACAAATTTGTATACAGGGTTTAATAAGCTCGCTGATACCGATTCCAATGTTAACAATGCATAAAAAGAACAAATGGCGGATTCAATATGGCAGATAAAAAATAAAAAGGGTTAGAATTTAAATACGTTTCAAAAATTGAAAATTTTTTTAATTATAAATTTTTGTGGATAAAAATGTGTACTATATATTCCTATTTCCTTTCGTATGAAGCCAACTTTATCGTCGCTCTCGTTGGTTGGACCAGCAGATTCTGGAGCAGTAAAATATAACTTGTATTAGCCTTTTATATCCCATAAAAGCTACTTAAAAGTAACCCCATACATACAGGTATTATTAAAGATTATTTAAAAAGAGGAAGTTAATTTCGTCTGGTATTCTTCAGTATATCGTATTAATTAAGTTAATTTCGCCAATAACAGACTAAGTAATAACCAAACATTTCGCACACCTATAGGTGTATCCAACTCTAGTGGACTTAGCTATGCGAAATTTGGGAGAACAATGTTTTAAACTGCTAGATCTTGAAATGGTATGTTATTTCAGATATGTAGATGATAGTTTTATAATAATACCAAAAAACAAAATTGATTATACTTTAAATATTTGTAATAACTATGACAATAACTTACAATTTACACATGAAATTGAAAAAGACCAAACACAAATAACGGTAAACTGCAGATAAATTAAGCTGCACTAATTGTGGAATAGCAGTTTATAGCAGAATTTTTTTTGAGATTTCAATAGATAAATAGTAGAGAATGAAGTTAAAATAAGGTTCGTTGTGGGACTCTGTGGAACTTATAGCTGTTTTCAATTTTTTTTTAGAAAAAAATACAAATTAACTGTTCAAATTTGTTTAAAAATTATTTATTAAATAAATAACTACAAAATGTTTTTTATGTATTTGTAATACATGTAAACATTGCACTCACCATCACGATCTCTGTCCTTTTTGAATGATGAAAATTGCTCAAAACTGAAAACTTTTACACCAGTTCAAAGTAACGGTTAATTTCCTTCCTTTGTATCTTGCAATATTTGCTCGCTCAACGGACACCTTTCAAATGATGTACAGCATCTGCGTCAAGCCTCGGACCTATTCTAAGCCTGAAGTTAGACAATTTGGGAGTCAGTCTACCCAGCTGTATACTTAAAATTCCCTAAATAAAAACTTTATTTTTCGACTTTTGGCCAGCTTTTTGAGATTTCGCCCCACTGTGCAGCGTAGCGATGTTTACAACATAATTGACGTGTCGCGTAAGTGCGAGCAGTAATGATTCTGGATGCAGGCGACTGCCTGGTTTTATCCCCGAGCGCTCTGGTAGTGCTGCTGTTATTGGATTCAGCTCGCTAATTGGAAAAGTTGTCAAGCCAGCGGCGTCTAAGTGAATCATGTCGTTCGGTGCAGACCCAAGTTAGCAAGACGACGCAAGCAATTAACATCATATAATCTATCTCACCTCTCCTTCTACTTGCTTGTAACATTAATGTTACTTAGCCGCTTATTTTTTATGTTTACTACGACCGTTACATGCGATTGAACATCACGGTCCGGTCACAGTATTTCTTTCGTAACCTAATTTTGCACTACGTGAATATTTAAATCCTTACGATGTTTTATGTACACTCTTTGGCAAAAAAATTGACTGTGGGCGCCTGAGACCTAGTCCATTATTTTGCACTATGTGGCATCACTGGAGAGTTTGTTCCAGGCATTGACTTAAGGAAATGAAGAACAGATGGCGCTGAGTTGAATACCCGCAATGATGCCACATTGAGCGAAATAAGGGACTTAGTCTCAGGAACCCACAATCAATTTTTTTGCCAAAGAGTGTACATTGTTCAATCGTTCTAGCGGATCTGTCGAATGAACGGTTAACTCTCTGACTTGGCATCTGGGAGTACGTTGTTTCGATCTCAAATCCGGTCATCTAGATTTCGGTTTTCATTGTTCCGTCTCTAATGATCTCGACATCGACGAACCATACGCCTTTAATATAAGTATGATTATTTATTCCAGTCTTTAACTTCCCTGTCTACAAATGAAAACTTTGGCACTCAAAGATTAAGTTCTACCTTAATCATCTCTTCTCTATCTGCTCCTAATTCATCTACCAATATCCGTTCAGACCTCATTGCCTTGTACAAACACCGTCTTCTGTCAAACTACCTTCTCAAAGAGCTCCTTTATCCATCGGTCACAAATTGTGTTGTACGACTGTTTCTGCTTTTAAATCTGGCTGCCCTCCTTTGCACTTCCTCCAACTCCTGCATATTTTTCTATGCGTGTACCTAAAAAGGACTCTTTGACATTTAACTTCAAACCGTGTTGACTCTCTACCTAGCTGTTCACATCAACTCTCTTACATACTTAGCTTTATTTTTTTTTTATTTACTTGTACCAGAAGAAACTACAAGAAAAAGAAACTCTTAACTAACCAAAACTTTTAATTAAATCTTACTCGAGGAAAATTAAAATTGGAAGTAAAAAACATATTTTTTTCACCTAGAATGTAGCTTCTGCGACTGCATTTTTCTCAGCCTAGAGTAAAGCCTCCTCACTATATGATATTGTGCAGTAAAGGGTCGTAATGACCTGGTGACAGAACTTTTATTGACTGAGCAATCCGCCCACATCGCAATCGGCTTACCCTGATCCAGTAATCCTATCGGATATAGGGGACCCTCAGTTCAACGTAGAATCCGAAGCGTGTGGTGTAGTTCACATTACACAGAAAGCTGTGCCAGAAGTGAAGGTTGGGTTAAAAGCCACTGAAAGTTTTAACCGAGGTCCTTACAACCTCTACTCAGACGTCTTGACCACTGAGCAATCAGACCATTCTATTGGACAGTAAATACAATGTGGCTAATGCTTCATTGATTGATCTTACCTGCAATCGCATTGTGTCCTTTCTTTTATATATACTCAATTTACCAGTTATTCTAGCACTATTTTTCAAACTGTTGAATCTCTTCTGGCAGTCCATTCTAAGTTTCTTGCAGCTGGTGAGTATTCCGAACGTTTTATCCACGCTTGACTAATTCTTCCTTCACATTATTCATCTCAGTCTTTCAATCATCACTGCTGCCAACGCTAAAAAAAAATTACGCCAAATCTACGTTTAGAAAATGCAAAAAATACGCTAAAGTTTACTGAAAATTCTGCAAAAAGCCTACAAAATTAAAGGGCACATTACATGCCGACCACAAAAATTCTACCCAAAATAAACTGTACCATTATCAATGAAGACTTCTATCAAAATGAAATCCTGCCAACAAATAATTATACCAATAAACAATTCAACCAAATGTTATTTCTACCTACCAACCTCTATGCCATTAAAGAACCCTACAGCATGGAAATTCTACCATAAACATCTCTACCACTGGAATATCTACCAAACGCAATATCTACCATAAACATGTATACCACTTTTGCTCTTTACCAATCACAAGCTTAACATTGTTAACATGTCAACCAAGTCGTAAATCTACCAAAATAAATCTTTACTAGAATAATTCTATACCCCCAAAAATGTTTACCAAAATAATAATCTATCTTAAGGTAACTTCGCCATTTTCTAACACTAGCGAAAAATAACTCTTCCAGAATATAATCCTTCAAAAAAAAAAAAAAAATCAAACTTGTCTACGTATCATGTAATGGAAATAGCAGAAAATACAGGGCGTTCGCCGGGAAACGCAACCCACTGTTAGCGCTACAAGGAAGAAACTGCTCCCGGCGAGCGAGCGGTCAGCTTACGGCATTGTTCGACCGTCGGCCGCGGACTATTTCATAATAATTACGCTTCATAAACTTGTATGTGCTAAGCATTTAAATGTGACGTAATTCATTAGCTTACCTTATAAAAGATGCTGGAAGTGTTGACCCTCTTGTGGAATGCACATTTCACATCTTCTGAACATATTTCGAGACACACTCTGCCCTAACTGACTTAATGATTTTTTGGGTGACTGTTCTAATCGAAAAGCGATATCGTCAATTTTCTCCTCTGTGAGAATACGGTTGACCGACAGTCTCTTTTTTGTTAAAAAAAATGAACCCGTTTCTCTTACTTTTTTTAACCAGACGCAGAATTGTTGATTTAGCTGGCAGTAAAGCGCCAGGAAATTCGCGACGAAATTTACTGCGACACTTTTTAAACGACTTCTTCTTCGCATATGTATCGTAGAGAAATATTCTTTGTTGCAAACTGTAACGTACCATAATTATACTCACACTCCTCACACTCATCACACTCAAACACGGTACAGATTAGTAAGAGTATGAAGCCCCAAACAGGGGCGTAGCTCCCATGGGGCTAGGCGGTGCAGTGCACCGGGGCCCCTACGCTCAGGGGGCCCCCCAGCGCGGTTGAGAGGGCCCACGAGGCTTCATGGGCAAACCGGCGACCCTTTTTTTTTTAGCTCTACAGTCGTCTAAGGGGGCCCCTGAGAAACAGGAAGCCCCTCACTAAGGGCCCTCACTGCTCAGGGGGCCCCACCACTGCTCAGGGGCCCCTAAGCACAACTGAAGGGCCCCTTCCTCAGCTCAGGGGGCCCCTACCAGCAACAAAAAACAAAAAAAAGGTCGTCCATCTGGCCTGAGGTCCCAAAATAAATTTTTAGCACCGGGGCCCTTGTTGACCTAGCTACGCCACTGGCCCCAAACCAGCCAAACCGCAAAGAAACGTTTATTCACAACACTGATTAATAAGAGACTGAAGTCATAAACTAGCTACAATGCAAAGAAACCGTTCTTAACAATGTAAGGGTCCCATTATACTGCGTCACTGCACTGTTGGGGCAGCGGAGGTGTTAAACAGTGCAGTGATTCATGGTGACGTGTGGCGGGAGTTGCTGGCTTCACTGACCCAGCAAGTTGCCGACGGCAACAGACTGGGAGGGTAGCGTTTTCCGGCGAACGCCCTGTATTAATTGCCTTGTGTCTTGAAGAGACATATCGTAATACGTAAATCTTTTCTTGAAAATTGTCTGTAACGAAACTTAAATATATATTTTTGTTAGAAATAAGAATAAACAATACATGTTTAATGTTTTATAACGACTGAATTATTTAATTTTCTTTAAAAAATTCTTTGTTAAATCTGTTTATGAAAATTCTTGCTTTACACTTGTAAAATGTGTAAAACATTCAAATTAACAATACTTAACAACAATTCGTTGCGAAAAATTATTCTAATCAATAAATCAGCAATAATGCAATTTTATTACTCCAAGAAAATCGTTGACTTATCAGAAAAAATGCTAAAGATTATGCTATACAGGGTGATTCAAAATAACGTGGACAAAATGACATGGTAGATCTGTCATAAAGAATCAAAAATCTCATAGCAACATAGGGTCGCAAACGCCTGTAGAGGGCGCTAGAGCCACCATGATCACCAGACCTGTCTCCCTTGGATTTTTTTCTTGTGGGGATTTTTAAAAGGACTTGTGTATGAAACACATGTTGAAACGCCGGAAGACTTGGTAGGAAGAATCGTTGCGGCAGCAGCCGGATGTGTTCAAGATACACCTGGTATCTTTGAGAAGGTGCGCCATTCCATTTCTACGGAGATGCCGGGCTTGTCTCGATGCATCTGGCAAAAACTTTAAGCATCTGCTGTAGACTCAACATTTGGCTTGCATTAGTCGCATGTGAGGGAGTAATTATCAACAAAATGATCTGTAATGGTTTTGTTTCTTCTCTTTGTGTCAGTATTATTTTAGACGCCCTGTAGCGGCTCCGGATCGCAGTGGCGACCCCTCTGTTCCTACGCGATTTTTGTTTCTTATTGTATGACTGATGTACCATGTCATTTTGTGCACGTTATTTTGAATCACCCTGGATGCTAAACTGAATTTTTTCATACTAAATCTCTTGAAAACATGGTATGTCTATAGAAATTCTTAATTGGCAGCACTGTCCGTAATGCGTTGAAGAAGTTTTCTTCTTGCAGCTTAGATGGTTGGTGTTACCTTTTTATCTATCTCATGTGGTGACCATATAATTATGGAGCTTGAAGTTAATAAAATACACCTATACGTATCATCGACGTTCTACAAGATTGCAGTTATTTTCTGCTGTATGACAGTTGGTGTAATACCCCAAAAACAATGAACAGTACCCGCTATACGAGCATTGATGTAAGGAACCCAAGAATTAATCAAAGTTACGAAGTCAACAAAAATATTAACAGAATCCAAAGACGGTAGCGTTTATCTTTGATGCAATGTGATATTTAGCGCCTATCTATTCATTTTACGAATATATTATCATTCATTGCTCTTTTCACATTCACGTAGTGTCATAAGAGATACCGCAGTTTTTAAACTGTAAAAATCCAAGTCGGTTCAACAGATTTTCCATGATGCGAGTCCAAAGAAAATCTGCGGAAATGGATGCTGGCAGATTTATATCCGTAGCGATTTGTCGCACTGAGTTTATCGCTCTCAAACTACCAAGTGAATGGTAAAACTGTTACGGGTACGACTGTAAGGTTTTAGTATCGCATTGCTGAATGTGAAGACGAATTGCATTAAATCTTTCCTTCAAGGTTACGTACTGGATCTCAGGAAGTGAGGTTCTGAGGCGCATCCATATCTCGATTCAGTTCTGACTGCTTGCAAAACATGACAGGATGTGTAAATGTTAAGCTAGCTTGTAGAGATGGGTCGTTCGCGAGTGAACCAGTTCTTTAGAAAGAGCGAGTGAGCAGTCGCTCACTAAAAGCGAACGATAGTTCTTCTTGGAAGCCGTAATGACGGTGGGGTGTCAGTCTCGATTGAACTTAACTTCAATCGAGTGTGCGCCAACGATAAGTCGGTGTCGGCTTTGCTACTCTCGCACGACCCATGTTTTTCTTAGTTCCACGCCGTTCATTGTTTATCCACTCCGCTTTGAAAAAATAAGGCCTTGTATCCACTTGAGCACGCTCAGGCGAATGAGCCGCTCAGTGAAGCGAGCGGCTCAAGTGTGGACGCGTGAGCACGCTCGCAACGAACGACAGCGAGCGCGCTCGGGGCGAGCCGATCGGTTGTCAGTTTTTTAGAATGCTCAAAGGCGAGCCAGTGTGTGTTCGGCGCTCAGTGTGGACAGTATTTGGCGGTTTCTACAATGAGCGCGAGCACATGGGACAGTGAAACTTGCTTAACTCTAATTGATGAGTATGAATCAAAGAGGGTGTTATGGGATAGCTCCAGTATTATAATCGAATTAAAAAATAAGGTGCATGGCGTGAAATCGGCGAGATATTAAACTTTAGTATTGATGACGTAAAGAAAAAAATAACAAGCCAGCTAGGGTCATTCAGGCGAGATCCATCAAAACAGAAATGAAATTCTATAACAGGAAGTGGTAAGTCTTCTTTAATAGTATTTCTCACAGCTGAACGGATTTTGATTGAATTTGGTGTTACGAAATTCAGATCCTAAGTGCCTAAAATCATATTGATTTTGTGCCAGGCAATATAATTGTTTTACCAATTTTTATTAAAAACTTGAAATCAATGCCATAATTAAAAAAAAATAACCTTTAAATCTATATTTGTAAACACAAATTAAAAATAGGTACCAGCCTTCATATAATTTTGGAGTGACTCAATAGTGCCATCACAGACTACCCGTACTAAACGGATGATGCTTTGTTTATATACTTTGAACATATACTGCAGGCTTGTGCAGGGACTTCCTGAGGCTAGGAATCTTAAATTTATTATAAATTTTATCTTCTGATGGGATCGCCTCACGCATAGGCGTATCGTGCATTTTAATATGAGGTCCAACTAATGACAGCAAATGTTCGAAATCGATCTCGTAATGTTTTGAAATAGCTCATTGTCTTCTTCTAAAGTCAATTCGCGAATTAAATTATTAAGATAATTTCTTTGCTGACGATGACTTTCTCTAATCCATCAACTTGGTAATTTTCTTCTCTGTTTTGACATCGTATGGATAATAATAAAGGCTGCAGTTACTCGTGACGACACGTCAATAGCCGAGCGTTTTCTGAGCACTGAAATCAGGCTCGTTCAACCAATATTTAATTTTCCTTGAACACGCTCGAACGAGCGCGCTCAAATGAATGAGCGGCTCATTCGCCTGAGTGTGCTCAAGTGGATACGAGGCCTTAGTTCCACGCCGTTCATTGTTTATCCACTCCGCTTTGAAAAAACAAGAAATCCCGAAGATCGAGAAGAGCTAGTTCGTTCGCGTCATTCTCCGATCCCAGCGCTCGGCGCGGAAAGAGCTAGTTCGTTCGCGACGTTCTCCGATTTCAGCGCTCGGCACAGCGCGGAGCAGTGCCACTGGGAAGCTAGTTCTTTCGAATCTGACGTCCCGCTCCGCTTCTCTTTCTGCTTCTCTTTGTGTATTCCGACTACAAGCGTACCTTGTGAAAGATTATTTTCAAATGCTGGATAAATTTGCTCTGAAAAATGAAGCAGGCTACTGAATGCCAAAATAAGTAAAATTTTATTTGTGAACAGTAACCTTCATTTCATTTAAAGCAAAACGTTCTTTGAAATTGATTGTGCTTTGTGTCTGTAAATAAATTAATGTAAAGCTAACTATCCTTAAAACAATCTCCCAAATATTCCCAGCAATCCTAACAATATTTCATTGACGCTTTGAAAGGACTTTTCTGTTTAATTTAATTTAATTGCAATGGAGCACAGGCTCCGGTGGCAATTTCCCTACACACCCATCTTCCCCCTATCCTGCACCCACCTACATTTGCCCTCTACAAATTTTATCTTTAAATTCTTTCAAAGTTTTCGGTAAATTATTCATCATTTCTCTTGGTAACTCATTCCAATCCCTGACACCCTTACCTAAAAAAGAGAATCTTCCCACACCCTTGTGCCTGAAATGGAGTGCCAGCTTGTGGTCATGGTCATCTTTTCCCTTCCATGCACTACTTTTCATACCTTTTCCATGCCTCATCGCCAGTATATGCCCTGTACACTCCCATGACCCTCCTCATCCTCCTCCTGTCTTGCAATGAATCTCATTCCAGCTCCTTTATCATATCCGTCACTGATTGCATTTGAAAGTAATCCGGTAGTATTTAAGAAACAAAAATGTGTCAGAATAAATACAAAAATAAATGAAAATAACAGATGTGAGATTAAACTAAGAAATCAGTCTAAATGTTAATAAAACGAACAGATACTACATTCAAAATGGATGTAACTGCACTTTTTGTTTAAATTGAGCTAGTGAACTGGTGAACCGTTTAAAAGAACTAGTTCTTTTCATAGAGTGATCAAGTGAGCGTCGCCCTTTTTAGTGAGTCACTTTGCCCACCTCCACTAGCTTGCCACGGCCAGTCGTTTTGTATGCCACGCCATGCAGATCAGCACGCGTCACCGGCTAACCCTCGCCTCCCCACCACGTGACCTAGTGTCCTTTCAGCTACCCGGGACCGAGCGGGGCGGTGTAACAGTTAGCGTTCTCGCCTCGCATTCGGGAGGACGGCGGTTCGAATCCTCGTCCGGGCATCCAGATTTGGGTTTTCCATGGTTTCCCCAAATCACTCCAGGCAAATGCCGGGATGCTTCCTTCAAAAGGCCATGGCCGAATTCCTTCCCATTCCTTGCCCCCATCCTTGCCCCCCATCCTTGCCCCCCATCCTTTCCCGTCTCTAAAGACCTCGATGTTAAAAAGAGACGTAAAGCAGTTACAAAAAAAAAAAAAAAAAAAAAAAAGCTACCCGGGCGTTTGATGTTTACCGACTGAGCTACGGATAGAGGCGCGCCATCCCCGCCAGCACGGGCGGGACGCTTCCCACGGCCCGCTGTTGTCTGCTGGACCGGCCTGGCCTCTTGGGAATACACCTTTGTTGACGTGGTATGGAGAAACTGAGGTGTTTGTTTAAATTTGTTTGCAGACAATGCGTCGCTCGTCGGTGGCGGGTGGCGGAGAGCCGCTGATCGTGGTGGAGGAGTCGGGCGCCACGGACGATGACGACGGTGGCAGCTCTTCGGGCCCTCCCAGCCCTCCAGGCATCGACAGTCCACTGCTCAACCCGTGTCTGCTGTCTCCCTTCAGAGACATGCGCAAGAGGTCGCTGCCCACCCCAGCATGCACCTCGGGCATCACAGCCTCGCAGGTCAGTGAGTGATACCGATACAAAGCTCAAAATATCCCAACGAAGAAGGACAACTGCTTGCGTGAACAGGTTTCCAGG
Organism: Vandiemenella viatica; assembly: GCA_031002005.1. Classification (NCBI taxonomy): domain Eukaryota; kingdom Metazoa; phylum Arthropoda; class Insecta; order Orthoptera; family Morabidae; genus Vandiemenella; species Vandiemenella viatica. The sequence continues at coordinate 161,510,750 of JARYHS010013631.1, read as the reverse complement.
CGCGTAGATACAATAACTATCAAAGGGTTTAAAAAAAATGGCATTCGGCAACCAAGGCCATACAGCCAGCTCAGTGTATTTATCATAACTCTTTCACAAGTGGCAAGTTGACCGGGAGGAAAGATTAAAGAAAAGATCAGGAACAACATGGTCTGATGAGAGAAAAGAAGCCCATAGCAAGTGTATGAAGGAAATATGGGCACAAAGGAAAGCGAACAAACGCTTCTGAGTACTTTGCGTAGTCCTAATGGGCTTATCCGCAAATAATAATACATAACTCTTTCAGTGAATCAGTTTCTTCAGTAAGTTTCAGCTTCTAACTATGGACACCACAGGACGGACACGGCGTTCACACACCAACACTTACACACCCATGCCCTTGACCGGACTCGAACCGGTGACCTTTCGCACGCGTGGTCAGTTCTCTATCCCCTACGCTAGCGAGGCCGGAAATTCAAAGGTTTGACGCCGAATCTATATCTAGTACCTGGGTGAGCGATCTTTGCTCGGCTTCATTCGATTTATGTTCAACATGTAAGATTTTGCGTGAAGTTTGATTAAAGTTAAACATTTTTCTTGAAGGCTTCATAGGCACTTTGAACTGAACAATTCCTTGCTCTGACCAAAATTTAAGCTTATCAAACATCGGTAGGTTTACTAGTACCTGAAACTTCTACTAGATCAGTTAAGAGCCGTTTCTGAGACACATAATGCAAGAATTGCTCTCTTTTTTTGGTAAAATCGTGTTACAAACTTGAAAATCAAAACGTTATCTACATATGAAATTTCATCCAAATCACTAGACCCATTTCCGAGATCGTCCTTTTTTCCATCTCATAAATTGCTTTTAAACAAAAATCCTATTATTATGTTAAATAGAAATCTTAAAACTAATCCGGGATTAATTAATAGTGCAAGATAAATGTAATTCATTTAGACGAATACATCATCAGGGCTTAATTTATTCACTACGATAAAACTATGCTCATACCTCGCATTAACCACACAACTTCTGATCCAACCGCGCCTCTGAAAATGATAATAAAACAATTCCCAATAAAAGTAACCTTCGCGATGGCCATTAATAAAGCTTCAACGCACAGAATTGTATCCAACAGAACCTTTTTATTCGTATGGACACCTGTACGTGCTTTTTAAGGCGTTCGTAGATTCAATCAATATTTATGTTTGTGTAACTGATCCGTGATTCGGATTCTACGTTAAACTGTAGGTCCCAGAGGAAAGGAACTGGCCGTCCTACCTCTGACCAAATGACTTAGTATGCCTCCTTCGGGAGGATCCAACCAACCTTCGGGTTGTGGACTAAGTTAAGTTTTGTTAACTATCAGTATGCTTTCTAGTACCTGAAATATCTACGAGATGGCGTCAAAGCCGTTTCCGAGATACCAAATACAAAAATTGTTCGTATTTTTTAAAATCGTTTTTGCAGGGAAAAAACCTATTTAGATAAACTTAAAAATCAAAACGTTAACTAAATATGAAATTTCATCCAAATCGTTTAAAGCCAAATAAATGCATTATACAAGAATTTCTCGTTTAAAGATATAAGATAAAACGAAAATCGGGTATATTGGTTCCAGAAAAACTCAACTACTGCGCAGATTTCAATAGAGGTTTTAAAGATTAGAATCTCAACTAAAATGTTTGCGATGTCTTATGTTTCAACGTAACGTAACGCCGGAGCAGTAAATGAAAATCCGAACGTATTGCTTGAAACACCAAAGATGAAATACCAACTAGATGCTTAAGTCCTACTTCGTAAAAAAAAAAAATAGCCATATTATCGCATGTAACGTTTCCTTCCTTAAAATTTTGATTTTTAGTCTTTAAACCTCATAGATACGGCTTATGGAATTCGAAGAGGAAGCTCTTATGAGGCAAAGAGAGCTTCCTCGCTTCACCACGGGCCCCTCGAAATTAGGGATAAAACGATACCACTGAGGTATCGATACTTTTACTCGATACAGTATTGGTCGTAAAGTATCGATACTTATTCGGTATCCATTGAAAAGTATCGATACTTACTCGTATCGTTGATTTTTCGTAGTGACATTTGGACTAAATGAAAGAACAGTATTGCCGCATGAACGCCAGTGTACCGTCTGCCAGCATGGCGCAGCGGGTAGCGTCACGAATTGCGGTACCGAAGGTCGCCGGTTCAATCCCGCCCACTGACAAAAATTATTTAATTCTGTTTATTATTTCCAGAAGATTCTACATGTTTCCTAAGGTCACTTGTAACTTCTACACCTTTCATTTGTTAACTACTCTTGTAATCTCTAGTACGTTCTATCTGTGTATAAATAGAAGAGCATTCTGCCCAAGAGGCAGTCAGTGCTGCGTGTATGTTTGAGTTCTCAATAAACCTGTTCTCAGTTTAAGTGCTGTGTTCATTGACAAGTAACCTTCGAATTCACACCTGTCCCGGTTCCAACGCGACATAGTTTGGTGGAGGCGCCGGGTACCCTGTGCAACAGCTGCATCGTCGTGGCTCCGATTAGGCAACGTAAAAGTCGCCGCCTACACGGACTGGAACCGGACTACAAAGGATATACTCAGTACGTCCTTCCGAAAGTCCGCGTCATTAGGAAACCCATGGCGGCAAGCCAGCTGCACATTCGACACCCATCGGTGTTCTCTGGAGACGCTGGACAGGATCCTAACAAATGGCTAAAAGGGTTCGACCGAGTCGCCAAGTACAACAGGTGGGATCATACCATGTGCTTGGCAAATGTTTATTTCTATCTGGACGGAACCGCCCAGCAGTGGTTCGAGAACAACGAAGAAAAACTGAATAACTGGGAAATGTTCCAGACGGAACTTAAGAAAACGTTTGGGGACCACCAGCGACAAATCCGCTCGGCGGAAGAACAACTGAAGAACCGGACCCAACGACATGGGGAGCCGACGCAATCTTACATACAGGATGTTTTGGCCCTATGCAACATAGTCAACCCGAATATGACTGAAGCCGACAAAATCACGCACCTAATGAAAGGTATTGCAGAAGACATGTACCAAGCTCTTCTGATAAAAGACGTCGCTACGACGGAAGAGTTCATCAAGTGGTGCCAGCGGATTGAGGAGATGCAACAAAGGAGGGTTGGGCGAAAGAAGTATGACAGACTTCCCAACGTAGTCCCTATGGCAGTTGTGGAAGACCAGCACGACTTTGCGTCTCTCATACGACAAATTGTGAGAGAAGAATTACAACAGTTCATGGCAGCTGGGACTCTTGAACCGAGTGAGCATCAGATCATGGCCATGGATGTAAGCCCAGTGGGTCATGAAGGAGCCGACGCGGCGGAAAAAGAGGTATTTCAGACAATAGCTCCTGTCTGCCGAGCCAATCGCACTCGACGTGAAGAATGGCCTCGCCCTGATATGACGTATGCTGCAGCTGCCAAACGGCAGCCTAGGAACCGGCCGACACGGCCACAACCAAATCCTCCGGCACCTATGACGTCCCGCAGACGAACGGACGTCTGGAGGACAGAAGACAACGCGCCAGTATGTTTCCACTGTGGGCGCCCTGGACATGTCATACGCTACTGCAGAGAGAGAAGACGAGTATTTGACGATTATTTTGCCGCAAGACGTCCGCCATCCGAACAGTTCTACCCCAGGCAGCCACCCGCTGACGAGTTCGGTCGACCTACGGGAAGAAGCCCATCGCCGTACCCTAGACGAGGTCGATCCCCGACGCGCCGCTGCCGTTCATCGTCGCCGGACAGAGCTACCAGCCGCTCCCCTAGCCGCCGCACGCAGGAAAACTAAGCAAGGCGACCATCTACGGAGGTGAGGCCGCCGCAGATGAAAATCCTCCATGGATGACAGTCACTAAGATGTCGGGAAATCTCATCAACGTTATAATCGACGGCCAACCTGTCCGGGCGCTGGTTGATTCAGGAGCTTCTTTCTCCGTATTGTCGGACAATTATCGTCGCACACTAAAGAAGACAATGTTCCGTGATACGGGGGCAACTGTGCTAAAGGTCGCAAATGGAAAGTACGTCCAGCCAGCTGGAGCTTGTGTCGCGAGAATAACCATCAACAACAGGACCCAGCCAGTTGAATTTGTCATTTTAACAGAATGTAGTCATAATGTCATCCTTGGATGGGACTTCCTTAAGGCATCCCAAGCTGTCATTGACTGTGGAACGTCTGAGCTGCAAATTGAAGAAGTCGTTGCGACGGGTACACGTAACACAGAATCTTCTGGGAAGTTATTCGCCGTTGACAACGTGACAATCCCGCCGTTCGCAATGAGAAGAGTCCCAGTCAAAAACACGGACGACCGCAACCTTGAAGTGCTTGTCGATAGTAGAAAGTTTATTAGGCTCACGAAAGAAATCTACATACCAGCGGCTATCATAAGCATTATCGGTGGTCGAGGAGACATTTGGATCACCAACTGTCACGAGCAGTCACAAATTATCCCCAAGGGAATGTGCATAGGGACAGCTGAACCAGTCCAGGAGGGCGAGCTCAACGTCATTAACGAAGATCCATGCTCTGTTACTAGTACCGACAACACGCTGGAGGAAACAACTATGGAACTGCCAATAGGGTCCGGCCTGACCAAGGAACAACACCACCGGGTGTTAGCTATACTACGCCAATTCTCTGGTGTATTCACACCCCAGCAAAAAAAAGGTCAGACGAAACGGCCCACGATAAAGCATCGTATCAATACTGGGGATCATCCGCCCATTAGCCAGCGCTCGTACCGATTGTCACCAGTCGAAAGGCGAATAATTCGAGAGGAAGTAGAGAAGATGTTGCATAATGACATTATTCAACCTTCGGAGAGTCCTTGGTCATCTCCGGTGGTCCTCGTAAAGAAGAAGGATGGTACGTGGCGATTCTGTGTCGACTATCGGCGCTGAACAAAATCACAAAGAAAGATGTCTACCCACTGCCGCGCATCGACGACGCCTTAGACTGCTTGACAGGAGCTACATACTTCTCAACCATGGACATGCAGACAGGCTACTGGCAAATCGAGGTTGACGAAGCTGACAGAGAAAAGACGGCTTTTATTACACCTGATGGCCTCTATGAATTCAAAGTAATGCCATTCGGATTATGCAACGCTCCGGCCACATTCGAACGCATGATGGACAACTTACTTCGACACCTTAAGTGGGACGACGTGGTCTTTGTTATTTAGATGACATTGTTGTTTTCTCGAAAACATTTGAAGAACATCTGAGTCGCCTGTCAACGGTGCTGAAGTGTGTTCAGACCTGCAAGGACTTCCGCCTCAATCCGAAGAAGTGCCTCTTCGTCGCCAGAGAGATAAAAATCCTGGGGCACCTGGTCAACGGAGATGGCGTCCGCGCTGATCCAGATACAGTAAGGGCAGTCATGGAATTTCCAACTCCTCAGCACATTCGTGATGTGAGAAGCTTTCTTGGGCTGTGCTCATACTTCCGGCGTTTCATAAAAGGATTCTGTAACATGGCACGTCCACTGCAAGAACTTTTGCAGGGAGACGCCAAGTTTTACTGGGATGAAAACTAAAGAAAGATCTTTCCAGGCACTTAAGGAGGCTCTAACTTCCGCACCAGTTCTAGCCTTATACGACGAGGAATGCAGAAACTGAACTTCACACTGACGCCAGCGGTTATGGGATCGGTGCAGTGCTTGTGCAAATTCAGGAAGGTGCTGAGAAGGTGATAGCCTATGCATCAAGAGTATTCTCTAAGCCCGAGATAAACTACTCTACAACCGAGAAAGAATGCCTCGCAGTTGTCTGGGCTATCAACAAGTTTCGTCCGTATTTATTCGGCAAACCTTTCACCGTCGTAACAGACCACCATTCTTTATGTTGGCTAACCAGCTTGAAGGATCCATCAGGTCGACTAGCAAGATGGGCACTTAGACTTCAAGAGTACGACGTCACGGTGGTATTCAAAAACGGACGCAAACACAAGGATGCCGACAGCCTTTCAAGGAATCCTTTAATAGAACACAACAGCATGAATGGAATTTCAGCCCTCGCTGAATTAGGTGACGTTGCAGCTGAACAGAGGGAAGATTCAGAGTTATTAAGAACCATAGACGCCTTGGAGAAAGGAGAACCGGCCAAAGGAGGGTTTCAATTGATAGATGGGACATTGTATAAGAACAACTACGATCCACTAGGCCCCAAGTGGCTTCTGGTCGTTCCAGCTCATCTCCAGCCAGCTATTCTCAAGTATTTCCACGACGCTCCAATATCCGGTCATCTGGGATTTGTGAAGACCCTGGACCGAATCAGACGCAGGTATTACTGGAAGGGTCTCTACCGATCTGTCAAGCATTATGTGAGTCACTGTAAAGAGTGCCAGCGACGGAAACATGTGCCGCAATTACCTCCAGGTCATCTAGTACCAATTCCACCTGCAGCAGTTCCATTCCACCGAATTGGGATCGACCTTTTGGGGAGGTTCCCGAAGTCGACAACCGGTAACCGATGGATAATAGTCTGCACCGACTACCTCACGCGCTACGCTGTCACCAAACCTGTGCCGACTGCAGAAGCTCCAGAGGTTGCAAATTCTAGTAGAAGACATTATTTTGAAGCATGGAGCACCACGTGTGATGATATCCGATCGTGGAAAGGTATTCCAGTCAAGACTAGTATCAGAGGTCATGTCAAGATGCGACGTGTCCACAGGATGACAACTGCATACCACCCTCAGACAAACGGTCTCACAGAACGCTTCAACAAGACATTAGCCGATATGCTGTCGATGTATGTGGATGTTGAGCAGAAGGATTGGGATACAATACTGCCAGTGGTCACATTTGCTTATAATACAGCAAGGCAAGATACGACAGGCTTCACTCCGTTTTTTCTGCTCCATGGCCGTGAAGCTGAGACCACAATGGATACGCTGTTCCCATTCCAGCCGGACGACACTCAGGATGACTATATAAAACAGCTCATTACCAGGGTCGAAGAAGCAAGACAGCTGGCTCGCATACGAACACTGGCCACCCAGGAGAGGGACCGTCAGCGGTATGACGGCAAGCACCGACCTGTTGCGTACAACCCAGGAGATCTCGTATGGATTTTTACCCCTGTCCGGAAGGTTGGGCTATCAGAAAGTTACTGAAGCGGTACTTTGGTCCGTATCGTGTCATACGCCGCCGGTCAGACGTTCACATACGAAGTCGAGGATTATGAGCCGTCTTCGAAACGACGAAAGCGAAGGGACATTGTTCACGTCCTCCGCATGAAGCCTTACTACAATCCTGACGAGCAGCTAGGCACAACCAGCTTCTTGTTCAAGGACTCGAGGACGGTTTGGATACTGAGGAAGTCGGACAGGAAGATAATAGTACAAACAGGAGGGGCCCTCCAGAACTGCCATACAGAGGACCCACGACAAGATCAAGATCCAGGACACTTCAGCGTGCCCCAAAAGAAATCTAACAGCGGGACGCTGTTTCCTCAGGAGAGGGAGCAATGCCGCATGAACGCCAGTTGTACCGTCTGCCAGCATGGCGCAGCGGGTAGCGTCACGAATTGCGGTACCGAAGGTCGCCGGTTCAATCCCGCCCACTGACAAAAATTATTTAATTCTGTTTATATTTCCTGAAGATTCTACATGTTTCCTAAGGTCACTTGTAACTTCTACACATTTCATTTGTTAACTACTCTTGTAATCTCTAGTACGTTCTATCTGTGTATAAATAGAAGAGCATTCTGCCAAGAGGCAGTCAGTGCTGCGTGTATGTTTGAGTTCTCAATAAACCTGTTCTCAGTTTAAGTGCTGTGTTCATTGACAAGTAACCTTCGAATTCACACCTGTCCCGGTTCCAACGCGACAATATTCTTAAACAATGTATTTTTACATAGAGTAAGGAAACGTAAAATTTGTACATTTTCCTTACATCTTTTCTGTAACAACTTCTAAGACCTAAATTGTGGTACATTGTACTGAGTTCTTACGTTTAAAACTGTTTCTAATTAATTATCAGCATTGCTTTCCCATATGTATATGAGATCGTTAACATCAGGCAGCTATCACCTACTTTACAGATATAATCACATCAAGGGAAGAGTGTCTCTTGGTAGCAATGTAACTGCACGGAAATTTTTTATTGCATAGCATTATTTATAAATCATTAAACCAAGTTAGTTGACACAGCGCTTAGTCTTGATTATAAAAAAAAATATTTCACCTAGTTGTTGCATCTTTGATTAGTTGATACAAAGGGGGAAAACTATTGTTGTATTTGATTGATAAAAAAAAAAAATAGCTCAGTGTATCAAAAGCACAGAAATAAGGCATTAACTTCAACATCCTGCCTCAAAGTGAAATTAAGGAAGCTACTAAAAAAGGCCTAGCAATCTAAATGCAGCACTTGACTACAGCTGAAACACTGGAACATCAAAATACTTGGGAGGAGGCCAACTCTTAAGACAGATGTAATGATGTGAGATAAAGATACACAAATAGAAAACAAACCAAAATTTCTTTATTTAAACAAATTTTCTTATACAGATATACATATTTTTCTTTGGTTTTGGTTGTACTGCTGAAAATGTAATAGTTGAAATTGTATACTGATAACCGTAGAATAAATATTTAAAATGATTCAATAATTAAAATACAGCTACTTTTCAGACATCACATATCAAAAAGAAGGATAAGAGTCCTGTGTAACATTCATGCTTTCTTTCTGTGACTGTAAGGAATACTCTTTAAGTGGAAAGACCATTCATTATGAACTTTTTTGTTACTAAACATGAAAGAGACAGATATAGAGTGTACTTTAAAAAGTCCTCAACTTTGGCCGAATACTTTCGTCCAGTAAGTAATTTACATGCTGATTACTAATGACTGAACAAATAGGTATTTTTAAGTTTTGCATCCCTCAGTTTGTTGCAGACCGTAAAGTAGTAACATAGACTGTATCTTGCCTCCATGGGCAGACCACAGAAGAGCACCAGGTATTAATTTTCAGTTTATTCTTAGAAATTATTGCAAAGGAGGAAAAAAAGTCAATAATATTGCCAGGTACTTTACCAACTCTTCTTTGCAAAAGAAATATCAATATTCCACTCATAGAAAAGTAAAATGTGAAAAAAAACTATTTTATATGAATAAAATTGAAAAAAAATTTAAGGCATTTTAAAATAAAACAAATACAGTTTGCAACACATATTCTGAGGCCAAATATACTGTCTACAATTACAATGATCACACACTCTGCAAGTGTATACAACGAATATAAAAAGGGGAAATGAGCGTTAAAAAACTCAATCGAATGAAGGGTCCTGTATCTTCTGAGCTATAGTAAAAATACTGTTCTAAAGCTTCAGCTGTTCAAACCAGCATCATACAGGTATGTTAATATTTTTTGTTTTTTTTGTAGGCTATAAATATCGTTAACTATAGTATGAAAAATACATCAAATTTCAGATCATGCCAAAAAATATTATGAGACACCACAAATTAATGGCCCCTTATTATTCCAAAGCATTATAAACAGTATGTAATAATCATTATATACTAATCCCATGTAACTGAACACAAAAAGTTAAGCAATAATTATAAACATTCAACGATGAAAATCTATAAATTCTTGCTTTACATATGGTTATTAGTCTTATCGTGACAGACACTGCTTGTATGCCAAGTTATATCCTTAATTGTACACTCTATACTTCTCCTTCAAAATAAACCATTTATACAATAAATAAATTTACCCAACAAATTTTTTTTGTTGTTTACTAAGAAAACAAACAAATCTGTTCTTTATGTAATATATTTAATCATACATGAATCATAGTTTCCATTTCCATTTTTTTTAAGCTTGACATAAACAATATTTTTTTCAAAGACCTGTTTATTAACTTTAATAAAGACCTACACAAATTAGCAAGACCAGAAAAAAACTGTATTTTCTTAAAGAAGTTCTGAACCTTTCTTAAACTTAATTTCTTTCATAAAATAAATTAAATAATTAAACTGGTGTGTGTGAAATAAGAAGAAGAAGAAGAAGAAGGAAAAAAGCTATCACATACTTGAGACGGACAATGAAGTAATAAGTAATAAATGATAAAGCAATCAGCATCTTCTATTTTTGTTTAAGTGCTTTATCTTTTTTACATCAACACTAGTAGAGGGCTCGTTCGTCTTCTTTTCATGTTTCATTATTTGCAATAACAGGGTGATACAGTTAGATGAGGAAAGCAATCACACAATAATACAGTAAATGAGGAAACTAACAACATTTTTATAGAACTTTCCATGTAATTAATATCTTACATATATTTGGACAGAATGCTTTTCAATAGTGAAGCACTATCAACATCAACAATTCTTATTATTATTGTACATTTGAATTAATATTAGTACAAACATTTTATTATTATGGCTATGCTGACAATTTTAAAATTATTTACATTTTCTGTTTCAGACTACAATACAAACACCTTTTTTACAGAGCTCAAATTTTTGTGAGCAAATAAAAATCAACACAGATTATCTCCAGTTTCTTAGTGTTCTCAAAATAATATGGATATATTCAAGAATGATACTTCTGCAAGGGAACATAGAATATTTACAATTTTACTCATTAGCACAAATTCTA
>JARYHS010013631.1:161298581-161499133 GCA_031002005.1 Vandiemenella viatica | reverse complement strand
GCCGGGACACATATACGACTCCAAACAGGCGCAGAGGCATCCAAAACAAACCAGGAAAATAAATAGAATCATCTAGAGGCTAAGTGGGACCTTTTCTTACAGAGGTCGCCGTACTACCACACAACTGTATTCCTGCGCCAGACCGCCTATATAAGCGTAGCCGGCAGCTCCACCGACAGTTCCGGCCTAACCGCGGAACCAGCGTCAACTACAGAAGACCACCGGAAGTTCGCGAGAAGTAGAAGCCGTCTCTCTCTACCCCGGATCAGGACCAGGCTAAATTTCTCGACGGTCATCCGATAACTGTAACCACATTTGTTTATTGTTTACCATTTGTTTTGTGTACATTGTAATAAACCTCAAGAAACCATTAAGTGTAGTTCACTTCAGCTACTCTATTCTTTTTCCTGGTTGTTTCCATGTACTCACATTTCTTTACATTAAATTTCAGGCCATATTCCTCCACACTGTCTGTCCATACATCCAACTGCCGCTGCACTTCCTCTTCTTCACCTCCCCAGATCATCGGATCATCCTCAAAAGCCATCACCTTCATGATTTCCTCTCCCATCCTCGCTGCCACCTTCTGCATTATTTCATCCATGATTACAATGAAGAGTAGTGGTGATAGGGCACTTCCTTGTTTTAGTCCATTCCTTTGTTCCAGCCAATCTGATCTTCCTTCCCCTATTTTCACATAGCTCACACTTCCTTGGTACAGTTCCGTCACTCTCTTGATGGTTTCTTTGGGAACTCCTCTCTTCTCCAAGGCCTTCCATACCTTACCCCTGTGTACACAATTCTCGAGGATACGGATTCGAATTCCCATCCGGACATCCAGATTTCGGTTTTCCACGGTTTCACAAATCGTACCAGGCGAATGATGGTATGGTTCCTTCAAAAGGCCAAGATAAAATAACTTTCCGTTCCTTGCCCCCAGACCTTTCCCGCCTCTAGTTACTTCGACGTCGCCGAGGCGTAAAGCAATAACGAAAAAAAAAAAGGGAATTTGATTACCAGTGTTCAGGTATCGATATCCTGACATTGTAAAATATTTTGCCTTCCTTTCATTCTCCACAAAAGATCCGCACAGAAGAACTGCAATCGATTTTCTAAGCGAATTTAAATTGGCCGCTTCTCGCACTCTTCCCTCCAGCCTTCTTTGTATTGTTATAAATCTTCTGTCTGTCCCTATTTTGATCAATAGACTCGTCAACTCTTCTCTCGGTCTCCCCTTTTCTCTTCTCTCTTGCGCCTGCCATTCTCATACCTTCTTATTCCTTTCTTGAGTGCTCGTAACATCTACATCTTCGGTCTTAATTTTCTGCTATTGCATCTCTCTGTATCAGCATTTTTCTTTTTATTTCTTCTATAGTTACCCTTTCCACTGTCATAACTTGACTGCTGCTTCTCACAAAACCAATTTCCACAAATAGTTATTGTTCAGATTTCTGCTTCAGACGATTGTGCCATATAATTTCTTATCTCCCGGTTTATTTATTTTTAGTTTGTTTGTTTGTTTGTTTGTTTTTTGTTTTTTGTTTGTTTTTTTTTTGCCTTTGTTAGAATTATTACGTTGTATATTAGCTTGCTTCCCTTGCAATGTTCTTGAAAAAAATCATATTTTACTTTGCCTTCTTTGAAAGTCTTGTGCGTATTTAAAGTCATCACAGAAGGTGATTCTTCATCCAGAAAGAATCTACATCATAGCTTACCTCTCAAATCTTTGGATATTTTAATTTACCGAAATTCATTGCGTGTACAGCCTCTTCATAAATTTCAAGCAGCTTCTTCATCATGTATTACAATACAAAATTTATCAATGTTTATAATAGCTGTATCATCAGCAAATAATTTTATATTCACAAACAGTCCCTTGTATTTCTGATGCAACAGTTATAGAATTTCGTTGATATATATTTTAAAGGGAGTTGGATATTTGAAGCGTCTTTGACACAATCCCTCTTTTAGGCTAATTGCGTAAGATAAATGGTTTCCTAGTTTCACTCTTGCTCTCAAGTCTTATCAAAAGTTCCATGTTGCTATTTTTATTCTTCTGCACCACCTTTTCCCAGCATTCGGCGGTGGCTGCTTTTGATGAATTTTATTTATCATTGGCATGGTCAAATTTACAGTATTGGTTTTACGACTGCATGCCCTCGCTAAGGACAAGCGGCTGCCAGGTCGTACTATGTTTAATGGAGGAAGTGAAATGTTTTCATCTGCCTGCGAAATGTGTTACTATGTTCTATGTGTGATAAGTGTTTTTTTTTTCTTTTTTTTTGAAATGTATAGGTTGGAGACCGTCGCATAATTCACCTCGATGGGTGCGGAAAACCGTCTAAACACCGCAGTAAATCGGCCAATACGCGGGGGCTTGGGTTCGTGCTCGGTCACGTTGTACCTCCCTAATACAATGTGCGCCGTTTAAGGAAACATAGTCCCTTACAATTTTGTTTGTATTACTTCAGTTTTAATGTTTTCTGTATATATTTAAAGGTAAGAATTTTTGTGTTTAATTTATTTTCCTTTTGTAAAAGAAAAAGATAATAGTTTTTATGCAAGAGCAAAGAGTAGTCTGTTAAATGAACTTCTTTGGTGGACAGAGGAAGAGAAGTCCGTAGGAAAAAGATGTGAATGTAGCGGACGAATTGTGCTTCGAAATATTCTGTTAATATGTTGAATTAATGCTGAAAGTAAATGTTATTTGTGTGTAAAAATGAGTAACAATAAAATATATTAATTTTACAGCCGCCATAGCGCACTGAGCCACTCTGGCTGGTTTCATCATTGTTATTATGCACTTTCTTATACTCCACTTTTCTCTAGCACTTGAAACAGGTTAACAATATACACAGCATCCTGAGATTTTTTCCTGATCAATAAATTAGAGGTGAGAGTTCTTATCTCCTGTTCTCCTCTTGCCTATAGTTTGTTTTATTTTAAAAATATTGTTATTTTCGTGAAAACAATTGACTAGTACACATTTGATTTTTAGGATCCATACTTGATTATTCACATTGTTATACATTGGTGGAATTGTACATGCACGTCCAATTTTTTTTTTTTTTTTTTTTTTTTTTTTTTTTTTTTTTTTTTTTTTTTTTTTTTTTTTTTTTTTTTTTTTGCTGTCGTCAGTCTTTAGGCTGGTTTGATGCAATCCTCCATCCCTTCCTATCCTGTGTTAACCTTTTCGTTTCTACATACCCCTTACAACCCACGTCCTCAATTATCTGCTTCATATATTCTAATCTCTGTCTACCTCTACAGTTCTTACCTTCGACTGTTCCCTCCACTAACAAATTAACCAATCCAGCATGTCTCAAAATATGACCTACCAGCCTGTCTCTTCTTCCTGTAAGCTTCTTCCATAAACTTCTTTTCTCACCCATCATTTTCATTACTCGTTCATTTCTTACTTTGTCTGTCCACCTAATTTTTAGCATTCTTCGGTAGCACCACATTTCAAATGCTTCAGGTTTCTTTATTTCCGGTATTCCTAAAGTCCATGTTTCGCTGCCATAAAGTGCTGTGCTCCACACAAAGAGTTTTAAAAAGTTCTTTCTAATTCCTAGATCAATATTTGAAACTAAAAGGTTTCTCTTTTTCATGAAGGCTCTTTTTGCTAGTGCTATTCTGCTTTTAACATCATTCCTGCTTCGGCCATCGGTTGTAATTTTGCTTCCCAAGTAACAGAACTCACTCACTTCACCTATAGCATCCGATCCTATTTTTATATTTAATCTGCTACTATTGGTATCATTTCTGCTACATTTCATCACTTTTGTCTTACTTTGATTTATATTCAGTCCAAAATCTTCCTTCCATGCCATTCAATAACTTCTCAATATCCTCAGCCCTCTCTGCTAATAAGACAATGTCATCAGCAAATCGTAGCATACTGATTTTTTCTCCCTGAAAACTTATGCCGCATGGAAATTTTTCTTTGACTTTCTTCATTGCTTCTTCTTATATTGATACTTTATTTCTTTGAATTTTAGTTGTCATCGTTCTAGTTACAAGCGTCGGCAGTAGTCCCGTTTTTTTCTTTGCTCGGTCGTAGAAAAGTATATCATTGATTTGGAACTAGAAAGTAAGCTCTTAGTAGCTGAAAATAGCAATTTCCAGTCAATAGTTGGATAAGTTTGACCAACGATCCCGTGAATGCCATGATAAAACAGCCCATATCAGGATGGAGCCACCACTAGCTTCCTGATAACCTGGGTCTATGACTTCGTGGGATCTGCGACTCATTCGAACCCGGCCAACAGCTCTTACCAACTGGTATTCTGACTCATCTGGCCACGCAACCTTTTTTCAGTAATCTAGGACCCAACCTATATATTCACGAGCCCAGGAGAGGTGATTCAGCCGATGGCGCTTTGTTAACAGAAGCATTGGGGTCGGCCTTCTGCTGCCATATCCCATCACGCAAAATTTCGGTGCAAATTCCGTACGAATACGTCAGTAGAATGTCCACATTTAGTGTTTCTGTTCTTTGACGCTGTCTGTCAACACTACAGACGTCGCTGTGGTCTCGCTCATTAAGTAGACGTGGTTGGACACTGCGTTGTACACGGCGAGAAGTTATGCCGGAAATTACGTATTTGTAGCACACTCGTGATACTGTGTATCGAGAAACGTTGAATTCACTAACAATTTCAGAAAGGGAATTCCCTATGCGACTAACGCCAAACGCCTTTCTTCGTTCAAAGTCTGTTAATTCATGTCGTGTTTTCATAATCACGTCATAAAACCTTTCACACGAATCACGACAATACAAATGGGAAGCCCCAACACTGTACATCACGTTTATACTTTTCTCGACGGAGTATTGCTGTATCATGACTTCAGAGTATTTTCGGACACCATACCACATGGGTCGCATTGCCTCTTGAGTTAGTAATGCCATCTTTCAATTCCAATAAAATTTGTCGTAGATGGTAGCTATCCCATCAATTAGGATAGTCTCAGTAAATTATTAAAAGTAACTGTAAAATAAACACTTAAACACTTTACTTTTTTTGCTCTCAACTTTGAGACTACATTATAATTATTTCTAGTATTTCGTGTTCAATACTGCAAATAGTCGCTTTGGAGTAAAATTTCTAGTTCCTAAGTAATAGAATTTTTGAGGTAGGTATGTTAACAAAAATGGTCTGAAACTGACAGCTCTTTATTTTTCACTAAATAATTTTAGAAAATATCTTAGTCCACTATTTGACCAGCTATAAACCATGATACCCCTTTTCTTGTATGGAACTCACCTTCGAATATAATTTTATTAAATACAATGTGAAAAACTGAAATCTGTTGGGTTTTTTTCGGTTTACGAGCTAGATGCTCGTGTTGAACGGGAAGATAAAAAATTAATACAGCTGTAGTTGATTGGTGGTACTACTTATTGTTAAATACAGGGCGTTCGCCGGAAAACGCTACCCTCCCAGTCTGTTGCCGTCGGCAACTTGCTCGGTCAGTGGGGCCAGCAGTTTCCGCCACACGGCACCGTGAATCACCGCACTGTTTAACACCTCCGCTGCCCCAACAGTGCAGTGATGCAGTATAAGGGGACCCTTACATTGTTAAGAACGGTTTCTTTGCATTGTAGCTAGTTTGTGACTTCAGTCTCTAATTAATCAGTGTTGTGAATAAACGTTTCTTTGCGGTTTGGCTGGTTTGGGGCTTCATACTCTTACTAATCTGTACCGTGTTTGAGTGTTAGTAAAATTATGGTACGTTACAGTTTGCAACAAAGAATATTTCTCTACGATACATATGTGAAGAAGAAGTCGTTTAAAAAGTGTCGCAGTAAATTTCGTCGCGAATTTCCTGGCGCTTTACTGCCAGCTAAATCAACAATTCTGCGTCTGGTTAAAAAAGTAAGAGAAACGGGTTCATTTTTTAACAAAAAGAGACTGTCGGTCAACCGTATTCTCACAGAGGAGAAAATTGACGATATCGCTTTTCGACTAGAACAGTCACCCAAAAAATCATTAAGTCAGTTAGGGCAGCGTGTGTCTCGAAATATGTTCAGAAGATGTGAAATGTGCATTACACAAGAGGGTCAACACTTCCAGCATCTTTTATAAGGTAAGCTAATGAATTACGTCACATTCAAATGGTTAGCACATACAAGTTTATGAAGTTTATGAAGCGTAATTATTATGAAATAGTCCGCGGCCGACGGTCGAACAATGCCGGAAGCTGACCGCTCGCTCGCCGGGAGCAGTTTCTTCCTTGTAGCGCTAACAGTGGGTTGCGTTTCCCGGCGTACGCCCTGTATAAAACTAAAACTTTATTTGACTGCAGTGTTTGTGACTCTCGTCCTGCGTGCACCAACAGCACTTTTCTGATGTCAGCGCTTGTTGACACAGTTGTGTACTTGGCGCATACATCGTTTCTGCATTAATGATAAGGGCGCCAGGGCGTTTCCCTGAATAAATACTACGTATCTTATCACCATGCCGCGCCTCAAGTTATACGTCAACAACTTGCGGAGTTAAGGAGCAGCAATGACGGAGCGCACATCCATTGTTAACGAAGCTACTTCGCTCTATGTTATTTAGGGCCTGGTGGATCAGTGGTTAAGGGATGTTACTAGAGATTGAAATATCCTCGGTTCGAATCCTCGTTTCGGCGTGGATTTTCAGATGCGGTCAACCCGACCATCCCCTCTGGCACAGCTTGATGTGTAATGTGAAATATGCCAGAATGCTTACGTGGTTCGGATTCCATATTAAACAGTAGGTCCCCTTTACCAGGTAGGATTACTGGGTTAAGGTAGCCACAATAGAGGCGCATGGGTGGCATAATCGAATCTTTGTCAATCAGCGGCCGAAACCTTCGAGATATCATGGCCAGTAATTATATACATACTATTATTACCAAATATTTTAATAATCTTGGCACATGAGTTTGTGTTTTATCGTTAAACACTGATAAGCCAAACATTATAACCACCAACTTACTAGCATATTGGTGCAACTTTTTAACCTAATTAGGGATTGCAATCCAGCAAAGCGGGATCCCGCAATCCCGCGGGATCCCGCATCATTAGACAGTCTGGCGGATCCCGCACATAATTAAGCGGATCCGCAATCCGCAAAATCCGGCGGAAACGCGTGTCAGTCTGCGTGACTCGCTGCCCCACTCGGTCTCTGTCGGATATTTTGCACTGTTTGCCTGTACCCTTCCAGTTGGCATTTGACTCATGTGAACAAGCGTTTGTTTTTGTCAACCTTCGTCATTCGTAAGTAAATAAATACACTTTTATGTATTCATCAAAACTTACTTTTGTTTCGAGTACACATTTCTGTAATTTGAGTTATGGTGCGTATTTAGTTAGATTTTCTAACTATATAATTATTTTTTAAGTGTCGCACACGTTATCTGAACTACACGATTACAGCTATTTATTCACGGGTTCATTATTCCCATTTTCTGTATTTGCAGATAAAGTATTTGTGACAATTTCCTAATATGCGGCTGAAAATTTCAGTATTCGTTGATATGAAACTAATGCTATCGTAATTTTAAAGATCGCGTACCTATTTATTTAACAGCTATCAAAAGGAAATTGTATATCCTTTGTTGTTTTGGCCGCTGCCTCAGTGCGTTTCTTTGACGAAAGCCACCTGCTTACATGTGCCGCTCAGGCTTTCGATTAATCCCTCTTCTCCTTGTTATTATTTCGACTAAATGTAAAAAAAGTTATGATGAAATTTTCACGGGTGTATCGACTAATTGTGTTGCAGGAACACCATACTTCGACGGCTGCCTCTGCCGTCTTCCTCACGTGTGAAATTTCGTGTGTTTGCAATTAAATGCGGAGATACAACCTATGAGGAATTCACTGCAATCATTCGTAGAGAAAGTCTCCTTTCTTACTAAAAAAATAATAATAATTTCCACTCTAAAAACGTCGTTACGCCACATAAGTAAACCTGAAATACTTGATTGTTTACGTGATGGTGAGTAGTTTCTTTTAATAACATTGAATCAACTGTGATATCAGTCAAGGAATCAGGAGATATAATAATGAATCACGCAAAAAAAGCCCAAGTCTCGTGCTTGTGCAGTGAAAAAAAGTTATGAGATCTTGTTCTGAGCCAAGTCTACACTTTACAGAGTATATTCACTTCACTTTGTGAAATGGAATGCTTTTCTCGGTGTTATGGAACGTTTATTTATAATTAAAAAAAAAAAACTCTGGTAACTTGGCCACTAAGCAAACCATATTTTTAAACTTATGTGATGTATTGCAAGGCACATAATATGACCTAAGACTCAATATTTTCCATTTTTATTATTTATTTAAAAATTGGTTTAGATTAAAAAACAAAAATGTAAAACCTCGAAATACACTTAAGACACGCTAAAAAGTTTTAATGTCATTTTGCCAATCAAAATATTGTTAACTGTCAATTTTTATCATTTAATATTAAAAATTATTCATTAATTTAATTATTATTTAATTTATTAATGTTTTAAGTAACTATGTTTTAATAAATACGTTAAAAAACTGTTTGTACCAATCCCGCACGGATCCCGCGGGATTGAAAACACTGCGGGATTGCAATCCTTAAACCTAATACAGCAGCGATTCGGCGTAGCATGATTCTACAAGTCCTTGGTAGGCTTTCAGAGGTATCTGACACCAGATTTCTACGCACAGGTCACGAAATTCTCTTAAATTAGTGGGCGCGGAACCTGGGAACGAGCATCTCGGAAACGGAGAGGTTGGTCGGCAGTTTGCGTGCTACTGTAGTGAGCATCTTTGGAAAGTTTTTGAAGGACGGTGAATTCACGAGTAGACGACAATGTGGTGGACACCCACGCAACATCACAGTACGTGGAGGTCGGAGTCTGTGGCAGATCTGACTGAAGTGTACTATTCTGGTGTTTCCAGAAGTGTTTCAGAGCAACATAATGACGATTTTTCCACAGATCACCCTTTATCCTACTTTATAGACCGTGCAAGCCTCCGACCCCCATGTTCTGTTATGAGGCGTGGGTGTCAACCACATTGTCACCTACTCGTCGTTTCACCGTTCTTCAGACACTTTCCAAAGATTCTCACTACAGTAGCACGTGGACAACCAACCAGCCTCTCCGTTTCTGAGATGCTCGTTCCCAGGTATCGCACCCACATACCACTGGCCCATAATTTAAGGGAATTTAGTTACCTTTGTGTAGAAATCTGGTGTTAGATATCTCTGGAAGCCTACCAAGGACTTGTAGAATCCATGCTAAGCCGAATAGCTGCTGTGTTGCGTCCAAAAGGTGGACCAATATGCTAGTAGCAGGTGGTCATAATATTCGGCTGATCAGTGTAATAACTATAATGGACAAGGTATTATTGGAAAGGAAAAACTTCGAATGATAATTCGGTAGATTAAGCAATAAAATTTTAAATGTAGTCGTAATCAGCGTTTTTTTTTTTTTTTTTTTTTTTTTTTTTTTGTTGTTGTTGTAACCTGACAAAACCTCTCACCAATGTCGCCGCGCCCGTTAAAGTTGGGCAGGAACGACGGGCCAAAGTTCAAACCCCGGGAGCGGCGTATGGTCCATTCTGAGTACGGCTTTTAGGTGAATTCCAATAATCAACAAAGTAAATGCTATGGTTCCCTGTATGTTACTGAAAGATAATACATTTAATAAAAACACACACAAATATACACTTGAATCACATGTGTTAGCTGTTGCCTCTCTAGTTTTTTTTTATTTATTTATTTGTGTTGGCTTTCGGCCTGGTCGGCCATACTGCCAGGTTTTTTACATTTAAATTTTACAATGGTTTATGTTTAATGTTTAGTTAAATTACAATTTCTTACTTTTTATTTTACAATGGTTCATAAGTCCCATGAGAGATGGGTTACAATTTCTTTATAAAATATATCACATTGTTACCTTTACAATTGCACAGTGTGAGTCGTCGCCAACAGCACAGGGCAGCTTTTGTATATTTCCACCACAATTGAAAGTTCGTGAAATAGTTCATGTGGTTGCCTGATCTATTTGGATCCTTTGGTGAGAGTAATGTTGCGTACTTATATTAGAGTCTATTGTCATTGGGTGTTGCTTTAGTGTGTATGTTCTAGATAATGTGTAGTATTTGTGAAGGGTTAGTGTATCTACTTAGTTTATGCCTGTTGGTCTAGGATTGGCTTATCAGCTTTGTCTTATATTTGAATATTTCCTTCTTTAAAAAAGGACATTATGGTTCTGTATATTGAGTGGTTGTTGGAAGAGAGCAGGCTGGCTAAATTAGTTGGGAAGGGGATCTTGCACCTTGTGAGTTCCTTCAACATTTTGTTTTGGATGTTGGTGTATTTTTTACATGAGAAGAGCAGGTGGTTGATGTCTCCTATTGCTCGGTCGGCACAGTCACATCTGGGGCTATCTCTTAGTCCTATCCGGTTCAAGTGGCTGGGAAAGTTTCGGTGGTGGAATCTGCTTCTGATTATATTGATTATGTTTGCCTCTCTAGTTTGAAATTTGTGGAAGAAATGTGAACACTGTGTTACAGTGCATAGGAGGATGGTCCATCGGTTGCTGCCTATGCTGTAGCTAGTATTTTGGAAAGCAGCCGAGAAGATGGAGCCACAGGCAAAGTCAGGAAACTTTTCTCAATAAGCAGACGCTTTGTAGAAAACTGGGCCAAAACTTGGAATTATAATCAAACCAACAATGTGCAATTGCAAATTAACAAGTTATCAGAAGCGGAGAATTTACTCATAAAAATGTTACATGATCTATGGATTTTGGTTATGTATGTTGGGAGAAAAATGGTTTTCCACCAAAAATCGCCTTCTAGAAACAATATGCAGCAATCATACTGAACACATATTACAGGTTTCACAAACATATGGTGACTCCTCAGATAGTGGTCACGGTACATGCGGAAGTGATGATCATTCAAACCTCGGCTACTAGACGGCTGAACTCCATGGAGATCTCCAGCCATAAAAAGCTGTCAGGATAAAAGACCCGGTAAACCTAGTGATATTTTTTCTGATTTATTGTCACACATTTTCGTAACATAAAATAGTATTGCTTTCTTACAGTATTAAATTCATGTAGCAGAATTAATTATTAATGGTTCCATTACTCTACGGGCTTACGTTTAAGAACCTTAAAGCATATTTCAAATATTTGAAAGTTCAAAAATTGTAGTCTTCATTTTGGAAATTTTTTAAATTAAATTCTTTGCATCGTTGCACAAAACGTTTCCATCGCAACTCAGTGACATTTTGACATACCCTAGTCCCATCTATTGCCGGTAAGTGTGGACTAATGCATATTTCAACCGACAGATGGCATCCAAATAGCAACATGGCAATCACGTGTAGTAGTCGAGCTTGGCAATGACACGCGAGGACAACACGTGGAAGAAAGTAATTGTGGTATGGTGCCCTTTAACTACAGTATCAATAAACTAACACGCGACAGAAAACAGTGCAGACAAATATTTAATTGCGTGAGTGTGTCACTGATCATATCGCAACTCCATCCTTGTTTATATCGGCTTCACTAGCGCTCTGCATGTTTGTACAGTAATTCAGCAAACATTTATACGAATACAGTCGGTATTTCTTCAAATAAATGAGTTGTCCTACATAGCAGTGGGCAGGAGGACATCAAAATTAAGATTTCATAGTTAATACTGCTTTTATGATCATAGTACCATTTCCAAACCTCTTTAGCCCACTCGTTATACTTTATTCATGCCAGCTATACTCATAAAAAGTACATTAAGTCGCACTCTATAAACCCGAGGCTACCCATTTTTCTCCTTTATTCAATTATATTTCCTCAATTTGTTTGTTATACTGTCCCAACTGCTACATTCGAATGGTGAATTGTCTATGTGTTTGTTTCCTGTATTGCATGACCGAGCGTGGTGGCTGAACGGTTAACGCTCTGGCCTCGCATTCGGGAGAACGCGGGTTCGAATCCCCGTCCGGGCATCCAGATTTGGGTTTTCCATGGTTTCCCCAAATCACTCCATGCTTCCTTCAAAAAGGCCATGGCCCAATTCCTTCCCGTTCCTTATCCCCACTCCCATCCCGCCTCTAATGACCTTAGCTGTCGACGAGGCGTAAAGCCCTAAGTAAAAAAAATGCATTGCTTGTGTATGCGGAATCCTATGCTAAATTTAAATCTACAGTGATAAGAATTCAGTTTTCCTTGAACATTTTTTTTATCTACTTTACGTCTCTCAACAGTGAGGTCTTTAGAGACGGGAAAGGATGGGGGCAAGGAATGGGAAGGAATTCGGCCATGGCCTTTTTAAGGAAGCATCCCGGCATTTGCCTGGAGTGATTTGGGAAACCATGGAAAACCCAAATCTGGATGCCCGGACGGGGATTCGAACCGCCGTCCTCCCGAATGCGAGGCCAGAACGCTATCCGTTACACCACCACGCTCGGTTTTCCTTGAACAACTAACATCGCTGTAAACTTCCAAGATGGTAATCGCCATATCAGGTGATCGAAACATCCATGAAGACCATGTCAACTAATCAGTAAATATAACTGGAGACGTTTGCCATCTCTAATATTGAAGTCTAGATATATGTTTGTCAACGGCGTGTGTTGTTGCACTGAGGACTTTTTATTTCAGTTTTTCCTCCTCTCCGTTTATTACAATGTCGATAGCATTTTTCAGAAATAATTGCGTTGAACTAATAAACCAAATCATAGAGTTTAAAAAATCCTGAAAAAGGAAGGTAGAACTCTTGCACAATTGACAGTTAAATCTTTTCGTTCAGCAATAGCCAGCGCCTGCATCTTAGACGACCACTTTTCATACCGTCGATGTCCTCCAGTCAGAAGTCTTCCTGTGGGACTGAGTGAAAGATGAAGGAAGGAGAGGATAAAACCAGTGTCTTACTCTCACAAAAGATACGAAAGGACTGTTAAGTTTTAACGTCTCATCCGACAGAAGAGTCACGATCAACAGCAACGTGTGCACACGCATCATACACCATGCCTATGCACCATGTGTCCGCCGGCTTTAGACACGCAATGGCGCATGTACATGTTTCTATTTTAACGGGGTTTGCCGCTCGCCTGAGAGAGAGGTTCGTCTTTTACACCGATAAACTGCGATGATCAAACAGTTCGCGCAGTCTTGTTGTCACCAGTCACCTGAATCTCAACACACTGCCTTCAAGACCGAGCGTAGTGGTGTAACAGCTAGCGTTCTGGCCTCGCATTCGGGAGGACGGCGGTTCGAATCCCCGTCCGGGCATCCAGATTTGGGTTTTCCATGGTTTCCCCAAATCTCTCCAGGTGAATGCCGGGATGCTTCCTTCAAAAGGCCATGGGCGAATTCCTTCCCATTCCTTGCCCCCCATCCTTTCCCGTCTCTAAAGACCTAGTTGTTATAGGAGACGTTAAGCAGTTAAAAAAAAAAAAAAAAAAAAAAAAAGCCTTCAAGACTTCTTCTAGTAACACAAATTCAAACACTCAACAAACTGTGACTTTCCTTTTTCTATCGCCCATCGTCACTGTATAATCACACACACTGCATGGAATGCCAGAACTGAAAGGACTAAGAACGGAACTAGGGGAAAACTGAATATAAGTGTACACAACTTCAGTTATTAACTGTACAGATTTTGATTCGTTTAGGACAGATAACTGCGCGTTTAAATTGAAGGTGTGTAGGCCTCTGAAGGACGTTTATCGGCATTTAGGAAAAACTAGGGAATAATTATATACAAGAAGAGATAGAATTCGTTAGGGGCCGTCGATTAATGACGTGAGGTGAGAGGGCCAGGTCATCAGATTTTTTTATCCTAAATAAACGAGCTATGACATTCTGTTTCACAAAGTGAAGCAAATACACACTGTAAAGTGTAGACTTGGCTCAGAAGATCTCATTACTTTTTGTCACTATGTGAACACGAGACTTGTCCTACTTTTATAAGAATTGTTTTTGTGGGATCTCATTTCTTTTTGTAAGTTTATCACTTATTCTGAATCGTCTCTCAAATGTAATTATTCCAGGTGAATAAGAAAATTTCAGAATTTAAGACATCAATATAAGTTACCAACAATCATGGGCGCCGGCAGGATTACTCTAAGGGAGGTGCATCTGTATCTTCTTTTATATATATATAATACTTATTACTTATTAATTAAGGAAACGGAATTTATTGACAAGGTATTGAACAAATTTGGACAACAAGCTAGGCGCCTAAAGTTATTATTCAAAATGTGAATTTAATAATAAAAAAATTATCTTAATCTTTTCTGCGTTTTTTCTTTGATAGTAGGGGGGTGCAAGTGCACCCCCTTGCACCCCCCTCCCGGCGCCCATGCCAACAATGCCCCAGTCTCTGAAGACAATTAAAGTGCGTCGTAGCCGGGCAATGAACATTGCGGCTGGTTTAAATACCACCTCAAATAAATAACAAGTAACTTCCAAACTAACAATAGCAACAAAGTAAAATTTAACGGATGTAAAATGTTACCCCGGGACCACACGCTTGGCACTTGTCACAAACTCCAAGCCTCTACAAACGCTTGGTTAATTTTGGGGAGCCAAACATCGTCATCCACACGCTTGCTTGTATGGTTTGGGGAAGCAAGCATGACGGACATGTAGGTTGTGTCGGCCATAACTTTTAGCCTAACCTATTTTTATTAAAAAATAAAATAAAATACGAGAAAGACGGCAAAGAAGATCGTAGATGTTAAAAATCCATAGAAACCGTACCATTTAATTTACATTTTATTCATGCAACTATGATTACTATTTAGCTCATGTATGTACTTCATTTAATATAAGTATATTGTTTTGTAATTAGAATTCTGTAATAATTATTGTTTTAACGGCATTATAATGTCTTTATCCATTAATTTTTGATTGCAGAGAATTTATGGAAGAAACATTTAATGAGCTTCTTTTTGAGCCATCTGGTCAGTTTGATAACATCTGATGAGATATGCTGATTCTGAATATTCGCTGAATGAAATTTCACCTGTGACTTCTAAAGAAAATTCAACTTCAGAGAAGCAGTACTATACCAACTAAATTAATAAATTTATACCTAAGCCAGAGCGAATAGAATCTTGTTTTTTCTTTGAATGTTTACGAAATGTGACAGTAAGAATATCTTTTTTTTTTTAATCTGCATGACGGTTTTATTTAAAACTTCACTAAGACGACTCCAAACATGAGCTACTTTTTTATGGTCTTTGCGGAGTTCGACTTGGCAGCATTCAGGGAATTTTAAAATATCCTCGTTGGACAAGTTATTCATTTCTCTTGCAGCACTTTTACAGCACGGTTTGTCCGTCGTCGGGGCGCAAACAATAGTAAGACCGCACAAACGTGTAGCCGCTTCGCAAGCACTTTGATTTGTGTCAAAAAACCGACACTCGGTCGGATCAGCCACAAGTGCCTGCAAGCCAAGCCAAGCGCCCATCCACACGTTTCAATTTGTGACAGTTTGACGAGGTTTGGCAAGCGTGTGGTCCCAGCTTTAGTAGTTAGATAAAAGGTTGCGTAGTGTTTTCTCTTCCGAGGAGAAGGTTATACAATGTAATGAAATGAAATATTGTATACGAAATTAGTACATCGCAGTACTTGTGAATTCACACTCCCTAGACTGAGATTTGAATTGGAGGTACGGTGGTTAGTTCCTTTCCTGGCTAGTACGTGTCTAGATGACTGAGATTTTTGTGTATATCGGGATGAAAGAAGGGAGACAATAAAATCCTGTGTTGATCTACTAGTCCGACACACACATCAAAGGAACCCACGTTTTGTATAAGTATCAGTCGTCGAGTCATCATCACAAGCGTCGTGTAATCTTGCTTTCTCGGCAGGATCACCAGTTTACGGTAAGCCACGACAGGGGCAAACGTCGCGACATATCGAACCCCTGTCACGCAGAGGGTCTCGGAATTCTTAGTGATCTGGACAAAAATTTAATACGCATATATTTTTTTCATTTTTATTCTGTAGGCATTGCGGATAGGTTTGCAATGTAGCCTAGGAGCTTGGCACCTAATGTAATGATTGGGAATTTGCTATAACATCTCCCTTATACCATTGCTCAAGTTCCAAATAATAAAAATTGCTTCCACCGCACGAAATTCAAGTGGCTACCAAGCGTCGAGCATCAAAACACCATCACGATTTTTTGAATCTCAACCTCAAGACTTATTTCTAACTAGAAATCTAAATCAATTTGGTTCATCAGAATGGGTCTGCACTTATTAAGAAGCCTACGAGATCAATGGATATACTTTCCAAGTAATCTATGACATAATATTCTTTGGGGACAGAATATTTCACAGATTAGTTCTTAAAATAAAATAAAAAATAATGGGTATACATATTCATGCTGCAATTAAGAAAGAAACGAATGATTCCATGATTGTACTAGTACTTTCATAAAACAGGTTGGCTGCAATACGCAGTTATGACATAATGTTAATCACATGTATCTGGCGCAGAAGAGCAGTAATTAGAGAGATAACACTTTCTTCACTATTACGTGCATCTGTAACACACACTAAGACAAAAACGGTAAAATCGTATCACCAGCCTTCTGGATGAGTTATAACATTTGAAACTGCTAGCTGGGAAAATCCAGGATTCGCTACCTATCTAGCAAACCATTTTCCAGTTGGGTATGGTTTCTGGAAACCATTCCCGGAGAATTTCTGTAAGGTATTTTCATGAAAGTTACGAAGTTAGTTGTATTTAGTAATGAGCCATTGTCTCCCGCTATTTAACGTGACAGTGATATTGCATCAACTTATCGTAGGTGATAATTACAAGAGAACTGTGTTATGTTAAAACAAATATTCAACATAAGAGTACACACAAGAAACTTCACTCCCGCAAAAAATAATAAAATACTTCCTTGTTCATTTTTATTGCCACTAAACAAGACGATATTGTTAATCAAATGACGAAACTGTTAATCGACTGAGCAGAACCACAGATAATACTTCCATGAAACTTTTCTCATATGTCCAATAGTCGATGCTCCAATTTGTTTCTTCTCATTGTTGCTTTTTAACATAAAACTCTCTTTTCGCTAGACACCAGTATAATTTCTGAAAACAATTTGACCCTAATTAACAGCTCACCGTATTTATCTGTCTGTCACAATATACATCCTACATCACAATTTGTACAAAAGGTTTTTCATCTTCTGTTTTTAAAAGTAATTGCCTTAAAAACCAACCAACTAATCACCTTTCTGCTGTCTATCGCTGCTATTGTTCAAACATGTCAAGTATGTCTGTTAACTCAACTGAACAGAGATATCGATGAGCGATCTGGTAACTCAGCAGTTTAGGCGTGCCAGATCTGGGGTTCAGATCCCAGTGGCTCCAGGAATTTTTACGCTCTTGTCTTTGCTTTGATTATATGAGTATGCAACGACGTTGCGAAGCTCGGGTTCTACGTTAAACTGTAGGCCCAGCCATGAAAGGTGGAATACGCGGCAAATTTAAACTCTGTCACTAGGTGGCCGAACTACTCTTCAAGATCTACCACTCAACAATGTTGTACTCAACTTGTTTAGAAGTATTATTGCAGTATCCCTATTGAACCCTGTCAACCACCAAGCATACAATGCACTTCCGTAAACATAGATATTATTTAAAGGCCATTATTTTTTAATTATTGTTTTGTTAAAGTGGAATGGTATCAAACAGTTAACTCGTGTAATATACGAACAATACCATATACAGGTCTATACGAAAAGTAGTAGGACTGATTTTTTAATTTTTTATTTATTGAAGATATCTTTCCAATTCCTTAATCCTCTTCGAAATAGCACCCTTAGGCAGCTACACACCAAAAATTACGCTGCTGCCATTGGCCGTACGCCTTCTGGAAGTCAGATTCGGGGACGCTGTTGAGAGACCTCGTCAATGCTGCTTGAACGTCCTGGATTGAGTCAAACTGCTGTTCCTTCAGCTGCTTTTTCATCCGTGGGAATAAAAAAAAAAGTCAGCTGGAGCCAGATTGAGACTGTAGGTGTGGTGCAGCAACGTTGCAACGCCGAATCGGGCCAACAGTTTCCTTCCACGTCCTCCCGTCCAACGAAGGCCCGCATGAGCAAATCAAAGATCAAGATCGTGTTTTCTGACCATCGTGGGATGATTCATAAGGAGTTCGTTTCCCCTGGGGACACTGTCAGTTCGAACTTTTACGTGCAAGTGCCAGCCCGCCTGTGAGACCGAGTGAATCGCGTCCGACCAGTCATCTCCGCCAACTGGACTCTGCATCACGACAATGCGCCGTGCCAAGGCGCGCCGTCATGAGGCAATTGTTGGCCCGAATCGACATTTCCGCGTTGCTGCACCCCTCCTACAGTCCTGATTTGGCTCCATCTGACTTTTCTTACTCACACGGATGAAAAAGCAGCTGAAGGAACAGCGGTTTGACTCGATTCAGGACGTTCAAGCAGCATCGACGAGGGCTCTCAACAGCGTCCCCGAAACTGACTTCCAGATGGCGTACGGCCAATGTCAGCAGCGTAATTTTTGGCGTAATTTAGGGTGCTATTTCGAAGAGGATTAAGGAATTGTAAAGATATCTTCAATAAATTTAAAAAAAAATCAGTCCTACTACTTTTGGTATATACCATGTAGGTAAGAAAGCCTCGGCCGATACTACAATGAATTGTATCGCAGATCTAATAACTACGTTATCGACTAACTGTAAAACATTAATCAAATAATGCGAAATTGTGTGAGGAGAGCCTAACATGTAGTCATACTCCGAAATACCCACATTCACTATTTGTTCGATCATATCAGTATAGCCATAGTGTCACCCAGGAGGAAAATGGTAGTCGGCAGAACGGCGTCAGAATTCTCGGCTCGGCACACACAGTGTTTGCCGGGCCATCGCATCTGTCGATTAACGCGGTCGATGTCTACCTGCTCTCAAGGTTGCCAGCTAGACACTCAGGTGTCATATCGCGTCATGTTCGTCGCTAACCCACCCGATAGCAAAGAGAGACAAAAAGTGTTTTAATCGTGTCAAATTCAGGTACTTTCTGTTTCAGTGATCGCAATCTTGTAGTTATTTAAAGTGAACTTGAAACTTTTTAAAGCTATACACCTCTACGACGTCTAGGACAGTGAGGCGGGAGAAGACCAGGGGCAAGGAATGAGAAAGAATTCGGCCATGGCCTTTGGAGGAACAATGCCGGCATTTCTCTGAAGTTATTTGGGAAAACTTAAATCCGGATGGTTGGACGGGGTTCGAACCCGCGTACTCCCGAGTGGGAAGCCAGAACGTTACTGCACACCCACCATGCTCTGTACCATGTATCCATTTCATTATATAACCTATGCACTGTCGCCAAGTTTATATACCAAGGTTCACATTACGGGTGGCATATATTGCTTCAAAAATTAACTTTCCGCAGTGCTGAAAGTAAATCATGATTTTAGTGTTTATTTTAACGAATTTGATTTTTGGTCAGCGGCTTCGTCGAACGTAAAGATATATGAAAGTCATAAGCTGTCCATTTAGAATTCCGACCTCACCAAAGAATTTATGACTCGTTGCCCCGTTCTTCGTTTCCGACAAATATTGCTTGAGTTTATGAAACACGTTGAAATGCTGAAATACAACAACGTTCCAAAATTCATGCTATAACAATATTTTTCTAACAATGCACTCATCGTCTCACGTAAGTATAAAGAGAGAGAGAGAGTTTGTTGTCAGTTGGACTTGCTGATGTTCTGTGAAGTGTTTACTAATGAGATAATTACTTTTTTGCGTCTAGCCTAGCGCCTTGTCGACGAGGAGGTTAATACAGGAAGGAAAGGAATGCGGAAAAGGAATTTGGCCATAACCTATAACTAACTGATATATTTTAAATCAGAATAAAATAGCATATTCAACTACAGTACCTTTCCCATGCCCGTGGTTCAAGAAACGTAAACCTTTGTTGCCACAGCATGTTTCGAGGCTTGTCCTACTTCCTTCTCTTTGAATTTCTTACCATGCTTTAATGAGACAATTAAGGGAGAGCCACCTGAGCGACACGTTAAGATTGATCAATGGGCCCCTTAGTTACTCCACCATAGATTAGCTCACGGAGAGCAGTCCAGAAATTGCTCTCAGATAGTCAATCATCAACCATCCTAGATGAAGCATCCAGACTCGATGTATGATTAACGGGTACTCGCTAAACACATTCAACTACCCTCTGCCGGCTAGGACAGATACTCCAGTTAGCTAGAATTTCATTAGTGATATCCTTGGATTAATTCAGAGTTACTTTCATACAGTATTTTCACAATTATCCAAGTGTGTGTCCGTGTATATCATTCTAGTGAATTTACTTAAGTTAACTTGTTGTTTCCTTTCACTATTTCTGTTACTAATTCTAACTCCCCCTCCGTTGCGTAATCCTTCCCTCACAACGACCACAAATTATAGGTAAAGCTGATCAAAAAGTGTGTCTGATAGAAGCGAATCTTACTTTATGTGGCGAATATCGCTCGATTCGCTACAGACCTTTTGAAGGAATTATCCCGGCATTCGCGTGAATGACCTTGCGGGGATCCGGACTAATGTTCTTCCGTTAGGGGCGACCATTAATTACGTCAGGTGAAATAGAGGGGGGGAGGGGGAGTCCGGCGAAATCTCACGAAACCTCACCAAGCGGGAAAGGGATCAACGGAAATCTCACGTGGGGTTTCGAAATTCTTAAGGGATGGTAGAGCTAAAAAACAAAAGGTCTACAAATGACGCAAATATCGACTTTAGGAGGGTACATCGTCTTGAAACGACGTGGAAACCGACCTTGGGGGGGGGGGGGGAAACTATAACCGCCCTTGAAAGGTCTCAAAAAATTTCGAGGCCGATTAGCGGTGGGGGGAAGGGTGTCTCCGTCAAAATCTCACGTCATTTCAGAGGGTGGGGTCCGATCAGATCTCACCAAATCTCATCAGAGGGGATGGTAGGGGGGGGGGGCGCTGTGTCCGCATGGCGGCCGAAATGTCAACACGGCGGACGGGAGGTCGCCCGGAGACGATCAAGCGAGAACCGTAGCAAAGTCCAACATAAGCTGCGCAGAGTCCAAGGAAGAAACCGAACGTAGACAGAGACGCGCACTGATCCGAGTCCAATATGCGATGCACAGATTCCGAAGGAGTAACCGAACGTAAACCGAGATGCGCGCTGGTCAGAGTCCAATATCCGATGCACAAAGTCCAAAGGAGTAACCGAACGTAAGCCGACACGTGCGACGATCGAAATCAGAGATGAGATGCACGGAGAGACGGTAACGATATTGGATATTAGTGAACATAGCACTGACTTAAGTGGGACTGCGCGGCTGTATTTATACTAGGCCAGTCGCTTCTGAGTGGCCGCGGCGGAAACCCTGCTATGCGGTGGCGCTAGTTGGCCTATTGCTAGCGCCATCTGTCGGTTGTCCACCTCCATCTCTTCTTCCGGGCATGTGACGGTGTCGGGCCGGGATACCAGAAGTGGGTCCGGAATTTCGAAAAAACACCTCACGTATTTAATGGACGCCCTCTTACTGCTCAGCCACTAAGCTTGGTGTAATAATTACTACCCTATGGGAACTAACAAAGTTTACACGCGGAATAATGGATGTAGTTTGGTGCATGAGGCATATTATTTCAGTGTTGTGAGATGTAAGACACCACGCTCGTCTGTTTCAAAGATGTACCAAGAGTATATCACGGAGGGTACTACTTCCCAGACGGAAGAGCGCAGTTGGTATATCAGGATTACTGAATTACCGAGACATTCGACGGATGAGCAGACGAGTCGGGACCAGAGCCAGATTAAAACAACGCGGGGCGCGTAGCAAACATGAAGGAGGGGCCTTAGTTTTCGTCGTCCGGGGCAGTGAAAAAAAAGTCGCCCATCTGGCCTGACGGGAGGAGGCCCCCGAGAATAATCCTAGGCGCGGCGGGGTCCCCCAGGAGGCGCCGGGCTCCCAGAATGCGTGGGGCCCGTAGCATTTGATAAATCTTGCTATGTGGCTAATCCTGACAACACTAAATACCAGTCCTTGCGCTCCTGCTAACGACATTTTGGCACAGACGCGATGTGGCAACAGGAGAACGACTCTGGTGCCTTCATTCACAGCACAGCATTGGCGTTGCGTTTCATCTGGGCTAGCGAACTAATGCTTTGGATTATAAATGACATGCAATGAATCACGTTAAAAAAATAAAGGACACCTCTCTTTTCTGCCATAAAGTCACCCTTCGTTTTCTGTTTTCTCAACACTAGTCACTTCGTCACTAGTATTATTAATCCACATAGGATGAACACTTATTTGAGGCACGGATAGCGTACATTCTAGAAATATTATTTAAAATGTCGCCGCGTCTTGCATGTAACTGCCGCAAAGTAGCTGGCTTTGTTGTATGACATCTTTGATTCGCTCGGTGACGTCAGTATATAGTGTGTACAGAAATTATTCCGCTATGAAATAATTATTTCTTAAGCGTTAATAGAGAGCAGCAATCATGCACCGAGAAGAATCGTCCTGGGGATTAAAATGCCAGGATACAGCTAAAAATGCGCAATCAAAGGTACAGTCAGGGACAGAATTCGCGAAACACCTCGCCTATCGATTATGCTTCGTTCTAGACACAACTGCCTCATGGGACAGCATAGCTGGTAGGAGATATACTAAATTCATGATAAAATAGACCTCTCATACCCAGCTCTTTAAATTTAACTTAGTCCACAACCCGAAGGTTGGTTGGATCCTCCCGAAGGAGTCATACTAAGCCATTGTGTCAGAGGTAGGACGGCCAGTTCCTTTCCTCTGGGACAGTTTAACGTGGAATCCGAACCACGGAGCGGCCTGGCGTAGCTCATATGATCAAACACAACTCTCAAAATTCCTGCGCATGCCGGATTCGAACCCGTGACCGGAGTAGCGAACGTTTTGAAGGCAGGTACCTTAAGCACTGAGCTACCATACCAGCTCTTTACCCCCCTCAAAAAAAGAGCTCGCGCTCAAGAGACACCCACACGCTTGGAGTTCTTCAGTTAAACTAAACATGAGTATCACCGTTTTAGTCATAATAATAATTGAAAAGGTGAAATCAATTGATTACAGAGGAATTATCTATTACATCTTGAATTTAGTGTACTACCTTGCAGTTATGCTGTCCCATGAGGAAGTCGTGTCTGGAACTTAGCATATTCGAAAGGCGAGGGGTCTCGCGAATTCTGTCCCCGACTGTACACGCGTGACCGCAGTGGGTGGTGTAGAGAAGTTTCCGGATGACACTATTACTAAACAACATTTTACATCACATGAGAAGTTTCATCTGTATATTTAACTTGTAATAACTTACGCAGTAAAGAAACTGTGCAAAGTTTATTTTCCGCAAATGTTGTGTGTTAGGAACTGTTTATTGAGACGCGGGAGAGCGGTCATCGGCGGACGAGCAGGTATTAACTGTGAGTGGAGGGGGCACTCAAAGTGTCAGCGCCTCCATAAACACGACTAGTAGCTTAGTTACGAGCGGCAGTAACAAAGTTGTGATGCGTCCCGCACGGCGAATTGTAACTCGTGACAACTGGGGCGGCACTAACCGACCTGATAAACTGTTAACTGTCCCTCACATCCACAGCCCTCCGTATCGCTGGTGGTGACGTTAACAACTCTGCTAGTTACGTCCTGGGGAAACCTTTGCCAAGCGGTTTTTTATTCCCGAACAGCATTAAATATTGACGATGTATTAAAAACCGTACAGCCAATAAATCAAACTTAGTGGGTGAGCATCAACTTTCAGGTCTGTCATTCAGGTTCGATCTCATTCCAAGTTTCAATGGCTTTCGAAGTTACTGTAGCCGAATGGTGGAAAGATTCCCCTATTTACTCAATTATACGGATTTCTTTCCTGATCGCTGCCTATAAAGCACTTTCAGCTCTAATAAAGATCACCCAACACTCACCGAAAATTGAATTAGATATTTCATTTCAAACTTGGTGCCAAATTACAACTTGGATTTACGCCCGACATTCGGGAGAACGTGGGTTCGACCCTCAATGCGGCTATTCTGATTTCGGTTTTCGATCGTTTCGCAAAGTCACTACTAATGGATATAGGGATAGTTTCTTCAGATAGAACTCTGCATAATAATTTCCCGTTCCTTGACCTCAATTCTATGTCGGCTCTAATTCTACGTCAAAAAGTCGTATAACAGTGACAAAAAACACTCACACACAACACAAATACATACATCAATTGGTGGTCATTGGCGATTGCCAACAGAAATGAAAACTTAAATGTTTGAATATCATACGCGCAACACGACATACTTCTAGCTACATACGAGGTGCAGCTAGAAAAAAACGGGACTGGTTTTCTGTGAGATAAACCGTGCAAGCCTCAAGGTCAAACGCCATTTTGCCGAGTCGCCTGACATCCCCCCTCCACATTCCTGCCAGTTGGACGAGCTTAGCTTGCTCAGTCGAGTCTCAGCCTTCGTTCATGTTGGACCGTGTGTATGCCGCTCGTCGGAAAAATGGTAGGCGTCTTAATTGAGCAACGTGTCAACGTGAAATTTTTAGTGAAGCTGGGTAAATCCGCAACAGAGATTTATTCTCTCTTACAACAAGTGTATATGGAAGAATGTATGTCACGTACACGCGTTTTTGAATGGTGTAAGCGTTTCAAAGAAGGGAGAGAAGAGATTGAAGATGATCCGCGCCCAGGACGTCCTTCAACCTCGAAGACGGATGAAAACATCGAGAAAATAAGCAAAGTAATCCGTCAAGATCGCCGATTGAGTATCCGTGCAGTTGCCGAGATTGTGGGAATTGACAAAGAATCGGTTCGGTAAATATTACATGAAAATTTTAATATGAGAAAAGTGTGTTCCAAAATGGTGCCAAGAATCCTCACGCCGGAACAAAAGGAGTTACGGATGGGAATCTGTTCTGACATGTTAAAAAACATTAGGGAAGATCCTGAACTGTTGGAAAGAGTTATTACGTGTGACGAATCATGGTTTTTTTACATATGACCCAGAAACTAAGCGACAATCAATGCACTGGATGAGTCCGAATTCACCACGAAAGAAGAAAGCTCGAATGTCCAAATCAAAATTCAATACCATGATGATTGTTTTTTTTTTTTGACATCCATGGAATTCTGTATTTAAATTGGGTTCCTGAAGGTCAAACCGTGAATAAAGAATACTACCTTGGGGTTTTGGCCACCCTCCGTGAGCGAGTGCGAAGAAAGCGACCAGAGTTGTGGAAGAACAAGTCGTGGATTCTTCATCAGGACAACGCCCCAGCCCACACTGCACTGGTGATTAAGACATTTTTGGCCAAGCATGGGATCCCTGTGTTGGATCATCCACCCTACTCACCAGACCTAGCTCCATGTGATTTTTTTATGTTCCCAAAAGTGAAGGAAGTGTTGAAGGGGACCAGATTCGAGACTGTGGAAGCTGTTAAGCAAAAAGCGACGGAGACTATGAACATGCTAACAGAAAATGACTTCAAACACTGTTTTGAATAGTGGAAAATTCGAATGGAAAAGTGTAGGGATAGTGGAGGGGAGTATATTGAAGGTGATAAGGTAAAAGTTGTAAAGGAAACAAAATAAAAAGAGTTATACTAAAAATCCCGTTTTTTTCTAGCCGCACCTCGTATATACTAAATATTAATAATAATAATTAGCTATTACAATACAGTTATTAAACCAAACGCTCTGTACGCCACAGAAACACTCACACTAAACTCTGAAAGGGACATCGAGAACATCCAGAAAGAAGAACCAAGAATCATCAGGAAAATTATCACACCAATCAAAACGGAATAATGCTACAGACTAAAGTCAAACAAAACAGTAGAATCCCACTCAAACATAGCCAACGACATCAGAAAACGCAGACTAAAGTTCTACGGTCATATCTACAGGATGTCGGATCACAGATTAACTAAGCAGATATTCGACCTCATGCAAATTTTAAAACTGCCTAACAGCTGGTTCGATCAAGTAAGACAAGACATGGAATAATCAAATATCAAGAGATCAGAAATCCTAGATCACAAAATCTTCAGACAAAAAATACACAACTGGGTGGTCATGCCAGAAATCAAAACCCAGAAGACCGGCGCAACTTGGACAGAAGAGAGAAAACTTGCCTTCAGTAAAGGTGGATGCGAGAATACTGGAAAATTATTAAGTTTTGCGTGATCTTTATAAATCTATTCGCAGAAAATAAATAAAATATAATAATTATTCCGTGTGGTCGTACTGTCGTGGTGATAGGGTTTCTATTGGCAGCGCATTCCGCCCCTGTCTTAGCCGCCTTAACCTAACTTGGTAGTACTACCTGGTACTGAAGACCTACAATTTAAGGTGGAATCCGAACCACGGAAGCGTTCTTGTGTACATCACATTACACAGCAAGTTCTGCCAAAGGTGAAGGTCGAGTTAAGGGCCTATGAAAATCCCCTTTGAGACAGGGATTCGAACTGGGGACCTTTCGTTACCCAATCAGGCACCTCAGCCACTGAGCCACCAGACCACTACAGATATATTCATAACGTTAGCATGTCGGTGACGGGACATAATACGATTTTAATCACCTAAAAATGGCCCAACACGCCTAAAGAAGTTTTCCCTTCAAAAACTAAAAATCTAACTCGGACCACAACCCTAACCTTGGTCGAATCTTCCCGAAGGGGATGTACGAAGCTATTGTGTCAGAGGCAGGAAGGCGAATTCAATTCCTCAAGGCCTACGGTTAAACGTGGAATCAACCACGGAGCGTCCCGGCGTAGCTCATATAATCAAATGCAAACCATAAAAATTCGTGTTTACCAAGGGATTTGAGCCCGCGACCGGAGAGAGAAACTTTCGGAAATAAGCGGCTTATCCGCTGAGCTAACCGACCACCTTGTTCTTCAGTACTCGTGTGCTAAGTACTATCAAAATCGGATAAAAACTGTTGGTTTGTAGGAACAACGTGGACAGAGATTCAGGTGAGGGGAGAAAGGAGGAGAGGGTTTAGGTTTTTGTAAATCAAACGTTTCTCTATTTGTTATAAAGCATTCGTATGCAAAGTTCCATCAAAATCGGATAAAGACTGTGTGTTTGTATGAAGACCATTGGCAAAAGACAAACAGATAACTATTTTTATATGTCGGATCTGGAGTATGAGGATAGCTACTAGATGGAGCCACAGACGCAGCGAGCAGGATGCAAGCGCCACAGTGACTGCAGTCACAACTACGAGGGGCTACTTAAAGGGTAGTGCACATCACACGAGGCTCTCTTCCTGCCTGACCACCGAGGCGACATCACTCCGTTATCTGTCATTGTGTATTGTGAGACTCAGTCTAATAAACTGGATCCTGGTATCCGCTGTGTTCTCGTAGTTACTCTCCATTGTCGGAGGGATATCGACAGCCTACCTTCGCTGACGAGCCATCTGCCTCTGACCGGGAACTCCATTCAACCCACCCGATTCCTGATCTTTCCCTAATGGATTCGACATATATGTCATATACTAGTATAATCTATCCTTTCACTGCTATCCAAGCTCAACACGTGATACTTATACCTACAGACACACTGTTAACATTAGCATGTTCTGACGCGAACTCATAAGGTTTTACACATCCATAAAGTGTCAAACGCGTATACCATACGCACAACACGTCATAACATTTCGGTGACGGGAAATCACTTCAAAAAAATCTTACGACAAACGAAGCTACCGGGCGTTTCAAAAATGACCGGTATATTTGAAAAATCAATAAACACTAAACGGGCAGCGATAGAAATACACCGTTTGTTGCAATATGCTTGGGACAACAGTAACTTTTCAGGCAGACAAACTTTCGAAATTAGTAATTTTCAACAACAGATGGCGCTGCAGGCGATTTGAAAGATATAGAAGTAAACGCGGTCTTTGAGTTCGCCATTCTGTAAGTCGTCTATCTGCTGTAAGCGTGTGCTGTTCACAGATTGCAAGATTGCTGTGAAAAAATAGTTTATTCCTTAGAATAATTGTACTTTAGATTTTTCCAGACTGCAGCGCCATCTGTTGTTGAAAATTGTAACTAATTTCGAAAGTTTATCTGCCTGAAAATTTACTGTTGTCCCATGCATATTGCAACAAACGGCGTATTTCTATCGCTGCCCGTTTAGTTTTTATTGATTTTTCAAATATACCGCTCATTTTTTTGAAACGCCCTGTACCCACTTACACTGAAGGTGCTTCCACGAAGATTGTGTTCAATATACGGAATTATAAGAAACACAATCGGGCGTACATGGGCAACGCTTACAAGAGGCAGCTGCCAATCCTTCAACCAACAGGTAGATCGAAAATCGGCCATTTTCAAGGCAAAAACTGATAACGACTTCAATGGATATAGAAGGACTATCCATAGATAAGGAAATTTTATTAGCAGACAAATTCAAGGAGCACAATTGGGGTATTTTAGTGTTACAAGAGGCATATAAAGGAATAAACGACAGAAGACCGGAAAGAGACAATGAAGATGTAAATTAAAGACAAATTTTGAGCGCTGAAAAAGGCAAACACGTTCTGTCAGAAAGAAAAATATGTGGGGATATTAAACAGATTGTAAATATTAACTATCGTAAAAGTACGGTTGAATAATAATCGTAGAATACAATTCCAGAAGATACAGGTGAACAGAAGAGAAAAATCAATAAAGAAGTTCAGGTTAAAAAAAAATAGTCAAAAAGAACGACCATCGATCCGGGATGGTTCCTTTAACATATGCCTTATTCTCAATCCTCCAAAGCTTCTAACGTAACTTCATGAAAATAGCTTCCGCACACTTCTGTACAGTACATACCACCTTGATTATCTTGCATATATCTCATTGTCAACTCTTTTGAGAGTCCACTACACAATATGATGTCCATACAAAATAGCGCCTATCTTCCAGTATACTTAGTTTTGCATAGTTATTAATATATATATAAAAATAGGAATTATAGTTGGAATGCATTTCTTCCTATATGACATTTGTATCGTTGCTGTCTCATTACTTAACTTTTGGAATAAAGTAATTAAAAATTGAAGTAATAATTTTTTCCGACCACTCAAAAAAAAACTTTTTTAAAGGAATGCAAATTTTAAATCGTGTTAATATTTGGTGTGACAATTTCGGAGACATTGCTTTACAAGCAAGAAAGTTTAGGAATCAATTCTACATATTCTACTGTAGTACTCTAGCATACGTAAAAGACGAATTCCGCGTAATCAAAGACGTCAGTACTCTTTAGCTGAATTAATAATTATTAGGGAGTGACATTTAATAACAGCTGAAGAGGAAATAACTGTCTGTTATTATTAAACAGCTTAAGAGTACAAAAGCGTAATTAATCTTCGAACGAAGTAGCTATTAAAGCAAACACAGACTGCAATAATGTAATCAAAATTGTAATTAGATTAAGTTTTAAAGCTTTTGTGCCTTACTAATGACGGAATTATACTAAAATGTGAGCTTACGTGAAAGTAAGCCCAATTAGTGATAGTAACAAAAAGAAATAATTTTATCACACCGCGATACAATTAGGACTAGAACCTCATTTTCTTGAATTATACTCAATGATATGCAATGCGCATCCACTTCATTTATCTCCTTTTGTGCACTAAGCTGCTTGTATTCCGAAATCAAAAATATTACTATTTTTTTCAAAGAGTTAAACCGCGGCTTAGAAAATGTTATTCGGCCACCCAAGTATCCATGAGAAAATCTATGACACCAGTAATGACGATAAGCTAGCAAATTTAAGCCAGCAACCTCGTCCAACAAGGCATGTATTTCACAAAGCAAGATGTTCATCTCTTGTACAATTGTTTTAGATTGCAGCATAACCAATTAACTCAGCAAGTTCGGGTCGTCTTCTTCCCAAAAGTAGGTGTCGGCTGCCTTGATGAGTTTTCTCCATCTTTTTCGTCCTACAGTGTCTTCTTTTTTGAGCTCTTTGTTCACGTGTTCCTTCCTAACTATACTCGTCCACCTTATGCCTTGTCTTACTCTGGGTCCCTTCTTCCCACAAGAATCCCCCGCTCTTCCCATGATATGATCGTACTACCTTGATTATCCCTTTCTGATGACTTCACTGATAATAACAACTCCAACAATATTTCTCTCTTCGTTTCCAAGTCTGCCCCTCGAAGAAATATCCAACAGCCACCTTAGCATCCTCATTTCCGTCCTCTCCAGTAGGACTTCCACTGTTTGACGTAAAACCCATGCTTCTGACCCATAAATATATCCGGTCTTACCATCGTCATATACACTTTTACTTTTTTAGACATCTTTTTACCGCACATTACACCAGCAACATCTCACCATTTGCTCCATCCAGCTTTTACTTCGGCTTTCACCTCTGGTTCACAGCCACATTCTGCACTTATTATTCCACTCAGATATCTAAATATATTTACTTGAATCATCTACTTTCCTTTTGTGTCCACAATGTTAATTTCACATGTTTGTTTGCTGCTTTCCAGAACTTCAGTCTTCTTTGTGTGTGTGTGTGTGTGTTTTTATTTATTTATTTATTTACTGCTTTACGCCTCGTCGACGGCTAAGGTCATTAGAGGCGGGATGGGACTGGGGACAAGGAACGGGAAGGAATTCGACCATGGCCTTTTTGAAGGAAGCATCCCGGAATTCGCCTGGCGTTATTTGGAGAAACCATGGAAAACCCAAATCTGGATGCCCGGGTGGGGATTCGAACCCGCGTCCTCCCGAATGCGAGGCCAGAACGTTAACCGTTCACCCACCACGCTCGGTTTCCTTGTGTTGATCTTAAGACCCTACTGTTCTAGTTTTTCTTGTTATGACCTAACTTGTATGTCTCCTTCAGTGTCTGTTATGATTGCTAAATCATCGGTTCAGCAAACTCCGGTATCCCTCATCAAAAATGTAAGACGAGAACAATAATAAAAAAGTTTTCGAAACAAACATTTCGAAGTTAAGGGAAAAAATAATTATTTAAATATTGTCTTATTTTCGTTTTGTACAAGTGACTTATGAGACCTGTATATGTATGTAACCGTGACAATTTTGACCATTGTGGATGTTTCGCGTATTCGAAGTGTGGCAGCAGTGGTAAGTCAGGGCTGCCAACCGACGTGCCCGTGTATCGTCAAGCCGGCGGCTACGGTATCGATTATTGGACAACCTCGAATAGGCGCCGGGCCTAAATAAAAAGTTTTTTTTCGGAAGCGAGCGAGCGGAGAACGGCTATCGAAAGAGAAGGGAGCGAGCCACAACAGCGGCGAAAAATACAGCCGCGGGAACAGTTGGAAATGTTTTATTGCGAGCCTGCCGTAATGTTGCTTTGATATTCGGAAGCCAATCGTAGTTTTTAATTTGATTAGTTACGAGTGTGAATGTGCGTATGATAATTTGAAAAAAAGAAGTATCGAAAACACTTCTTTCCATTTCGCAGAAATCTTTTTTTTTTTTTCAGATTTATGGTTAACAGAACGATAAGAGCGGGTCATAGAGTAAGGAGCTACACTTGTGTGAACTTTTGCACTACGTTTTATTCCATTGCCTGTATTAATGACCCGCTGTCCCATATTTTGCACTATCTACATGCAACATTCGAGCTTTTATCATCAACATTTAATTTTGTGAAGTTTTCTGGATAGGTTTCGCCTGGTTACTTAATATTTCGTCCACAGACTTTATAAATTCCTACCAGTTAATTCTGACAAAAAATGTCATAAAGTACGGTGACTCAACTCTAAAAGAGGAGAGATAATTCGGTAATTAATATGATATTATAAAATAGTGACGGTGTAAATTAGCCACATGGTTATCAAATTGTTGTACATGCCGCCTATGCCATGAAACGCGGATGCGCATTTTTACAATACTAGTAGTATCAGGAAGAAAAATCAACCACGTACACAAAGTTCAAAACCCACTTTCCATATCGGCGATGTCGGGGCCCTTTATTTAACAAAGAAGCATCTCGGATCCTCCGAATGGCCACAGAATCATATTGATTACGCTGCGCTGTCTTCTAAAATCATCTTATGGAAGCTTCCGTGCAAGTAAATGGGATCTGAAAACAATTTTTTTATATATAAATTAATGTAATTTTTCTCGGCGTTGTTTATTTATAAACGTTTCTCGGGAAACAAACCGAGTAATATTGTTATTAATGCACAATATTTCGGTGACTTTATTCTTCAAGGCAAACTTCAAGATTTGCAACTGCACCTGAAAATGGCGACGGAGGTTAAAGTCGCCGAAATATTGTGCATTGATAACAATATTACTCGGTTTGTTTCCCGAGAAACGTTTATAATTTTTGTTTTTTGTTCACCCAAAGCGTTTAGAGCGCATAGTTTGAAAAATGTTCAGTAGCTGACAAGAATAATTTCTTCATTTTTTTTATTTTTTTCCGCTGGAAAATAAAGACGTGAGTGGCCGTCGAAGTTTACTGTTTTAAACCATTTCTGTTGTCATGAAAATATCAATAGTGCTATTTTATAGAAAACTAAAAAATTAACTCCAATATCTACCATATTCTTTATTTAAACAGCAAATTAAAAAAATTGTTTACATCTATAGCATTTGATAGCAACAAGAAAAAGAAACAATCAGTTTTATTTTGCGGTTACTTTTCATATGTCTATCGGAAGTGCTCTTAAATCAGAGTACATTGCATTGTAATGAATAGGAAGATACTATCTTCTTCTTTCTAATCACATTTTCCCAACATTCTGGGGTCGGCTGACTTCGGTGAGTTTTACTGATCGTTGACATCGTCGAATTTGGAGTTCTGGTTTTACTGCCGCATGTGTATACTGTATAGTGGGGGCCTTGGTGGTCATCAATATTTATGGTTAATATTTATCAATTAATTATTAACATTAATAAAGGGGATTTTAATTTTGTTTTATGAAGGAGTGAAAATATTTCTGCGAGAATCTCGATGTTAGTTGGATTATAGGAAAACTGTCACAATATGACATTTATTTTCTTATCATTGGCGATTACAAGTCTGAGCGAATTTACCGTTAACATTAACACAAATTGGTCAAAATCATAAAAGCAACGCTCAGAGGTACAATTAGCCGTCATGAGCAAGCAAACAATTGTGTATTTACTTTAAAATCCATCTCGGAATTGATATGCAAGAAATAATGATATTTGGAAACAATGTACAATACAAGTTATGACGATCTCAGACATAGGTATCATAATACTGTGACTTTACATTTCAAAAAATATCATGGGTGCCACGAATGAACAATATGCCATTCGAAAATAACTAGTTCTGGCAAATTACGACGCTAGCTCAGGGGTTTTTTGTTACAAAGTTAGAACATGGATCTATCCTCTCAAAGACGCTTAAGGATTCAGTTTCACGGAATGCACAATCAGATGGCTTGATCGTAATAAGTTACCACTGTAGTTCTGCGTCTGATGTCTGCGGTGTTCGGAGATGACCCACGGTATGTGAGACTTGTCTCACAAGGCGGCTACAGGCACGTCTTAGTGGTAATGCGCATCATCGCATTACTGGCTGTGTCGCCGTGCGGAAGCCACTCCATCAAGCCGGCAGTGTCAGATTTCCGACACCAGGAGTCGGACTTCAGCAGTTAGCGAGAAAAACCATCTTTCGGAGTCCACCACAGAATAGACTAGCATAGAATCGAATTGAAGCTCGTCGCTCTTCGATCTGCGAGGAAATTTCTGGCTCCGCCCCTTGCAGTCTCGAAGATCACATTTAACAGAAAATTCCCAGGATTTTAAGTTATATGCTCATTTGGACTGGATCTTCAGGTTGGCACCTAATGTCACGTGATATCCCCGATATCTTATTTGCTCCGCGTACATCACAGAGGTCGGACATATTCGGCTAAGTTCGGGGATGACCCTGTGCTCGGGCGACAGGCATTTCCCGCCAGGTGAGCGACCTTGTTGACCACCCACCCCCAGGGAGCAGAATGTGTCGTCCGGCAAAACCCTTTATCCGCGACTTCCTGTCGCCGTGGTTCGGGAAGGCCACGATTAGCTTCAAGCCTACACAGCACAATAATGCTTTAATTTTCGTTGCAACAAGATACACTGAATGTTCACCATTGCATTACAGTCCTCACTTGGAATCTTGCGTACTTTAGGAAATTACAAAAAAAAAACTGTTTAGGTGGTCGCCCAAGATTTATGCAAATTACTCTAACACTATGATTTTTTTATAATAAAAAAT
Organism: Vandiemenella viatica; assembly: GCA_031002005.1. Classification (NCBI taxonomy): domain Eukaryota; kingdom Metazoa; phylum Arthropoda; class Insecta; order Orthoptera; family Morabidae; genus Vandiemenella; species Vandiemenella viatica. Next base: position 161,464,880 of record JARYHS010013631.1, on the reverse strand, counting down.
GCACATTAGAACATGGCGGCAGCGTTACGTTATAACCGTCGCATGGTATTTTATACCTACCATGTCGTACCAAGTACTAATGGGGGAAGTGAAATGTTGCCATCTGTCTGTGAAACGTGGTACTATGTTCACCGTGTGAGACGTGTATTTTTTTATTTGTGGACTGTGTAGTTTATGAGGCGGAGATTGGGGCCGTTCCGGCATTCGCCTTGACAGCTGCGGCAAACCTCAACACCGCAGTCAGGACAGCAGGCACGCGGGCAACCAGACTCGTGCCCAGTGCTTCGTACCTACCCAGTCCAGTGAGCGGCGCCACAGCGCACTCAGCCACACTGGCGGGTGATAGATAGATCCTTTCTGGGTTATTATTACTATTTAGTCCAGTCATTATAGTAAGTTCACCTCGGAATTTGAGATACCCAGCTGTAAGTCTGTAAATACTTGTATATTGACAACCTAAAAGTGGTCTCAAAACCTACATATGGTAGGGTGTGCGCAACTATTAAATTTCGAGGTCAAAGGTCACAAAAAATCGTTTTTTTGCGCTTTTTTGTAAATATCTCATTTCCTATGGGTTTTTTTGCTATTTGTATTTATTATCAATATTGTAGAATACAAAATTCTCTACAGATTTTGTCTAAAAATTTTTTTTATACGGTGAACCGTTTTCGAGATAGAGGGCGGAGAGCGCGCGGTCACAGCATCACTTCAGGTCAACCGGTGCCTCCGGTCGAAAACGCGCCATATATAGTTGATGAACTATCGATAAATCAATGATTATAAATATTTGTTAATTTTTATTAACTATTATATTATATTTTATCATTTTTTCCTAACCTATCCACTTTTTATTCAGTATTAATTTATTTAACAACATTTACCTACCCATGTAATTGCAGAATTGTTAATGAAAATATAGGAATTATATTTGAATTTTAACCTAATTAATATTAATAACTTCTTACATGATGAAAAAAACCAAATAAATTATTAATTAATCTTTTTATTAAAAAATACCATTCAATACATTTATTTTTATTAAAAGTAAAAAAATGGAATAAAGGGTACAAAAACTACAATTTATAATTTTAATCATCTTCTTCCTCTTCTTCGTCGTCTTCCGGCTGCTGGTAAATTTCAAACTGGTCTTCTTTATCGTCTTCAACGACATTTGTCTCAAGTTCTTCCATGATTTCGGGGTCAAAGGTTCTATCTTCGTTAATGTCGCTCTGATATGGTAGAGCATTGAGACAAGCTTGCCCATTACATTGGCCACAAGCTAAAGAGCATTGCAAGCCCGCTTTCCTGCATCCGCATCGCGAACCACAACCACTCTTGCAGTTGCAGAAAATTGTATTTAGCAAATCTTCTGGAGCAGGTGGTAAAATTGTCATGATAGGCTCCAAAAAATCGTTTCGCATTGCCCAACCCCATACCTGGGGTTCCAAATCATGCCCTAACCAAGTTTGAACTTGATAATATACACGTTTGAAATGTTGATGAGCAGCTGCACTTGTTGGTGGAATATTTGAAAGCTGCACAGGTTTATTAAGTTTTGTAGACTTGACGTAATGCATATAACGAAGATGATCGAGACTTTTCACAGATTTCTCTAATAATTGCTGCTGCAGCTTCTACAATTCTTAGCCTTTCTGCTTCAGGATCTATTTTTTTACTTTCGTACCAAGTTTTGATAGAATATTAGCTTGTGCATCACGGAAAGAAATGACTGTGAAAGCTCCAACTTTCTTCGTAATTACGATATCGGTTAAGTACTTCTGTTGTAGTCTTGTAATGATAGTTTTATCTTCTGGCACATACCCTGTCAAGACATCTTTAAGCTCTTTTAGTGTGAATTGAGAATCATTATTATTTTCGATGTAATTGAAAATCTCTAACATAGCTTCTGTAACTTGATTATCTTAACGAGGTTTCTCAAGAGGCGATGATGATGATGATTTATTTGAAAAGTTTGTAAAGCAAGCAGCATGGTACTTCGCTTCAGCAGCGATCGAATCATACTGTAAAATTATACGACTTTCACCAATTCTCCGAAATCATCCCCACGTTCTTCTGCTTTTTTTTATAACAGTATCTTTGAACTCAAGAGTACTCACATTTTTTATCTTCCGCATGTATTTTTCTCTTTTCTTTTTTCTCTGCAGCCTCATCAGCAACTTCGCCACAAAATAAACATTGATTCTTAAAATCAAACACTTCACCTCGTTTTTTTACGGAGTAATAATGGAGAAGTTATAGTTTCTCCTTCTTCTTGTTTCCGTTTTGCTGCTTGGATACAGTTTTTACTAATGTAAACACTTCGGCACTTTTCATGCACTTTAACAGAGGTTACTGATTTTAAATAATCAATTTTTCCGTCGTTTCGTTCGACACTTGCAGTTCGTAGAGATTACATACCGCGCACTACTTCAATAAGCGATTCACCTCCCGAATCTGACTTATTACATAGAAAACACAAATCAGCCATAGTTCTTGAAATTGTACGTCCGTAGTTACCAAGATACGATTCAAACTGAAAGAAATAGAAGACGGTCGTAACTATTCAATACAATTGAACATCTGTCCCTACTGGCTATAAATAGAAAGGTCCGTAGTGTATAAAGGGGCCCGTATAATTCCCAGGTTTAATTTTTGACGTAGTGGAAGGATTTTAAAATTTACAGATTTTAAAGAAGATGCACTTAATTATTTTCTATTTAAAATGTCATTAGTGTAAATGGGAATATAATTATAATATGATTTAAGTTTTTCGCTTAATTATTTTTTAATTTCAGGAAACGGTTATCAGTATTATTGAAAAGATATAGATTTAATGCATGAAGAAAATGATAAAATATAATATAATAGTTAATAAAAATTGACAAATATTTATAATCATTGATTTATCGATAGTTCATCAACTATATATGGCGCGTTTTTGACCGGAGGCACCGGTTGACCTGAAGTGATGCTGTGACCGCGCGTTCTCCGCCCTCTATCTCGAAAACGGTTCACCGTATAAAAAAATTTTTTAGACAAAATTTGTAGAGAATTTTGTATTCTACAATATTGATAATAAATACAAATAGCAAAAAACCCATAGGAAATGAGATATTTACAAAAAAGTGCAAAAAAAACGATTTTTAGTGACCTTTGACCTCGAAATTTAATAGTTGCGCACACCCTACCATATGTAGGTTTTGAGACCACTTTTAGGGTGTGAATATACAAGTATTTACAGACTTACAGCTGGGTATCTCGAATTCCGAGATTCTTACCTAATTTAAGCTTAAATGACTGGACTAATTGGCGAATTCTCCCTAAACGGAAGACGTCAAGCAAATGACAATCAAGTTTTCTTTGAGTTCTTCTTACCGAGAAAGGTTGTTTTCGTTCTTCCGACCACTTTGGTCTGTATTGTTTTTGTTTTGGTTGCTCAGTTACAACTTCCCCTTTATCTACTTTGTGTCTGGAGGTGTCTCTTTCTAAGATGTCTGTTGCTCCTATGTTTGCACTTTTAAGCCAAGGTGTTGGATTTTTAAATGAATTACATAATCTATTATCTTTTTTGTCAATAGATTTTCTGGTGACATCTTAAGGTGATTAAAGAATTTCATTCGCCTTTTCTTGATGTCAATTTTGATGTTTGAAAACTTTTCTGTTGTTTTGATTGATTGTAGTCTGTAACCATCTTTAGTGAGTCTTGCTCCTAGAATTTTTCTCTTTAATTTTTTTTTATTTCTTCAAGGTCATGTTTTCTGTGTAGTGTTAACGTTTCATTTGCATAGAGGACTGTTGGCTTTGTGACTGTATCGTAGTGCCGAATTTTTGTCTGTCTTGACATGGATTTTTTTTTTTTTTTTTTTTTTTGTAGAGATTTTGGTGTATCCCTAACGCTTTTTTTACTTTTTAGAGACGATTTTGCTGCGAGATTTTCTGAAGGCCTGTCGTTTCGATGAATTATCGGAGCTATTTAAAGCATGGGACCTTGTTGATTTTACCATATTTTGTTCTCAAACTATCTATTTCTGTCTTTGAGCATATGAATTCAGTTTTCTCGAATGAGATTTTTAACCCTACTTTTTCTGCACATTCTTTGAGTGTCTCAAGCTGTTTGATGGGAGTCTCTTCATCTTCTGCTAGTATCGCCAAATCATTCGCAAAAGCGAAGTATGGTATGTAGAGGTTGTTTTTGGGAAAGCCAAGTGGGTTTGACTTCTAACAGTTACATTTCTTGAGTTCTTTCTCCCATTCTTCCACGATATTATTATTGTTATTATTATACTCGAGTTACAAACATCAAACACACAGTTAAAACATCGTTCAGATTAACAACTTTAACCACATTTCGCCCATTACTTCGCAACCTCAGGTCCATTCGATGTTACTCAAAACAGATCATCTTCGTTGCAAGGACCGAGCGTGGTGGTGTAACGGATAGCGTTCTGGCCTCGCATTCGGGAGGACGGCGGTTCGAATCCCCGTCCGGGCATCCAGATTTGGGTTTTCCATAGTTTCTCAAATCACTCCAGGCAAATGCCGGGATGCTTCCCTAAAAAGGCCATGGCCGAATTCCTTCCCATTCCTTGCCCTCATCCTTTCCCGTCTCTAAAGACCTCGCTGTTGAGAGACGTAATGCAGTTAAAAAATAATAATAATTCGTTGCAGGATGATGGGCACATAGGGCACTCAAGCCATATGGTTAATGGTTTGGTCCTCACACACTCGCACTTAATACTGGTAGCATCAGTATAACCCCATTTCACTAGACTTGCATTGGACCTTTCCACTCCTGATCGCAATCGATTTAAGTACCTCCAGACGTTCCAGTCCTCTGCATGACCAGGTGGCAAGCGCTCTGCAGCTGTGAGTGGTCCCGAGATATTAAGGACCTTCATTTTCTGCAACTCTACTTTTTCCTAGGTAAGAAAATATTAAATAATAAAACAATAACTTTAATTAGAACTGAATCATTCGAGTTGCCGCACGTTGCGGCGTTCGTGAAGAGGAAGTTTAGTTGAACATTGCACATGAGTTCCGTTTGACCTTCCAGATCCAAATTTGCTCATATCATGAGAGTATGGAACCATAGTTTGCCGAGGCTCTGCTTACACTTAGCCGGTTTAATAGTCAATGAGAAGCGGAGGTTTGTTTCTCCTCTTATGCTACCAATCCTGTTTTATGAATTTACCTACTTTAGACTGATTAACGTTGTATACTGTTCTGTCGGGAGGAAATGTTTGCCAACCTCAATCAAATTAGTTTCTCCAAGTTGCATTCCCCCTGCATCAAGATTTAAAAAAATACTGAACCAGGAGTGTACGAGATAAAAAAAAAAAAAAAAAAAAATGGCCATGTAGGAAACCTTTACCTCATCGAAAATCTTTAAGAGATTTTTTTTTCTCTTCCGTGTCAAATTTAGTATTTTAAAATTCAAGTCGACATTTGGGAACTAATAATTAACGCAGAACATTCATCGCCCACCTCGTTAGCCGAGGTATCTGGTGTTTCACACGTGTTTGGTTCGAATACCGGTGCGGGTAGGGGGAGAATTTTTAACTGCTTAACGTCTCTTAACAGCGAGGTCTTTAGAGACGGGAGGGGAGAAAGTTTTACCATACGGGACTTGGCTAGCAGTGCAAGAGAAATGACAGACGCCTTAGATATATCCTAAACCTCTTCCTTCTTTCATCTTTATGTACACCATATATGGGCAACCCACGGCCCCCGGGCCGGATCCGGCCCTCCAGCAGCTTCAATCCGGCCCGCGAGAGATTCAGAAATTTCAAATAAGCTTCAAACTCAAGTCTCTCATTAATTTTCATTTGATTTTTCTATCTGTTTTTGTTAATTTGTTTTTTGTATGTTTGATTATGCTATTGTAATTCTAATAAATTAAAAAAATTGTGTGAATTTTTATCGCTTTTTTATTAACTACTACCTACTTATTTCTTACCTACGGCCCGCGATTTCTTACCTACGGCCCGCGGCCTGACTAAGTCCCGAAATTACGCCCTCAGCTAAGCAAAGATTACCCATACCTGATGTACACGAAACAAACAACACACTACCCAGATTTACGTAACAGTTCTGTCAAAATGTAATTGCTGTTACTGCAACATATTTCTAAGGTTTGCTATATTTAAACAATGATAGTTAATTAAGTAGGTAAATTTAGTCTCTGGTCAGCGTTTTGTGGTTTGTAATATGCTTTTATGTCATGCCTACTTTCGGTCTTCGAAAAATGTTTTTATCACTTGTTTTCACACGATTCTGGAATTTAAGCAATAATCTAAAATCACTAGCGAATAAGTAATGTAAATAATTGTTTACTTATTTAAATAAATAGGAATTATTGCAATGTTTTTTCAAGTCAAAATACAGTCAACTGACACTAACAAAGTGCGATGTATACTTAATCAATAATAACATATGATATCTGAGCTCAGGTATTTTTTTAAAAACTGAATCATGCAAAAACATAAAGTTTCGCAAATAGAACATGGCATTCATTTCTCTCTTCTCTTTGAAGCGATAGTAAACAGTGGCAAGTATTTAATCATGTTGCGTAACGGGATTGTGTAATCAGCTTTTTACTACAGTTTCGCCAGTACAAATCCAGGCTGAAGTCTACACACAAAGCAAATGTTGTTTCCGACTTTATGTAATCATATAAAAACAATTCCTTCATCGGTTTACTTGATATCAGAAGTTCCACCAATTTCCCCCCGCTCTCCCAGTTGTTTTGAATGGACCATTATGATCGTTTTCTTTAGAAATTTTCTTAAAGATAAGCTTTTTCTTGAAAAAAAAAAACCGAAGGAAACGTGTCGTAGTATAACCAACGACAACACAGTTTGTGTTGAAGACATTATCAGACGTAACAATGGACATATCAGACATCGGAGTCAACAAAAACAAATATACTCTTTATATTTATTGTTTTTGTATTATGATTATAATTAAGATTTAAAAAAAAACTCAAACACCACGTTACTCTTTGTGATATCATTTAGATCAATTCATTGAGGGATATCACAGTTCATTTGCTGAGGCTAAATGTGTCTGTATTGTCTGTAATGTCAGTAGTATTTTTCAGTTTTTAGACCTAGGAGCACTGTATGAAAGAATTCCATAACGGCATTTTTGAAGGAAACATTCTGGCATTAGATTCGAGTAATTTTGGAAAATCATGTAAAAACCAAACTTAGTGACCGAACCCACATCCTCCTGAAAACAAGCCCACAGCGTTAAACGCTCATCCGCAAGGTTAGATGACACTATTATACAAAAGTGAAAACAGCTGTCGGAACTTACAAGCCGAATTTTTTGTTTATCTTTGTTGCCAACTGACGCGATTAAAGACGCCATTGTCATCGTCGAATCCAGCAAGACCGAGCGTGGTGGGTGAGCGGTTAACGCTCTGGCCTCGCGTCCGGGCATCCAGATTTGGGTTTACCATGGTTTCCCCAAATCACTACAGGCGAATGCCGGGATGCTTCCTTTAAAGGGCCATGGCCGAATTGCATCCCGTTCCTAGTCCCCAGTCCCATCCCGCCTCTAATGACCACGACGTCGACGAGGCGTAAAGCTATAACTAAAAAAAGAATCCAGCATCGGTTTGGGTCTTTGGCCTGATCTGCATCATTAATACTTTCTTTTTCTTCTAATGCATTGGCCTCCTCGGAGCGAATATTTTCTTTCCATTTTAGAAATCCTTTCTTGTTCCATTCACTCTCAATGCTCTATCCATTTGTTTTTGTATCTTACTTGTTTCCTTCTATTGATTCTATCTGCAATTCATTTCGAGTTTAATTTTTTCGATTGACTCATTTAATCCTCGGCCGAAATTATTCCACTGATTGTATTTGCTGTTCATTTGGTATTTTGTTTTCTTAAATCCTCCTCTGAAATTCTGTTCAGCTGCTCTAAGCCTCTGGAAAATTATTTGCATCATAACCCATGTTTCCTACAATAGAATGCAACAGTAATTGGGAGAGTATCTAGCCTAGCTTTATCTGTAAATTGGGATTCCATGTGTATTAAAATTTGTTAAGGGGTGTCCCATAATAACGTGTGGTGTTTTTTTCTGAAATTCGAACCCCATTCCTCCCCCTTTGTGAGATTTAATGAGATCTGATAGGACCCTCCCCCCCTTTTCCCCCAACAGTGCGATTAACCTCATAATTTTGAAGACTTTTTTATGGACCCTTCCTCCCCCATCTTACCCTTGTTGATATTTTGCCAGGACGCCCATTAATTTTACTTTTAAAATCGTTGTCCCGATCATAAGTAATGTTTAATAGCCAAGGGACTAATTACAAGACCGAGCGTGGCGGGTGAGCGGTTAACGTTCCGGCCTCGCATTCGGTAGGACTCCCGTTCGAATCCCCGTCCGGGCATCCAGATTTGGGTTTTCCACGGTTTCTCCAAATCACTCCAGGAGAATGCCGTTACGCTGCCTTCAAAAGACAAAGGCCGAATTCCTTCCCGTTCCTTGTCCCCAGTCCCATGCCCCCTCTAATGACATCGACGTCAACGAGGCTTAAAGCCATAAAAAAATAATAATATCTAAGCTTTTGTGCTAACGAGTAATGTGTTGTCCAGTTCCTCAGCTTCGTGTTTACATAGTTGAAATTCGGAATGTTGCCGATTTTGGGTAGATGACTGTTAGTTAGTAATGTGTAGTTCGCGAACGAACTAGTTGGGAGAAACGCTCCCACAGACGCACTACGCGAACTAGTTCCCAGATCTCTCGCTCCTTAACTCGCTTGTTCTTTCGGTCCTTTTTCGAAAACCCCTAGCTAGTCACATCACATGCTCTTCTCATCGGTTAAATCAGTTCAGTTAGCGGAGTGTATAATCCGTGTTTAGTGGCAAGACTGTCAAGTTTTCGCGCCACGTGGCGAATTTTGGTTTATATGTTTTAGAATAATAATACACTGCTAACAGGTAAACTACCTTATATTTGTAACGTAAAATGAGTATCAAACTATTGAGACTTCTACAGTGTGATGATGTGAAGTAGTGAGTGCAATGTGTATCAATTTGATTATAGGGTTAATATGTTTTGTTTTAGATTATTTATTACGACGTCATCGAAAAGGAAACATAGTCTCCTGTAAACACATTTCACTGAGGACGCAGATTATTATTATTAGTAGTAAAGAAACTGCTAAACATTAGCAACTATTGCAGGAGGCTCAAACGGAAATTTTACCCGGAATATGAAAACAGAGCACGGTTTGATACAATTAAGCATGGGCGCCGGGAGGGGGGTGCAAGGGGGTGCACTTGCACCCCCCAGCTATGAAAGAAATTATACAGAAAAAGATTAAGAAACAGAAATTTTATAATTAAATTCACTGTTTGAATAATAACTTAAGGCGCCTAGGTTGTTGTCCAAATTTGTTCAACACCTTATCAATAAATTCAGTATACTTGGTTAATAAGTAATAAGTGTTAGGGGAGGTGGTGGTAATATGAAACAGGGTTGTAATATGAAACACCATAGTATTTGCAGACTACTAATGCCATCTGGTAGCAGTTTCAGTTATGGTAATCCTAAAGTTCTGTTTCCATCATTAGAGGCAGCAGAGATCAGTATTACATTGTTTTATGGCCGTGAGTAGGCCCACTTCGTTTTACAACCTCCAAAAGTTTTTGTAGTGTTAGATTCAAGTATTTTTTCTGCTACTTTTATTTACAAATTAGCGTACTATTTCTACTTTACGATTTATTAATATAATTAAACCTACAAATGATAATTTTAGTTCCTTGAAATTATTTATCAGAAGTCTAGTTTCATTGATCAGTTTCAAAAATGGCGTTGGGTGGTAATATGAAAAATGCTGTTCCATATTACAACCCCTGCTGTTCCATATTACAACCCCTCTTTTGTTTTGTCATAATTAAAGTAAAAGATAATCATGTGACTATCCTCTGCCTTCCACTTCATACTACACATATACTACAGCGAATTTTGCTCACGGAGAACTATGAACTGTGAAATGTAATTGTGATTTATAGCTCATAAAACAACATTGCTACAAAGCGATGTTTCGGACCTATGCGTTCTTTCAACTTTACTACAAGTTTACACTGTAAATTGTGATTTTCTACCAGGTAATGTCAAAATATAATTCAACAATTTCATTAATAAAAAATGTAAACTGACAATGTTTGTTTTACAATTTATTTTAAATCTGTTTCATATTACCACTCCATTTCAAAATACTCATAATTTACAGCAAGTTAAAAAAATCTATTGTAATTATTGAAAATGTTTATTATTCATCACAAATATTATTGATCATTTATAACAGATATATAAACTAACAGAGGTGACATTTTTAATGGGACAGCCACATTTTAAACTCAGTATATTGCTTTAAACGAAAAAGTGTTCCATAATACCACCACTTCCCCTATATATAATGTAAGGAAAAAAATAAAAAAATAAACCTCCCTTAAGGTAATCCTGCCGGCGTCCATGATATTAACAATTAAAAGATAACCACAACTACCATCTTTATATATAAAAATCAATGTTTGTTTGTGGGTTTGTTCGTCTTCTATGCATTCCTATACTATTTATCAGATTGCAATGAAACTGTGGAGAGTTTTCGAGTGTGCGTCTGGGAAGGTTCCTGTGAAAAAAAAATCCAAAAAGTCACCTCCTATTCCCTATAACACCCCATAATTTAGGCAATACCACATTTTTTATCCGATTTAGATAAGAATTTGTACACTTATACTTTAAAACAAACAGAAAAATACTACCTACATATGGTTCCCGAATATTCATCCCCTCTCCCCCTTTCCACACCCATAATTTTTTCACCCCATAATTTAGGCAATACCACATTTTTTATCCGATTTAGATAGGAATTTGTACACTTATACTTTAAAACAAACAGAAAAATACTGCCAACATATGGTTTCCGAATATTCATCCCCTCTCCCCCTTTCCACCCCCATTACGTTTTTACCCCATAATTTAGGCAAACCACATTTTTTATCCGATTTAGATAAGAATTTGTACACTTATACTTTAAAACAAACAGAAAAACACTGCCTACATTTGGTTTCCAAAAACGCATCCCCCTTCCCACCCCTTAACTTTTACACAATCCAACACTTTTTATCAGGTTTAGAAGGAACTTTGCACACACGTAATATTAAAAAAAAATAGAAAAATACTGTACACATTAGTTTTACCTCTCACCCTTTCTACCCCAAAACCATCCCCTCTTCCCCCTTGCACCCCATAATTTAAAAAACCCACAGATTTTATCCGATTTAGATGGAAATTGGCACACATTTACCTTGAAACAAACAGAAAAATACTGCACACATATGGATTCAAATATACAATCCCTCTCCCCCTTCCCACCCCCTTACTGAATGTTCTTTTCTTTGTATCTTCCCAATGCGCTACTAAACCGTTCGTCCGATAATGGTAAAACTTTGGTCAGTTGTCAAGTGTGTGTCCGAGATGGTTCCTAATAAATAAATTTTCCAAAACACCACTCTCTCTTCCTCAAAATACCCCATAATTTAAAAACCTACAGATTTTATCCGATTTTTATGGAAACTGGCACAGATATATTTTAAAACATACAGAAAAATAATGCCTACATTTGGTTTCCAAAAACACATCCCCTTTACCCCTTCCCACCCCTTAATTTTTACACAAACCCACAATTTTTATAAGATTTAGAAGGAATTTTGCACACACATAAAATTAAAAAAATAGGCACTATATGTAAATATCTAATCTTTACTAAATACAAACGTTCTAATGTATTCATTTAATCTACCTCAAGTCTAGCAATAGCGAAGCATTGATGGGTCAGCTAGTAACAAATAAAAGAGCGAGTGCATTAGCGGTAGTAAAGCGACCGAACGATCTTCTTGTATTCGAGATGGGAGCTAATCAACTAAAAGAGCAACTTAGTTCGCTAAGGAGCTGCGAACTAAGCTGAACGCTCCCAGTAGCGAACTATTAAGCCCAAGTCTAATGACTGTGGAAAAGACTCAAATAAGCCTAGTAAGTGTGCCAGTTTCGCAAGTGGTGGTCGGATTAAACGCTTTCCGCTCGTACCTCCGGAGATTTAACGTCCGTACGGCTGTGGACAAAGCAAACAAAACCAATGAAGCTCAACTCCAGAGACAAGGACCCAAGGACAATATTTAGACAGCGGGGGCTCTGCGCTCCTGGCGCGCGCCTTGGCTAATCCAACCGAAATATAGGACCTCTACGGCTCGCTAAGGAAATTCTATGAGATATCCCGAGCGCTTCAATTAACAGAGTCGGCCTTTGATGTGATTTAGGAAGTCGCTCGCTCATTACTTAACTAGAATACGAAGCGACAGAGCACAGGGTTGGACTTATGTCTTTCCTTTAATGTATCTCGAATCAGTAGGTCGTCAGACTCGGCAGCTGATTTTTGTGCAAGAATTGAGAAGGAAGTCGGCATTCTCATCGAACGATTTCGGGAAACCATCGAAACTCTTAGGGGGCATCCATAAATTACGTGAGGTGAAATAGGGGAGAGGGGTCCGGCGAAATCTCACCAGATCTCACCAGGGGGAGAGGGGGGGTCTACGGAAATCACACGTGAGATTTTGCGAAAAATTTGGGGACAGTAGAGCAAAGTCGATTTTAGGAGGGTATTTCGTCAAAAAAGTTAGGGTGTGACCTAAAAAAAAAAAAAAAAGTCTACAAAAGTTTCCAGGGCCATTTCTAGGGGGGTTTTCACGGACCATCTCACCAGAGGGGGGGGGTCCGGCCAGATCTCACGAAATCTCACCAGGGGGGAGGGGGGGTCCAGAAATCCGGAAAAACACCTCACGTAATTTGTGGATGCTCCCTTAACTCTGATGGTCGATCTCTGTTTTTTGTTACTGCTTTACGTCTCTTTTTAACATCGAGGTCTTTAGAGACGGGAAAGGATGGGGGCAAGGAATGGGAAGGAATTCGGCCATGGCCTTTTTGAAGGAAGCATCCCGGCATTTGCCTGGAGTGATTTGGGGAAATCATGGAAAACCCAAATCTGGATGCCCGGACGGGGATTCGAACCGCCGTCCTCCCGAATGCGAGGCGAGAACGCTAACCGTTACACCGCCCTGCTCGGTGGTGGTCGATCTCGATCCAGGAAAGGTTCAGTAATATTCTGCAATATTTACTTACTTACTTTCCGAGTTCGGACTGTTTCAAATTGTTTTTCCCAGAAACTAGCTGCTTGGATCGCTGCTTAAGAATGGGTCTTCATCTTGCCACGTGAAGCCCATGTCTCTGCACTCGAGGAGATGTTCTGGTGTCTGAATGTAGCCGCAGTCACACTTGTCGTCATCCCTGTATCCCCACTTTTTCATATTGCTCCTGCACCTGGATACTCCTGTTCTAAAACTATTCCATTTTTTTATTTTTTTTTACTTATGGCTTTACGCCTCGTCGACTTCGAGGTCATTAGAGGCGAGATGGGACTGGGGACAAGGAACGGGAAGGAATTCGGCCATGCCCTTTTGAAGGAAGCAGCCCAGCATTCGCCAAGGAAAACCCAAATCTGGATCCCAAGACGAGGATTCGAACCGCCGTCCCGAATGCGAGACCAGAGCGTTAACCACTCACCAACCACTCTCGGTGTCTGTTCAAAGTCTTCCATTTCTCGCACGGCAGATTCCATTCGGGGGCAAGTTCTTCTTGGGCCCTAAAGCTTGAAGGTGTGGGAGGCACCTCCTCCCATAAGGATAGTCTTCTTTCTTCTGGAGTTTTGTCTAGTGTCCTACCTCTTTTTAAGAAACTTCTCCGTGAGCGGAGGCGTGGTGGAGCCATGATTTGATTGTACAGTTGGTGCTTTGGGTCAGTCTCTTGTTTGAGCTTCTCCTTCTCTGTGGCCACTCTCCGTCTTATATCCGCTGGTGCTATGCCTGCCAGTGCATATATTTTTTGTGCTGGAGTTGGTCTCATGCACCTAATTACCAGCTTGACAGTCTCATTGAGCGTCACGTCTACCTCTATAGAATGAGTTGAGGCTTCCCATACTGGTGCACAATATTCTGCAGCCGAAAAGCAGAGAGCTTAAAACTTCGGGGCGTGCTCCCCAGGTGGGGCCACTAAGTTTACGTAGTATATTATTTCTGGCACTTATTTTGCCTTTGTAGTGATTTTTATATGTGAGACACCTATCTAGTCCCAAGTATTTTGGGTGGCTAGTGTGTTCCAAACAGGTCCGCTTCCATACTATCTTTAGTGACTTCCTTGCTTTTCAGATGGAACGCACAGACCTGAGTTTTCCTTTGGTTTGGTCGTAGCAGGTTATCATCATAGTAAACTGATAAAGCCTCAAGGGCTTAGGTAAGCTTCCTTTCTACCTCTTCGAAAGCTTTACCTTGGGCAGTGATAGCCGTGTCATCTGCATAAATGAAGCTTATTATGCCCTTGTATCTCGGTTGGTCATTTGTATATATGTTAAAGAGTATAGGGGACAGCACACTCCCTTGGGGTAGTCCGTTTTTCTGATCTCTCCATCTGCTTTCCTTGCCCTGTAGAATCACGTAAAACCTTCTGTTGTGCAGCATAGTTTTAATGGTTTGTATAAGTAGATAATCTTTTGTTAATGAGTATACTTTAGAGATTAATTTCTGGTGGTTTACAGTGTCATATGCAGCTGTAGGATCTATGAAGACCGCTCCCGTGATGAGTTTTCTTTATGTTGATTAGGAGTATCAACACCATGTAGGATCGCCTATAGTGTGTGACGATAACGATACGCATGTGTATATTATCCTTGTTTGTACGCTTCTTAAGGTGGGTTCCCACGACGTCGTGTAACGAAGGCGGGACGTATACTCAACAACACGCCATGGGAACAGGGCCGCCTCTGCTAGCGGGGACGAGACACAGCTACCCACTCTGTGTCGGTAAACATCACAGGCATGTGTAGTGGTGCGCTGTTGCCATCGGTTTGCAGCAGAGGTGTGCACTCCTTCTGTCGCTGTAAAGTGCTCTGTGCCAAACGACACTAGGCAACGTGGTGGGGAGGTGGCGGCGAGGTAATGAGGGCTAACCTGCGGCGCGCGCTCGTCCCTACACTTCAGCTAATGTGGTGCCGCCTCCGTTACAAGACATCTTGGGAATGCAACTTTATATGAACTCTATGGGAACGATTGTGAAGATGAACTGTGATGGTTTTCCGTTGCCTTCCTCAGTATGACAATGTTCGTAAGTGTTGACAACAAATCTTCTAGGGTTTGCAGCCGGATTTTATTATAAAGCGACAAGCTTTCGGCTACTAGCTCAGTAGTCATCTTCAGGTCGATTATGTATCGGGGATCTTGCCTTGATGAATACCAGTAAACGCCTGGTATCCATCAAGGCAAGATCCCCGATACATAATCGTCCTGAAGATGGCTACTGAGCTAGTAGCCGAAAGCTTGTCGCTTTATAATAAAATCCGGCTGCAAACCCTAGAAGATTTGTTGTCATTTATTCGCCGGGAAAAGCCTGCATTCGTAAGTGTTGTTACAAGTGTGAATGACTGTGAGTATTCAGCGTAATCAACAATTTGTGTTGTGGATGTGAGATGAGAGATGAAAGAAGTAAGAGGGTGAAACAGCATGCCGAATAATTCAGGTCTACTCTTACGAAAGATACCAGGAGAGGTGGATGGCACCAGGCGAAATGTCGCCATTCGACAGACCAATTACCTATACCCCCACTCCATACCCAATGCGGAGGGGTTTGCGGTCCTTATGGTGGCTTCCCAAAGCCCGTGGTTTTGTAGATCTCGCCATGCAGCCGAATTGTACGTATCAGTACGAATTAGGGAGGACGACGGTTCGAATCCCCGTCCGGTCATACAGATTGTGTTTTCCATGGTTTCCCCAAATCACTCCCGACGAATGCCGGGATGCTTCCTTCAAAAAACCATGGCCTAATTCCATCTCCCTCCTTGTCCACTATCCCATCCTGCCTCTAATGACCTCGACGTCGACGAGGCCTAAAGCCAAAAGTAAAAAATAAATGAATGAATAAATGAATGAATAAATGAATAAATGAATGAATGAATGAATGAATAAATGAATAAATGAATAATTGAATTAATGAATTAATGAATTAATGAATTAATGAATTAATGAATTAATGAATTACTGAATTAATGAATTAAGGAATTAATGAATTAATGAACTAATGAACGAACGAACGAACGATAACTAACTAACTAACTAACGAACTAACGAACTAACGAACGAATTAACGAACTGACGAACGAATTAACGAACTGACGAACGAATTAACGAACTGACGAACGAATTAACGAACGAATTAACGAACTGACGAACGAATTAACGAATGAATTAACGAACTAACGAACGAATGAATTAATAAATAAATAAAAACGGGTGAGCGCGCGCCACAGTGTAACGGGCTGGCCTTGTGGTTAGGTGACTGCTTTGGGCGTTTTGACCATTAATTCAGAATGTAGCTTTACATGTAACTGACTTAGCGTTTTTCTCCTCTTCTTATATTCTTCCGGATACCGTCTTGACTTCTTGCAAGGTAACTAATTAATTCAATCAGGATTGTCTGACACCTCATGATGGTCACGACCCTATTACTATAGGAATACTATATACTCAAATGATCAACACGAAGTGTGGATGAACGGTTTAATGGAATCAAGTATTTGACGATGATACCAAGAAGCAGAGGGCACACTTGTTCCACTGGATCGCTAGTCTGAGCGTAGAAGATATTAAGTGAAAGTCAGCCTACTCATACTCGATGGAACTTAAGATCGTTACGACGTCCGAGGCAGGGCAGCTAAGCTTTAAGCTAGCGGTTCGCTACCCGATGTTGCTCCTAAGCTGGCTGTTAGTGAATAGCGTGATTTATTGGTTGTACAGGGCCCACTTCGGCTCTGTTTTGCGTCACAAGAAGGTATAGCTGACATGCTATTCAGCATTCCTGAACGGGGCAACGACATTTCTTGCGTTTGCACCGCGTGACCGCAACTTTCCACTCTAACTTCGCCAATGTCTCCAACATTTGTAAAATCATTCTTAATTAATAATAAAGCCACAACAGGCTAGCCCTCGCCATCTCCCCACCACGTTGCCTAGTGTCGTTTCAGCTACCCGGGCGTTTGATGTTTACCGACTGGGTGACGGATAGAGGCGCGCCATTCCTGCCAGTACAGGCGCCTTCCTTCCCAGCCTTGATAGTTGGACAGACGCGGCTGGCAAATGCGTATGCCGTGGGAATCAACCTTTAGAAGCGGAATAGTACAGAGAGCAAAGAAAGTCGAGGAATTCGGCCGTAGCATTTTCAAGGAAATATCACAGCATTCACCTGGAGTGCTGTCGGGAAACAATGAAATGCCGAAATTTGGATGGCCGGAAGAAGATTCGAACCTGCGTCCTCCCGAATGCGGTGCAAGAGCTTTGCCTCACCCATCCCAATTCCTTGACTGGAGACCGTAAGACGAAACTCTACGAATAGGTGGATAGTGAAAACAAATTGGAGTTTGCGAGATTATATAATGGATGGAAACTTGTTTAAATGAATAATAACTAGGAATATACGATTAAGCTTCTAATACATTTAAAATACGTACCAATCTGCGTATGTTTGAAGATCTCTCGGGCGTGCAGCCGGGTCATTTGGTCGTAAATGTACGAATTTTCGATGGCGTACCGTGCCATCATCTTCAGGTAGATGATGGCACGGTACGCCATCGAAAATTCGTACATCTACGACCAAATGACCCGGCTGCACGCCCGAGAGATCTTCAAACATCAGATCCGCCGGGAAAACTTACGATTACATATCTGCGTATGTATTAAGACGAAACAGTTTTTAAGACTTGGCGTTGCCTTTGTGTTATCTTCGAATGACGTTTAGTTTCATAAACACTTCTTTCTCTCTTAGATGATGTGTATAGAAGAACTTACGTAATACTGCCTGTATTAACACTCGGCCTTGCGCGGGTAGCGTCCTTAGTACGGTTTAATTTTCCTCGTATTTTCGAGGCAATTATGGAAATCCGCACAAAATTTGGCTGTGAACTAGACTGGTCAACTTTGGTAAACTGTTTTTATACCAGGAACATCCAACGTTCTCTGCCATCTATAAATTTATGCTGGTACGTATCAAACAAATGGTAACAGAATTCAGTGTACACAACTCGTAAGTAAATAAGATAAAAAATGATAGTATGAAATTGCAATTCGAAATAAATTCACTAACACAAGAATCTAATTAACCGAAAATCTAATACGAACTGTTAGTGTCTTTACTTTAATCTGAATTCAAATTTAGAAATTAACATCATTACAATAAATGTTAAAATGTCTTCCCGTAACGTTAGCTATATATTTATTTATTTATGGCTATATGCCTCGTCGACGTGGAGGTAATTAGAGGTGGGATAGAATTGGAGACTAGGAACGGGAAGGAATTCGGCCATGGCATTTTGAAGAAAGCATCCCGGTATTCGCATGGAGAGATTTGGGGAAACCATGGAAAACCCAAATCTGGATGCCATGATGGAGATTAGAAACGGCGTCCTCCCAAATGCGTGGCCAGAGCGTTAACAAGCTCGGTGTGACGTTAGAAAAAGCAAGTTCAGTAATTTGCTTACTATATTAGACACTATTGATTGCTTATTCTCCTTTTCATATTTCAAAATCAGGCAAAATTAGCAAGTAAGGGGAAATCCATTAATTACGTGAGGTGAAATAGGGAGGGGGGGGGGTCCGGCGAAATCTCACCATATGTCACCAGGGGGGAGGAGGGGGTCTACGGAAATCTCACGTGAGATTTTGCGAAAAATTTGGGGACAGTAGAGCCCAAAAAAAAAGGTCTACAATTTGCGCCAAAGTCGATTTTAGTAGGTTATTTCGTCAAAAAAAGTTAGGTGTGACCTAAAAAAAAAAAAAGTCTACAAAAGTTTCCAGGGCGATTTCTAGGACGGGTTCTCAAGGACCTGATCTCACCAGAAGGAGGGGGGGGGGTGTCCAGAAATCCGGAAAAAACACCTCACGTAATTTGTGGATGCCCCCTAAGGAGTCTCAGAGTAGAAGTGAAAATTCTCACGACGCCAAATTGTTTTTCTTAACATCGAAATTTAGTGGTAGAAGTAAAATTGTTCCCAAAACATTTTTCACTACAGATTTCACGCTTATTGTATTAAGAGCTCTCTTACGTACCATGTAGTTTAATTTAAAAAAAAAAAAAAAAAAAAAAAAAAAAAAAATGCATTTTCTAAATGCGAGTTACGTAGAGTTGGTATTAAATAGATTTCATTAAAAAATGTAAACACTTTTAAGAAATCAATTAGAAGATATGGTTAAATATCGTCCATTACACGTTTGCTAATTTTTAAGTGGTATATATAAATCACATGAAAAAAATACTTTCAGTTTATAAAAATTGGGAGCCTTAAGAAATTTGAAAAGTTTCAAAAATATTTTTCGACAAATTTGTGATCCGATTTTTTGAAATCTGTGGTATATAAGATATTTTTCCTTTAACCCCCACTATATTGCATAACATTATTTTACTCCAATGATTTTTCGAAATTTTTTGTTATAATACTGTTTAAACGTTAGTAAGAACTAAAGTAGTGCTCAGTGAAAAATTTCTAAATTAAACTGTTCAGAAGTAATGAGGATGTGACAGATGGACTAACAAATGAACAAATGCAAACGGTTCAGTTTATCACTCAGTAGATATGAAAAAAAAAAAAAAAAAAAAAAAAAAAAAAAAAAAAAAAAAAAGAAATTGAGATCAGAACATTTCGCTATAGTACCAGCTTCCTTGTGCCTTTGTGTAAACAAGTTAAAATGTTGGGTGAGTGGTGCTTGATCAAACTGCTGTCTGTCCTTGGCGTGTGATGTTGCCTTATCGACTCGTAGTCGATCCATCGAACCGACGTTAATGGAGGCGCCCTCGTCGCAGTCGATCCATCACTGTCTCCTGCTGTGCCCACAGCTTACAAGCGACCACGCGGCGCCTGTTGTCGCGGATGAGGGAACAAATTGGCACCTCCCACCTGCTCGGCACTGGAATTCTCTACAACAAACAAACGCAATGCTGAGAACCACTCGTACACATTCCTCAATATTACATCCACTTATATTCTTAATAATTAACCCCAGACCTACAAACCCATTATTTTTACCTGTAACTACAAACTTGCTTAAATATTTACCCGTGGTTGTTTTTTGTTCTTAAAATCGTTCTTAAAGCAGTAATTTGACTTATTAGGGCATGAATTCTTTTTTTTTTTTTTCTTCATTCTGAAGAGAATGGTAAAGAGCAAATTGAATTTTATCAAGATTTAATTGGTGAAAAATCGATATAAATAGGCAAAAGTGCTAAGAAACGGTGAAACCGTCACCTACCAAAACAAAATTATAACTATATTTCTAAACAACCTATTTTCAAAAATCAAAAGGGATTTTAAAGAGGATATATAAAGCTTTGAGAAAAAAAATACCATCATGATGTTTCGCCAAAAGTTCTATTTGTTTGGGACTCTGAAAATTAAAAAAAAATCGGCATCTGATCTATGGAAAAGTCAAATAAAAATCCTTGAAATATTGGTTTTCATAAATATATTTCTGTTTCCATCATGCAAAATGTAAAAAATAGAAATTTGATACTTATAAAAAAAAATTCAAAAAGTAAAGTTGCCATTCAACTTATTCAACGCCACCACAATTTGCTGTGTCATCAATTTCGAGTGCCTCTAAATATCTTCCAATTTCTTCATTGCGAACTATCTTCTCCAACAAAGAATCAGAAAAAAAGCAAAGTCCATGCTTCAAAGGCGTACGGACTTCTTTCGCTGCTCCAAGTGGGCTCGGCAAGTACGATGTCGGAGGATTCGTCGGTGCTGAGATCGTTCACGTGGTTACCATCTATGCCCATCTTTAACACTGACGATACTTGGCCTTCGACCGCGATTTGAACGGCTAGCACCACAAGTAACTGACTTTCCACGTCTCTATATTTTTTTCGGGAACTACTTGCTCTGAATGTTCTACTTCTTCATTATCGGCATCTTCTTCCGACTCCGATCCGCTCATTTTCTTTAAACTATCATCTTCATCTGAAATACAGTCGATTGCTGATTCACGGATTCCGTCAAAGTTTTTGCCAGTGAATCGATGCTTCACAAATTGTATCTTTTCGCCATCATCTACCAAAAAAATTCAGTGCATATCAATTTTTTTGCTTGCCAAAAATTATATATCTAATGTTTTATTTTAAAATAAGGTTATAATACGTTAATTAAATTTATTTTAACAAAAAAGAGAAAAACAATTTACCTACACAATACACTAACAGGAAATTAAAACCGGGGTAGATATCAACCCCAAACAAGCTTCACGTCTTCATTCCTTCACAGTAAACAAGAAACAAGGGTCTCGCGACCTCGCCCTATTGTTACAACTTTGAACTAAATTATGGTATAGATCTTCTGTCGATAATGTCACTGACTAGCTCAGAAACGTAGTTTAAAGTTTACCTAGGGTAGATATCTACCCTGATATGTAGTTCTAGAGTTAAGCATTAATTATTAACAGACATTTTTCCACTTTATCTTCTTCTATATCTACAAAACGAAAACCGGATAATTTGTCCTATAAAAACTCGGAAACTACTGAGCAGATTTCGATGGGGTTTTCAACGTTTTAAAGCTTAGAATCTCAATTCAGTTGTATGGCATGTCTTAAGTTTCAACGTTAACTAACGCAGGAGCATTAAATGAAATTCTGAACGTATGATGACAAATCCCAAAGATGGAAGGATTAGATGTTGCATACTTCGCACTAAACACACAACTATAATATCTCCGACCGTAGCCTTTAATGAAAGCAATAAGATTACTTTACAATAATAACTATTTTGCAGACAAAAAAACTTGAAGTATTCTTTCCTTTAATTCGGGATATTCAATTTTTAAACGCTATAGATAGCCGTAAAAACAATAGATTTTTCTTTAACCACGATCTCTGGCCATCAGCATTAGTCTTCTGTTGACAAATAAAATTATTTAATCATGATAATATTATTCTGGATTCACTTTTGATATTTGTATAAAAGGCTGAATCTGTGGAGTTAAAGTATCTGGCGTTTCGAGAAAAAAGTATATCCATTCACTTCGCAATTATATCAAATGTGAGTTTCTAACATAATCTAGCGTTGTTTAATCATCATATATATTATTTCTATAAGGTATTTTTTTGTCACAAGCCTATATCTTCCTTCATACTTAACCGAAATCAATAAATGAGGTGTCATTTTAAAGCTTATGGTCTCCACTTTGGTTAAATCATATTTTGAGCAAGAAAGTTTTCGGAATTCGACCCTTAAAGGGCAAAAATGTAAATTTTTCTAAAATGCTGTTTTCTGTGTTACGAGTCAGTTATCTCCCTGGATACCTATCTGAAACCGTTTTATGAAGTATCGTTTTAAAAATTAAGATCTCCGCTTTTATGACGTCATATATTAAGCCAGAAAGTTTTCGGAATTCAACCCTTCAAGGGCAAAAGTATCAATATTTTTTCAATGCGTTTTTGTGTCACGAGCGATTTATCTCCCTTAATATCTAACAGATATAGATAAATGAGGTATCATATTAAAGAATAAGGTCTTTGCCATGGTAACATTATATTTTAAGAAAGGAATTTTTCGTAATTCGACCCTTATAGGGCAAAAATGTCACTTTTTCCAAAATGCGTTTTTTGTATCTCGAGCCATTTATCTCCCTGGATATCTAACCAAAATCGATAAATGAGGTAGGATTATGAGGAGTAATTTCTCAGCTTTGTGACATCATATTTTAAGAAAGAATGTGTTTGGAATTCAACCCTTAAAGGGAAAAAGTATAAATTTTTCTATAACGCATTTTTGTGTCACGAGCGATTTATCTCCCTTAATATCTAACAGATATAGATAAATGAGGTATCATATTAAAGAATAAGGTCTTTGCCATGGTAACATTATATTTTAAGAAAGGAATTTTTCGTAATTCGACCCTTATAGGGCAAAAATGTCACTTTTTCCAAAATGCGTTTTTTGTATCTCGAGCCATTTATCTCCCTGGATATCTAACCAAAATCGATAAATGAGGTAGGATTATGAGGAGTAATTTCTCAGCTTTGTGACATCATATTTTAAGAAAGAATGTGTTTGGAATTCAACCCTTAAAGGGAAAAAGTATAAATTTTTCTATAACGCATTTTTGTGTCACGAGCGATTTATCTCCCTTAATATCTAACAGATATAGATAAATGAGGTATCATATTAAAGAATAAGGTCTTTGCCATGGTAACATTATATTTTAAGAAAGGAATTTTTCGTAATTCGACCCTTATAGGGCAAAAATGTCACTTTTTCTAAAATGCGTTTTTTGTATCTCGAGCCATTTATCTCCCTGGATATCTAACCAAAATCGATAAATGAGGTAGGATTATGAGGAGTAATGTCTCAGCTTTGTGACATCATATTTTAAGAAAGAATGTTTTTGGAATTCAACCCTTAAAGGAAAAAAGTATAAATTTTTCTATTACCGATTTTTGTGTCACGGGCGATTTATCTCCCTTGATATCTAACCGATATAGATAAATGAGGTATCATATTAATGAATAAGGTCACCGCCATGGTAACATTATATTTTAAGAAAGGAATTTTTCGTAATTCGACCCTTAAAAGGCAAAAATGTCAATTTTTCTAAAATGCGTTTTTTGTATCTCGAGCCATTTATCTCCCTGAATATCTAACCAAAATCGATAAATGAAGTAGGAATATAAGGAGTAATGTATCAGCTTTGTGAAATAATATTTTAAGAAAGAATGTTTTTGGAATTCAACCGTTAAAGGAAAAAAGTATAAATTTTTCTATAACCGATTTTTGTGTCACGAGCGATTTATCTCCCTTGATATCTAGCCGATATAGATAAATGAGGTATCATATTAAAGAATAAGGTCTCCGCCGTGGTAACATTATATTTTAAGAAAGGAACTTGCCGTAATTCGACCAATAAAAGGCAAAAAAGTCAATTTTTTTCTAAAATGCGTTTTTTGTGTCTCGAGCCACTTATCTCCCTTGATATCTATCCAAAATCGATAAATCAAGTACGATTGTGAGGAATAATGTCTCAGCTTTGCTGACATCATGTTTTAAGAAAGAAGTGTTTGGAATTCAACTATTAAAGGGAAAAAGTATAAATTGTTCTACAACGTATTTTTGTGTCACGAGCCTTATATTTCCCTTGATATCTAATCGATATAGATAAATAGCATATCGTATTAAAGACTAAGGTTTCCGCCGTGGTAACATTATATTCTAAGAAAGAAATTTTTCGTAATTTGTCCCATAAAGCGCAAAAATGTCAATATTTCTAAAATACGTTATTTGTGTTTCGAGCCATTTATCTCCCTGGATTTCTAACCAAAATTTCCAACCAAAATTATATTCAACCTCACTATTCATCGCATTTTATTCGCGAAATTTTCGCACGGGTCGTCTAGTAATTAAATAATGCAATTTCGTAGCCAAATTAATGAATCCTGATGCACATCAATCTTTACAGACGTAAGAAAATTGTGTACGTGCAGATAAACTTCATCCCTCCCGTTTCTTGGTAGGGGGCGGGTGAATGAAGGTTTGCTTTAATTGCGAAAAAAGTTGGCGCGAATTTTATGAAACTTTGTACCAATGTTTCTCATTGGGGGTATAAAAATAGTGTACTGGTAAATCTACGCCAACTATACACGGCAACGCCAGGAACTCCGCTAGTTACTTGAAATAAAAAACTGCGCAGTTAGTTAATTGTATTAAATATACTCGTTTCGTTCTAGTGTAACAAATGGGCTCATTTGGTAGTAGTGATCTGGTGACAGGGTTTTTATTGGTTTCGCATTCCGCCCCTGTCGTAGTTGCCTTAACCTAACCTGGTAATCCTACCGGGTATAGGGGACCTGCAGTTTAACCTGGAATTCGAAGCACAGAACCGTTCTGCCGTACTTCACGTTTCACACCAAGCTGTGCCAGAGGTGAAGGTCTTGTTATGGCCTTTAAAAATTCCCTGCCGAAACCGGGATTCGAACCGGGGACCTGTCGCTCTCCACTAAGACGCCTTAACCACTGAGTCACTACACTGTGTTATGTAAGAAATGTCTCGATGACGTGGTATTGTTTGTTAGCCTTCAAAACCTCGATATTATCAAATGCTGATAGCAAGTATGTTATTTAACTTTCAAAAACTAAGTATTAACCTTCCATGTTGATTACCAAATTTGGGTACAATTTACAGTGACTAAATTAGTACATATTTTCGAGAAATTGTACACTA
Source organism: Vandiemenella viatica (assembly GCA_031002005.1). Classification (NCBI taxonomy): domain Eukaryota; kingdom Metazoa; phylum Arthropoda; class Insecta; order Orthoptera; family Morabidae; genus Vandiemenella; species Vandiemenella viatica. The sequence continues at coordinate 161,439,504 of JARYHS010013631.1, read as the reverse complement.
CAGCAGTATTTGTGAATAACTTTGTCAACTTTCATTTCCTTAATCGAAGAGGTTTTTTTTTCAAATTACAAAGAGAAAATTCATTCACAAAGCATGAAGCAGTAGGTCCTTCAGATTGGACTTGCATACAATTACTTTTAATACAGCCACCCAGTGTAAAGAAGCTGTATAAAAGTTTACCTCTATCTACACAAATTATGATCATTTGTAATCTTTGTAGACGTCATGCTTGTTACTATAATTATAACTATGTACTTAAGCATGGAATATGAAGTGTTGTGAATCTTCCTCTAAAAAAAAGACAGACCAGCACTGACACGTGATTAGCTAGTTTGAGGTCCAGTTGTGGAAGAAATTATCGTTATCATGGCTTGACTGGCAGGTAGCAGAGGTACCGTTGCACAATATGTAATCAGTAGATAGTGCTCCAATACACTGAGTTAAATCCCAAAGCTCTCCGTTGCTCGTATCGATTGAGGGCATACAACACTTTTGGTGATTTGTCCGTCGAATGTGAACGTTAAACGTGACGGTCCCCTTTGTGTTTTTCGGAAGAATAAATCTTGAATGGGCTGACTCCGCGTTTACCCTCTCCCTTCCTACAGTAAATATTTCACTTAGTCACAATACAAAGAACACTCTACATGAACGTAAATACGAAGTCATAAGCATAAATAGTAACACTTGGATCAACTTCCATTAGTAGTGGCCTCGCGTGCCGAAGGTCGCTGGTTCGAGTCCGGCCGAGGGCATGAATGTTTAAGTGTTGTGTGTCTGTGTGAATGTCCTGTCCGTCCTGTGGTGTCCATACTTAGGAGATACAATATATATATACTGGATGACTGATTCACTGGAAGCTATGATAATCACATTGAGATGGCTGTATGGCCGCAGTAGCCGGATACAATTATATATATATATATAATGACAAGGAGAGACCACACCAATTCAATTTCGGAGGTAACTATCATTTCAGGTTAATACGTATCATCATCGTTTGTAAACATTACACTGCACGTGATGAAACAACAATACCAACACAACACTTGCGAGATGACGAGCGGAAAATGATTAGAATCGGGCTGTACAACTGAGACGCAGGTGGTCTCCGGTTCAAATCTCCGTGGAGGCTAAGATTTTTAAAAATTGTTTTTCATCGTAAGCGTCAGGCCTGGGCCGTAGGTTGTTCGGATTGAATGTTAAACTGTAGATATTTGAAAGTTAGGGGTGCAATGCGAGGAAAATCGTAGGTAGTCTTGCAATGTTGTAGGTGTACACTTTTTTACGTTATAATGATCCCTCAGGTGTTGTTCGCAGTCAGTGTGTGAGTGTGAACCACAGTAACATTACTATAAATACGGAAGTAAGTCTCTGTCTTTTTGTTACGTTTTGACGACTAAATGGCTATATCGTTGTGATGGAATTTTGTAAGGAAATCTGTATGAAGGGTCCAGGATATTTTTTCCAGTATGATTAACAGCTGTAGTCACGAAACTTTGAGACCTTATCGAATGGTGACAGAAATATGTTGGAAATTGATTCTCTTCAAGAGACAGGTTCGACGGTACAATGATATAGTGATAGCTTTCCTGTCATATTATTCCGTCTCGATATAGTTTGGGACCAATCCTTCGTTACCAACAACTTTCTATATTTAATTCTCGCAAAAAAATTCTTAATCCACGCGTACGAAGTCGCGGGTACGAGCTAGTAGAATATAATTAAATTTACAGACTGCTTTAATACCGTGGAAGTATTGTGTCATGAAATATAAGAGTAAAGCTAGAAGAGTAAAACGGGTAATAAAAACGCTCTAGTGTCTCCCATAAACTGCGGAATCTAATTGGGATGAAGGAGTTCTTTTAATATAGAAGGAAATAATCAAGCCAATAAAGACTTACAGTTTAGATATCTGTGCAGTAGGAAGTAAATTATAAGTCATAGACGAATGTAAGGAAACTGTTCGTAACAGTAAAATTTAATATTGCGTGTAAGAAGCAAGAGATAGGCGATTTATATGTAGTTATTTCATTAATGCTGCCTAGTCAGCAACGCTTACATGTGGCGTATACGTGAGGCAACGGGTCGCCCTTTCTTTCTGAACCTCTTCGAGTGAAATACTTTATTTCTTAACCGATTATGGCAATGATTATCTAAATTCCAGTTATTCAGGCGTATGCTAACCTTGCTCACTACAAACTGGCGGCTCGAATTAAGTCCCCCGCTCCTCCTCATTCCTACCTGTCCGAGCTTGACCACTGCGTCCAGGTAGCCGAGTGGCAAATCTCCTTTCACATGTAGAAGCAAGAGCATCCTAATGGGGACAAGGCAGAACTGCAAATTATTTGATATTGGAATGAAAAAATGTAGACAACTGTTTTCGCTTCTGTAGATACATCCCCCATTTGTATCCATATCGACCACTCAGATCACAGGAATCCATGTTTTTCCACATAGAGAGCAGAAGATAATCACCCAAATCTTAGATGTCAAAAGTTAGGACAAGGAACATTGGGAGTCTTGGGCTTATTATACCTGGTCACCTAACAGAGACAGCTCAATGACAGTCTGCTCTACGCCCACTCGCCTTCCTGGAGAGGTAGGAACGGGAGGGGGCAGTGAGGTGAGGTGGGAAAGATGACCTTGAGTCGCCAGTTCGGAGTGAACAGGGTATAGCAGGAATTATCGCCAAAAACATTGGCCCCTCATACGAAGTTCCTGAGATCAGATATACAAAAACTGCAAACGGTGAAAGTTCGAGATGATTTCACAGCTGAATTCCTTATCATTAGGGTTCAGACCTTTATGAACAAAAAAATAGAGAAATATGCAGACAAATATGACCTTAAAAATTTATAATTATGACATAAAAATGACAAAATATGACCAAACATTCACATTTGCTATACATCAAAACATACTCAGTTATACATCATTTATTTTATCTAGTAGTGTCGCTTTCATGTAGAAAGCATAATTTGCTTCCGTACACTCGCTGCACCATTGAGAAATTAAATTTTAAATCGTTTTGTTGAAGTCACTTTAATTTCAGATAATTTACAGAATAGAACTCTTTCATCTGTACTAAAACCTTCCTCTCTAAATTTCCTTACTTAACCTCGCACTTTCAGAAAAATTTATTTTTGGCATGGAGGTAGGTCTACTCACTGATACACTGCAGATTTAACGATGACTGTGGATATTTCACTGAGATATTGACTGACGAGGATCGACACAGGCATACTTCTGCTGCATTGTCGAGATTTAAAGGCGGGCGGAACATTACGTTTAGAAAATGGCAATAATGTACAACTTTAATTCTTCACTGGTGAATTCTGACCACAGTGAAAATTAATTTTTTTTTCCGTCACCTATATAGCAGAAGTACCGTTCTGTGAATACTTATCTTAATTTGTCCTCATCTATATCTTGTGAATTCCCGGTACTTACAAAAACTACCAGATTTTTTCTCAAAATATGACAATATGACCATAAATACTATCGAAATATGACCAAAAATAGGAAAATGGTCTGAATATACATTTATATGCTATACTGGCCACAAAGCCTGTCAACGGTGTGTTCTGGCAATTAATTTCTTTTTAGTTGCTTATCTAAATACAATTACTACAAAATAAAACTCGGTGTGCTTTAATTTCTCGTCCTCGGTTATGCAACAAAAAGCTTCAGTTGTCAATTTGGTCCAGGTTGCATTTCAGCCTCACCACAATATCCGCTAATATATATTGCTGATAGAAGAGCAAAGCTTCAATCACGCGATAATTAATACATTCCCTGTATCGCATGTCAGTGTCATCATGCATCGCGATATAAACTTGATCCCAAATCTTCACAGGTTCTGGCACATTTGTTTCTTAATACCTGTGATGAAGATCGATATTTTAACGGATGAGAAAGCTTACATCGACTGAAATAATGACCCCAGCGAGAACGAAGGACGCTAAAAATAAACCTTAACTACTTACGCTATGCCACGTAATATTTAATTGTGGTTTAGGCCGCATATATCGCGATCAATTTGCAACTTCTTTCATTCGAACTATGTAATGATTTTAGTAAAAACAAAACTTGATACTTAATATGCCAATTTAAACGCAAATAATTTCAATAATAGGACATAAATTAAAATAATTTTTTAACAAAACTAAATTATTCGTGCTCTCTGCCGTAACGTCAAATGCCACTTGTAATTCTGACCAAACTTTTCGTAACACTGATGCTCGAAATACAAAGCTTTTATCTTACATATTTATAGACAAAGAATTTAAGGAATACTTCTATATATCAAAAGAATATTACGTAAATATAAGCATCTAATGATTGATATGTCGATTTTAACGCAATACATACTTTTATTTCAGTGTTCTGTGAGTTAATTTACTCACCGATGCTTGGAAATGTTATTAAATAACGCGCAATCCGAAGAATAATATCGTACAGCGTGACGTCATAGCGCAACGTCATAGATTGACGTCATGCTGTGACAGTGAAGTGATGCCGCTACATCTAGCCTATTATACTAATAGATAAAATACTTTTAAATACAATCAGAAACTTTGAATCAGTGTTTAAATCAGCATTTCTGCTCAAACAGAAGGCAGGAAAAAAATATGACTTGTTCTAAAGATCCGAACCCTATTTATCATCAATAGTCCCCAATTCTCTTCCAGCTCTAACATGTCGACATATCTGAAAGTACCTAAAAAAAATTGAATACCAAGCCACTATGCGGGTAGTAGTTATCAAGACAGAAATAAACTAAGGCATTACGATCTGAAATGTGTTTACCGGTTGTATTGGACCGTCGGTTAGGGAGGGGGGGGGGAGGGAGCCAATACGTTGATGAAATATAATTATTAATAATATGTATGACATCCAATAAGTTGGTTATTTGGTTAAATGGTGAACTAGAACCATGATTCTACAAGAAGTTAGTTTCACACAAAATTATACTCAATTTATTTAGTCTTCTGGCTTATACTACAAGGCCGGGTATAGTTAACGTTACGTTAAACATAATCCAAAGACAACAAACCAGCAATACCCGACATTTACAATCCGCCGGATAAAAGCAAACATAAAACTGATTTAGATATCTCAATGATTTTGCAAAGTCAGCATGTTTTAAAATGGCATCACAGGCCAACAACTTAAAGTTAACATTTACAAAAGAATCCCAGGGGCGCCGTTAATGTTAAAAGCATCGTTTCAATTTAAAACAATGATCAAGAAGCTTAGAATTTGAAGTTAAGAATATGAAACGTTGGATAGCTCAGTAATTGTTATGATGGGAGCAGAGTCTTATCTCAGGAGCCGTTTACGGGTTAGCAAGCCTCGTTAAAACCCAATGGAACTGTGGACCTAGACGTCGGTACTTTACCGTAGTCGCATCTTCTCGACGAGGTGTGACACGCTCTGTGCCATCGCTGCAACGAATGCCAGATTTGCGGATATGTCCGCGCTAGCACATCAGCTTACAATCTCTGGCAGGTGGACCGCTCAGCTTCCAGCCCATCTGAGCCAGACTATGCGACCAGACACAGTCACTGATCAGCGGCTAAGGGTGTGTTGGGTGACACGTCCGCACTGTAGCTCGTCTCGGCAGCCGAATATGGCGTCGTGTCCTCTTGTCGCGGCAAAGCCAGTTTCCTCTCCCCGCACATGGTACAGAAGCCTTGAATTAACAAATGTAAACCCCTGTATCCGTTCACGATTGGTGCATCGATATATGTCCATCATCACGTGCTTCGTGTCGTCGCTAACATTTGCTACCCGTTCCCGCACATTTTGCTTGACCTTTTCGGGGCACTGGGAAGGGATGAGGTCAGTACACTCGGCAGGTAACGGTTCCCGCGCGCCACCCCTTTGTAAGCGAAGGCGTCAGCATGTCGGGGACACTGGGCATTGTCCCGTTCTCTGAACGTTCAAAACTGCAGTTCCAACTTCCCACATTTAATATTTTCTGAATGGCAAGTTTTGCACAGAAATTAAATCATATAATAATAAATCTGGCTGCCTGGGTTTAATACATAATTATTCACCTATGAATTAACCCTAATATTTATGATATTTACATTTAGATAAATGAATATTACAAGGAAAATCTTAATATTAATTAATTATTTATTAATATTCATTGTGGATGACTCTGTCATATCACACGGTCTCCTGCAAGAATATATCGGCTGATGATTTTTTCTGCTTTCTTTTCCCGTACTAAAGATGATGTCATTTTTTTATTTTTTTTTAATGGTTACTTCGGCCTTGTAATCTTCAGCAACAAATATCTTCCACACCACTTACTTAATGTTATTCTACTGACTGCTCAAAAGCAGCGTAAAAAATAACAGGGGACATGTTTTGTCCTGTAATTGCTTCTGAATCCGCTAGTAGCGTGTTTACAGCGCCGTGGGATGGCAAGCGAACTGAAAACCTGGGACGGAGGGAGGGAACAGCAGCGGTAAAAGCCGCGACTTGAAGTGGTACTGCTAAACTCCGAGCAATGCCAGAGTGGCGAGGAGGGTAAAAAAACGAGCGCGGAACATCTTTGGAGTCGCTCGCTCAGAAAATTCCTTTCCAGACTCCGCGTGCAGCGGAGCAAGTTGCTAAACGTGTTGCCGTGTTGTTATCCGCCCAGAAACTTTACAAGTTTTTATTTCGCCAGCAAGTCCCGCGCAGCACTAGCGTCTCTGTATAATCCATTTATTTACCTTTTGCTAGTCATTTCGTCCACGTAGACCAGAGAAACTCTTTGTAGCTTTTTCGTTTACTTGTAAATTATCATAGCGTATCTGGTATTTAAATTATTTTTACTCATATTTATTCCCGCATTGAGAAACATTTCATAAAATTCGCACGAACTTTTTCGGAATTAAAGCAAACCTAGATTCACCCGCCCCCTACCAACAAACTGGTGGGTTGAAATTTATTTGCACATACACTATTTTCATTCATCCGAAAAGATTCATGTATATCAAGCTTCGTTAATTTGGTTAAGAAATTGCATTACTACATTACTGAACAATGCTAGATTATGTTAGAAACTCACATTTGATTCAATTGCGAAGTGAATGGATATGCTTTTTGCTCGAAACGCCAGATGTTTTAACTCCGTAGATTCAGCCTTTTATATCAATATCAAAAGTGAATCCGGAATAATATTATTGTAAACAGAAAATTCCGAAGGTCAGAGACATTGTCCAGAGATCGTGCTTATAGAAAATCTCTGTTATTTTTACGACTATCTATGGTGTTTAAAAATTGATATCCCGAATTAAAGGAAAGATTACTACAATTTTGTTTAATGTGCAAAATAGTTATTATTGTAATCTTATTGCTTTCATTAAAGGGTATGGTCAGAGACATTGTAGTTTTCTGTTTAGTGTGAAGTATGCAACATCTAATCCTTCCAACTTAGGGATTTGTCATCATACGTTCAGAATTTCATTTAATGCTCCTGTGTTATTTAACGTTGAAACATAAGACATGCCAAACAATTGAATTGAGATTCTAAGCTTTAAAATGGTGGAAACCCCGTCGAAATCTGTTCATTATTTTCCGAGACCAATTTATCTGGTTTTTGTTGTTAACCGCCCAGAAACATTGTAAGTTTTTATTTTGCCAGCAGGTCCCGCACAGCTCTAGCATCTCTGTATAATCCATTTATTTACATTTTGATAGTCACTTCGTCCACGTAGACCAGAGAAACTCTCTGTGGCTTTTTCGTTTACTTGCAAATTATCATATCGTAGCTAGAATTTAAATTATTTTTAATGTTCTGATTACAGCAAATAAAGCTAACCAAACTAAATATTTTATCTCAAGAGTTCATGTTCCTGGAGAAACCATAAGTTAATTAACAATCTACCTCGTAGGCTCCGTTATATCTGTCGGGCTTAGAAGATGAATAGGCGATACTTATAGAAAGAGCTGACAGATGGAATTTTGATAGCGCCATATTATGTTTTTCTTGACTGTAAGCAAATAATTTACTGCAACACAGTTACTGCGTGACGCGTTTCGAGAAGAGATTCTTATTTTCAAAAGCAATATTAGCACATTTTTAATGTGCGAAATGTTTGTGTCAGTTTCTGCTGGACATAACCACTTCGCACATTTAAAATGTACTAATATTGCGCTTGAAAATGAAAATCACTTCTCGAAACGCGTCACGAGCAGCGTAGATTGAAACATAATAAAAAAATAACTGTGTTTCAGTATGTTATTTGTTTACCAGTCAATTGAAAAAAAAACCAGACTTTCATAAGTCCATTTATTATGGATACAGTAAAGATTATTTTTCTGTATTAATTAGATATTAATGTTATGATTTTTTTCAGCAGTTTTTTTTCGCTTTAGGCCTTAGTGTCGTCGAGATCATTAGAGGTGGAAGAGGATTGGGGCCAAAGAATGGGAAGGAATTCGACCTTGGTGTCATCCCTGCATTCTCTTGGAGCGAATTGTGGATACCATGAAAAACACAAATCTGGATGGTTGGTCGGGGATTCGAACGCTCGAGCTCCCGATTACGAGGCCAGAGCGTTGGTTTGTAGACAGCTATGGGCATCAGCATACACTACTCAAATTTTAGATTGGACTCTAAACTTGGGTCTGTCCTCCCATTCGGGAGGACGGCGGTTCGAATTCCCGTGGGAATCCAGATTTGTGTTTTCCATGGTTTCCCCCAAATCACTCAGGGCGAATGCCGCTGATGTTTCCTTCAAAAAGGCCATGGTCGAATTCCTTCCCATTCCTTGTCCCGCCTCTAATGTCTTCGACGTCGACGTAGCGCAAAGCCATAAGAAAACAAAAAAAAAGTCTAAACCTTCGTGATGTGATAATCACGACAAAACCCATTGATTATTTTTTGAAGAGAAACTTCTTTGGGCGCGGCAGGGAGAAAATAGTTAGAATTACGCTTTACAAGCATGCGCCGTAACGTTCCGCGCATGCGCACTTAATGATACCTTAATGCAAGTAGCCACGATATTGTCCACTGTGCTTATAGCTCATATTAAAAAGGGAGAATTACAATCATTTTATAGATAATTCCGTCAAAAACAACTGTTTTGGTGAATTCTATTTTATTTTATTTTATTCTCCAAATGCGTTTCGCCCTTGTGGTGTAGGGCATCATCAGTGGAGATATAGTGGTAATCCACATATGCCGGTCTGGAACAGCACTTCAGACATTTTTCCAACACTGTTCATTCAAATTCCAGTTGAACCAGTTGTTTGCACGCTGCACTTGCTGTTTTAGTGAACATTTTCTGCAAGTTTAAGGTCAGGCCACACTAGACCGAGCCGAGCCCGCACCGTCACTTCTCTTGTTGTTGTCGCTCACTCGATTGAAGTGAGTTCGAACGACACCGCGTGTCGGCCGATACTTGGCCGAGTGTTGCTGCGGCGACGGCGCGGGCTCGGCTCGATCTAGTGTGGCCCGACCTTTATACATGTGTTCCACACGGCTTGTTTTGTTTACTAGTTACTTACAGTAAGTAACTAGTAATCAAAAGAAGCCGTGTGTAAATCAGCAGGAAATGTTCACTAAAACAAGTGCAGCGTGCAAACAACTGGTGAAATAATGTTCAAACGAGAGCGCAGTTTCGTGCGGCAGTTTACAAAGCATTGTTGTGTTGTGCGAGAAATCCACAATAAAGCGTAACCAAAAACATTTCGATGCAAAAACTGGATTTTTGATTTCTGAATCAGACTGGGATGCCGAGCTTGGAAAATTGTTATTACTTTACCAGAAGCTGAGTTAGATAAAACTATGCAAAAGTGAGTATATGAAAAGAAGAAACTCTCATCTGGCTTTTGCAGTGACAAGATTATTTCCGGATGACTGGAGCGGAGATTCACGGCATAATGTAACGTGTTAGCTGCGTGGCGCAGTAGGGGCAGCGCAGAGCAGGGCAGGGCAGCACAGACAATGAAACCGGATTATTTTCGTGCAGAAAAGGCCACTTCAAAGCGTTAATGAAATACTTTTTTGGGTTGCTGGGAATTGTTAAGAGGGTAGCATGATAATAATAAAGCATGGTTAATTATACATTAATTTATTTATAGGTACAAACACAAAGAACTACCACTTTCGCAAATCTTTTCGCCTTAAATCGAATACAAGTTACTGTTCACCAATAATATTTGAGGCTTTTTTCGTTCAGCAGCCTACTTCCTTTTTCTGGGTGGAGAGGACAGAAGTCGGGCGATGCGTGTCGGGCACTGACAGAGTCGAAACTGATTGTTGACGCTCACTCAACTGAAGTCAGTTCAAACGAGACCGCGTACCGTTCGACACCCTGGCCAAAAAACCCGCTCAGGGGCTCCAAGAAGAACTTCCGTTCACTTTTAGTGAGTGACAGCTCGCTCGCTCTTTCATAAGAACTATTCAAAACTACTGGTTCACTCGGGAACTACACATTTGAAACTCGCTGGATCAGACGGTATATTTAAATCCGGATGAATCGCTACTGTACTTGCACCCATATTTTTAGTTGCTTTTTTGTCTATTAGTTGCTTTTTATTTACATACGTTCGATGTAGATAGTTCCATTATATTCTCTGATGGCTGTTATAGTAAGAAAAGAAATATGGAATCACGTTTATATCGCTGTACAATGAATTTATTAATACGCGTGTGATAAAAGCTTTCATAATCATGCAGAAATATTATCATTCGTCTTCACAGCAAAGGGAATGAGTTATTTAAGCTTTCAAAATTATTTAAGTAATGAGTCAGAAATCTGCGTTCTGACGGGCTCAGTAGCTAGGTTTTTTTTATTTATTTATTTATTTATTTTTTTTTTTATTTTTTTTTGTGGCATTCGGCTACTGTGGCCACACAGTCAGTTCAATGTGATTGGAATTCTTTCAATGCATTAATTTCTCCAGAGTATATAGTTCCCACTTAGTGTAAACAAAAGGACACTACAACACGGATATGGCACTCACAGACACAACACTCAAACCCCCTTTGCTCGAGAACGGACTCGAACCGGTGACCATCGGCACGTGGAGCTAGCGCACTATCACCTACGCTACCGAAGCCGGCTAGTAGCTAGTTATTAACGAAAGCGAAACAAACGTCGATTTTTAATTAAAAAACAAAACAAAAAAAAACTCACACATACAGGAAAAAATGTGTATGACTCATTTAAGTTTGACACACTAATACACGTAAGTTTCTTTTTCAAGTTTTATCTGATTATAAGTAAAGAATCTGAGCTTATTTTGATTTCCTCCTCCAATACCAATTGCTGTAGTGTGATTATACCCGTAATGTCTGTCCCATACTACACAACCATTCTCAACAGATCGTGATGTGTGAGACCGTAACGCTCTGGCCTCACATTCAGGAGGACGCGGTTTCGAATCCCCGTCCGGCCATCAAATCTTCGGTTTTTCCATGTTTTTCCCAAATCACTATAGGTGAACGCCGGGATTTTTCCTTCAAAAAAAGGTCATGGTCGAATTCCTTCCCGTTTCCTCACCCCTAGTCCCTTCCCGCCTCTAATAACCTGGAAGTCAACGAGGCGTAAGGTCATAAACAAACAAAAATGTTCTTAAGCAACGGAACGACCAATGTTCTGTATTCCATTGCCATCTACATCTACATCCATACTCTGCAAATCACAAACATTGTGGGTGGCAGAGGGTGCTAAGCACCAATCCTAAACCCGCCCATTCCAATCCCGAATAGTGCGAGGAAAGAAGGAATACATATAAGTATCAGTACGGCATCTTATTTCTCTAATCTTATCCCTCCGGTCATTGCGACCTAAATAGGTTGGCGGAAGAAGTATTTCATTGCACTCGAAATTTAAATTTTTTCGCATATTCTCCAATAAATTCGAACGCAAGCTACGTCGTCTGTCTTCCAAACTATCCCAGCCCAATCTCGTATGTATCAATTCTGTGACGCTTTCATAAGGGCTGTAACAACAAGTCACGAATCTAGCGGCTCTCCTCTGCACCCTCTCAACTGAGTCAATCAGAACCTTGCGATACGGATCCCAAACCCCACAACAGTAATCCAGATGCGGACGCACAAGTGTTTTATACGCTATCTCCTTTGTTTGAGCATTACAATTCCTCAAAATACGACCTATGAATCGTAATTTAGAATTTGCCTTGCCTACGACGGAAGTTATGTGCATGTCCCATTTCATGTTGCTTTGTACTATCACCCCCAGATACTTCATGGAATCAACCGTGTCAACAGGAGAATTGTTTATTTTGTACTAGTGAACAACCTGATTCTTCTTGTTACTTATCCGCATTGCCTTGCACTTTTTGCAATTAAGTGTAAGCTGCCATTTACGGCACCAATCGAAAATAGCATCCAAATCACGCTGAATTTCTAAGCAGTCGTCGGAGCACCTTATTTCCCTATAGATAACTGCATCGTCGGCAAACAATCGCAACCAGCATTTGACGTTGTCACCTAGATCGTTTATAAATATTAAGAAAAGAAGTGGACCTATTACACTTCCCTGAGGAACGCCCGAAGTAACATTTATCTTAGAAGAGGCTTCCCCGTCAACAACGACATATTGTGATCGACCAGTTAGAAAATCGCGTATCCACTCGCAAATCTGAGCCGAAATACCGTAAGCTCGAATCTTCGCTAAAAGTCGGTTGTGTGGCACAGAATCAAAAGCTTTCTGAAAATCAAAAAAAAACCGCATCAACTTGCGAACCTGCATCGATAACTTTCATTATGTCGTGGGAAAATAGGGCCAATTGTGTTTCACACGATCGCTTCTTCCGTTCCCCACCATCATATTGTCCAATGGCTGAGGCTTTCACACATCTCCCTCTTGTCCACTTAAGTTTATATCCAATTGCTACGCAGTCATCCTGTTACCCACACATGGCTCCCTCCTACTTCAGTACCTTCTCAAAACAGCTTTCCCTCCGTATTTAATGATTTTCATCAAATGAAGAAGCTGTAGCCATTTTACAAGAAAATTTTTCATATATTTCAGGAAACGAATTCAAGACGACATATTATTTCAGGAACAATTTATGAAATATATGTATTGATTGTTAGGAAATTATGTTAGAAATAACAAAGTAATCTGAAATTCGTTTCTTCATTTCAGAGCAGAAAGCAATTCAGAATAATCTCGTAAACGTCACTGGTAACACAACGTTTCTTTATAGCCTTCGCGGAATACATTTGCCGTAAACTTTTCAAGTAGCTTAAGTCGAGAGCAACGCCTTTTACATTCAAGCTATAAAACGACGGCGGTAACGGGGTGTTTTATGGTCTCTGGAAAATGTGTGCTATAAACTCTGGTTATATAGAGTAATACATTTTAGGACATCATAAATTATTGTTGTGTTTTTTCTTGTCGAAGAAGCTGCAAAGGAAATACAATGTTGTACGATAATTTCTTTGTTAATAAAGGAATGAAATTGTGTGTTTAGTAATAAATAAAACAAACAAGGATCTTACTCTTTACTTTGTTCAATGCATTTCAGGTCCATCAAGTCACAGCTTTATATTGTCGCATCGAAAGACTGAGACGAAAACTTTGGTGCACTCTGTATAATTACTGTCTGCCTTTCTTACACTGCTCCATGTTCGAGTGAAATGTGCTTTATAAGAGATTGAGATACGTTGTCAAGGACTGCCAACCTGAATACAGCATTCTGGAGTTACATGCACGAGTCTTAACCGACTGGCACAGATTTTTGTTGTAATTATGTCAATTTGGAACTAGCCACTGAATAAGACTGCCATTATTCGGATTTCAAAACAAGGAACTTATAATTTTGTCATATCATTACCTCAGTCAATACTACATAGCCTTGTAATTCCTCTAACTTTGCACCGTTAGTGATGAAATTTTACGGAAACACGGTCCGCAAAGAAATAGTAAACAATTAAAGCTACTGATACTTACGTCATTCGTACCCAAAATGCACATTTCTGATTTTTTAAATATCAGTCGCAGCAGGTCGTATCTATCAAAGCTATTTTACTGTACATATTCCATATCTTTGCTAAAGGTCAGGTTGGTATACAGTCCGAAAGGTTGGTTGGACCCTCCCGAAGGAAGCATACTTAGCTTAGTATTGGAGGTAGGGCGCCCAGTTATTTTCCGCCTTGCCGGGTAAAGGGGACCTATAGTTTAACGTGGAATAGGAATCAGGAAAGCGTTCTGACGTAATTTGTTCAGCTGTACCAGAGATGCAGGTAGGTTTAAGGACGTATGAAAATCATCGCCGAGACAGGGATTCGAACCGTAGAGCCTTCAATTTCCAGTCAGGCTTAGTAAAATAAAATATTTTTTTTAAAAAAAACATGAAAACCGCTTTTTAAAAAAAGCACACTAAAAATTTTAAAATAGCTTTATACCTTGCTTAGAAGAAAGTAAATCTACGTGGACAGTATTTTACATTACTGTTATTGAAATTTTTCCATTAATGTTATTTTTCGAGTATGCTGAAATGATGTAACATCAATAAAGGTAGTCATACACTATTGCTCCATTTGTCATCGGTGTGGACAGAACTAAATGGTCTAAAGTTTGGTTATTGAATAGGAAGCGATTCTTTCATGTCTTATACAACATTCTACACTGAAGAACCAAAGAAACTGGTAGACCTGCCTAATATTGTGTAGGGCCCCCGCGAGCACGCAGAAGTGCCGCAACACGACGTGGCATGAACTCGACTAATGTCTGAAGTAGTGCTGGAGGGAATTGACACCGTGCATCCTGCAGGGCTGTCCATAAATCCGTAAGAGCACGAGGGGGTGGAGATCTCTTCTGAACGGAACGTAGCAAGGCATCCCAGATATGCTCAATAATGTTCATGTCTGGGGAGTTTGGTGGCCAGCGGAGGTGTTTAAACTCAGTAAAGTGTTACTGGAGCCACTCAGTAGCAATTCTGGACGTCTGGTGTGTCGCATTGTCCTGCTGGAATTGCCCAAGTCCGTCGGAACGCAAAATGGACATGAATGGGTGCAGGTGATCAGCCAGGATGCGTACGTACGTGTTACCTGTCGGAGTCGTATCTAGAAGTATCAAGGGTCCCACGTTACTCCACGTTACACGCCCCACACCATTACAGAGCCTCCACCTGACATGCAGGGTCCATGAATTCATGAGGTTGTCTCCATACCCATCCACGTCCATCCGTTGGATACAATTGGAAACGAGACTCGTCAGACCAGGCAACGTGATTCGAATTATCAACAGTCCAATGTCCGGTTTGACGGGCCCAGGCGAGACGTAAAGCTTTGTGTCGTGCACTCAGCAAGGGTACACGAGTGGGCCTTCGGCTCCGAAAACCCATATCGATTCTGTTTCGTTGAGTGGTTCGCGCGCTGACACTTGTTGATGGCCCAGCACTTCTGTCACGTTGAACGATTCTCTTCAGCCGTCGTTGGTCCCGTTCTTGAAGGATCTTTTTCCGGCAGCAGCGATGTCGGAGATTTGATGTTTTACCGCATTCCCGATATTCACGGTGCACTCGTGAAATGGTTGTACGGGAAAATCCCCACCTCATCGCTACCTCGGAGATGCTGTGTCCCATCTCTCGTGCGCCGACTATAATATTACGTTCAAACTCAAAAGCGTGATAACCTGCCATTGCAACAGTAGAAACCGATTTAACGCCTGCGCCAGACATCTTTTGTCTTATATAGGCGTTGCCGATCGCGGCACCGTACTCTGAGGCTACGGCCAGACTGGCGTGTTTTCACGCCAAAATTGTGCTTCAAATCCTGTCGAAAATATGAACTACATATTTTAAGTATGTGAGACCGGCCAGACAGGAGTAATTTCACGCAGCGGGAAAAGGCGCTGTTCAAGGTCGCCCGCAGTGGAATGATCCCGGGCCCATTCATCAGCAGGATTTTAGGCCGACATTACACTGTAAAAGATCTTTGTCCAAGATCTTTTATAAAACATTTTATCATTTTTATTTTATAAAAGATATTTTTTCAGTCCCATTACACTACATAAAATTTTTCGTCATAGTTCTCTGAAATGAATGGAGTAAACTTATAAGCTTTTGAAGACCCAGTTAGTGCAACTGTCACAGTATGCATTTTATTGAAGATAAAGAAGACATTGTCTCTGTAAAGAAGGGAAGTAAACATATTTAGGTTAGACCGTGAGATTAGGAGACTTGATATGATAGGAGTTCATCAAAGTTTAGTGAAAGAGCTGCAATGCGAGGACATGCCAAATTATAAAAATTATGGTTGATGCTGAAGTATACGTCCAATAAATTTTTACCACAATATTTTCATAAATTTCTACATCAGAATTATTTCCCCATATATACTATTGGGTGTTTATTTTTACGGTGTATGTGCCATGGGTTGTACTCGATTGATGGTGACGGATCTACACCATTTGCAATATAGCACACGCATTGGTCTGCGCATTACTTCTGTTATTATTCCAGAAACCTGTCAAATACTAATTACTTAACACGTTAATTTTCTCTTTTTGCGTCTTCTACAGTACAGCCTTCTATCGTAGCACTAAGGAACTTTTCTTAAGTTTTCACCTTTTTATTCCTAATCTTATAGTCTATATGTTTCTGAGTTTACAACATTTCCTTCTGTTCATACTCAGAAATAAAGACTTTCGTGGATTCGACAGTCATAACCAACTTTGGTAACGTCCCTTACGCCATTTTCTTTGTATACGTTTGCAGGTTGGTGAAATCTTTTATAAAATGTAATGCCAACGTTTTACATTTTATAAAAGAAATGTTATTAAAAAAATCTTTTATAAAATATGCCCCATTACACTGTAAAATATTTTATTAAATATCTTTTATCGAAGATCTTTGACAAAGATCTTTACAGTGTACACTGCAGTGAGTGGCGGGAAAACACGCCGCCGAGACCAGTTCTTGTTTCTTGCGTTTGCGTTGTTTCATATTCACTGATACAGGGCGTTCGCCGGGAAACGCTACCCTCCCAGTCTGTTGCCGTCGGCAACTTGCTCGGGCAGTGGAGCCGGCAACTCCCGCCACACGGCGCCGTGAATCACTGCACTGTTTAACACCTCCGCTGCCCCAACAGTGCAGTGAATAAACGTTTCTTTGCGGTTTGGCTGGTTTGGGGCTTCATACTCTTACTAATCTGTACCGTGTTTGAGTGTGAGTAAAATTATGGTTCGTTAAAGTTTGCAACAAAGAATATTTCTCTACGATACATACGTGAAGAAGAAGTCGTTTAAAAAGTGTCGCAGTAAATTTCGTCGCGAATATCCTGGCGCTTTACTGCCAGCTAAATAAAAAATTCTGCGTCTGGTTAAAAATGTAAGAGAAACGGGTTCATTTTTTAACAAAAAGAGACTGTCGGTCAACCGTATTCTCACAGAGGAGAAAATTGACGATATCGCTTTTCGACTAGAACAGTCACCCAAAAAATCATTAAGTCAGTTAGGGAAGCAGGCAGGCGTATCTAAGACGTCAGCTTGGAAAGTAACAAAGCTAGTTCACTTAAAGCCGTACAAAACAATTGTGGTGCATAAAATTACAGAAATAGGCCAGAGGCCTAGGATTAGATTTTGCAACTGGTACCTGCAGGGTGTCCACGATGGCACTGTTGATCCGCAACTGACGTCACATTTAAATGCTTAGCACATACAAGTTTATGAAGCGTAATTATTATGAAATAGTCCGCGACCGACGGTCGAACAATGCCGGAAGCTGACCGCTCGCTTGCCGGGAGCAGTTTCTTCCTTGTAGCGCTAACAGTGGGTAGCGTTTCCCGGCGAACGCCCTGTATTATGGAATGCTTAGATAGTGAACTTATAATACTAGAAGTACAAAAACACCTCTGTTTGTACGACCCAGAACACTCGGATTATAAAAACAGACTGATGATGACTGAACTTTTCTAGCGGGAAAAACTACTGGTGTGTGCACGCGCGGGATAGGTTAGTGTTTTCCACGCGCGGGAAGAACACGCCAGTGTGCCAATATCTGCAGGATTTCCAGTTCGCTTTTTTTTCCCCACTTGGTCTCTGCGTGAAAACACGGCAGTGTGACCATAGCCTGACTGTTAACATATCTCTGTGTTTGCATATGTACGACTTGTGCCAGATAATAATTAAAATGAGATTGAGTAATTTTAAAGGATATTCAACGGTATATATACATATTTAAACAAGTAGGCCCATAAAAATTGAATATTCTTACCTCATTATGATCTTTTTTAAAACAAGGTCACAAAGAATTAATTTTCTGTTTGCATTTACGTCTTTATTTTTAAATAACAATATCAATTGATATATTGCCATATTTCTTTTTATTTTGTCATGGTATTCGAGATTACAGACCTACCATTGTCATGGTATCTTTATATTTTTCAATAATCTCCAACGCAAATTTATCTTGAGACGACGTGACTATAAAAGAAAATATTATTATAAATTTTACTTAATAATACTTAAAACCGTATTATTTTCAATTCAATTAAAAATGACATTTCACAACCAAATTCAAAACTAAAACGAAATGATGTAATGTTGCGCAATCTAATCAAGGCTCGGTGGTCGGTGATAGAATGAGAGAGGTATTTGGACCTCTTTACACCAGCCGACTGGAGTGATGGCTTGATGTCGCTCCACATGATTTTCCCCACATACCGTCAGCCTGTTTGATGGCATTATGAACGAAACTGATGTATATTGAACTGACCGTATATCCAAGTAATATTGTCAGTCCACGTCATCCACATCAGTTTACCCACAGACGACACGATAATAGAATTACATCGCACTATTTTTTTTTAAACTGCTTTACGTCTCTCAACAGCGAGTCTTTAGAGACGGGAAAGGATGGGGGCAAGGAATGGGAAGGAATTCGGCCATGGCCTTTTTAAGGAAGCATCCCGGCATTTGCCTGGAGTGATTTGGGAAACCATGGAAAACCCAAATTGGGATGCCCAGACGGGGATTCGAACCGCCGTCCTCCCGAATGCGAGGCCAGAACGCTATCCGTTACACCACCACGCTCGGTCCGCACTATTTGGACGGATGGAGCGATCTTGTATGGCCCTCTTAATAATGCTCAAGTTCTGAAAAGGAGAATAACAACATCGTTTTGTGTAAATCACAGCAGAACACAACCAGCAACTGCTGTGATAAAGAAGCTGATATAGGAGTAATTAGAAAATAAGAGGTGGGCAATAAGAGTGGTAGGTATGTATTGTCGATGCTTTAGCGATGAGGTTTGTATGTGTATTCGATGAAGAATTTTGTGGAAGAGAAGCATTCGAATACAGATTATAGTGATGTGGTGATATTTTTATTTCTCAATTAAGAGGTATCGAAGGTGGAGTTAAATGGTTTATCTCAAAAAGTAAAAGAATAGTAGTTGGAGCTAATACTGCAAGTGTTAACATGTCATTCTCCAGCCAAATAGGCAGTGAAACTACAAAATTAGCATTTCGATTAATTACTTCTAGGCACTTAACGACTAAATATTTTATTTGATTTGTGCGGCTACAACATATGTTTCAAGGAATGTTAACAGAAGTAAATAAATCCAGACTGATCGACTGTAGAATTGTTGTGTTCCTCTGGGCAGTACACGTCTATCCGAGGAAGTTCTATTGCCGAAACTCACTCCTGCGCAACGGTTGTCCCGGGGAGACCTTGGTTCCACATGGCTTTCTATCGCTCAACTTTCTTGATCAGTCGGTAGAGCCGAAACCTCTCCGCATTTCCAGAGGTGTTTATTTCAATTCTACTTACGTTCCGCTGATCACCCAGCGTGGTGGGTGAACGGTTAACGTTCTGGCCTCGCATTCGGGAGGACGCCGGTACGAATCCCCGTCCGGGCATTCAGATTTGAGTTTTCCATAGTTTCCCCAAATCACTCCAGGCGAATGCCGGGATGCTTCCTTTAAAAAGGCAATGGCTGAATTCCTTCCCGTTCCTTGTCCCCAGTCCCATCCCGCCTCTAATGACCTTAGTCGTCGATGAGGCGTAAAGCCATAAGTAAAAAAAAAAAAAAAAAAAAAACTGATGCTACTTCAACTTGTTTTTCTACGTACTTTGAATTTTTCATTTCCAAAGTATCACCAATTATTTTTAAATTTACTTTTATTCGTCTGTAAGCAGTCATAAATTGTCCGCCGTTGTGCATTTCATAGGAAACAATATCATACGACAAACAAGGGGAGCATGCTTCTAGTCCGACCAGTGAGCACTTATTCTCCGTTTCGTTAGCTGATCGACCACGTCCTTTTCTGTACGCGGAAGGGAGTAATTTAAGCCAATATACTTGTTCCTTTCAAAGTTTCTCTGTCGAACGCTGTCTACCCCGCAATCCTCCATTGCATAGTCATTTCAAAAATAAAGTTATCATACCACTTGTAATTCTGGGATGCCACTCAGCACTTTTATTATTATTATTATCATTACTCCGCGATTCACTAAAAGTGTGCACCTATCCGAAAGGGTAATGGTTTAGAAGGGATATACGGGAATACTGCAGGAGGCGCCCATGGGCTATTGTGAGGAGCCATCCCAGCATTCGCCTGGAGTGACCCGGGAAAACCATGGAAAACCCAGATCGGGATGGCACTTACCGGGGAAGACGTATTCACGTCAGAAAAGGTAAGTGTGTGTGGGAAAGATGACCAGAAAAGTTCGAGGGGTAATTTTGTCGGCTAGTAACCAGTTTAATTTTCAAGGCAAGCGCTCAGTTTCTAAGCAAAAAACTAAAAACTTGCTTATTGAATAAGCAGGAGTACATAGAAACTGCCATCTCAACATCAGCTGTATCTAAATCAAAATAATAATAATCATAATTAATCAACTAATTGCTACTAGATGGTTCTAACCAAACAAGGAATGTTACTACATTATTTATATTATTTCCAAAAATTTAAGTATCTTTTAAGTAAAGAGAATCAACTGAAGATCCAACAAATATGCGCTGTAGTAGTCTCCAGATTCCTGGGCAAAAATTACTTTTTTGGTCATAAGTTCTTGCGGGTATTTACAGGCAATAATCCAACATCACGACTAATTTTTCAAATCCATCTTAAAGAGTTAAAAACAACTCACTGTTGTTTACACCGATGTCTGCATGATTGATTTAATTCCTTAGTTTGTGCCTTCGTGTCCTCTGTAGCATTGTACGCACAAACTTCATTACAGCTGCTTGGATACTGCTATTGTCTTTTCTGGATAGGGTACATGTTTCTAGTACGTAAGTCAGTATGGAGATGTAACTGTATTTGCACTTTCTGGGCACTTTGCTGTCATACAATAGAGTTCTGACTTGGTTATAAAAGACTGTTGCAGTACTGATTCTTTTTGTAATCTCACATTTATTGGTGTTGTCTTCACACAGAGTACTGCAAAGTTATCAGAATTGGTCAACAATTGGAGTAGTTGATTGTTTAGGTAAATATTGATGTTTGAATTCCCTGTAACTGTCGCCATGACCATCGTCTTACTCTGTCTGATTTTCAGTCCATACTCCGCAAACAGCTTGTTCCAAGCCTCCAGCTTCTCCTGACCTTTTCTGCAGTTTCACCTCAAATCATAATATCCGCAAAGACTAGGGCTTTTGTTTCATTTCCAGGGTTTGTTTGAATTTCTTCAAGATACCATCTATCATAGCAACAAAGAGTAGGGGTGACAGAGCACTGCCCTATTGTACTCTTCTTCTTGTCTCAAACCATTTGTTCTCTCAATTGCCTGTTCGCACACAGGCTTTTGTGCTTTCATACAGCAATATAATTTTGTTATTTAAAGATCCTGAGACCTTTCTTTTTTCTAGGCAATCCCAAATTTTTGCCTTTGTAATTCTGTCATAGGCCTTTTCAATATAGCGATGAAGTGGCGTAACAATAGGGACGAAAAACAGGCAAAACAACACGGGCCTCCAGCCGCAGCAAGCACCGGCCCCCAGCAGGAGGTAGGCCCCTGTCCCCAGCTAAAGCCGCGTTCCCACGATCTCTTGTAACGAAGGCGGGACGGAACGTGACCTCATTAGCCGAAGTGTAGGGATGAGCGCGCGCCGCAGGTTAGCCCTCGCTTACCTCGCCGCCACCTCCCCACCACGTTGCCTAGTGTCGTTTGGCACAGAGCACTTTACAGCAATAGAAGGGGTGTGCACCGCTGCTGCAAACCGATGACAACAGCGCACCTCTACACACGCCTGTGATGTTTACCGACACAGAGTGGGTAGCTGCGTCTCATCTCCGCTAGCAGAGGCGGCCCTGTTCCCATGGCCTGTTGTTGAGTATTCGTCCCGTCCCGCCTCCGTTACAAGAGATAGTGGGAACGCGGCATAACAGGGTCCCCTTCGTAATGACCTGATGACTGGGTTTCTATTTGCAGCGCATTCCGCCCCTGTCTTAGTCGCCTTAACCTAAGTGCTACGAGGTACAGGGAACCTATAGTTTAACGTGGAATCAGAACCACGGAAGCGTTCTGGCGAACATCACATTACACATTTGTGCCAGAGGTGAAGGTTGGTTTAAGGGTCTATGAAAATCCCCACCGAGACAGGGATTCGAACCGGGGACCTGTCGTTACCCAGTCAGACACCTCAACCTCTGAGACACCAGACCGCTACAGATATATCGTTGACGTAAGATTTTACCATCAAAATATCGCCCAACGCGCCTAAAGAAGTTTTCACTTCAAAAACTAAAAATATAACCTGACCACAACCCGAAGAATGGTCGGATCTTCCAAAAGGAGATGTACCAAGCTATTGTGTCAGAGGTAGAAAGGCCAGTGCCTTTCCTCAGGGCCTATAGTTTAACATGGAATCGGAACCAGGGACGTACCGGCGTAGCTCGTATAATCAAATATAAATCCTAAAAATTCCTGCTCGCCGGCCTCGGTAGCGTAGGGGCTAGAGTGCTAGCTCCACTCCGGTTCGAATCCGGCCGCGGGCATGGATGTTAAGTGTTGTGTGTCTCTGTGAATGTTCTGTCCGTCCTGTGACGTCCATACATTGGAAAAATACGAAACTATACATATACTGGATGATGACTTATACACTGAAAGAAATAATAATTACTTAGAACTGGCTGTATGGCCTCCGTTGCCAAATGCAATTAAAAAAAAAAAAAAATCTGCTCGCCACGGGATTTGAACCCGCGACTGGAGAGAGAACCTTCGGAATTAGGCACCTTAACCGTTAAGCTACCAGACAGCCTTTTTTTATAAATCAATCTTAAACAATATTTTTCTATTTGATTTAAAGTACACGTATGCAAAATTCCATCAAACGCAGATAAAACTTTTCATTTTACTTCTGGATTGACGCCTCGTCGACGTCGAGGTCATTACAGGCGGGATAGGACTGGGGACAAGGTACGGGAAGTAATTCGGCCATGCCCTTTTGAAGGAAGCATTCAGGCATTCGCCTGGAATGATTTGGGGAAACCATGGCAAACCAAAATCTGGATACCCGGACGTGGATTCGAACCGCCGTCATACCCCATGCGAGGCCACATCCCTAACCACTCACCCACCACGCTCGGTGATGAAAACTGTGTGTTTTCATGAAGAATATTGGCAAAAAATAAAACAAAAAAGTCAAGAAACATTGATTTTATATATATATATTAGATACAAATATAATCTATACTTTCACTGCTGTCCAAGCGCAACATGTCATACATATAGCTTCAGATATACTGTTAACATTAGTATTTTGGTGACGGTAACTCACAAGAGTTTACCCACCCAAAAAAAAAGACCAAATCGCATATGACACGTGCAACACGTCATAGTATGTAGGTGATGGGAAGTCGCGTACTGAAAGATTTGCCCCCGTCCAATCATCGCCTTACGCGCGATATTTACACCACTGTAGAGAAAGACCTTCCTAGAATTATTTTCAAAGAGCATTGTTAATGCAAAGATCAAGTCTGTAGTACTTCTTCCTGGTCTGAAACTATGTAGTTCATCCTCTATAGCCTGTTCAATTAACAGAGGCGGCTGAACGTTAGTCTGCTCTATCCCCACTCCACTGCCCTTAACCCTACACGCGAAGGGGAAATTTGCCACTCGCCTATCGGGAAACAGTGCTCAGCTCTGCGAGGTAGGAAGGGAGGGGGTTGTGAGGTGAGGAGTGGGGGGCGAGTGAAACATGACCTTGAGTCGCCAGGTCGGAGTGAACAAGGTATAATAGGGTTTCCAGGTGTGCTCGTAACCTTTTCTCAATCGCTTTACCCAAGATCAGGTGGTATATATCCCAGGCTTCCAGGATCGTCCTGCTACCGTATGTGAGAGTACACGGTACTACTTGTTACTGTCCGGCCCGTACCATACCTGACAACCAAAGGTGGACCAACGGATACGAACGAAGGCGTCCTTCCGTTGGAGGTCACATGAAGCCTTTGTGTAAGAAATGGCAGATAGATTTATCAGATAAACTGAAGACCTCAGTGCCATGGAAAGCGGAGAACGTGAACTTCGGTACGAGGGAGATGGCAAAATAGGCAAACAAGTAATCTGAGGTAAAATATGAGTACAAACTTCTGCCTTGCAGATTCCGTACGGTTCTGCCAAAGGCTTAAGGAGTAAATCCTGATCAAAAATCCTCTTATAGGCGTAGCAAGCTATAGCTGTGGCCAAATGTTTTGGCGGGTCTGTGTAAACGCGCTGTTGCCGAACCTGGGAACAATCTCGCGATGCGCTCTCTTTCTATCACTAGAAAATTGCAACGCTGAGCGGCCTGTGTTGCCTAGTACGAGCGAAAACAGCTCGCAACCCAACCCAAAACCTCTTCCACCTCCCTTTCAACACACAGAAAATGTGTGAACCTGTGAATGGGAATTATAAAGTGTGTCAGTGTGATGGTGAGCGTGCCCGAGAGAGGATATCTTGATTTTTAGTGATGTGCGATTTTTACGTGCGATATTAATTCGTTTCAGTTATTTATTAATTATGTTAATTTACTGTAATAATAATTTTACTGAACAAAGAATGTGTAGCTATTTTATAATCTGGATAATTTAGCAAGAGAATGGTGCTACTAAAAATGGATACTTATTCTCCTACTCCAGGTGTTTCGGGACTAACGACTCCAACAAGACGCACGTCATCGACAGTAGAACCACCGCGGCTGAAGAAGACAACAGAGTTTCGCCGGCAGAGTAAATCTATAATTCACAATGTGCACAAAATTTTAAACTTATTGTTAACAATGATGGTGAAATTTTGTCATCTACATGTACGCTGGTGAGAAAAGACTTGAAAAATATTGACATACTTGATAGTAATGAAATAAAAAACTGTAGTGATTTGTTACCGCAAAAAAAAACAATCATATTGCGAAAAACTTTAGGGAATGGGAAGGCTATTTGCGCTGCAGCTTGTGGATGTCGGTTTGAGAACTGTCCAGCTCGTGTGTCGTGATGGAAAATAACCTCGAAATAAAAATATGAAACAATACAGCACTTTAACAAAGCTTAGCGACTTTGACAGGGACATTGTCAGGAGGACAGTACAGTACACGAATTTTACGACAGTGATGAGTGGTAATATATAAACAAATAATTTTGTTGTTAATTATGTACGTTTTTCAGAGCAGTGGATAACAAAATAAAATTTTGACTCTAGTTATAAATATACAAACTGAAAATAAAATTTAACACGTGGATTTTTAGACACAAATAAAAGAAGAAGAGTATTTCAATAAGTTTCCGTAGTCTGTCGAGAAAGTCTTTTTTTTTTGCGCAGGTAATAGAATAATATAATAACAGGTCTTTTGAAACCTCCAATTATATTAAATGTATCTACAATGACATAACTTTCTTAACGAAATTGCATGCATCAATATTTTATGACAGAATAGTGATTATAAATTACTTAAAACACGTTACAAACTATTAGTACGAGTAAAGAGCTTAATACAACTGTTATGCTCACGGTTTGGCAATGCCGCATTTGACGCCACCCGCCAATAGAATTGGCCACAGCTATAGTAGATGAGTGATCAGCAATTTGTTTTCAATCGTAAAATATAGTTTTAAATAATAGTTCTAATTCAATAAATTGAAAGACCTTCTTTAATGACCTTATTAATCTATAATTTTCTAAATTAGAAATATCTATGTTGTGATTATGAACAGTATCGTTATTTTCCCCGTTTGAACGTACCGAATTGTTTTTCGCACATGATAAAGTTGGGAAAAATTTATCCTGCACATGGGCGAAATGAACGTTCACTCCAAAAATGTGGCGCTACCTCTGGGCTATATTCGCCTGTTTCCTCCGCTACCCCCTCATTACACAAGTCTGATTCCTGCAAATGAAAGCCACAGCTGACGTCAACGCTCCTCACGGCGACAGCGCGCCAGTGGCCGAGCGCAGAACTATCGCTCCCTTCCGGCGGCGGTCAATAGAGAAAGACAGAGAGAGGCATTTGAATGGTTAAACTCTGCTAATACTGTGTTTGTAAGCCTCCGCTACGGAGCAATAGTCTGAATTGGTTTGGTAGCCCTAATACGAAATTCTCATTCTGCATATATTCCTACGCTAAAACTGAATGTTGAAACCTGGTCATGTATTTAATTATTTTCATTTTGAAATTCCACTCCACCAGATTCCGTTTCATACATACATTTTGCGTAATATCATACATTTGTAAACATTGCAAAGTTTTGGTGTTTTTGTTATTTCATCTGTAATTTAAACCGATATTTCTAACAAATAATGAAAAATCTCATTACTTTTTTTTATGAAACCTTGAAGTTAAAGGAACGTATATTCAACTTTAATCAGATATTAATACTTCCGAATTATTCAGCAGAATAAATCTGGTGATATCTCTCCTCTAGGAAAAGACCTGTATAAAAAATATATTTTAAATCACTTTGTAAATATAGCATTCATAGTCCCTCGTTAAGGCAATATTTCATTCGGGAATGGACTTATATTAGTGAAAAGAAGAAAGAAAGACTAACGCTGAAGAGTGCTTTACTAATATTACTAACCATAACTGTTCTTGCCTATATTTGATCCCAGTTCTTACTTGTATTCATTAAATTGTCTATATTTCTTTTCTTTTAATAAAAAAAAAAAAAAATGTTATGAATATTAGACAAAAATTTCATGTCTGTGTACTAAATTTTGCAATAAAGGATTGTCTGCCTAATCGACAAGAATTACATAACATCTTGAATAACGGACTAAAATAAATGATTTCATGAACTCGGCTTATGCATATTTTACAATAAATTCATTTTTTCCTGTTGACGGGTAATTTGAACAATGTGATAACTCTAAACCTTTCTGTGTGGCAGTTGACTTAGGACAGTATTTCTAAGAGTGTTAAATATAATTATTGTCATTTTATTTAACCCATGAGATGATTAATATAATATGTGCTGCTCCACATGGTTGGCTTACATAATTTAAATAATATTCGTTTATGAATATTCCTAGTACTTATTATTGTTTTTTCCTGTTCGTATAATTTGATGTTCTGTTCCATGGAAAGTAATACTCAATAGAAATTGGTCTCTTTTAATACACATATCATTAGCATTAATAAATGATACACATAATAGATTGGATGATATTACTTCTACACGAGTTATAAATCAAATTTTCAATCTGTTTATTATTTTTATATGTAAGCATCAATCATATTTATTCAACGTGTCATTAATCAAACGAACTAACAAGAACTATTGACATGTAATTTCTTGAGATAAATGAACTTGACAATCAAACAAGAACAACTAGCAGATCACTTACAAATGACGTTAACTCAGTGAAAGATAAGCAGAACATGAAAGTTCCTATTGTATGATGTTAATCACTAGACGCTATCGGGTAGTAACAATGTTTTGATTTTGTTTTGCATTGAATGCAGGATTAAGTCTTTGATATTACCATGTTTCTGTCTATGCAATCAGCATGTGGTCGGTCGAAGCGCAACGAAGCATGTCCATCACTGCCATACTGATGGGCAGTAATATGTATCTCCATTTGTCAATGGCATCCCAATGCCTGCATGTAGCGATCCAGTTTCTGCAGAGAGCATAATGGCACCACACAACAAAGCTGTTTTCAGTTCCGAAATCAACTCGAGGACAATCTCCTGCGTAACTATACCGCTGAGACCCGCGACAAATTCATCGGATGCCCCCCCCCCCGAATCCCGTATCTGGGGAGGAGAGCGTCAAACCAATTTAAGGTGACCTTTTTTTGGCTCCACTACTGTCCCGGGTGGCAAAAATGGGCAAGGGCATTTTGATATGTTTGCTGAAGGAAGTGGGGCCGGGGGACTCCTCCGGCTGGGGGACTCGCAGGAATTTTGCCCGTCCTGCCCCCCTATTGTTACGCCACTGCCTCCCCAATGTATCACAAGTGATCAAATCTTTCGCCGTCTTGTACTCTCCTCCCAGAGCAGGATCTTGAATGGAAAGGGGGGGGGGAACAGAAGCACGTGTCCCAGGATGCAAATTCAGGGAGGCGGAAAAATCGTGTCTGACGTGCGTCAATTTGTATCAAAGCGACCTTTATTTTGTTTAAGCTC
Source organism: Vandiemenella viatica (assembly GCA_031002005.1). NCBI lineage: Eukaryota > Metazoa > Arthropoda > Insecta > Orthoptera > Morabidae > Vandiemenella > Vandiemenella viatica. The sequence continues at coordinate 161,410,971 of JARYHS010013631.1, read as the reverse complement.
CATTACCCCGGAAGTGACATTCAGGACGGCGACAATGGAGGAGGCAATCTCACAGTTTTTATCCCGGCTCGGAAAATTTATAGATCTGCCACTTTCTCCTCCTACGAAAACTTTGGTGTATTTTCCCACGCTCAGTAGCCAGGAATTATCCACTTTCGATGATTTGCCAAGAAAGTAAGCAAAAATTAACAATAATTAGAAACAATCCTCTTGGCTGAGTTTTTATTCGCTATGCATTCCCTTCCACTGTTTTTCATTCGGTTGTTAGGGAGCGTGCATAAACCACGTAGCTCCATTTTGGCCTCCTGTGAACCCCCCCCCCCTCCACGTAGCCCTACGTGGCTTTTGCCTCTACCCCCCCCCTCCCTCCCCATGTAGCACGTAGCTTTATTCCGTTTTGATTCCAGAATACTTTTTGTACTGTTTTCCCTTGTCAGACTATTGCAAATTACATTCGGAGATAATTAAATGACGGAAATAAGTATTCACATGCTGTTGTGAGTTCACGCAGCCCAGCGTAGCCTTCCAGCCAACCCTTCACTCCCCCCTGGACGGAGCCACGTATTTTGTGCACGCTCCCTTAGGCTTAAATTGGCTTCCCAGATACACGTTATTCTGCAGTTCTTTGAAACCCGGCGCTCATTTCCCCACCCTGTGAAGTGTCCAAGTCGTAATATATCTTAACGACATCCTAAAATTTACACCACATTTTTGTGCCTGCCGTTCCGAACTTCCAATATACAGAGTCATTCCGTGGTAATGTTACCAATTTTCAGGGATAATGGAGAAGGGAAAATGTATCAATTTGAGGTGAGGTCTGCCTTAGCCTCGCCGAACCCTGATCATGACGTACAGAATTTCCGCTGAATACTCCTCATTGCCCTCAGATAATTTTCCCTGTTGATGGACTAGAAACGACGCACGTAACTTGATGTTCGCCGGCCTCGGTAGCGTAGGGTCTAGAGTCGCCGGTTCGAGTCCGGCCGAGGGCATGGGTGTTTAATGTTGTGTCTGTGAATGTCTTGTCCGTGTAGTAGTGTCCTTGGGTCAATACTTGATAGCAACAAATCATATTGAGCTGGCTGTATGGCCCAGTAACCGAATGCCATTTAAAAAAAAAAAAAAAAAAAAAAAAAAAAAAAAAAAAACCTTGATGTTAGAGACCGAAAATCCTTAGTCTACGGTATAATACAAATGAATTCAATTTACCTACACAAGTTACACAAGCTGCTACATTTACAACAGTTGTTGAAAATGGCGTCCTCCAGTGTCAATTCAGGCATGGCATCGTCGTTAAATGTTCTGTCGTACCCGTTCTAATGTCCCCGGTGTCATTTGAATAGTTTCGCAGGTAGCTTGATTCATTCCCAGAAGATCCTTTTTCAGTGTCGACAGGCGTCTCGTACACTTGTCCCCACAAGAAGGAATCAAGTTTGGTGACATCAGGCGTACGAGCTGGCCATGCAACAGAGCCTCCCCTGCCTATCCACTTTTCAGGGAATTGCTGATCCAGGTGTTCATGAACCCTCAGTTCAAAGTGAGGGATCCATCATGTTGGAACCACATCCGTTGACGAATAACAAGTGGGGTATGTTCCAGGTACCTGTGTAGTATGTCCCTGACAAACACTTGTAACGTTCTGACCTCATTACCTGATTTAAAATTATAATTAATGTTATTATTTTATTGAATGATCATGAAAGGTAGAAATCTTGCGTGAATACTTTATATGAGAAATCACAAATGGTTTTGTTTCAATTACTGACATGAAATACACAACAAAATTAGTTGTTGTCCTTCTGTGGGCGCTAGGGTATTTTATATAAACTACACAAAATTAAACAGTAAACAAATTCAACATTTTGACTGTTCACTTCTGAAAGAAATGATTGCTCCGGGCTATGAGAGTTCTTATCTGCAGAGTCGTAGCTGGGCAATGCTATGAACTTGCACTTGTAGCTGGCACAATGTCCTTCATATGGCGATATATAATTACCGAATTTTAATGTCAGCCACACACACTGGATGAAGTTTTCTGCTCTGCTACGGAACAGTGTGACACAGTTCCTCAGGACATCCTTTGCCTGAGCACATCCGCTCAAACAAAGTGGCTGATGTCCCGTTCCAGGCAGCACAGTTCAATTAACGCACAGACAGTGCACATCTACCGATCGTGCTTGCCCGCCGGCACCGAATGTTCCTCCGTGCCACATGAAAACAGAAATTCCTGTCCATCACTCTGTAAATCTACCTGGCTAGCACAATACAATACTCCCTCTCCCAGCGTCGCATCACCCCAGCAAATCTCGCTCGCCAGTTCTAGGAACCTGGCCAGCTGACATTCCTGACCAGCCGCTTAGCACCCACAAGCTAACTAAAATATTCTCCATTAAAAATAAATAAACATATAGTTTATTAATGTAACTAACGGTCACAAGACGCATTCGTTACACACTGTGTACAGTGGTGCATCAGATAGATTTTCGCTTACATCTTTCGACTCAGTCGTTTCCGGATCAGGGTCACTTATATCAAATTGATACATTCAACCTTCTCCATCATCCCCGAAAGTTTGAAACATCATCACGGAGTCGCCCTGTAAGTTAGTTTCTCGAGGATTCAGAAACTTTGTTCCTGATTTACTCGTACTAACTTATGCAGGAGTTAAGTAAAATTGGATCAGTTATTGAAATAATTTTTCTTCTTCTTCCACCTGTATGCCCAACTAAGGAGCGCGATTGAACTTTAATTTAGCGGATGTATTTTCTTCTTTTTCAGAAATATCTGCATTGTTTCACTGAGCTCCATGGTTCCCCAAAATCATTCCGGGGCGATAGCTGGGCTGAATCTTTCATAGCCAAAGTATTTCCCTTTCCTCGTCCCCAATCCTCTCATGCCTCTAATGACGTCGACGAGCAGTAAAACACTAAGAAAAAGAACAATTTTACTTTCAAAAATTACCTTCCGAATTATTACGTTTTCGAGAACCCAGCTGATTGATGCTGTGGTTAAGGACATTCGTTGCTAGGTAAAATAGTTCTATCCTGTCGTGCTCTACAGCCACTCAAGGCTGGCTTCATTAATTTAAATCACCGTCAATTTCGGACGGACTCACCGAGAGAGCTGAAGCTAGCTAGCAACAAGTGCCTGCCTCAACAGGTAGAATTCTACGAGGCTGTATCCAGGAAGAAACATTTACCTCCTAAAACCAACTACCAGAATAAAGCATGGGTTAAAATTAATAATTCTTTTCGACAGCAGGAAAAAGAAGCTATCGACTCATAGCGAAGTTGCATTTCGATACATAAATCCATTAAACCGGGACGAATCAAAAAAGAGATAGCTTTACAGAAAAGTGGAGAACGGATTGGCTCTGCAATAAACATGAGGCATCTGTAAACACAAACGTTATTGTCTACTGCTGCCCAGAGTGACTTACGGGTGTATTACACTGACCTTTGACGCAATCATCTAAGGATCGTGAGAGATGATTTCGGGATTGGCACTCGGGAGGAGGTGGGTTAAAATCCCCATACAGCCAGCCAGAGTTCGGTTTTCCGAAATTTCCCGGAATCACTCTAGGCTAATGCCGGAATGATATCGGCAAAAGGCTATTGCCGAACTTCATCCCGTTCCTTGTCCCCAACTGTCCCTCGCCTTTAATGACCTCGAAGTCACAGAGCGACAGAGTGATCGTACGGAGTAGATTATATTCTTTACTGAGAAGACTTCATTTAGATGCTTGGGAACAGTGGCGTAGCTAGGTCAACAAGGGCCCCGGTGCAAAAAAATTATAATGGGCCCTCAGGCCAGATGAGCGACCATTCATTGCTTTGTGTTGCTAGTAAGGGCCCCGTGAGCTGAGGATGGGGCCCTTGAGTTGTGCTTAGGGGCCCCCTGAGCAGTTAGAGGGCCCTTAGTGAGGGGCTCCCTGTGTCTCAGGGGCCCCCTAACGACTGTAGAACTAAAAAAAAAAGTCGCCAGTTTGCCGTGAAGACCCGTGGGCCTCTGAACTGCGCTTGGGGGCACCCAGAGGTGCGCTTTGGGGGCCCCTGAGGTAAGCTTGGGGGCCCCCTGAGCGTAGGGGCCCCGGTGCACTGCACCGCCTAGCCCCATAGTAGCTACGCCCCTGCTTGGGAACAAAAAATCTTGACGCAGCAAGAGACTTACAGTAAAATGACATTTGTAAAAAAAAAAAATATATTATATCGACATCACCTTTTAAAAGAAAGGGCTAGGATATTTACAATTGGAGAAATAGGACTTGAAGCATGGTCAAACTAATTCGCAATCCAGTAGAACTACGCTGACTTTTTCCTAGCTGCCATTTGCTATCTGATTCTTTTGATGCGATTCCCCATCTCTTTCTATTCAGAACTAATCTCTCCTTCAAGGTATACCCATTACAACCTACGTCCACAATTATTTGCTTCATATTTTCTCATCTTTACGACACAGTTCTCACCTTCGATTGTTCCTTAGACCAGCGGTTTCCAACCTTTATTGGTACACGACCCAGTTTTAAGTAAAAAAATTTTCGCGACCCACCTAATATGAGAGTCTATTAATACCAGAATGGACTATCGACTATCCTATCCTACGAAAAGGCAGATTTCAGTGATTGATTGGTAGGTGGATGCTCAAATTTCACGATTAGAAGTAACTCGACCAGCATATTAAAATGCAACTGGTCTACCAAGTCGCTGACCCGATTTAGTGGTTGATTGGTAGGTTTATCATTGTGTTTTACTGCATCCAATTGTATGAAAATTTGGAAGACTGGGAGCAGGAAAACACAATGGTAAACTTACCAGTCAATCACTAAAATGTGATTTGTACGTGTTTTCTCCCAAGATATGACTTGACACATTATTGGCATTTTAATTTGCATATCTATTTTTAACTAATCCTGGAATTTCAGCCGTCAACTCGATGAGTTGATGTTTTGTGAAGCCGCCTCCCGCTTTATTACAAAGATGATGAAAAATACGTTTAATTATTATAAAAACACAACTTTACAATAAGTGATATTTCTGGCACTGGTGTTTACTAATGAGAGCATCGATATCAGAGTTAAAACTGGCTAATTTTAACCTTAAGTCAGTTTCTATACATAGTTTAAAACTTTCTCACAGAGTTTTAATTTAAGCTAATAGCCCTTTCATGATTATTGCACTTGTAAAATAGAGTGTTATATTTTTTAAATAGATAAAATAAAATATATATTTTTGTGGCAAAAAACCTCGATTGTTCCGCGACCCACCAAAACAAACCGCGACCCACCAGTCGGTCGCGGCCCATAGGTTAGGAACCGCTGCCTTTGACTAACAAAATAATCAATGCACCATGTTTTAAAATATGGTCTATCATCTGGTCTCTCCTTTCTGTGGTACTATCACTGTCTTCTTTCCTCACGTTTCTTTCCCAAAACACGGTCACTTCGTGTTTTACCTGCCCACTTGATTCTCAACTCTCTTCGATCATACCTCAAATTCTAAGCTTACAGTTGAGCTGACTCGGGCAACAGTAGCCTGAAATAATCATCAAACCTACTTGCTCACATTTTCTTATTCAGTTTCTTAATCCACTTACTGCATCTTCTCACTGTCGCAAAACTTATGATATTAAAAATGAATACAAATACCGTATCATTCCGGCAGCACCCTATGATACTGAATATACAGGGCTTGGACAAAATAAAAAGAATACCTGACATTTACAAACTATTGATTTATTAATATGGTGTTTGGCCACCTTTTGCTTGTAGAACAGTTGCAATTCTTCGCGGAATAAATTTGTAGAGTGTCTGAACAGTGGCGTAGCTAGGTCAACAAGGGCCCCGGTGCAAGAAATTTATTTTGGGCCCTCAGGCCAGACGGGCGACCATTTTTTTATGCTTTGTGTGCTGGTAGGGTCCCCCTAAACTGAGGATGGGGGCCCTTGAATTGTTCTTTAGGGGCCTCTTGAGCAGTGGCTGGGTGAGGCCCCCTGAGCAGTGGTTGGGGCCCCCCCTGAGCAGCGAGGGCCCTTAGTAAGGGGCTCCTGTGTTGTCAGGGGCCCCTTAGACGACGGTAGAGCTAAAAAAAAAAAAAGGTCGCCAGTTTGCCGTGAAGGCTTGTGGGCCCTCTAAACTGCGCTTGCGCTTGAGGGCCCCTAGAGGTATGCTTGGGGCCCCCCTGAGCGTGAGGGCCCCGGTGCACTGCACCGCCTAGCCCCATAGTAGCTACGCCCCTGTGTCTGAATAGTCTCCAACGGAATGTTGTCCCATTCTTATACCAAAACACTCGCCAATTGCTTCAATGATGTTTGAAGTGGAAATCGCTCCTTATTCTCTGCTCCAAAATTCCCCACAACTGTTCAATTATATTGAGGTCTGGCGATAGTGCTGGCCAGGGAAGATGTTTGATGATATTGTGATGCCCCTCGAACCAGGGCAGAACCTTTATGGCTTTGTGTATGGGCGAATTTTCATCTTGGAAGATGGCAGTGTTTGGCAGCAGTATTCTAAGAACTTCATCACTGAGGATGTCGAGATATTCATTCGCAGTCATCCGGCCAGTGATGTGAATGAGAGGGCCAGCTGAATACCACGATATAGCCACCCAAATCATAACGGAACCTCCCCCATGCTTGACATTAGGACGCGGGCAGTCCGGATAGTAGGTTTCTCCATACATAAACCCGGCCGTTAGTAGAAAACACTGTGAACAATGATATAAGGGGTTTAGCATTTGCAGCTCTTCCATGAATGTGAGCTTTGTGGAGCTCCCGCCATACTGTTTTTGTCGAAACAGTATTACTCAGGTGTGTGTTGAGTTCTGCTGTCACATTTGCCGCGGTAGTTTTGTATTGTCTGGCCGCAACCCTTTTTATTGTTCGTCGGTCTCTGTCGGTTAACTTTAGTTTTTGTCCACTATTCCTCTTCGCCGACGATGTTTTACCATCTTTTGTGTATACTGTCATTACCGTGGATACTGTCGCTCGTGAGACAATAAACAGTTCGGTTGTTTTTGTCAGAAACACTCCCGCTAACCGAGCTCCAGCAGTTTGCCCTCTTTCGAAGTCTGAGAGATCACTCAGTTCACCGATCGCTTGTTATACCATCACAGAACAAAGCATATAATACACTGACACAGAACCTACAAGATCTGCCACGTTAACTATGACGTACATGGGCATCACAGTATTCACACGAAAGTACAGATGGAGGACAAAATAATGCGAACACCTGTGAAAAAGTATGACGTATTTCATACCTGCAGTACAGCCGTGCCACCTGCAACAGAAGTCTGCCACCTAGTGAGCGTGAAGAGGAAGGTATCAGTCTCTCAACAGCAGTCACCTGCGTTGCATGCGTCTGTCGAACTGTCTGTGATAAGCTGAAATGTCAGACCTGTCAGAATTCCAAAGAGGAATGATTGTCGGAGCGCGTTTAAGTGGAGCATCGGTTACTGAAACATCAAACCTTTTGGGGTTTGCAAGGAGTACGGTATCAGGCGTTATGAAAGCGTACACGATAGAGGGTAAGACGGCGTCTTCAAAGCACAACAGTAACCGAAAGTCAAAGCATACTGATAGGGTCTTGAAGAGCATATCTGCGCGCGGTCTTGGACCACTTGTTATTCTGCATGGTAGAATCAAATCTAATCATTCTAGAGGATCATGTCCATCCTTTTGTCCAGACTGTATTCCCTGGAGAGCGACTGCTTTTTCAAGACGACAACGCCCCTATCCACACTACTAGGTGTTCGAAGAGCATGACGATGAAGTTGAACATCCTGCCTGGCCCCCTTAGTCTCCGGACTTGAATATTATTGAACATTTATGGGAATATTTGGAGTCCAAACTTCGTTCCCGATTTCCTCCTCCATCCAGCCTTTCGGAATTAGAGACCGTTCTGCAGGAGGAATGGCTTAATATACCTTTAAATATTGTCCATGATCTTTTTGCATCTATCCCACGCCGCATTAAATCTGTACTTCAGTCAAAGGGTGGTCCAACCCCCTATTAATAAAGATTTTCCAATTATTTCACAGGTGTTCGTATTATTTTTTCCCCCCCTGTAGTGGTGCCAACATGTAACAACCTGTACTCTATCGCATGGTGTTCATATTATTTTGTCCAACCTCTGTACATTTGACGTCCCATAGCTAAATAATATAAAAATTTACAAATGTTAACACCCAGAATGAAGCCAAATGATTAAATACAGTTAATACGACTTGCTGTAGTCACCGGTTCGAGTACTGGCCTTGGAATAGTATTTTTGTGTCTGTCATGTGTTGTGCGTGAGTTTTTGTGTAAAAAAAATTGAGCGATCATTCACACTTGGAAAATCGAATGCAGTTTATTATAATGATGATGATAAAGTTAGAAACATTGGCACTGGCTGAATATCTTATCTACCAAATGTCGTTTATAAAAAATATATGCTAGTTTAGTTATTAAGGTCCGTAAAATGTTAGACTGGAATATTTATGGGTCGTATTGAATCTCGTTTCTGGATCTCTACAGCGCACAGTGGGGTGAAATCTCAAAAAGCTGGTCAAAATATGGAAAAGTTATCCAAGTTTAATGAAACTTTGTACAAAATCGGTTTTGAGCACGCTGATTACGATTCCAATGTCAAAATTAAAATATATATATATATAGAGGATCCAATATGGCGGGTTAAAAATTAAAAATGGTCTAAAATTGTTTGTTGTCATACAAATTTGTATACAGGGTTTAATAAGCTCGCTGATACCGATTCCAATGTTAGCAATGCAAAAAAGAACAAATGGCGGATTCAATATGGCAGATAAAAAATAAAAAGGGTTAGAATTTAAATGCGTTTCAAAAATTGAAAAAAAAATTAATTATAAATTTTTGTGGATAAAAATGTGTACTATACATTCCTATTTCCTTTCGTATGAAGCCAACTTTATCGTCGCTCTCGTTGGTTGGACCAGCCTTTTATATCCCATAAAATCTACTTAAAAGTAACCCCATACATACAGGTATTATTAAAGATTATTTAAAAAGAGGAAGTTAATTTCGTCTGGTATTCTTCAGTATATCTTATTAATTAAGTTAATTTCGCCAATAAAAGACTAAGTAATAACCAAACATTTCGCACACTTATAGGTGTATCCAACTCTAGTGGACTTAGCTATGCGAAATTTGGAAGAACAATGTTTTAAACTGCTAGATTTTGAAATGGTATGTTATTTCAGATATGTAGATGATAGTTTTATAATAATACCAAAAAACAAAATTGATTATATTTTAAATATTTGTAATAACTGTGACAATAACTTACAACTTACACATGAAATTGAAAAAGACCAAAAACAAATAACGGTAAACTGCAGATAAATTAAGCTGCACTAATTGTGGAATAGCAGTTTATAGCAGAATTTTTTTGGGATTTCAATAGATAAATAGTAGAGAATGAAGTTAAAATAAGGTTCGTTGTGGGACTCTGTGGAACTTATAGCTGTTTTCGTTTTTGAAAAAGAAAAATACAAATTAACTGTTCAAATTTGTTTAAAAATTACTTATCTTTTTTTTATGTATTTGTAATACATGTAAACATTGCACTCACCATCACGATCTCTGTCCTTTTTGAATGATGAAAATTGCTCAAAACTGAAAACTTTTACACCAGTTCAAAGTAACGGTTGATTTACTTCCTTTGTATCTCGCAATAGTTGCTCGCTCAACGGACACCTTTCAAATGATGTACAGCATATGCATCAAGCCTCGGACCTATTCTAAGCCTGAAGTTAGACACTTTGGGAGTCAGTCTACCCAGCTGTATACTTAAAATTCCCTAAATAAAAACTTTATTTTTCGACTTTTGGCCAGCTTTTTGAGATTTCGCCCCACTGTGCAGCGTAGCGATGTTTACAACGTTATTGACGTGTCGCGTAAGTGCGAGGAGTAATGATTCTGGATGCAGGCGACTGCCTGGTTTTATCCCCGAGCGCTCTGGTAGTGCTGCTGTTATTGGATTCAGCTCGCTAATTGGAAAAGTTGTCAAGCCAGCGGCGTCTAAGTGAATCATGTCGTTCGGTGCAGACCCAAGTTAGCAAGACGACGCAAGCAATTAACATCATATAATCTATCTCACCTCTCCTTCTACTTGCTTGTAACATTAATGTTACTTAGCCGCTTATTTTTTATGTTTACTACGACCGTTACATGCGATTGAACATCACGGTCCGGTCACAGTATTTCTTTCGTAACCTAATTTTGCACTACGTGAATATTTAAATCCTTACGATGTTTTATGTACACTCTTTGGCAAAAAAATTGACTGTGGGCGCCTGTGACTAAGTCCATTATTTTGCACTATGTGGCATCACTGGAGAGTTTGTTCCAGGCATTGACTTAAGGAAATGAATAACAGATGACGCTGAGTTGAATACCCGCAATGATGCCACATTGTGCGGAATAAGGGACTTAGTCTCAGGCACCCCGGTCACAGTATTTGTTTCGTAACCTAATTTTGCACTGCGTGAATATTTAAATCCTTACGATGTTTTATGTACACTCTTTGGCAAAAAAATTGACTGTGGGCGCCTGAGACTAAGTCCATTATTTTGCACTATGTGGCATCACTGGACAGTTTGTTCCAGGCATTGACTTAAGGAAATGAATAACAGAAAGTGCTGAGTTGAATACCCGCAATGATGCCACATTGAGCGAAATAAGGGACTTAGCCTCAGGCACCCACAGTCAATTTTTTTGCCAAAGAGTGTACATTGTTCAATCGTTGTAGCGGATCTGTCGAATGAACGGTTAACACTCTGACGTGCATCTGGGAGTACGTTGTTTCGATCTCAAATCCTGCCATCTAGATTTCGGGTTTTCATCGTTCCGTCTCTAGGGGGGCATCCATAAATTACGTGAGGTGTTTTTCCGGATTTCCGGACCCCCCTCCTCCCCTCTGGTGAGATTTCGTGAGATATGGCCGGACCCCCCCCCCTCTGGTGAGATCTGGTCCGTTAGAACCCCCCCATTTTTTTTAGGTCTTACCCTTCAAAAACAGTTTTTTCGACGAAATTCCTCCCTAAAATCGCTTTTCGCGAAATTTGTAGACCTTTATTTGTTTAGCTCTACTATGTGCAAAAAAATTTCAAAATCTCACGCGAGATTTCCGTGGACCCCCCCCCCCCCCCCCGGGTGAGATTTGGTGAGATTTCGCCGGACTCCCCCTCCCCCATTTGACCTCACGTAATTTATGGATGCCCTCTAATGATCTCGACATCGACGAACCATACGCCTTTAATATAATTATGATTATTTATTCCAGTCTCTAACTTCCCTGTCTACAAATGAAAACTTTGGCACTCAAAGATTAAGTTCTACCTTAGTCATCTCTTCTCTATCTACTCCTAATTCATCTACCAATATCCGTTCAGACCTCATTGCCTTGTACAAACACCGTCTTCTCTCAAACGACCTTCTCAAAGAGCTCCTTTATCCATCGGTCACAAATCGTGTTGTGCGGCTGTTTCTGCTTTTAAATCTGGCGGCCCTCCTTTGCACTTCCTCCAACTCCTGCATATTTTTCTATACGTGTACCTAAAAAGGACTCTTTGACATTTAACTTCAAACCGTGTTGACTTTATCTCTACCTAGCTGTTCACTTTTTCTTTTTTTGTAACTGCTTTACGTCTCTTTTTAACATCGAGGTCTTTAGAGACGGGAAAGGATGGGGGGCAAGGAATGGGAAGGAATTCGGCCATGGCCTTTTGAAGGAAGCATCCCGGCATTTGCCTGGAGTGATTTGGGGAAACCATGGAAAACCCACATCTGGATGCCCGGACGGGGATTCGAACCGCCGTCCTCCCGAATGCGAGGCGAGAACGCTAACCGTTACACCGCCCCGCTCGGATAACTGTTCACATCAACTCTCATACATACTTAGCTTTATTTTTTTTTTATTTACTTGTACCAGAAGAAACTACAAGAAAAAGAAACTCTTAACTAACCAAAACTTTTAATTAAATCTTACTCGAGGAAAATTAAAATTGGAAGTAAAAAACATATTTTTTTCACCTAGAATGTAGCTTCTGCGACTGCATTTTTCTCAGCCTAGAGTAAAGCCTCCTCACTATATGATATTGTGCAGTAAAGGGTCGTAATGACCTGGTGACAGAACTTTTATTGACTGAGCAATCCGCCCACATCGCAATCGGCTTACCCTGATCCAGTAATCCTATCGGATATAGGGGACCCTCAGTTCAACGTAGAATCCGAAGCGTGTGGTGTAGTTCACATTACACAGAAAGCTGTGCCAGAAGTGAAGGTTGGGTTAAAAGCCACTGAAAGTTTTAACCGAGGTCCTTACAACCTCTACTCAGACGTCTTGACCACTGAGCAATCAGACCATTCTATTGGACAGTAAATACAATGTGGCTAATGCTTCATTGATTGATCTTACCTGCAATCGCATTGTGTCCTTTCTTTTTTATATCCTCAATTTACCAGTTATTCTAGCACTATTTTTTCAAACTGTTGAATCTCTTCTGGCAGTCCATTCTAAGTTTCTTGCAGCTGGTGAGTATTCCGAACGTTTTATCCACGCTTGACTAATTCTTCCTTCACATTATTCATCTCAGTCTTTCAATCATCACTGCTGCCAACGCTTAAAAAAAATTACGCCAAATCTACGTTTAGAAAATGCAAAAAATATGCTAAAGTTTACTGAAAATTCTGCAAAAAGCCTACAAAATTAAAGGGCACATTACATGCCGACCACAAAAATTCTACCCAAAATAAACTGTACCATTATCAATGAAGACTTCTATCAAAATGAAATCCTGCCAACAAATAATTATACCAATAAACAATTCAACCAAATGTTATTTCTACCTACCAACCTCTATGCCATTAAAGAACCCTACAGCATGGAAATTCTACCATAAACATCTCTACCACGGGAATATCTACCAAACGCAATATCTACCATAAACATGTATACCACTTTTGCTCTTTACCAATCACAAGCCTAACATTGTTAACATGTCAACCAAGTCGTAAATCTACCAAAATAAATCTTTACTAGAATAATTCTATACTCCCAAAAATATTTACCAAAAAAATAATCTATCTTAAGGTAACTCCACCATTTTCTAACACTAGCGAAAAATAACTCTTCCGGAATATAACCCTTCCAAAAAAAAAAAAAATCAAACTTGTCTACGTATCATGTAATGGAAATAGCAGAAAATATTAATTACCTTGTGTCTTTAAGAGACATATCGTAATATGTAAATCTTTTCTTGAAAATTGTCTGTAACGAAACTTAAATATATATTTTTGTTAAAATTAAGAATAAACAATACATGTTTAATGTTTTATAACGACTGAATTATTTAATTTTCTTTAAAAAATTCTTTATTAAATCTGTTTATGAAAATTCTTGCTTTACACTTGTAAAATGTATTTAACATTCAAATTAACAATACTTAACAACAATTCGTTGCGAAAAATTATTCTAATAAATAAATGAGCAATACTGCAATTTTATTACTCCAAGAAAATCGTTGACTTATCAGAAAAAATGCTATACAGGGTGATTCAAAATAACGTGGACAAAATGACATGGTAGATCTGTCATAAAGAATCAAAAATCCCATAGGAACAGAGGGTCGCAAACGCCTGTAGAGGGCGCTAGAGCCACGAGAGGCATGGCCACCACGATCACCAGACCTGTCTCCCTTGGATTTTTTTTTTCTTGTGGGGATTTTTAAAAGGACTTGTGTATGAAACACCTGTTGAAACGCCGGAAGACTTGGTAGGAAGAATCGTTGCGGCAGCCGGATGTGTTCGAGATACACCTGGTATCTTTGAGAAGGTGCGCCGTTCCATGCAACCGAGATGCCGGGCTTGTCTCGATGCATCTGGCAAAAACTTTGAGCATCTGCTGTAGGCTCAACATTTGGCTTGCATTAGTCGCATGTGAGTGAGTAATTATTAATAAAATGATCTGTAATGGTTTTGTTTCTTCTCTTTGTTGTCAGTATTTTAGACGCCCTGTAGCGGCTCCGGGTCGCAGTGGCGACCCTCTGTTCCAATGCGATTTTTGTTTCTTATTGTATGACTGATCTACCATGTCATTTTGTGCACGTTATTTTGAATCACCCTGGATGCTAAACTGAATTTTTTCATACTAAATCTCTTGAAAACGTGGTATGTCTATAGAAATTCTAAATTGGCAGCACTGTCCGTAATGCGTTGAAGAAGTTTTCTTCTTGCAGCTTAGATGGTTGGTGCTACTTTTTTATCTATCTCATGTGGTGACCATATAATTATGGAGCTTGAAGTGAATAAAATACACCTATACGTATCATCGACCTACTACAAGATTGCAGTTATTTTCTGCTGTATGACAGTTGGTGTAATACCCGAAAATCAATGAACAGTACCCACTAGACGAGCATTGATGTAAGGAACCCAAGAATTAATCAAAGTTACGAAGTCAACAAAAATATTAACAGAATCCAAAGACGGTAGCGTTTATCTTTGATGCAATGTGATATTTAGCGCCTATCTATTCATTTTACTAACACATTATCACAGGGCCGCAATATTCGAAATTCGATCTAAAAAATTTATGGGCGACTTTTTTTTTTTTTTAGCTCTACTACCTGCCCAGGCTGTGGTAGGTTGTGGTGAGGGCCCCCCTTTGTGGTGCGGGCCCCCCTTTGTCGTGCGGGACCCCTAGGCTACAGCCTATGTAGCCTATGCTTAAATGCGGCCCTGCATTATCATTCATTGCTCCTTTCACATTCACGTAGTGTCATAAGAGATACCGCAGTTATTAAACTGTAAAAATCCAAGTCGGTTCAACAGATTTTCCATGATGCGAGTCCAAAGAAAATCTGCGGAAATGGATGCTGGCAGATTTATATCCGTAGCGATTTGTCACGCTGAGTTTATCGCTCTCAAACTCCCAAGTTACTGTTACGGGTACGAGTGTAAGGTTTTAGTATCGCATTGCTGAATGTGAAGACGAATTTCATTAAATCTTTCCTTCAAGGTTACGTACTGGATCTCAGGAAGTGAGGTTCTGAGGCGCATCCATATCTCGATTCAGTTCTGACTGCTTGCAAAACATGACAGGATGTGTAAATGTTAAGCTAGCTTGTAGAGATGGGCCGTTCGCAAGTGAACCAGTTCTTTAGAACAGTTCTTCTGAGAGAGCGAGTGAGCAGTCGCTCAGTAACAACGAACGTTAGTTCTTCTTGGAAGCGGTAATGACGGTGGTGTGTCGGTCTCGATTGAACTTAACTTCAATCGAGTGTGCGCCAACAATAAGTCGGTTTCGGCTTTGCCACTCTCGCCCGACCCATGTTTTTCTTAAAAGCGGCCCCTACACGATCAATATTATTATGCAATAATATTGTTGTTCTCCCTAGACTGCTCAATAATTATTGCACAATAGTTTAGTTGACTTCGAAATGACGGACGAGCTGTTGCTATTGCTTTACTGTACTGTGTGGAAAAAAAAAAAAAAGTAGGACTGATAAAGAATTGATATGTGAAGCGGAAATATTCACACATGATGGAAATGTCTTCGAACTGTCTTGGTGCTTTACGCAGGAGACATCTAGTTATCAAGATACCTCCTGGTTCTGAATTCCTTTTTATAAGTTTAAACACTTTTTCAGTATTGCTCTGTTGGGTATAATAAACGCGAATTACAACTTTTTAATGGTAGACGTCGGATCGAATGTATGTGTCTTCGTGTATATGATGGTGGCTTTCTTAATGTTCCAAATTTGGAGATATGCTTATTAATCCCCTCACAAGAACTTTTATTAAACAGTAATAAGCTTGCACCCTTTTTTTTGTGATGATGCGTGACTGTTTTAACAATAAGCGAAAATTTCGTTGGAAGATCAGTTTAGTTAGCATTGCTTGAGTAAATTTTGCGTTGTATTCATACCTAATTAACCCTTTTAAGGTCACATGTATACGAACTCAAGGTTTGTTGTTATTATAGTGGCTAATAATAAAACTGAAATAATAAATACTTAAATCATTCAGTAATTTTCTCTGCTCTTCCAGTGGTCCCATTGTATGTTTTAAGTTCACCACATCCTGGTCTCCAGGAAAACTCAGCTGGTCGAAGTACCACCACTTCATCTCCACCCACAACTATTCTTTTTTTGTATCTTTAATTCGTTTTACTTCTTTTCCGTAGTTGGTCCTTTTAGAAACATCTTCCCTTGTAGTAATTGCATGTTTCTCTTTATATTTGTGCAGCAGAACTTTGTAAGCCTTATTTTTTCCTGTCTGTTTTTATACTCAGACGATTTGACATTCCATAATGCTGGTAAATCTTGCACTCACTTCACTTTTGCATTCATTTTCAGAAGAAAAAATCAATGAAAAAAAATATTACAATAACAAAATACTAGCAGAGACTAGTGATCGTGCCCGTGTCTCGAGACCAACTGAGGGGATATTGCGCAATATCGCCCACAGACGGCACAATGTATTTCAGGTTGCACAATATATTTCAAACTGTTTAGATTCACTCAATAATATTGCACAATCTCTCAATCTAACCTACAGACGTTCAATATTATTGTGCAACCGTAAATATTGTGCTATAATATTGACCGTGTAGGGGCCGCTTTAGTTCCACGCCGTTCATTGTTTATCCACTCCGCTTTTAAAAAAAATAAGAAATCCCGAAGATCGAGAAGAGCTAGTTCGTTCGCGTCATTCTCCGATCCCAGCGCTCAGCGCGGAAAGAGCTAGTTCGTTCGCGACGTTCTCCGATTCCTGCGCTCAGCACAGCGCGGAGCAGTGCCACTGGGGAGCTAGTTCTTTAGAATCTGACCTCCCGCTCCGCTTCTCTTTCTGCTTCTCTTTGTGTATTCCGACTACAAGCGCGCCTTGTGAAAGATTATTTTCAAATGCTGGATAAATTTGCTCTGAGAAATGAAGCAGGCAGCCGAAGGCCAAAATAAGTAAAATTTTATTTGTGAACAGTAACCTTCATTTCATTTAAAGGAAAACGTTTTTTGAAATTGATTGTACTTTGTGTCTGTAAATAAAATAATGTAAAGCTAACTATCCTTAAAACTATCTCTCAAATGTTCCCAGCAATCCTAACAATATTTTATGGACGCTTTGAAAGGACTTTTCTGTTTAATTTAATTTAATTGCAATGGAGCACAGGCTCCGGTGGCAATTTCCCTACACACCCATGTTCCCCCTATCCTGCACCCACCTACATTTGCTCTCTAGAAATTTTATCTTTAAATTCTTTCAAAGTTTTCGGTAAATTATTCATCATTTCTCTTGGTAACTCATTCCAATCCCTGACACCCTTACGTAAAAAAGAGAATCTTCCCACACCCTTGTGCCTGAAATCGAGTGCCAGCTTGTGGTCATGGTCATCTTTTCCCTTCCATGCACAACTTTTCATACCTATTGCAATATCTTTCCATGCCTCATCGCCAGTATATGCCCTGTACACTCCCATGACCCTCCTCATCCTCCTCCTGTCTTGCAACGAATCCCATTCCAGCTCCTTAATCATATCCGTCACTGATTGCATTTGAAAGTAATCCGGTAGTATTTAAGAAACAAAAATGTGTCAGAATAAATACAAAAATAAATGAAAATAACAGATGTGAGATTAAACTAAGAAATCAGTCTAAATGTTAATAAAACGAACAGATACTACACTCAAAATGGATATAACTGCACTTTTTGTTTAAATTGAGCTAGTGAACCTGTGAACTGTTTAAAAGAACTAGTTCTTTTCATAGAGTGATCAAATGAGCGCCCCTCTTTTTAGTGAGTCACTTTGCCCACCTCCACTAGCTTGCCACGGCCAGTCGTTTTGTATGCCACGCCATGCAGATCAGCACTCGCCTCCCACCACGTGACCTAGTGTCCTTTCAGCTACCCGGGACCGAGCAGGGCGGTGTAACGGTTAGCGTTCTCGCCTCGCATTCGGGAGGACGGCGGTTCGAATCCCCGTCCGGGCATCCAGATTTGGGTTTTCCATGGTTTCCCCAAATCACTCCAGGCAAATGCCGGGATGCTTCCTTCAAAAGGCCATGGCCGAATTCCTTCCCATTCCTTGCCCCCATCCTTGCCCCCCATCCTTTCCCATCTCTAAAGACCTCGATGTTAAAAAGAGACGTAAAGCAGTTACAAAAAAAAGAAAAAAAAAAGCTACCCGGGCGTTTGATGTTTACCGACTGAGCTATGGATATAGACACTGCCAGCACGGGCGGGACGCTTCCCACGGCCAGCTGTTGTCTGCTGGACCGGCATGGCCTCGTGGGAATCCACCTTTATTGTCATGGTATGGAGAAACTGAGGTGTTTGTTTAAATTTGTTTGCAGACAATGCGTCGCTCGTCGGTGGCGGGTGGTGGAGAGCCACTGATCGTGGTGGAGGAGTCGGGCGCCACGGACGATGACGACGGTGGCAGCTCTTCGGGCCCTCCCAGCCCTCCAGGCATCGACAGTCCACTCCTCAACCCGTGTCTGCTGTCTCCCTTCAGAGACATGCGCAAGAGGTCGCTGCCCACCCCGGCATGCACCTCGGGCATCACAGCCTCGCAGGTCAGTGAGTGATACCGATACAGAGCTCAAAATACCCCAACGAAGGAAGACAACTGCTTGCGTGAACAGGTTTCCAGGCGCGTAGATACAATAACTATCAAAGGGTTAAAAAAAAATGGCATTCGGCAACCAAGGCCATACAGCCAGCTCAATGTATTTATCATAACTCTTTCAGTGAATCAGTTTCTTCATTAAGTTGCAGCTTCTAAGTATGGACACCACAGGACGGACACGGCGTTCACACATACAACACTTAAGCACCCATGCCCTTTGCCGGACTCGAACCGGTGACCTTTCGCACGCGCGGCCAGTACTCTATCCCCTACGCTACCGAGGCCGGCAATTCAAAGGTTTGACAGCGAATCTATATCTAGTACCTGTGTGAGCGATCTTTGCTCTGCTTCATTCGATTTATGTTCAACATGTAAGATTTTGCGTGTGAAGTTTGATTGAAGTTAAACATTTTTCTTGAAGGCTTCCTAGGCACTTTGAACTGAACAATTCCTTGCTCTGACCAAAATTGAAGCTTATCAAACATCAGTAGGTTTACTAATACCTAAAACTTCTACTAGATCAGTTAAGAGCCGTTTCTGAGACACATAATGCAAGAATTGCTCTCTTTTTTTGGTAGAATCGTGTTACAAACTCGAAAATCAAAACGTTACCTATATATGAAATTTCATCCAAATCACTAGAGCCATTACCGAGATCGTCCTTTTTTCCATCTCATAAATTGCTTTTAAACAAAAATCCTATTATTATGTTAAATAGAAATCTTAAAACTAATCCGGGATTAATTAATGGTGCAAGATAAATGGTAATTCATTTAGACAAATACATCATCAGGGCTTAGTTCACTCACTCCAACTATGCTCATACCTCGCATTAACCACACAACTTCTGATCCAACCGTAGCTTTCCAGATGATAAGAAAACAATTCCCAATAAAAGTAACCTTCACGATGGCCATTAATAAAGCTTCAAAGCACAGAATTGTATTCACCAGAACCTGTTTATTCGTATGGACACCTGTACGTGCTTTTTCACGCGTTCGTAGATTCAATTAATATTTATGTTTGTGGAACTATCAGTATGCTTTCTGGTACCTAAAATGTCTGTGAGATGGCGTCAGACCCGTGTCCGAGATACCAAATACAAAAATTCTTCGTATTTTTTAAAATCGTTTTTGCAGGGAGGAAACCTATTTAGATAAACTTAAAAAACAAAACTTTATCTAAATACTAGCTGAGGTCCCCCCGTTGCCCGGTTTAGTTGTTGTTGGTTTACCCATACACTGTTTCTATTCATGCAATCAGTAACATGTTCCAAGTTTCATACAATTTGGGCCATCAATTTCCGGAATTAAAACATACCTAGATTCATCCCCACCTTACCAAGAAAGAAGTGGGTTTAATTTTATTTATCCGTAAACTATTTTTATTCGTCTGAACAGATTCATGCTTACCAAGTTTTACTGATCTCGTACCGGCCAATTCCGGTACTAAACTAACCGGTGATTTAACAGCACACTTCCAAGAACGGGGTGGCTGGGGTGCTTTGATACGGAATGTCAGTTTCATTTTAGTCCAGGTTACATTTCAACCTAATTACATTTGCTAATGTTGCTGCTCGAAAATATAAACATTACGCACATTATTACATACCAGATACATAAAAATTTATCTGGAATATATCTTTTTATTCCGGCATTACCAAAAAGATACACATTTTGAGTTGATTTTCAGAATTTCAATGTTTAGGTTCAAAATTAAAATTTTACGTATATCTTAAGCCGTTACGGCACCTTTACTTTAACAATAATCAAGCATTATCTGAAAAATGTTGAATCGATTTTGAACGAGTTTTCGTAACATCAAACATTAGATGTGTCTGAATGTGCTGGCTCATCTGCCGCTGGAGTTAAAGAAATTTCTCATTATGTTACTTCATCTTGCACTTTAGCTCAAAATTAAATTCATTTCGTACCTGTATAGTTGAATATCAGGTATTCACAGCTGTATATCATTTATTCAGAAATAAGCGAGAAATAAAAAAATAAAATTCTTCGATTTATTTCAGGGTTTTACGGACTATGGCACCATGGTTATCATAGAAACTGCATTACGAAACAATGCAATAAATTATAAAATGAAGAAAAGCTGCTTTGTTGTCCTAAACTGTTTTTATTTGCAACACTAGTCTTAATACAACGTTCTATTTCTATTAAAAGCCATCAGCCCACGCATTAATTATTATGAACACAATGACTCTACTTTTAGCTCCAAACGCCAGATATTTTTGTCTGACATTCGATATATCGAATAGATTATAATACGACTGAAAGCTAGATTATGTCAGAAAGTAAGGAAACATTTAGTGTTTAGCTACAGGCCCAAGAGATATGCGTCACATCCTGAGTATTTTGCTTGTGAAACCATGTAAAATCGAAAAATGGATGGCTGCGCGGGGATTTGAATACAGGTGATCTTTAGTTCAAGGCTTGAGCGCTACCGTTCAACCATCAAGCTCGCTTTATAGTTTAATTTAATTGCGATAGTGCCCACGCCCCTGTAGCAATTTCTCCACACACCCTTTTTCGCCTAACAGAGTATTTTTGCCGTTTGAGTTAAGTTTTTGTATCTCAGAAATGTTGCGTTTAAACTTTCTTCACAAGGAAACAAAATTCCATGTCGATTTAGTACTAAAACAGTATTCGTTGAATGTGAATACTCTTTTATGAAAAATCTTTCAACTGTCGCGTTGCAATTTGGTTATGTATTCTTATGTAACAGCACAAGACAAATCAAAACTGAAGATTTTTATATATATACAGGGTTTTACAAAAAGGTACGACCAAACTTTCAGGAAACATTCCTCACACACAAACAAAGAAATATGTTATGTGGACATGTGTCCGGAAACGCTTACTTTCCATGTTAGAGCTCATTTTAGTTTCGTCAGTATGTACCCCATGTTCTTCCACCTACGATCAATGGAGCACGTTATCATGATTTCATACGGGATACTCTACCTGTGCTGCTAGAAGATGTGCCTTTACAAGTACGACACAACATGTGGTTCATGCACGATGGAGCTCCTGCACATTTCAGTACGCCATTCTCCAGGGCTGCATCAGCGGCATCAGGAATTCCATGCGACGGAGGGTGGATGCATGTATCCTCGCTAACGGAGGATATTTTGAACATTTCCTGTAACAAAGTGTTTGAACTCACGCTGGTACGTTCTGTTGCTGTGTGTTTCCATTCCATGTTTAATTTGATTTGAAGAGAAGTAATAAAATGAGCTCTAACATGGAAAGTAAGCGTTTCCGGACACATGTCCACATAACATATTTTCTTTGTTTGTGTGTGAGGAATGTTTCCTGAAAGTTTGGCCGTACCTTTTTGTAACACCCTGTATATGTATATCGTTTACACTTCTCGTTAAACCAGATGATGGATTCTTATCTAACTTGACGAGACACATTGAAAGTGAAATGTAAAATATTGTTTTGTCCTTGGGATATTGTATCTCTAAATTGAGGTTAATAGTTTGAAACGAAACCTGGACCAAAAAAATCCTAAAGTCACAAGGTAGTACACGCTGGACATGTACAATGGTAGTTTTGTTTTCTTTCTAGCGTTTGTGGTCAAGTTGAGAAGATAATCGTTGTCAAACGGAAAAGAATCTATACCTATAAATAATTTTTTACTTTCGATAACTCGAGAGCTAAGCGAGACATGTATTTTATATTTTATTTTTTTACTTTCTATCTGTCTCATTGAGTTATATAAGAATTCATCATCAAATTGCGGCGCAACAGTTGACGTAAAAACCGCATTAGTAAACAATTGAATAAATTATGAAATTAATAAAAGCTGTTAAAAGCCATTGCATTACTAAAAAAACGCTATAAAATATAAAATCAATAAAAGCTAGATTACATCAGATACACGCGCTTATAGCATAGAATTGCACCCTAATACCAACTTCGGATGATAAAAAAAACCATCAGCGTACGAATTAATTACTGCGAACGAAATGAATCTGTAAGCTCCAAGCGCCTGAAATTTTAGTTATACAGATTCAGTCTTTTATGCAAATATAGAATATCCAATACTGAAAAATATAATCAATAAGAAAAAAAAATACTTTAAACGTTGGTTAATGTGAATAACTGAATCCAAACTGAACGCCAGAGATATTTTAGTATTAATTTTACCTGTATAATTCAGGAGTAGTTTATGTCGCGATCATGATGTTACAACGTGACATAGTGCTTATGAAAGTTGCTTAAATAACTGATAACTTAATTCCTCGTACCATTGGTTGTAACAAAAAGGTTCAGTTTTCATTATGGTCCAGGTTGAATTTCAACCTAACCACAATCTCCGCTAATATTGGCGCCACAAATTCAAAGCTTCAATCACACGCGCATTGATACAATCATTTTGTCCTAAGTTAGCAACGCCGTGTATCGCGACGTTAACTTGAACCTATAATTCAACGTAATTTATCCAGAAAATTATCGTAAATAATTGATTTTAATAACATTGATATCAGAGACAAATACTAAAGCTGATGGCCAAAGACATTACCAGCCATCAGGGGCAAAGAAAATCTCTACTGATTTTTCGTTCTTAATTCCTCGCATTCAATACAGCCATCGAGCGTTTAAAAACTAAACACCCCATATTAAAGGAAATAATATTTCAAGTTTTGTTCAATTTGGAGTATGAAAAAATGGTTATTATTGTAAATTGCTCATCAAAGGCTATGGTCAGAGATATTATATCGTAGTTGTGTGTTTAGTGCGACGTATGCAGCATCTAGTCATTCCTCCTGTGGAATTCCTCACCATACGTTCAGAATTTCATTTAATGCTCCCACATTATTTGACGTTGAAACATAATACATGCCAGACAAGTGAATTAAGCTTCTAAGCTATAAAAACGGTGAAAACCCCATCGAATTCTGCTGCGTAGATTCCGAGTTTTAATACGACCAATATTTACGGTTTTCGTTTTATAGATATAAATGTAATTTCATCCAAATAGTTAAAGCCGTTTAGAGCCAAATAAATGCATTATACAAGAATTTCTCGTTTAAAGGTATAAGATAAAACGAAAATCGGGTATATTTGTTCCAGAAAAACTCGAGTACTGCGCAGATTTCAATAGGGGTTTCACCGTTTTAAAGATTAGAATCTCAACTAAAATGTTTGCGATGTCTTATGTTTCAACGTAACGTAACGCCGGAGCAGTAAATGAAAATCTGAACGTATTGCTTGAAACACCAAAGATGAAATACCAACTAGAAGCTTAAGTCCTACTTCGTAAAAAAAAATAATAGCCATATTATCGCATGTAACGTTTCCTTCCTTAAAATTTTGATTTTTAGTCTTTAAACCTCATAGATAGCTTATGGAATTCTAAGAGGAAGCTCTTTTGAGGCAAAGAAAGCTTCCCCGCTTCACCACGGGCACCTCGAAATCTACCAATAAGGTAGCAACGAATTGAACGCAACTGAATATTTCAATGCCGATTTTCTCAACAACACCGTTGAAGCTCATGTTCCTGCTTTGCCACATTGCACCTCTGACCACAAGCTTTATTACACAGAGTATGCATTGAGTCTGAATTTTACTATTGGTAGCCTCCCTTTGTGAGTTGCAATAAGTTATGACTTGAGATCGGGACACATTCTTTCAAGCTCACACTGTGGGGGCATCCATAAATTAAGTGAGGTGTTTTTCTGGATTTCCGGACCCTCCCCCCTCTGGTGAGACCCCCCCCCCCCTATAAGTAGCCCTCGCAACTTTTTGAGACTTTGTGTTTAGGTCTCACCCTTCCAAAACCGAAATACCCTCCCTTAAATCGACTTTCGCGTCATTTGTAGACCTTTTTTGGGAGATTTCGCTAGACCCCCCCCCCTATTTCACCTCACGTAATTTATGGACGCTCCCTAAAGTTGGACAAATAGCTTCAAGAGAACATATGTCTGTGAATAAAACCATTTATTCAAGAAGTTTGATTTTATTTGTGTTCAATTAGTATTTTTCTTTATTTCGCATCAACCCTGGCACATGAGTCTAGGCGTCCGGTGAGTAATTATGAGGGTGGAAGGACATGTGTCCTCTACGTGATAGAACCAGATTGATAAGATACAGAGCATTTACGCTATTAGAAGACTGTTGTGTTGCCATCTGTCAGCGAAAAGTGTAACTATGTTCTGTGTGAGATAAGTGTAGTTTTGTTTGTGAAATGTGTAGTTAGTGAGGCGGAGATCGGGGACCGACCAAGCATTCGCATAAACGATTGCGTGAAACGGTCTAAACCGGCAATCAGGACTGCCGGCATGTGGGAATCAGTACTCGATCCTGGTGTCATTGTACAGCCCCGATCCATCGTGGTGGCGTTTTTACGCCCACAGCCACACTGGCTGATCGTTGATGTTCTTTAGTACGTAACAGTAAGTTGCAGTCAGCTTATGTAAGCACGATCCGCGTTGCGTTGCGAGTAGTGTGGAAAAGTCGTCCCACCTACGAAAGAAACGATTAGTTCATTAGAAAAAAAAAGTCCTCAATTAAAGAAAAATGTAAGTGGCTTTCGCAAACAAAAAAAGATTTGTACATTTTGATCAAATGCATTCTGCCTGGAGACTAGACGCTAACTCGATAGTTCGGCAACCTTCGACGAACGATGATGCCCGAAGTGTCAGTTACACTGGCTGCCACAACAGCGCCGCTTGTTTACCCAGAAAAGTTCAAATAAATAACTGCATTTGACTTTATTTCCACTTATATTGGCAGTTAAAAGGCAATTGTCTGTTGCGAAAGTAACTACACACAAATACGAAGGGCAGAGATAAAAAAAAATAATGTGAGCCAGAGATATATGCAACGGTCGTTTAAATTAACATTTTGCTGTTTTCTTATTTATGACGATTAGATGAATAAATTCATGTAAGGAGAAGAGCGACTCAACTTTACGAACTATTCTCTGTAGCAATCACTTGAACCAGATCACAACATAACCCAAGAATTTTTCGACAGATACAGGAAACTAGTGGGTGAGCGGTAACGCTCTGGCCTCGCATTCGGGAGGACGTGGGTTCGAATCCCCACCCGAGAATCCGGATTTTGTTTTCAATGGTTTCACTCCAGGCGAATGTCGGGATACTTCCTTCAAAATGCCATGGCCGAACTCCTTCCTGTTCCTTGTCCCCAATCCCATCGTTCCTTTAATGACCTCAACGTCGACATAAGTAAAAAAAGGTGGGAAATTTATTAAAAACTCGGGGAAAGCTTAGACCAAACATACAAAATGACGAAATATTTCAAACAAATAAATAATCGTTATTCGTTTTTAACATTGTACTTTTCTTGGTAACTTTTTCGTAAAAATAAAAACTTCCATCATTTTGTGGAAGTAATTGAAAGAAGCACAATAACGGAGGTGGGAGATAAAAAAGTATGATGATGAAATCGGGCATATGATGTTAAGTGGATGATTTTTCATTGTTCGCTTTAATCGTTGTGTATTCTGCTTGCCTCCCATTGCCTTTCGTGGGAGAAGTAACGAACAAAACGAAGAGCAGAGCGGGATTTTACTATGTAGAGAGGTTATTTCATCGCAACTTATGAGGCGATTAACGGTATGCACTTAAAAAAATTGTCGGTGTCCACACACGCTACCCCTGTAACGGGCATTACCCTAGTTTCATATTACGTCCATCCTGCAGCATGCCTGATAGTATGTGACCCCGTAAAACTTTCCCGCCAGCCAGAAAAAGTTTACTGAAGTGAGAATAACGTACAATCGCAATCTCCGAGTAGCGCTCCCAGCAATCAACATGCAGGAAAAACACAAATGGCTGTCGCCAACCACAATGCTTAATGAACACAAAAAACAGCGCAGCCGCGTGCAAGCGACTTTTATGACTCCAAACACGCAGACACGTGCCATCAGCACACGGGTCAGATCAGACAAGATAAAACTGGAAATTTACGAATAAAAGGCTTTAATCACAACAAAAACTGTTTCCAACAGATATCAGATATCCCACAGTCAGTTTCTTATTTGGAATGCAGTTATAAACCAGAAAATATAGTCACTAAATAGTCGAAATTGCATGCTTATGGCTGTTTGTCAAGCATTGTGTCGAAAGTGTTGATGTAATTTTCCCGGGAAACTTATTACGTGTTTTCAGTAAGGATTTGGTCTGTGGTCTGACAAAATTTTTATTTAATCCGTACCTTCTGAGAGAGAAACTATGAATATGCTCTTTCTTCCTTCTATCAGCTAGGGATGGTGATTCTTTCCAAAAAAGATCGATTCTTGAATCGATTCGAATCGAAATATGATAAATCGATTCACAAAAAAATCGAGGTCTAAAAGATCGATTTTCCAAAAATCGATCTTCTTTCGATTTTGTTTTTGTATTCGTATTTTCGATATAATTCCAATCACGGAAAACAAAAAGTACACCATAAAAATCGATCTTGTATCATTTTTAAACTAAATAAAGTTATTTACAACTAAATCAAAGTATTAGGTATACAATAAGACATTTATTTCATTTGTTGGTTACATAAAACAGATTTGAAATGCTGTAGTTTACAGTTACCAGTGTTTAATGTTCAAGCTTTTCAGGAACAACAGTCTGTCCAGTCTACTAGGATCCAAGCGGTTCCGCTCATTACTTGCGAAGTTGCCGGCAGTAAAAAAAAAAAAAAAAAAGGCGCTCGCAAGGTACTGATGATCCCACTATGCAGATATACTTCTTGGCTGTTGAGTAAACGTGATGATAAATTGATTTTTTTTTTTTTTCGTTCTTGCCAGTAAAGTATAGGATCATACTCCACATGCACAACTGTTTGCTATAAATAGTGTTTCAAGTGTTCATTTAAACCCTGATCATGTGCAAACGCATTACATGTAGAAACCGTTTTTTCACATTCGATTTTCAGGGGTAAAATATCGATTCAGTACAATAAATCGATTTAAAAAATCGATTTTTTCGGTCAAAAAGATCGATTCTTCGATTAATCGATCTAAGATCGCCATCCCTACTATCCGCCACTTACGTCATCAAATCTTCTCAACCCTATAGCCTAAATTATTTTAAGAAATCTGGCTTTACGCCTTGTAGATTTCGAGGTTGTTATAGGCGGGAAAGGTGTTGAGGCAATGAACGGTAAAGAATACGACCATGGCCTTTTGAAGAAACCATCCCAGCATTCGTCTGAGGTGATTTGGTGAAACATATATCTGGATAGTTGGACGGGGATTCAAACCTGCGTACTACTGAATTCAGGGTTAGAGCGTTACCGCTCGGTTTAAAACGATTATAACATAAACTTTGGAAATATCATCGGAACAAAAAAATCTAGGGGAGTTATTAGGTCACTGAATAAAAAAAAAATCCTTTATATATTCTTCGTGGGTCTAAAATGAAAGTCGGCGACCCACTGAATTTCAAAATGATCGGATTTTTTGTGCAAGCTTCTGTTGAAAAACTGTTAAAAAATACTAACCCTTTTTTTTCTTTTCTCTCTGTCTTTTTTTAGAAGTATACGGACGATACAGAGCCTCTAAAAATTTTTAGTAAAAATATAGAGCTAAAACTGGAGTTTTTGGTTTTCGTGAAGCTATTAAATGAGTAATTCTTTTCGAGCGTGGTGGGTGAGTGATAACGCTCTTACCTCGCATTCGGGAGGACGCAGATTCGAAACCCCGTCAGGTTTCCAGATTTGGATTTTCTATGGTTTCCCCAAATCACTAAAGGAGAATGCGTCCATCAAAAGGGCATGGTCGAATTCCTTCCCGTTCCTTGCCCCCTTCCTATCCCGCTTCTAATGACCTCGACGAAGCGTAGAGCCATAAGCAAAAAAAAAGAGTAATTCTAACAAATTTAATATTGCAACAGCTATTTTTTTAGTAAAATTCGATAGAGAATTTCCTGAATCTAATAATAAGTAAGTCAAAAAAAACTTTTTTTTTAAATCTACAACAATTTTCTGAGATTCACTATTCGTCCAACTAAGTTTTTTTGTTTGTTTTATGTATAGCATTTGTAAACCCGAAGGTTTCTTCTCACGTTGATTTGAAGGTTAACATGAAACAGATAAAATAATGCAATGTTGTTGTAGGCCATTTTTCCGCAGTTGCTCAGTAAATTAATTAATAAAATGACGCCAATTCAACTGTAATACGTACGTTTATTGTCGTACGCGTTTCGCCTCTCCTCGAGGCATCATCAGCGACGAATCTATTTTTAAAAAATTTACATTAAGTTTACAAACTTATTTGACATAACGCTAAATTGATACATTTTCTTATTATTTACACCTACTATTTACATTAGTGGATTTCAGGATAGTAACCACACATCTTTGCTTTATCTCCAAAGCATGTTTCCATTACAGCCATTTGTCTTAGCTTTTATTGAATTTGATGTTTGCTATTTTCCTGTGGAGCTTGAGGTGTGTAAATAGTAAGTGTAAATAATAAGAAAATGTATCAATTTAGCGTTATGTCAAATGAGTTTGTAAACTTAATGTAAATTTTTAAAAATAGATTCGTCGCTGATGATGCCTCGAGGAGAGGCGAAACGCGTACGACAATAAACATACATATTACAGTTGCATTGGCGTCATTTTATTAATTAAGATAAAATAATTTTTATAAAAATCGTAGTGGCGTGTCGCTTTTTATAGGGCGTCTGTGTCCTTCCCGTTATCATACGTGCGAAATTGTACGAAAACCGCGCTGCATCTCTCTGTGTTAGCAACAATTCCGATCGCTTTTACACTTCGTCGCTTGCTTTCGATAAAGTAATTTATCATCCTCGCCGCCGCCAGTCCCCTTCGCCTACCTAGCCTTCATACTGGTGACAGCCCAGCAAGTAAATTTGCCTATCACGAGCTTTTAATGGCTTTTAGCGATTTGCGGGCGCCTTTTGCCGCATTTTGTGATGCACACCCGACCGTCTATCTCTGTTCGTTACCAAATATTGAAACTGTGTCTATCCGTGTATTAGTGTCTCATTACGGTGTGTGTCGCACCTGGCTGCAGTAGAGGGCTACTCTTGTTTGGACTGCTCGTCATATGCAGTGATTGTCCTGCATCACTCCATTGAGGTGAAGTTTGGGAGGCGAGATCCCGCAACCTGAACTAGGAATAAGGCCTCTTTTCCACTACGCGGCTAGCCGCGGGCGGCTGGCCGCGCGCGATGGTTATTTATTCAGTTATGGCATTGACCATACCCATTGACGCGACCGCGACTTGGCAGTCGTCGCGACTGCAAAAGAACACGCGACTCGGAGCAGCCGCGCGCGACTCGATAGCAATGTAAACTTACTGCGCCATTCACACTGCGCGACTAACCGCTCGCGACTGACCGCCTTTCACGCACAAAACTACGCAAAATACACGTAGCTTACGCTATCTATAGAAATATCTATGTATGCGTTTAAAGCTCTGTGAAATATACACCATTTAAATGAGATGGAATGGGATTAATTGCAAGACAGGATGAAGGTGAAGAGAGTCATGGGTGTGTAACACTCATATATTGGTGAGGAGACATGGAAAGATATTGGTGTAAGAATGAAAAGTAATGCATGGAAGGGAAAAGATGACAATGACCACAAGCTGACACTCGATTTCAGGCACAAGGTTGTATGAAGATTCTCTTCTTTAGGTAAGGGTGTCAGGGATTGGAATAAGTTACCAAGAGAAATGATGAATAATTTACCAAAAAGTTGAAAGAATATAAAGTTAAAATATGTAGAGTACGAATGTAGGTGGATGCAGGAAGAGGGAACATTGCCACCGGAGCGTGCGCTCTATAGCAATTTAATTTAATTAATTATACCAAATTTATCGCCTTACCTGCAGTTAAAAACTCTTTTTTGTTGTCAAAGTTCGCCCTCTTTACGGACGCAAAACTTTATCAGTTAGTTAGAAAGGATCATCACCGACGAAAACATAACGTATCAGTGTGTTCTTTTTATAGTCTATATTATATCGAAATATAAATGCGACACTGCTTTTTCCGTAAGCTCCGACGTCAATGCAAAAAAACAAAGGATGTATTCAAATCTATATGTTCGTTTTCTTTTTGTTAACATCATTTATTTCTTCTACATCCATTTTGAAAATGAGCTGGTTTGTGGAATACAGCCGCGCGCGCAGTCGCTACAACAGTCGCTACAAAACTAGCCGCTAGCGACTGCGGTCGCCCGCGACTAGCCGCGAAGTGGAAAAACAGCCTAAGGCCTAAAACAGACGATGCGTCTTCCCGCCCCGCCTCGTGTGAACGGTCGAGGCGGCGGCCGCCTCAACCGTTCACACGAGGCGACTTTTCAAGCGGCGCGGGCGCTCGCCGCCTTGACTAGGCTTACAAACATTTTTTCGGCTGATTATAGTACTTTTTAGAATAAGCTGAAAAATTATAGTACTCTTCGAAAAGTATAGTATTTTATGGAAAGAGTAAGAAAATGACCTAAATTATGTTTTTTAGGTATTTATTTTTTCATTTCCTGCACCTTATAACATTTTTTTGTCTACAGCAAAAGTGTCATATTCTTTACTGCATTCATTAATGTAGATTGTTTTATTAATGAGATACTCGCTCTGCTTCTCTCTTCTCGCCATTTCAAATTCATAATTGAAAATATCTTTGCTGTGAATGGCGAAGTTGTGGGAATAAAGGCCAGGACTAAAATAATCTTAAATAATTTTAAAAATATGCTGCCATTTTTTGCCTGTAGTTCTGTCGGTAAAGTCAGTACACTGTGTTACTTTTACCTAGATTTTCTTTAATATTGTTATTTAGTATCTTGGCGTAGGTACCATTATTTTTTTTTTTCAACAGTATATAGCATGTTGACCCAAAATACAGTACAATATTGTATGTTATAGTACGGTTGGCAACTCTAGCCTCGACTGGCACGTGGACTGTCGATTTAGCGCGTATAACTCAATTCTTTGTAAAACAATTGATATTGAAGACGAGAGGGAAATGCTAATGTGGTTACTTTTATTATTATTAATTTAACTGCGATGCAGCTAAAGCTCCAGTAGCAATTCCCCTAGTCATCTAACTACCCCAATTTATATTATTTTTCAAATTTAATTTTATAGTTGCAGTTATAAATTCCTCCCCCATTTACTTTTCCGTTGTACAAATTTTAAATTCTTTAAGCGTTTCTGGTAAATTATTCATGACTTCCTTTGGTAATTTATTCCAATCCCTGACACCCTTAGCAACAAAACAAAACTTTTCCGCTCCCTTATGCATGAAATCGAGCGCCAGCTGTATCGAAGGTGGTATATCAGTGCTTCTGAATTTATTTTTCTCTAGTATAATGAAAAATATGAAAATGCTAGTCATAAAAAATGTGACTGCCACATTCCTTGGAAACAATCAGACACTCAAACTGTATTTTACAGTTCAAAAGTACAGATTAAGATAAAGTTTCGGTACTGGATCAATAGAAAAATATTAAATTTCAAATAGTGTATTATTAAAAGGATATTAAATCAGGAAATATTTACAAGAAAATTAAAATTAAATTAGAATTTTAATTGTGTGTTTAATGTAATCTCATATTAAGTGTTTTACATTTGAACACTAAAGTGTAATGATACAAAAAGGAAAAAAATCTCCATTTCTGATTCATTCCCTTCAGTTGGCTGTGTCGCCGCGCCACCTCCAGACCGCGAGTTCAAAACAGACGAAGCGACGCCGCGCGCGGCGCCGCGTGTAAGTTGCGGGGAAACCATGCGCCGCGCGGCATCGTGTGTTTTGCCCCATTTAATTACATTGGACCATGCGTCGACTCGACCGTCGACTCGACCACCGCGCGGCGCGAAATCGACTCGACCGCCGCGCGGCGCGAAAACGCCTCGTCTGTTTTAGACCTAAGGCCTAAAACAGACGAAGCGAATTCCCGCCGCGCGGCGGACGCTCCAACTGTTCACACGAGGCGACATTTGGAGTGACGGTGGACCGTCAAATATGGCGCGAATACTTCAATTCCTTGTGACACAATGGATATTGAAGACGAGAGTGAAATGCTTCTGTGGTCACTGCACCGATGGTGGAACAGGAGAAGAAAAAACTGCCGATATCTCTGCTTTTGAATCAATTTCATTCATTTTTTCCTAGTAAATTGAAAAATATGACGACGCTAGTAATAAAAAATATGATTACCACATTTCTAGAAACCAATCAGACACTCAAACTTTACGTTTGGTTCATAAGTACAGATTAAGATAGAGTTTCCATGCTGGATCGATATATTAAAATATTAAATTTCAATGTCTAAAAAGCGTATTATTAAAAGAATATGAAATCGCGAAATAATCACTAGACAAGATAAAAAATGATACTTCATTATTTATTTAATGAAATTGTACATTACGTATTTTACATTTGAACACTAAAATCTAAAGATACAAAAAGGGGTAAAAATCTCCATTTCTGATTCATTTTCTTCTGTTGACCATGTCGCCGCGCCGCCTCCACGCCGCGAGTTGAAAACAGTCGAAGCGGCGCCGCGTGTAAGTCGCGGGGAAACCATGCGCCGCGCGGCTTCCGGCATTTCGCGGCATCGTCTGTTTTGCCCCATTGAATTACAAAGGACCATGCGTCGATTCGACCGCCGCGCGGCAGAAAACGCCTAGTATGTTTTAAGGTCCGTTCCTACGGCGCGTGGTAGGCAGGACGCGCCTTTCATCTTCTACCGCCTTTCGGTGGGTCGAAACGCGCCGTACCTGCTCTGTTAGGTCCGTTCGTACGGCGCGTGCTAGGCAGGACGCGCCTTTCATCTTCTACCGCCTGGCGGTGGGTCGAAACGCGCCGTACCTGCTCTGTTAGTTCCGTACGTACGGCGCGTGCTAGGCAGGACACGCCTTTCATCTTCTACCGCCTGGCGGTGGGTCGAAACGCGCCGTACCTGCTCTGTTAGGTCCGTTCGTAAGGCGCGTGGTAGGCAGGACGCGCCTTTCATCTTCTACCGCCTGGCGGTGGGTCGAGACGCGCCGTACCTGCTCTGTTAGGTCCGTTCGTACGGCGCGTGGTAGGCAGGGCGCGCCTTTCATCTTCTACCGCCTGGCGGTGGGTCGAAACGCGCCGTACCTGCTCTGTTAGGTCCGTTCCTACGGCGCGTGGTAGGCAGGACGCGCCTTTCATCTTCTACCGCCTGGCGGTGGGTCGAAACGCGACGTACCTGCTCTGTTAGGTCCGTTCGTACGGCGTGTGGTAGGCAGGACGCGCCTTTCATCTTCTACCACCTGGCGGTGGGTCGAAACGCGCCGTACCTGCTCTGTTAGGTCCGTTCGTACGCGAGTGGTAGGCAGTACGCGCCTTCCATCTTCTACCGCCTGGTGGTAGGTTGAAACGCGCCGTACCTGCTCTGTTAGGTCCGTTCCTACGGTGCGTGGTAGGCAGGACGCGCCTTTTATCTTCTACCGCCTGGCGGTGGATCGAGAAACGCCGTACCTGCTCTGTTAGGTCCGTTCGTACGGCGTGTGGGAGGCAGGACGCGCCTTTCATCTTCTACCGCCTGGCGGTGGGTCGAAACGCGCCTTGCCTGCTCTGTTAGGTCCGTTCATACGGCGCGTGGTAGGCAGGACGCGCCTTTTATCTTCTACCGCCTGGCGGTGGATCGAGACGCGCCGTACTTGCTCTGTTAGGTCCGTTCGTACACGCGTGGTAGGCAGTACGCGCCTTTGATCTTCTACCGCCTGGTGGTGTGTCGAAACGCGCCGTACCTGCTCCGTTAGGTCCGTTCGTACGGCGCGTGGTAGGCATGACGCGCCTTTTATCTTCTACCGCCTGGCGGTGGATCGAGACGCGCCGTACCTGCTCTGTTAGGTCCGTTCGTACAGCGCGTGGTAGGCAGGACGCGCCTTTGATCTTCTACCGCCTGGTGGTGGATCGAGATGCGCCATACCATCTAGTTTATGCAGCAAAGATGTGAGACGTCCTCTAACAGATGCCGAGGGACGCACCGTGGGAACTCAGCTTTAGACTTAATGTATTGTGCCAACAGGTGCGGCGTCTGTCGGAGCATGGAGTGGAGAGTACTGGTGCGGTGGCTGCTCGGGAGGCGGCGTTCCTGGCCACGCTGTCTCAGGCGCCCCCCGTGCCAGGGACCGGAGCCGGGGGTGGCAGGCGACACTCCGTCGTGACGATATCTCGCGCGCCGCCCCCCTCGCTGATGTTTGGCCGCGGCCGGCGCGAGAGTATCGCCGCCTTCCCCGGGAGCGGTCCGCCCTCGAGAGTTCTTCCCGGGAGGCGGGACTCGGCCTCCAGCATCCCACCTCGGCCCCCAGCCACCGGCTCCACATCGGGCTCGCAGTTCAACCTGCAGCTAGACATCATGGATGACATCGCCGAGATCAAGGTAAACATCGCGTCTGTTCACCTGTTGATCCTGTGGGAGTGTTCACAAACTAGGGAGACCCATTTTGACATCCTCTGTATCCTCCTTCCCTCCAAGTAGCATGACGTGGCTTTTGCCTCTATCCCCTCCGCACCCCCTCCCTCTGAGTGGCACATAGATTTTTTCCCTATCGACTCCAGAAGACATTTTGTAATGTTTCCTCTTATCAGACTATCGTAAATAACATACGGAGATAATTAAATGACTGAAATAAATATTCACATGTTGTTGTGTGTTGTGTACCTAGAAGCGAACAACTTGTACTCCTCCTTTTTATGAATTAAAATACCTTTTAATTTAATTATTTTATCAACAAAATATTATTACTAAATGAAATTTCTGAGAAGGGGAATTGGGATTTTACTTTACATGTTGGCATCACCGTTTCACGTACGATTGACAATAATATTTATTACAGCAATTACTTTTCAATTACAATTAAACAATCAATATGTAATACAATAGTTTCAATATCGACTACTTTTCAGGGGTTTTGTTATATGTTCTTTCACCAAGCGCAGCGGGGCGATGAAAGTCTCAGGGCGACAGGGCGTATCAATACGACACTTCTTTGCGGTGGTTATCAATATCCCTGTGCAGTTACCAGTTTTCCGGAGGCACCAATTCTCCTTCCAGTAGTATTCCCAGGCGATGACCCATCTGCTGGACGTCGGATGGCATCATCCACTCCGATGACG
This sequence comes from Vandiemenella viatica, assembly GCA_031002005.1. Taxonomy (NCBI): domain Eukaryota; kingdom Metazoa; phylum Arthropoda; class Insecta; order Orthoptera; family Morabidae; genus Vandiemenella; species Vandiemenella viatica. The sequence goes on along the minus strand of JARYHS010013631.1, from coordinate 161,375,224 downwards.
ACATGTAACACAGAGCACCACCACCAACCGTGCTAACATTGGTCGCCGCACATCATGTTCCTCGGTCGGCTGGCGACGCACGCAACCACACAGCTGGCCGTATACTGCCTTTCCACACATCCTAACGGCTCCTGGGTACCTGCTCAAGGTCGCATACCACAGCAGCCCTGTCACCATTTGTTTGAACTGTCCACCTGTGCGACAGGAGCCCAGCATATCGGGAATATTACTATGTAGTGTAGTGATACACTACAACCTTTATTAACTGTGACAAATAATATGAATGAAATGCTACGTGTCTTGGTTCCACATCCCCCCTCCCCCCACGTAGCCCATCGTAGCTTTCTACCCAACTCCTTCCCCAACCAGACCGAACCACGTAGTTTATGATCGTTCCTTGTAGTAAAAAAAAGGCTAATAAGAGTTGAGCGGTCTATTAAGGAACAGCTGGATCTTAACACCAACCAGTTAGGTAATAACCACCCACTCCAATGCTCCCGAAAACAGTTCTTAGATTGCATAAGTGCGATAGCACGCCACATGCTACATGCTTGTTTTTATTGTCGCCTGGTTATATTAGGTTTCTAGTGCATCAAGTTTAAACCAACATAAATTTTGTGCATTTTTCCTGTAACGGCGACGACACATACTTGGAACGTACAGTGTACTAGTGGCATGAGTTGGTACATAAAAAGTGATCAGTAGTTTCTGTTGTCACTCACGCACGTCGATTGAGAGTAAGCATAAAGTCGCAGACATTTCGAAATTCCAAAACCTTATACATAAAAAAAAAAAATGGATAACCGTTTGTGTAAGTAAGATAAAATTTGGAGTAAGATATGGAAGTGTACAAATAATCATTAAAAACGAGTTTAACACATCAAAAACACTTAAAAATCGCTGCCAAGAATGAATGCAAATAGAAAGGCAGCAAGGAGTTATTTACTTATCAGAAACTTTTGTAGCGCTCTGTACGAGAAGGGCACTGAGCGTGGTGGGTGAGCGGGTAACGCTCTGGCCTCGCATTTGTGAGGACATGGGTTCGAATCACCGTCCAACCATCCAGATTTAGGTTTTCCATGGTTTCCCCAAATCACTCCAGGCGAATTACAGAATGGTTCTTTCAAAAGGACAAGGCAGAATTCCTTCCCGTTCCTTGCCCCAGCCCCTTCCCGCCTCTAATGATGTCGACGAGGCGTAAAGCCTTAAAAAGAAACGTGAATCATTCTTACTTGTGATATGAGTCGCGGAACCATACTACACCTCTGAAACGAAGAGATACAGTGCAGAATGGAGTGCAAAGTGCGAAAACCAAATCCCATTTTACACAGTTTCCACGGATAAATTTATTTGGCTGAACAATACGGCTGGGAAGGCACAATTCTCAGATACAGTTTTTCTGCTGGCAAGAGCCTCGCGATAGTCTTCTGGGATACTACAGTTGTTGCATACGACTATTTTCTGCTTCAATGGCGAACTGTCAATACTGCAAACTATTTTGATCTCTTGGTCAAGGTTAAGGTGGCTTCCCATGTCCCGTGCATTTACCGGACGCGCCAGTCCAGCTATCAATAAGGAGCCGTGGGAAGGGTCTCGCCTGTCCTGGCGGGGATGGCGCGCCTCTATCCATCGCCCCGTCGGTAAAGATCAAACGTATGGTTAGCTGAAACGACACTAAGCAACGTGGTGGGGAGGTGGCGAGATGTAGCCGATGGCGCGTGCTGATCAGTACATTTCGTCTGCAACGTGGGGTCTATAAAACCTCTGATCGTGGGAAGATAATCTGGCAAAAAATGGAAAAGCGAAGAATGAAGATGCGTCTCCATGAAGCCTGGCAGGCCAGATGAAAGCAAGACGAAACTGGCAGACACACCTATGAGTGTATAGACTCGGTCGAGGATTGGGGCAGCGGCTGGAGGACTCGCACTGAAATGTCATACCCAGTGACATGCCTCATAACAGGACATGGCCTGTTACAATTGCTACATTAAAGAGGACTCGAATAATCAAATCGCTGTTACTGCGGTGAAGCTGAGAACGCGGTGCATATATTAAAGAAGTGTCCCAGATATGGAGAAGCCAGGCAACAGCTTCAGGACACAATAGACATCACGGCGGACAACTGGAGAGAGAGGCTACTCCTGGACGAGAGGATATTCCAAGCCTTCTCGGAGTTCACCAGAACTGCATCACAATTCTGGCCTCGCATTCGGGAGGATGGCGGTTCGAATCCCCGTCCGGGCATCCAGATTTGGGTTTTCCATGGTTTCCCAAGTCACCCCAGCCAAATTCCAGGATGCTTCCTTTAAAAGGCCATGGCCGAATTCCTTCCCATTCCTTGCCCCCCAATCCTTTCCCGCCTCTAAAGACCTCGCTGTTAAGAGACATTATGAAGTAAAAAAAAAATGTATTCACAATCAGAGACATCGAGAGAGGAAGAGCCACGCTGCTGCAGTAAAGAAATGAGAAGAATGGTGGATCACAACTAATCTCAAGAACAGAATCCACAGCAAGACCAGAAGACAGTCGTGGGCAGATAAGAGCAAAGACATGTCCGATGCCACAACGCTGATGAAAGATGAGGGCGAGACAAGAAAAGAAGATCACCAGTTAAGCTGGAAGACCCCTGCGAAAGCAGGGCACAGCAGCGCACGGCGATTCCAGCTGGCCCAGGGAGTTGTTAACTACCTGTGACGTGCAGTGCGCTATAACGGACGCCCGAATGGCTGAGGAGTGTGTTCATCCCCATGTCACGGAAGCGTCGCCGCCACGAGGTTCCCCGTGGGCACCCGCAAGGGCGGCTAAAGACGCTTCCCTTTGAGAGTCCTTACCTTCCCTCCAACGAATATGGCGGACAGAGTGGGGTGGGGGGAGTAATTCTTCTAAGCTCCAATACCAAAATTGGGGGTGGCTGCTCAGATATACAGATAGTCCGGTAGGAGTTGGTAAGGGCAGGATGAATTCCGCTCGCGTATGCCTGATGACCCAATTTCGAGCCTGATAAAGGCACCGCATGGCTCACCAGTCCGAAAGACGCTACATTTCAATTCGCAGCGTCGTGTTTTCACACGATAATGCTCTACCGTACGACATACTGCTACGTAAGAGAAATCAATAGAACTGTACTGGACATCATTGTAGCTTTCCCCCTACCGTTTCGGTTTGTCACCAAGGGGTTGTCATTTGTTTTTTTTTTTTTTTGTAACTGCTTTACGTCTCTTTTTAACATCGAGGTCTTTAGAGACAGGAAAGGATGGGGGGCAAGGATCGGGGCAAGGAATATGGAAGGAATTCGGCCATGGCCTTTTGAAGGAAGCATCCCGGCATTTGCCTGGAGTGATTTGGGGAAACCATGGAAAACCCAAATCTGGATGCCCGGACGGGGATTCGAACCGCCGTCCTCCCGAATGCGAGGCGAGAACGCTAACCGTTACACCGCCCCGCTCGGTGCTGTCATTTGTTGGTTCCCTCAATAAAGATTTGGGTGATGCAAAGAAAAACTTCGACCAATGAAGAGGTACAAGACCTTGCGCGTTATTAGATACGTACACGTCCAAGAAACTTTTATGAAGAAGGAATCAAACCTGATAGTGGGGTGGGAGAAAAATGTATAGCCAATAGTTGGTACTAGTGCGTAGAATAATAGTTTTGTATTTGTAATCGTAGGCTTCCGCGGCCAGAGTCAGTTGATTCTTGGCTGTCCGGGTGGCGCCGACGTCATGTTTCTTGAAACCGACGTTTCTTCCCTGTTCTGCCCTGGAAGAAGACCCCGGAATGAGAGTCGAAACGGTCGGTTTCAAGAAACATGACGCGGCGCCACCCGGAAAGCCAATGAATCAATAGTTTTGTATTTGTTTTGCTGAATATTTATCAATGCCTCCAAGATGATGCCTCTAGCAACCAACACTTGTTGCTTTGTATGTTGAATGATGAGTGTTGTCGCCTGAGTATCGGGTTAGGCCTCAACCGGTCTCTGGCTCGATGTCTACCGGACCGTTGACCTCCCATGACGACACGGCAACCGAATACATTCATCCTTGGCTCCAGTCGACAGGTCCCGCTCCTTCTTGATTCTTGTTTATGCTGTCTCCTTATGAAGACTGGCGATCATTGTGGGACACCAAGTTCAGTCTTGTGCCGTTTTAATCAGCAGTTGCAGTTCAGATCTGTTTACTGTAATCTATTACTCAATTTCCTTTACTTCTCTTTCCTTCGATATTGCATTGTATTTTCAATTGAGTCACTTTTATGTGTTACTTAAGCATGTGTTTCAGATAACCTGCTTTTCTCATTTTTATGTTGGGAAGAAGCTCACTTTTTAGTTAAATTTTGCTAAGCGACTCCTCATTGGGCACTAGTGCCTTCTTTTTTTTCTCAGATCTTTATTTTTTTACATTTTACAATTTTACATTTTACCATTTTACAGTGAAAAAATGACAAATTCATCTCTATAGATACTTTCTTACTGCCAAAGAGTCTCTATTACAATCAGAGATCTTCACTCAGCTTGCATCCATTATAACCGCGCCAAAACTTAACAAAGGAAGAACGAAACTGCGGATACATCCAAAAGTTTTTACCATGATATAATGAGGTTTTAGTAGAAGTTTGCGTCAAGCCGCGATTTCCGAAACAGTTTTGCATTTTACTTGGTCTCCGTCATATTTCAGTTCATGGTGCTCCATATTTGTAGTGCGAGAGCATACAAATATGGGCCATAATATTTATCAATGTAGTTTCCAGTTTTCAATCTCCATCTGTCGATTCTGAGGGTATTTTTAAATTTTTCGAGTGTGTGATTCTGCTCCATTGTTATGTAAGTTACAAAATGTGTAATCATCCAGACAACAGCTTGTGTTTTGACGGTTGGGAACAGTTTGAAATCACATCTGAGAAGTCTTGTGTCCGTTAAGGTATGTAAATCCCCACTGGATATTTTGTTTAATTTTGCACGCACCCATTTCCATATGGATCTTGAGATAGTGCAGGATGTGAAGATATGGTCTCTAACATCAGTCTGATTACAAATATTACACCTCTCATTTTCTGTGATTCCCAGTTCGTAGAGTTTCCTTTTATAAGGATATAAATCATTGACCAGTTTGTATATGTTTGCTTTTTGATCAGTGGATAGAACGGGTAGGCTAATATTTTTCCAAACAGTTTTCCAGGGTCGAATGTATTTTAACAGATGATGATATATCCATACAAAGCTTCACGTTTATTTTCTGTTTCTCGAATGACAGGCCTGAGCGTTAACTATTCCACCACCGGGCTCGATTTTTTTATTGTACTGGTGGAGCTGCCTAGGTACATTCTAAAAGAAGCGTGGGCGATTCAAAATAGCCTTTACTTTCAACGAACAATACAAACGAGTAGTTACATCTACGTTCGTCAAACAGCAAAAGCACAAGTCTGATTGGAGGGCACTCGAAAAAAGTTCTCCTCTTTTAGGCATTGCAAAATGTGACCCTGTACAGCAATATATGATATGCCTGCTGCAGTTGATGGTCCTTCCATCAAGGCTGTAAGAAATCGGTAACGATGCTATTTGTCATTTTTATTGCTGCATGAGCTCCTGATCTCACTACCTACAGCGCGTCCATTAATTACGTGAAGGGTTTCCCCTCCGCCCCCTATGACGACATGAGATGTTGAGCTTCTAGAGTGTTCTTCAAGAAATTAAAAAGATCACGTGAGATTTACGTCTACTCCCCCCCCTCCCCTTTTGTGAGTTTTGGTGAGATCTACATCTCCATCTACATCTATACTCTGCAATTCACAATTACTGTGGGTGGCAGAGGGTGCTAAGCACCAATCCTATTTTAGAGTATTCCAATCCCGAACAGAACGAGGAAAGAAAGAATACATAAATGTATCAGTACGGCATCTTATCTCTCGAATCTTATCCCTCCTGTCATTGCGACCTAAATAGGTTGGCGGAAGAAATATTTCGTTGCACTCGTAAATTAGAGATTTTCGCATATTCTCCAACAAATTTAAACGAAAACGACGTCGTCTGTCCGCCAAACAATCCCAGCCTAACCCACGTATCAGCTCTGTGACACGTAAGGACTGTAACTAGCGGTCACGAATCGAGCGGCTCTCCTCTGTACTTTCTCTAACGTGTCAATCAATCCCTTGCGATACGGATCCCAAATTGCACAACAGTATTCCAAATGCGGCCGCACTAGTGTTTTGTACGCTATTTCCTTTGTATGAGCATTGCAGCTTTTCAAAATACGACCTATAAAACGTAGTTTTGAGTTAGCTTTGCCTACGACTGAAGTTATGTGCAAGTCCCATTTCATGTTGCTTTGTACTGTTACGCCTAGATACTTCAGGGAATCGACCGTGTCAACAACTGAATTGTTAACTTTGTACTCGTGAGCAAACGGGGTCTTTTTATTACTTATTTGCATTGCCGTGCACTTTTTACAGTTAAGTGTAAGCTGCCATTTACGGCACCATTCCGAAATAACATCCAGATCGCGCTGTATTTCTAAGCAATCGTCAGAGCACCCCACTTCCCTATAAATAAGTGCATCATCAGCAAAAAATCGCATCCTGCAATTAACGTTGTCACCGAGATCGTTTATAAAAATTAAGAAAAGAAGTGGTCCTATTACACTTCCTTGAGGAACGCCCGAAGTAACATCTAGCTTTGAAGAGGCTTCCCCGTCAACAATGACATACTGTGACCGACCAGTTAGAAAATCGCGTATCCATTCGCAGATTGATCAGATATACCGTACGCTCGAATCTTCGCCAAAAGGCGGTTATGTGGTACAGAGTCAAAAGCCTTCTGAAAATCCAAGAAAATAGCATCTACTTGTGATCCTGCATCGATAACCTTCATTACGTCATGCGAAAATAGAGCCAGTTGCGTTTCACACGAACGGTTCTTACGAAATCCGTGTTGGTTTGCTGTAAGTAACTCGTTTTCATCAAGAAACGCTTTAGATGGTGAGATTTGGTCGGACCCTCTCCCCCCCTCCCTCCACTATTTTACCTCACGTAATTAATGGATGCCCCCTTAACAGAAGAGGCTAAAGGTCGGTATGCTATATCCCCACATCGCTGCCCTCACTCCTTCATGTCAAGGGGAAATTTACCACACGCCGACCTGACATAGCGGTCAGCTCGGAGAGGTAGGAAGGTGGGTTGTTGAAGTAAGGTGCGGGGCACGGGAAGATAACAGGAGAAGATGACCTTCAGCCGCCAGGCCGGAGTGAACAGGGTACAGTCACGTAGGCATACCTTTGTTATAAAGTATGAGAAATGATTCCTAGCCGTCGCTTGAATTAGTCGTAGCAGGCAACAAACAGATCATATTCTTCATATTCACGCTACCATTACAAAAATATGGGGTAAGATTTCCGGATCTACTGCAGCTCACGGTACCGCTGGAACCGACACAAATTATGTCATAGGTTTTATTGACGCAAAAACTTGCATAAAGAATTAAATTCGATACTTAAAAATTTGTAGCTAGTTTGAAATGCTTCCTGCGTTTCATAACGTTGATATGCTCTTTGCATAAGGGAACAGTTACACAACCCGAGAAACCGTATTTAATAGAATACACATTATATTGGTATGGTTCTAGGGTAGCGTTTCTCAATCTTTTTCAATCTGAGTACCAGTAAATTGTCAAAAATAATGCTGCGGGCCACTAACTTATATCGTCATATTTTTTTATGTGTGTATATAAATAGACATTTTTATAGAACCAATAAATATCACATAATAATCCTAAAACCATGTTTTGAATTCCTGTGAAAACAGTTATGGAGTTGGAAGTCAACTATTAAAAGTTAATTACTTGTTGACCAGATTCTTAATACTTAGCAAACCATATAAATAATAATGTTACTACAGATTGGACGCTACATTATACCACCCGCCTGCATGAACAAATAAATAAAATAAAGTAAAAGACGCTAGACCATACGCCTTTACTTTTGTTTATTTCACCACTCCTATGTTGCGAACCCGACAACGTACCGCAGTCCCCAAAACCTATTACAAGACACTCAGAAAACGGTCATTTACTTAATCCCTAGACAAAACGGCACTCTTTGCGATGCCATCTGGAAATTAATAGATTATTGTAGAAACAATGCTGTTCTATCCTCATCCTAGAAATGCCAGTTTTTTGCCTGGCCATTGAAATATTCAAGTCTTAAAATGGTTTTTACCTTATAAAGTAGGTATACGGTATCAAACATTATAATATTCTGCCTGCGGACCACCTGAATCATCTTCGTGGACCACACGTTGAGAAACACTGTTTCAGGGGATGTAGCTGAATTTGACAAAAAATGGCAGCTGCTGCTGCGCTCTACCGACAGTGTTACTAACTTTTTCGATCTCTATAATGTTCCAGCGACCTCGTGTCTGCCCACTGTCCAGGGCAGCATGAGACAAAACAAACTTGTCACCAGCCACCACTAGCAAAGTGCCCCCTACCCTTGACTATTACCGCGAAAACGCCACAGCGCATGCGCGAATGATAACATCACATAGTTGCCTCCACGACAGCGAAATAGTTCACTAGTCTGGCCAACAGATGGTGTTCAATAGTTTCCCTAGCTTTCGTAAGTAATAGTAAATTAAAGAATATCGCATTTATAAATATTTATTTTCCTTTCACTACATTTATTTTTTAATTTATTTATTCTTGATTCGTAGGTGGTGAGATTACAAATTTGAACAGTTTCTTACTTTTTCATACTAGACGCAATGTTCTAGATTTTATGTAATTACGTTAGTCACTGTCGGGGTCGAGATCGTTAAGGACAAACTGATGGAAAGGGGGGAGAAGTAGTGATTATAGCAGCTGAAAGTTATTTCGCCGGATAAAAACACAGTTAGAAGGCATGCTAGTAATTGATAAACGACTTTGTCATCAACTGCACGTCGAATACTCGCAATCAAAGTAAACAAAAATACTTAAAACCTAGGAAAATTCGTGTCTCGTCACAGGGGACCAAACATAGAAACGCTTAAAAGACGCAAATTTCCGAAACGTAGGGTATTGTTCTTGTTTAGCTTCGGAAAAGTTCAATGAAATAAAATATCGAGTTTGGTCTTAGTTAAAAGAAGTAACGCTATTTTCCCTTGTTGCTTTTCCACTCTGCGCGCTATCTATGTTGCAGGCGGCTCGCAAGGTACGACTCAAGATGTGGCGCACCCCATCCAACGAGCGTATGTGTGAAGTACAACCTCTCGACGGGAGCCAGCAACAACTACAGCAACAACAGCAGCGCTTCGTGCGGCGCCATTCAGAGTTCGTGCCCAGTCCTTCAACAGCTCCAGCACCAGGTCAGTAGAGAACATAAAAAACAAAACATTACGTCAGTGAAACTCTCAGTAGTGTTAATTGACCTTCATCTCTGACTAAGTTTTGCTTTGTTCATGTAAAGTACGATAGGATGGTTTTTAGTTCCAAGTAAAACTGGAGGTCCCCTTTCCCCATAGTATTACCGGGTTAGGTTAGGGTAGCCACTACAAAGGCGCATGCGGTCCAAATCGGACTCTCTCATTCGGCGACCAACAGCATCTTCGCCAAACTCAGAATTGTCTCTTGAATTGTCTTCTCTTAACTTTCGGTTGGTCGTATTGATAGCGTATTAGGGAGCCATTTTGGACTCCTGTGAACGTTCTTCCCCCCTCCCCTCCCGACGTGGTTTTTGTCTCTACTCCCTCTCCCCTCCCCCTCCCCCCCACCCCGAAAGGCACGTAGCTTTTTCGCTATTGATACCAGAAGACATTTTGTGTTTTCTTCTTGTCAGACTATCGTGAATCACATACGGAGATAAATGACTAAAATAAATATTCACATGCTGTTGTGTGCTCTGTACCTTATTTTAACTGCGACAAATAATATTAATGAAAAGCTACGTGGCCTGGCTCCTAAATTTCCCTCCCCCCCCCACCCCAACTCACACACACACACATACACATACACACATGTAGCCCAGCGTAGCATTCCAGCCTTCCCCCCTAGATCGAGCTACGTAGTTTATGGACGCTCCCTTATTGGTTTTTCCTTAGCGGACGTCCAATAATTACATTTGTTGTTTTTTCGGAAATCTGCACCCCTCCCCCTCGTGGTGAGATTTGATCTGATTTGTCGGAACCCCTCCCCCTACGGTGAGGTGAGATCTTGAGGGACACCCTTCCCCCCGTAGGTTTTGGGAGACCTCTTTTTTTGGCTCTCCTATTCTCATGGCCTATAAGACCCCCATAACGTTGGGATTGGCGTATTTTACAGACCTTTTCTTTTAGCTCTACTGTTATTCCGGGAATTAAGAAGAGAACGTGAGATTTCTGTCGACTTCTCTCCCATTGGTGACATTTCCCAGACCCTTCTTCCCCCCCCCCCTTTTTCACCTCACGGAATTAATGGACTCTCCGTTAGTGCTCCTTCAGCACCAATGACCTCCTATGTTTGTCAGCAGTAGAGACCAATAACCGGTGGATTGGTAGAGTGATGTGCTGCACTGTAGAAGTTATAGGCATGTTGCCTGAATCTTGCGATAAGCATGACTGTTCCAGACTCTTCGTGGACTGAAGGCAGTTTTAGTGCCCGCTTCAATGCTCTGTTCTGCAGCACTTGCAACTTTCTCAGGTGGCAAGTAGCAGTGCACCCCCAGAGAGGGCATGCGTACTCAATTACCGGCCTAATTAAGGAGCAGTGAACGGCATCTCCTAGATATAGTGCCAATGAGCTATCACGGTTAAGTATCTGGTAAAGAGCATGGAGCCGAGCACTTACCCTTTGCCTGATGTCCTCGATGTGAGCTCGCCATGTCAACTTACAGTCGAGTGTCACACCGAGGTAACGAGTAGCTGGGGCCCAGGGGATGGTTTTGAACCCTGTGCCAGCATCGAGTTCTGGTCACCCGTACCGACCGTCCTGACTGCGGTTTTTAAGTTTTTTTCCGCAGTAATCAAGGGGAATGCTAGGACGGACAAGCAAAAATACACTCCTGGAAATTGAAATAAGAACACCGTGAATTCATTGTCCCAGGAATGGGAAACTTTATATACACATTCCTGGGGTCAGATACAACACATGATAACACAGACAGAACCATAGGCACATAGACACAGGCAACAGAGCATGCACAATGTCGGCACTAGTACCGTGTATATCCTCCTTTCGCAGCAATGCAGGCTACAATTCTCCCATGGAGACGATTGTAGAGGTGCTGGATCTACATCTACATCTACATCCATACTCTGCGAATCACAAACATTGTGGGTGGCAGAGGGTGCTAAGCACCAATCCTAAACCCGCCCATTCCAATCCCGAATAGTGCGAGGAAAGAAGGAATACATATAAGTATCAGTACGGCATCTTATTTCTCTAATCTTATCCCTCCGGTCATTGCGACCTAAATAGGTTGGCGGAAGAAGTATTTCATTGCACTCGAAATTTAAATTTTTTCGCATATTCTCCAATAAATTAGAACGCAAGCTACGTCGTCTGTCTTCCAAACTATCCCAGCCCAATCTATGTATCAATTCTGTGACGCTTTCATAAGGGCTGTAACAACAAGTCACGAATCTAGCGGCTCTCCTCTGCACCCTCTCAACTGAGTCAATCAGAACCTTGCGATACGGATCCCAAACCCCACAACAGTAATCCAGATGCGGACGCACTAGTGTTTTATACGCTATCTCCTTTGTTTGAGCATTACAATTCCTCAAAATACGACCTATGAATCGTAATTTAGAATTGGCCTTGCCTACGACGGAAGTTATGTGCATGTCCCATTTCATGTTGCTTTGTACTATCACCCCCAGATACTTCACGGAATCAACCGTGTCAACAGGTGAATTGTTTATTTTGTACTCGTGAACAACCTGATTCTTCTTGTTACTTATCCGCATTGCCTTGCACTTTTTGCAATTAAGTGTAAGCTGCCATTTACGGCACCAATCGAAAATAGCATCCAAATCACGCTGAATTTCTAAGCAATCGTCGGAGCACCTTATTTCCCTATAGACAACTGCATCGTCGGCAAACAATCGCAACCAGCATTTGACGTTGTCACCTAGATCGTTTATAAATATTAAGAAAAGAAGTGGACCTATTACACTTCCTTGAGGAACGCCCGAAGTAACATTTATCTTAGAAGAGGCTTCCCCGTCAACAACGACATATTGTGATCGACCAGTTAGAAAATCACGTATCCACTCGCAAATCTGAGCCGAAATACCGTAAGCTCGAGTCTTCGCTAAAAGTCGGTTGTGTGGCACAGAATCAAAAGCTTTCTGAAAATCCAAAAAAACCGCATCAACTTAAGAACCTGCATCGATAACTTTCATTATGTCGTGGGAAAATAGGGCCAATTGTGTTTCACACGATCGCTTCTTCCGAAATCCGTGTTGATATGGTGTAAGTAACTCGTTCTCATCTAGAAACTTCATTATGTTCGAGCATATGACATGTTCCAGAATTCTGCTGCAGACCGATGTTAGAGATATGGGTCGATAATTCCTAGGATCACTCCGATCTCCTTTCTTAAAAACGGGAATTACCTGGGCTATTTTCCAGCTAGAAGGTACTTTTCTCTCTTCTAGTCATTTACGGAATATATCTGACAGAAATGGTTCAATATCCTCCGCGTATTCAGAAAATACTCTTACCGGTATACCATCGGGACCCGGCGCTTTACCCCACTTCAGGAGTTTTAATTGCTTTACAATTCCTACGCTATCAATTTCTATCGGATCCATCTCTAATTCCACGCGATGTGGTAAAGTGGGGACGTTTTCCAAGTTTTCTTGCGTGAATGAATTTTTGAATTCGGCGTTAAATAAGGTAGCCTTGTCGCGGCTGTCTTCAACCTCCCGTCCATCTTTTATTAGAACTGGCTTATTGTTCCCACTACAACTAACTTTTTTTACATACGACCAAAATTTCTTAGGGTTTTCAGTGAGGCTCTTAGAGAGAGAATTTTCACGAAAGTTATTAAATGCCTCACGCATTGCATTCTTAACACGTCCCCTTATCTCCTCTAACTTATCTAAATCAGTCCGATGCATCGTCCTTTTTGATCGTGCATGTATCTTCCTTTGCTTCTTGAGTAACCTTTTAACCTCCCGTGTGTACCATGGGGGATCGTTCTGGATGTAGTCCTGTGGAACGGCATGCCAAGCCATTCCCACCTGGCGTCTCAGCTGGACCAGCGTTCGTGCTGGACGTGCAGACCGCGTGAGACGACATTTCATCCAGTCCCAAACATGCTCAATGGGGGACAGATCCGGAGATCTCGCTGGCCAGGGTAGTTGACTTACACCTTCTAGAGCACGTTGGGTGGCACGGGATACATGTGGACGTGCATTGTCCTGTTGGAACAGCATGTTCCCTTGCCGGTCTAGGAATGGTAGAACGATGGGTTTCGGTGACGGTTTGAATGTACCGTGCACTGTTCAGTGTCCCCTCGACGATCACCAGAGGTGTACGGCCAGTGTAGGAGATCGCTCCCCACACCATGATGCCGGGTGTTGGCCCTGTGTGCCTCGGTCGTATGCAGTCCTGATTGTGGCGCTCACCTGCACGGCGCCAAACACGCATACGACCATCATTGGCACCAAGGCAGAAGCGACTCTCATCACTGAAGACGACACGTCTCCATTCGTCCCTCCACACACGCCTGTCGCGACACCACTGGAGACGGGCTGCACGATGTTGGGGCGTGAGCGGAAGACGACCTAACGGTGCGCGGGACCGTAGCCCAGCTTCATGGAGACGGTTGCGAATGGTCCTCTCTGATACCCCAGGAGCAACAGTGTCCCTAATTTGCCGGGAAGTGGCGGTGCGGTCCCCTACGGCACTGCGTATGATGCGACGGTCTTGGCGTGCGTCCGTTCGTCGCTGCTGTCCGGACCCAGGTCGACGGGCACGTGCACCTTCCGCCGACCACTGGTGACAACATCGATGTACTGTGGAGACCTCGCGCCTCACATGTTGAGCAATTCGGAGGTACGTCCACCCGGCCTCCCGCATGCCCACTATACGCCCTCGCTCAAAGTCCGTCAACTGCACATACGGTTCACGTACACGCTGTCGCGGCATGCTACCAGTGTTAAAGACTGAGATGGAGCTCCGTATTCCACGGCAAACTGGCTGACACTGACTGCGGCGGTGCCCAACCGCTGCGCAGCTAGCGCCCTTCGACAGCCAACACTGCTGTTCCTGGTGTGTCCGCTGTGCCGTGCGTTTGATAATTGCTTGTACAGCCCTCTCGTAGTGTCCGGAGCAGGTATGGTGGGTCTTACACACCGGCGTCAATGTGTTCTTATTTCAATTTCCAGGAGTGTATACTTAATGTACACAGGACACATAGCTATGCGTTTCGCATACAGATGTCAATACAACATTCCACCATCTGACAAAACCTGCTCTATCAGGGGTAGGGAACATTACCTGCCACTCTCAAGGTTACACACCGGACGCCTGTTTGTTGTGTCTTGTGATCCTCCAGGGCCTATTCGGAAAAAATCCCCTAATGTCACGGAGTGTTAACCACGCCAATCCTATGCAGGTCTTCAGGAACTGTGCCAAAGGCGAATCGCAACCGTATTACACTGTTGAGCCAAAACATTATGACCACTGCCCACTGCGAGATTGAATGCTGTCTGGTGACGTTGTTGGAAAGTCATGCGGTAAGATAACTATACAAGCGGAGTCATTTCAGCCATGATACGTGTGGCAAATGGGGAAATCCACTGACTTAATTGACTTTTACAAAGAGCATATTGTTATGGCCCGGCGACTGGGAACGATCATCTCGGAAACGGGGAGGCTGGTCGGTTGTTCGCGTACTATTGTAGTGAGCATCAATGGGAAGTGGTTGAAACATGATGAAACCACGAGTAAGCGACAAGGTGGTGGACGTCCACGCCTCATCACAACGGAGGCTTGCCTACTCTGTAAAGCAGGATAGTGGGCGATTGATCTTTTGGCAGAGTACAATGCTGGTGCAGGCACTAGTGTTTCGGATCACACCGTTCAGCGAAAATTGCTGAACATGGGGCTCCGCAGCAGACTGCCACTACATGTTTCCATATTGACCCAACGACATCGTCAATTGCTATTGCATTGAGAACGAGACCGTCGAGACTGGACCGTCGATCAGTGGGAACGTGTCTCCTGGTCGATTGAATCACGCCAGGCCGATGGTCGTGTTTGGATACGACGTCTTCCAGATGAACGGCGGCTCGGATGCAGACCTGTGGGGAAAGTATTATGGTATGAAGGACATTCACCTGGGTTTCAGTGGTCGAAGACACCATGCAAGACATCTGTGATAAACTAGATCCCTTCATGCTTCATGTCTTCAACTACAGCGATGGCACTTTCAGGCTGGTTAACTGTCCGTATCCAATGCTAGTATCGTGTTACATTGGTTCTAGGAGCATACCTTGGCCACCAAATTTGCCTGGTCTCAACCCGATAGATCACATCTGGGAGGCTATCTGGTGCCAAATCCATCCCCACACACCACCGGCCCGTAATTTAAGGGAATTGCGTGATCTTTGCTTAGATATCTGGTGTCAGATACCTGCGGAAACCTACCAAGGACTTGTTTCCACGCCAAACGGTTTCAATATTCCTTTCCAAAGATTTACCAACACGCTATTAAGCAGGTTGACATAATTTTTGGCTCATCAGTGTATACTGTTGATGTAATTCATATTCGTGAGTACATCTCTAAATCATCGGTTGGTAATGTTCTGTGTTATGGTACATCTCCTCTGACACTGAAACTTTTTTGCTTTTCAATCATCCGAATATCAGGCAAATATAACATATCAAAATGACAGGTATCGTTTATAGATTTTGCTAATGTGGGTTTCTCCTTATGTGACGCAGGAACGGGAGCAATAAGGCGCCGCGCCTCAGAGCTGCCGCCAATGGTTAGTTCTCAGCCATCAGCGTCGACTTCGTCGGGCATCGTGTGCACCAACACGGACCTCATCTCGATCCTGTCATCACTGGCGTCATCCGCTCAAGAGATCAACCGCAAGGCGGACGAGGAGGAGAGTGAAGAGCGCGAGCGCTGTCGCCAGGACCTACTGCGGGGTGCACCGCCCCCGCCACCCCCGAGACAGGCCGCCGCCACGCCACCCGCCAAGACCGTCGTGCCACCCCCCATCCCACCGCGTCAGAAACCGCCTGCGGGGGTGGCAGCGGCGACAGCGGCGGCACCGGTGACGCCGGCATCGGCGGTGACCGAACAGAGGCGGTCTCGCCTCAAGAGCCTGCGGTCCAATAGCTTCGACGTCTCCATGCTGCTCGGAGGATCAGCCAAGACCGCCTCTGGTCAACCACAGCAACAGCAGCAACCTGGAGCCAAGGGGCCCACCAGCTGGTTCGTCAAGAGGCAAGTACCACTAAGGTCTCTCCCTATTGTTGTGTTCACTGTCAATACTAAATATGAGAAGACGAATCAATAACAAAAAATCGTATATTTAGGTGGTACTAGTTAGTCTTCCTCATTCAATTTCCTCTAATAGTATCACAGTTTTGGTCTCACTCCGCATTCTCGATAACGACAATCCATATCAGTTTTCTGAACTCAATGCTAGAAGGATGCATCAATGCATAATGGAGAATTAGCAATTAAGCATTTCATCCAAGGATATCGGCCCAGCATGTGACTCTCCACTGCTGCCAACTGCTATGAAGTAAGAGACTGCAGTCTAAGATAACACCCTTCCCTACGGCTCGTTTCGCGCAGTGATAACATGATGAATGAAATGTGATTCACAAGCCACAGCCTGGTATGAGTTGCTTTTCGTTCACTTCTGGTCCCGGCGTTTCGAACATGACGTCAAATTCATCGTTGATGATTTGTTTACAGTTCTGTTAATCTTCTTCTACACTTTGTACCACGGCCATCCTAGCCCGGGAGTAACAAGACTTCCTACCTTTCTTCAATATAAGCTCCTTTCGCTTCTAGGCAGCCCAACGATAATTTTTCTAAGGGAAGCAGCTTTGTAAGACTTGTTTCAGCAGCATTGCAGTCTAGAGGGCAAATAAGTTTGCATTTTTCTAGATCCAACTTCTTTGTCAGATTCATACTTTGTGGAACAGCTGTTGATTAGTCATTTCCAAAAAGTAGAAAGCCTAGCAGATGATGGCGGTACGACTTTATAGGATGTAACTCCTCTTTTCCACCCTCTTCGAAATTCGACTGAGCGTCACGCACTTGGTCCTTTAGCTCTGCTATAAAGCAGATCGAGTGGAGGATACTATCCAAAGACGTTCCCTTCCTGTATTCAGTATTATGGAATGACCTAAATTAACGTTCTGTTCGTCATCTCTTTGACGTAGTTGTCGTTCTCCCAAGGGGTTCCATGAGCACAACTGGCCTCTTATGTCAGTAGTCGACCGATTAGTATCGGCCGCGACTACTGACCTGTGGGCTGTGAGAGCGATAGGCAGTATCATAGAACTTTCCGGCCACAGCTAGAAGCGTTCGGCGATTCGCATCATGGTCTCCGTCAGTAGGAAGTGGATGGTCAGGTATAGGGTGCGCTTCAGAGCTCTGTTCTGTAAAATCTACGGCCTTTTCAGGTAGCCATGAGCTACATATCTCCCTCATGGAGTGACCGTTTTCTATTGCCGTCCTGATCAGTATGCAGTAGATATCAACTCGTAGTTGGGGCACCAATGATTTCAACCGACTGAACACCAGGTGTATTCGAGAGTTACAACAAGGCAATGGGAAACAAAATGATTTTTTGCAATGCAGCCTCCATCACTGTTAGTTTACCCAATTTTGGATCATTCATTCCTGCCACTGGTGATGCTTGGTTGTTGGCAGGCACCAGCCGAAGCGCGCCGACTCGGCACTGGCGGGAGAACCGGCGCCCAACCTGGCGGCGGCCACTGCTGCGGTAGCGACGCCGGCTGTCGGGGGCGGTGGTGGGGCCGTCCCGCCTCCGACGGTGGCAGAGCCCGAGCGGCAGGTAGTGTGGGACGGCCGGTCGGGATCCGTCGTCGACGCGCAGCTCCTGGGCGGCGCCATCGAGGCCTTCCTGGCACAACAGCAGCAGCAGCAGCAATCTGGCGGCGACAAGCACAAGCAACAACCGGAGGCGGCAGCCGGGGGTGGCGTTGGGGGCAGCGCCAAGGGCAAGGCCGCCACCGGTGACGAGGAGGAAGATCCCGCCGCCTGCGACACCTCCATCTGCACCACGCTCAAGGACCTTTTCGTCAAATAGGTCGGAGATAGGTCGTAATCTGGAGAGAACAATTTGAGATTTCCCCTGACCGCCATCCTATTGAAATCTTATCGATATGACATGAAGGATCTCTGATTTCCAAACCAGTTGACAAATCCCTGTCAGCTTAGTTGAGCACCACTGCTTGCTTAGCAAAATTCAAGTACTATAACCCGTTCAGTTTAGTGAGGCGGCTCAAGGTCAGTCTGTCCTACACCCCCCCCCCCCGTCCCCTCACCTGCCGTTACCCATACATGCGAAGGGGACATTTGGCACTCGCCTACTTGTTACAGCGTTTAGCTCGGAAAGGTAGGAAGGGAGGGGGGAGGGGTGGTGTGAGGAGCAGGCCAGGAGAACATGACCTTGAACCGCCAGTTTGCAGTGAACAGGCTGTAATTTCTAAAGAGTTTCTAGGGGAAAATAGGAATGAAACCTCACGATGGCAGAACCAGCATGAAATTTTTCCAAGTGTTAGCCGAGTTTATACCGTTGCTTGATATACTCCACCAAGCGAATCTGACGACATAAAACGTAAAACTAATTTTTGTACCTTTCGAGACAGTCAACTTCACAACTAGTTGGCGAGATATCAGTCTACCATTTTAAGTGACAATCGTTAGACAGTGGCATACAAGATCACTGTGCTACTTTCAGTCAACATCAAAACCTTATAGAACATATGTGAATCAGTGTGACCTCGCATTTCTTCTTAGACACGACAGTCATTTCTGTATAGGAATTAATTCGCTTTATCGAACGCTACAACCAATCGTTGACAACAGTCATTACAGCCATGAGAATGTTGTGGATAAGGAATTGGAAGGACAGTTGAAGAATTCATCCTGGACTGATATCGGAGAACCACGAGGATAAGAAATCTGCATACTCCCGAACTTTCCCAGTCATTCGTCAGGCTTGGTCGAACGGTGTCGTCTCAGCCCCTACTCTGAGACCCACGGAGTAAAACTCACCACTAACTTGCCTGCAACCTGCAGCGTGTTGCGGTCAATAAAGTCACAAGATGTGTGATCAACTATACTAAGACTGATAGAGACGTGTACCTTAAAACCTCGAGAATAGAATACTTTATCAACAAGGAGAGACTGACAAACGAACATTAAACAAATTAGACAATACGGGGAGTGATTAATATTATCACTGATTCTTGACAATCTAGTAGTACCATAACTGCTTAAACATCTAGAATGGAACATCTCAATGAATACATATGTTTGCGATCCTCTAGGTCTAGAAGCATTTGTCTTAAAATTAGTATATTAATCACCCAGTTTTATATCCAGTTGTCTGGGGTCAAGATGAGGTTAAGGTTTAGCAGTTGTGTGTAAGGGGCGAGACGTGTAACATTCATTACAAAGACAATTATTGTTAGGAACTGTCGACAAATAAGTGATACTATCTTCTTCAAATTTTAATGAATGTCTTCTTTACGGCATGTTCTTCACACTTCAATGACGCGTCGTAGTGAAAATCTACCTCAAATAAAAACAAAAGCACTATAAATCATGATTGATCCACGGATCATATCAACTTGTTTGTTGTCTTCTTAGCGGTTATGGTTGCGTTGAAATGCGGCCTAAACCAAAAGAAATAATTACGTTGAGGCCTTACGTCATTATCTGTAATGTCCGTCATGAGCTGTCGCTTTAGTGTATAATCGCTTAATTTTAAGTGCTTCCTTCAGTTTTTTTTTTTTTTTTTTTTAAGGCATTTGGCAACTTAAACCATACAAGCAGCTCAATGTGATCATGAATCTTGCAGTGCGTTGTAGTTACTTCTAACGGTGGTCCCTACAGAACGGACACGACATTAACACATAAACACCATACTTGAACACCCATGTCCTCTGCCGGACTCGAACCGGCGACCTTCGGCACGTGGAGCTAGCCCCTGCGCTACCGAGGCCGGCCTTCCGTCAGAGTTACGATACGTCTTCTCCAACAGCATCAGTGACTTATTTCTATAGCCCAAATAGAAAACAGCCGTGCTTCGTATCTAGACTTCACATCGATACATCTTTGCAACTACCTGTCTTTACTATAGCTTCCAAGTCGGAAGGTAATGGCGGGAATATATGTTAGAACGAAGAGCCGTGTAGTGTGACATTCGTTAGTTTCTGTCACGCAAGTTTGTACTGTCGACGGAAGCTGAAATGTAAATAACACATACGAAGGTATTGACCAACATGTGATGTTTTTGATTCGCTGGCGGCATCTGACAGTTATCCAACACTCATAGTTTACGACCGTTCTAATTTCATTCTAGAATGTTTTCGCTAAAACATGAACATGTCACAACGAAGCAGTTAATCCAAATCTCAAGAACTTAGTATCGTTTTTGGATCGGTGTTGAAAATCACGCAGCAGCCATGTTACTATCATTAAAGCTCCTTTTTTTTCTTTTTGGTCCAGGATCAGGCGCATTACAGCCTAACCACAACCTCCGTCAACCCTGCTGCATAAAAACTTCTACCGCACGTTAAAAAATACATTCACGTATCAAGCCCAGAGAATGATCCTATTACGAAAGAGGTTAAGAGTTCGTTTCTCGGTGTTCAGTTTCAATATGGTTTTAAGATGACAAAAAGTAAACGGCCGATTTTGTTTCTATTTTTTGGTATATGGCTTATCGCCTGGTAGCAGAGTTTTTATTGCCTGCATCTTCCGCGTCTACCATGAGCACTATCCTACCGGGGGAAACGGAAAGTCGCCATCTGTTTGTTAAAAAGTGTAACCTTTGTTTGAGTGATTAGTGTAGTTTTTATTTGTGTAATGTGTAGTTTAAGAAGCAGAGACTGGGGACTGGTGAAAACGGGGAAACCGCAATCGGGTCGAATGTTACGCCACGCCCATGATTTGAACCATGGCCAATTAAATCACCCCAATCCGGTGTGGTGACGCTTTAAGGCACACGGCCACACTGGTGGGTTCAAGGACCATGAACGTTAGCACAAGAGAAAGTATTAAAAAATATTGCCAAAATTTAAGCCCTCATAATGTGTACTTTAAATGTAAGATCTAACTACTTCTAACAACTGCGTCTCCGTCGAGTGTACCTGTATAGTCGAAGCAACCACGCTTCGCCTTCAAATTCTAAGCAGGCTAGAAACATTATGACGCAATTAGGATTTATCTACTATTTAATTCCGGTGGCTCACTCCGGCGTGGTCACAGAGATAGCCATTGGCTGTAACTACGCTAGACTGGGCCGATGGCGCCCGATGTGAGGCGAAGCGAACCGAAAAAATTATAAGACGTACGAGGTATCTTAGCTTTCATTAAGTTTGCTTTTTATAGCATTACATATTAATTTAAATAGGCCAATTCGGTTAAAAACATATGGTAAAACTTGACGGCAGGAAAATGTGGAATAAAATTGTACTTTACCATTCAATGAAGTCCTTCTCGTCGTTGCTATTTTTCAATAACAGCTGTCACGCTGCTCGGTATTTACAATGGACATCGGACTTGAGGTTACATCATATTAAAATTAAAAAGAGGGTGATTTTATTTGTACATTTTCTTTGTTTTTTACATTGTGTGCATGTTCTATGGACCGAGCGGGGCGGTGTAACGGTTAGCGTTCTCGCCTCGCATTCGGGAGGGCGGCGGTTCGAATCCCCGTCCAGGCATCCAGATTTGGGTTTTCCATGGTTTCCCAAATCACTCCAGGAAAATGCCGGGATGCTTCCTTCAAAAGGCTATGGTCGAATTCCTTCCCATTCCTTGCCCCCATCCTTGCCCCCCATCCTTTCCCGTCTCTAAAGACCTCGATGTTAAAAAGAGACGTAAAGCAGTTAAAAAAAAAATGTTCTATGTAGCTAAATCATTACGTTATTGCCTGCATTTCTTTATTGTGGTAGTTGTCTATTCTTATTGACATTTTTTACCTATTTATCAAATTAATATAATTGTTAGTAATATTTGTTTTAATCCTGGTCCAGGTCGCATATTTCGCGATAAATGTGGTAGTTCTACTGTAGTCTTGTGACTAAATCCAAAATACGTATCACGGTCTTATACTATATCCTGTTCAGTTAACAGAGGCGGCTGAAGGTCAGTCTGCTCTATCCCCACTCCACTGCCCTTACCCCTACATGCGAAGGGGAAATTCGCCACTCGCCTATCGGGAAACAGTGCTCAGCTCGGCGAGGTAGGAAGAGAGGGGGTGGTGACGTGAGGAGCGGGGCCAGTAGAACATGACCTTGAGTAGCCAGTTCGGAGTGAACAAGGTATATGCTGTAATACATCCCGAACGTTCGGTCATCCTGACACCTAAAAATATTTCTTCTACTTGTGAACGCTTTGCCTATCTCCGTGCTTAGGGAGTTACCATGGGGGATGTTTACCTCCACAGCAGCCTCTGTGAAGATGAACTGGGGTGGTTTTCCGTTGCCTTTCCAAGTGTGACAGTGTTCATAAGTATTAATCACTGTGAAAATATGTTCAGCATAAAGTGTTGTTTGTGTCGAGGATGAGGGATAATAGAACGGAGAGAGTGAAACCCGTTGCCGGCCAATTCAGGTCTACTCTTCCGAAAAATACTGTGTAGATATTTGTGATTTATTCCAGGACTGGTGCACAATCTAGTGATTAGGAATTGTGCACTACCTACTGTCCCACCTTGCCGGCAAAGTTCTGGTGATGAAAATTTCTTCCACTACCAGGATTCCAACCAGCTAACTCCGTGTCAGCGCCGGACACCATCACGGTGCCACAGCAAACTGAGCCAGTGATGCGAGCTTAAACGCATTATTGGTTAAATAAGGCAATCTAGCAATGCTTCTACAAACCTTATATTTTTAATATGCCCACACAAAATCCTAAATTCATTTTTTTTTCGTAAAAACAGTTTGATAAAATAAAGAGCCACAACGAATGTAGCCTAACTTTCTACAAAGAACCAGTATTGGCATCCTAGACTTATGTTTAGGACGTGACTATACAGGGTGTTACAAAAAGGTACGGCCAAACTTTCAGGAAACATTCCTCACACACAAACAAAGAAAATATGTTATGTGTCCGGAAACGCTTACTTTCCATGTTAGAGCTCATTTTATTACTTCTCTTCAAATCACATTAAACATGGAATGGAAACACACAGCAACAGAACGTACCAGTGTGACTTCAAACACTTTGTTACAGAAAATGTTCAAAATGTCCTCCTTTAGCGAGGATACATGCATCCACCCTCCGTCGCATGGAATCCCTGATGCGCTGATGCAGCCCTGGAGAATGTATCACAGCCGTACACAATACGAGCACGAAGAGTCTCTACATTTGGTACCAGGGTTGCGTAGACAAGGGCTTTCAAAAGTCCCCCATAAATGGAAGTTAAGAGGGTTGAGGTCAGGAGAGCGTGGGGGCCATGGAATTGGTCCGCCTCTACCAATCCATCGGTCACTGAACTAACATGAAAAGAAAGCGTTTCCGGACACATGTCCACATAACATATTTTCTTTGTTTGTGTGTGAGGAATGTTTCCTGAAAGTTTGGCCGTACCTTTTTGTAACACCCTGTATATCACGCGAATCAGTTAACAGGCTGCACACCGGATACAACTCCAGCCGGAAGGAAATATGAGTTATCGCTGTGGGAATGCTCGTATCTGAGAAATACCGACCAGTACGTAACAGTTATAGACTTCTCCCTAGTAGAATAATGACAAGTTCAGCCGTTACATATACAGGGTGTCACCGAATGCCGTGTACAAATTTGGAGGAAAGGTAGAGAACATCGCGAGGAGCCATAATTGCATCAGAAAGCATGGGCGGAAACGTAACCACAACGAGATAAAAGACACAAAGGCAGTAATGCCACGACACAGAATGTAGTGTAAAACTCTTAATTACACACACAAAAACAATAGGAAATAAAAAGTATGATATAAAATCATCACAGGAGTTGTTCGAAATTGCGGCCATTGGAATGTATGCACGCACTACACAGAGGCGACATGGAATAGCGGACATGTTTGAAAATACCGGGCGTTTCACGGATCGTACCAGCAGTAATGGATATTCGTGTCACCAGGTCCATTTCAGAATTGACGGGCGTGTAGTACACAAGGCTCTTCATGGCACCGCAGAGAAAAAAAATCCAGAGTAGATAAATCAGGCAAAGTGATGGGACCACCACGCCCAGTCCACCTGTTTGGAAATGTTGGGTCCAAATGGTCACGCATTCACCTGAAGTTCCTGGGGGAAACCATGAAAAACCCAAATCTGCATGCCCGGACGGGGATTCGAAACGGCGTCCTCCCGAATGCGAGGCCAGAGCGTTAACCACTCACCCACCACGCTCCGTCTATATTGTCCTACCACTCATTTGTACGCGATTAAACAATACGCGTAATTACGATGCACAGAAAGTATCATATAAAATTGTATCGCAACGGTTCTTTATTTTGTTCTGAACGATTGGAACACTCCGTCACAGCTATGTTGCTGCTCGTAAGCGAACATGTTGATGATTTTTTTGGCCCAAGTTTTTAGTTGCTATGATAACTGTTTTATGGGTTGTTTCCGATTTGCAACTAAACAAATTCTTTTGAAGGCATACGCGATTCGCCTTTATTCGAGGCATCTTCTGTACCCTAGATAAACATATATACACGGAAATATACATATACAATGATGTTATTTGATTTTTGTATAGTTTTCTTATATTATTAATTAGGTAATTACATGTGTGAGTGGAGACTTTCCCGGCGTATCGATGCAACAAAATCTTCTCGGGTATCCAGCCGGATGGTGGTGTAAAAACACGACGTTTCGACAGCTGACTCTGCTGTCTTCATTAGGTATCCTGTTGTTGTTCTCAGCTGACTGTCTCTGACTCGACTGCCAGATACCTGATGAAGACAGCAGAGTCAGCTGTCGAAACGTCGTGTTTTTACACCACCATCCGGCTGGATACCCGAGAAGATTTTGTTGTTAGATAATTACAGTTTTTATACAAGCATTAACACGCGCAAGTTCGTGTTTCCACACCAGCTATTATTCTCGCACTATCACTACTGTCCAAAGTTTTGTAGGCTGCACTCTAGCGAATTTTGGATGTCAGCAACAAGAAAAAACTTTATATACAGTTCGTGGCCGGTGAAATTCGCTATAATGCAGCCTACAAAACATTGGAAAGTAGTGATAGAGCGAGAATAGTAGCTGGTATGGAAACACGTACTTGCGCGTGTTAATGCATATATAAAAACTGTAAGTACCTAGTTAATAATATAAGAAAACTGTACAAAAATCAAATAACATCATTGTATATGTATATATACGTGTATATATGTTTATCTAGGGCACTGCAGACGTCTTGAATAAAGGCGAAACGCGTATGCCTTCAAAAGCATTTGTTTAGTTGCAAGTCGGAAACATAACCCATAAAACAGTAAGCGAACATGTTTCTGTATATGGAACAACATGTACCTACATAAAGTTAAAAACAGCAACTTTCTTCTCTTTGCTTCCATCGATTTCATGATAATACTAAGGGAACTTTGGTAGCTCAGTGGTTCAGACGTCTGATCGAAAGGTCTCCGGTTCGAACCCCTGTCTCGGCGGGGACTTTCAAAGTCACTTCGTCTCTGGCACGGCTTGATGTGTAATGTGAAGTACGCCAGAACGCTTTTAATCTATAGGTAGCCTTAACCCGATAGGACTACCGGGTTAGATTAGGTAAGCTGATAAGGAACTGGGCTTAGTATTCCTTCTTCGCGAACTTCAGACCAACAGACGGGTTGAGAACTACCCTTAGCTTAACTGTGGGAACTTAGTGTTACGAACGGTGTTCTGTCACTGTGTTAAATTATTACAACCCAAACAGTGATTTCTTGTTGAAACTATCCAACTTTTCGGGAAGAAATATATCCTCTAACTCACGACATAATTTATCCCTTTGTATAAGTTTACTTCATACAGGGTGTCCAGAGAAGGATTCCCTGATTTCAAAATTAAATATCTCGAAAACAAAGATCGATAGAGGAATGCAGTAAACGGTATGTTTATTGTGACAGCTGTAAGAAGTGTATACAGCAGTGTGAAATAATAGTTACAAAAGCTGCTAACAGATGGCGCTGTACGCTGTACGCTGTACAGCTCATATCAGCATACATAAGTGAAATAATCATATGAAAACAATGTTTGCAAACAATCACATAACAATGTTTTCAAAATGTTCACCATTGGCACTACCCTGAGCTTCGGATCACTATTTAGGCATTACGTATGGCGATTACAGCGCCATCTGTTAACAGCTTTTGTAACTATTATTTCACACTGCTGTATACATTTCTTACAGCTGTCAAAATAAACATACCGTTTACTGCATTCCTCTATCGATCTTTGTTTTCGAGATATTTAATTTTGAAATCAGGGAGTCCTTTTCTGGACACCCTGTATCTTCTCTTTAGTTTTTGCGTGATACATGCACAACAAACGGACAAAACTTTACGTTTTGTTTGTTTCTTTGCGATGGCTTTACGCCTCGTCGACGTCGAGGTCATTAGAGGCTGGAAAGGGCAGGGGGGTAAGGGACGGGAAGGAATTGGGCCAGGGCCTTTTTGGGGGAACCATCCCGGCATTCGCCTGGAGAAATTTGGGGAAACCATGGAAATCTCAACTCTGGATGGTCGGACAGGGGTGCGAATCCGCGTTCTCCCGAATGCGAAAAATTTAATGATTTTGCCTGTGTATCATCGAGTACCATGTACAATAGTAACCAATGATATACGTATTCACTATGTGTAACTGCGTTGGAATTCGTAAGTTAGTTTCTGATTGATGCTTCTAGAATTTACTGTTTAGATCCAAGTTGTAGGGGTATTATGGTTTTTTTTTTTTACGATAACCAACAACACGAGCTGTCACTGTGTGTAGTTTCGTTGAAATCTGTTCAATACTTTTTGCATTACGCGTGGATATTCTAAAATTTGAGGCTTTGCCCTCGAACTATACAACTTGGCGGAGTAAAAAGTATCGTATATGTTAACCCATGGTTTTTGCCGGCTATCGTTCCATTAGGGAGCGTCCATAAACTACGTGCTCCAATTTGGCCTGCCTTGAACCCCCCAACCCCCCTCCCATCTCCAACGTAGCCTGACGAGGCCTTTGCCTCGATCACCCATCTTCTCCCGTGTGTCATGTACCTTTTTCCCTTCTAATTCGAGAAGACATTTTGAACCGTTTTCTCTTAACAGACTACCATTAAAATTATTGTGTATAAAATGAACACAACTGATATGCGGTATAGGACTGGGGACAAGGAACGGGGAGGAAGTCGGTCATGGCCTTTTGAAGGAAGCATCCCGGCATTGGCCTCGAGTGATTTGGCAAAACCATGGAAAACCCAAATCTGTATGCCCGGACGGGGATTCGAACCAGCGTCCTCTATCTCAGGCACAGTCCGGGATAGTGGCGGATCTACGAATTCTCCGAGGCGGTGCAAAAAATTGAGATTGCCGCCCCTTCAAACATGAATTTGCCGCTCGGAGCAGTATAGAGCTGTTCAATTTTGCCGCCCCCTGATGGTCGCCCCTCGAGGCAGTAGAGCTAAAAAAAAAGAAGGTCGCTGCCACACGAATGTTCCATTTACTGCCCCTTCAAATATGATTTTTCGCCTCCCCCCTGAAGTTGCCGTTCGGGGAATACGCTCCGGTTTGACTCCCCTAGATCCGGCACTGGTCAGGTATCCTCATCTTCTTGATATCATTGTTTACTAACAGATAAAATAGAACACATTACACCTGCCGTGAAAAAAAAAACTAAGAACAGTTACATTTGTTCTGTTTTCTTTTGCTGCTGTTCTGTCATCTTGCTTTCTACATTATCAGGGAATGATCCTTTGATCTGCTTAAAAGAATTTAATAACTCAGATTATTTAACAAAAACTTATTGGAAAAACATTTTGTATAAGCTTCGTAAAGTTTACTGTGTGGCACCAGTTCACACCACTCTTCGAATTTTAAATGACATTTCAGCGAGCACTGTTATAGAAGTTGGACTGAAAGCCACTTGACAGAACAAAATTATAATTATTTTATCAACAAGCGGTGTAATCAAAACAGCTTTATTTCAAACCGTCAAAACGAATTGTCACTGCCATGGAAAATTCCGTGTGACATCCATAAGCAAGTTTGAAGCTAGATAAGCCATGTTTACAATGTTTTTCGAATAGCAATGCGCCGTCGCGTGTCGGCTAGTACAAATGCGTCAACGCTATGAATCAAGTAAAACACATGCGTAATCCCGTGTGACATCCGCAAGCGAATTTGAATCTAGGTAAGCCATGTCTACAATGTTTTTCGAATCGCAAAGCGCCGTCTCGTGTCGGCTAGTACAAATGCGTCAACGCTATGAATTCAAGTAAAACACGTGCGCAGCACTGTCAGGATACAAGATATCTAAATTACATACGGAGATAATGAAACGATTGAAATAAAAGCCCACATGCTGTTGAGTATTCTGTTCGTTATTTTAACTGCGACAAATAAGCTTTCAACCCAACCCCACTCCCCTCTCCTAGACCTAATCACGTAGTTTATGGACACACCCTTAAATTCCATTGATTTCTTTTTTTTTGCGTGATATGTGAACAGTTAGATATTGGCACTTTGTGAAGATCGCTGCAACGGCATTTCTCTCGCAGGGAGTTTGTGAATATTTTGTTATAAGTATAGAAATTTTAACTTCATCTGGAACACCGAGGCTTGGGCAGTGCGTTTTCGCACTGCTACTTGCCATTCGGGAGGACCGGGTTCAAACCCGGTTCGGTCATCCTGTCTGAGGTTTTCCGTGGTTTTCCTCAGATACTCTAGGCGAATGCTGGGATGGTTCCTTACAAGGCCACGGTCGACCTTCCATCCCCTCTCCCTCCCCGTAGACTAGTAGGCTGAAAAGAATCTCCGCGATTCTCCAGCAGCCCGCCTCCCAGCCTTCAGCTGGGAGGAATGAAATAGTAAAATAAGAACTTCATCTGGAATCTGACATTCACTTACAAAAAATACATTAATACAGTAACGTGTTAACAGCTTACTGATCGAAATGATGGTGCCAGTCGTAATATAATAAAGTGGGTAAATTTATCAATTACGAAGCAAATAATCCCTGCTTTTTGGGGAGGGGGGTTTGAGGCTCTCCCATTACGGTCGGGGTGACCACTGCGCCCTTAGTCACCTTAGAGGCGGCGGTGGCTCATGTAAACCATCCTGATTTTTGTTTTCCGAAATCACTCCAGGCGAATGCCAGGATTGGTCCTACAAAGTTCATGGACGACCTCCTTACCATATTTTTCCCAATCCGCTTCCTTTTGGGTTAAGAGCACCATTTAATGAATAAATAAATTTACATCACATAATTCTTTGATAGAAGACATGTGTTATATGCGTGGATGTATCTTTCTTAAGAACAGATACAACATAACAAGCCTATACTAACCGAAATGCCCAGCGCTAGCAATACTCTTATCACCGAGCAGGGTGGTGTAACGGTTAGCGTTCTCGCCTCGCATTCGGGAGGACGGCGGTTCGAATCCCCGTCCGGGCATCCAGATTTGGGTTTTCCATGATTTCCCCAAATCACTCCAGGCAAATGCCGGGATGCTTCCTTCAAAAGGCCATGGCCGAATTCCTTCCCATTCCTTGCCCCCCATCCTTTTCCCGTCTCTAAAGACCTCGATGTTAAAAAGAGACGTAAAGCAGTTACAAAAAAAAAAAAAATATACTCTTATCCTTGCAAAACAAGGCCTCAGAACAGTCGTTCTATTGAGGGCAGAGGCAAAGATAAACATTTCCGGTCGACATCTTCATGCGAAAGCTGTAAAATTGCTGTGGTTTCCTTCCTCAGTGTGACTAGGTTTGTTAAGTCGTGTTGTACGTTTTCATGACCGAGGAGGTATGCGCGTATTTTCGAGATGACAGATTAACATGGCGACAGGGTGAATAACAATGCGATACATTCTGGTCTGGTTAATTTAACTGCACTGGAAATTTCCCTGCACACCTGTTTTCTCCTTTGAGCTTAATGTACCTACAGTTTAATTTGGAATCAGAATCACGGAACGTCCTGGCATTGCTAATATGACCAGGCCGAACTCTTAAAAATTCCAGGCGCCACCAATGTTTACACCCGGCACCCTGAACATTGAAAGTAAGTGACTTAACCACTGAGCTACCAGAAAATTCTTCCGATATATACATTTTTTTTAACTGCTTTACGTCTCTCAACAGCGAGGTCTTTAGAGACAGGAAAGGATGGGGGGGGGGGGGCAAGGAATGGGAAGGAATTTGGCCATGGCCATTTTAAGGAAGCATCCCGGCATTTACCTGGAGTGATTTGGGAAACCATGGAAAACCCAAATCTGGATGCCCGGACGGGTATTCGAACCGCCGTCCTCCCGAATGCGAGACCAGAACGCTATCCGTTACACCACCACGCTCGGTCCGATAGATACAGAAGGAGCCTCAAAATTCAACGTCCTCATTCAGTAAGTGAAAACTCTAGAACAATGTAGTTTTCCCTCAGTCCATACGCACTGCGGAGAGGTCTCGAATTACAAATACGCGTTTGGTATTCAATTTAGTTATTAAGAATTGTGTACATGGGCGCCGGCAGGATTGCTTCTAGGGGGGGTGCACCAGGGCTGCATTGGTGCCCCCCCCCCCCTCGGCTCAAAAATTTCCGGGGCGGACCTTTTTTTTAGCTCTACTACTGCCCTACTGCCCACACGGCGACCCGGATGTAGGGGGGTGCACCAGGGCTGTAATTGGTGCTCCCCACCCCCTATCGGCCCCCGGGATGTCAGGAGGGTGCAAGTGCACCCCCTTGCACCCCCCTCCCGGCGCCCATGATTGTGTACCTCCACCTTTCCTGCCCTGATTAACCACATACCACCTCGTGGGACCTCAAACACTAGTCAATTACATATCGGAGAAAGAGCGTAATTATGACGGTTAATCGTAGCATTCATGTACATACTATACAAGAGGTAAAGAGTGTTGTTATTCACTTCATACTTCTGATTGTATTATTCCAAAGTCACTTTTTTAAGGTGTATCCCATTAGTATCGGAACAAATATGTTCATTCTGTCTTTCATCCTACTCCAAGAAAATAGATGTGTCAAATGTATGACAGTTTTCTTTTTGCAGTAACATAAAGTGAATCTGTTGTATTTATTACACTAGAATTCATTCATAACTCTTGAAACGTAATTAAAATATTAGAAAAATTGGTGCCCCTCTCTTAGGTTGCCTACAAGAATTTTTATATTTCATTTGTATTTTTTTTTAAAGCCAAGAAATATATTTAACTCTTTTTGACAAATTCGTGCTAAGCTTTACATTTACCAGATTGAAAAAATAAAAGTAGATTTATAAACAGATGACGATTGAATGGACCATGCAGGAAATACGAGAGGCAGTCAAAAAGTTCCAGGAATTTGTAATTGTCAGTCGCATAGAGCTGTATCACCAAATTGTATACCAAACTGCTAAATCGATACCTCAACAGGATGAAAAAACTAAGCACTTAACTTAATAGCACTCATCACACTTTCAGGAATTCTTAACACCCAGGATAGGAACCCACCACCACGTCTTGTACATCCAGACCCAGATATTTAGATTTAATACGGTGCTTAGTCGAGAGATCAACGTAGACTGTAATCCACAACGTAGAAATTTTCTAAAAATCCAATTATACGTGATTTTTTAAAATACCATATATCATCTCCATGGAAAGTAATAACAATTGCAAAATTACTACTAAATGGCAGTCGATCTTACTGAACCGGGACTCGTCAATATATCTCATTGTTCAGGTGTAGGACAACACTCGACACACACACAAAACACTACTCTCTAATCATCGATGATCTCGCCTGGACTCGAATCTGAGTTCTCGGCACGTGGAGACCCTTGGCTGCCGAGGCCGGTGTTTTCTCCAGTTGATAAAACTTTGGAGAGCAGTTCCCAGCTTTGTCTGCGTGGAAGTAATAGCTGGTGCTTGTTTGATTCGAACTTTTATCGAGATAAATGTAGATCGCATTTGGTGCAAAGTTTTCTGCCACGTTTACTCTTATTCGACAAGCTGTTTTCCAGATTTAAAACTCAACCGAAATGTCAGTTCTAAAATAAATCCGACCTTTCTTTCTGCGAAGGCGGTGATCTAAGCCATAATGAAAGTGACCTTCTTTAGGATCTGAAATAAAGTGTTCGGAAGCAGTATGTTAATAGATAATATAGGGCGCTAATGACCCAGTTGTCGACGCGCCCTAAAACACTAAAAACAACAACAACAACAACAACAACAATAGATAATAAAATTATCAGTACAAAATCTGCGATATGTTTTACTTCAACGTCCGTAAAATAGTGTATTACGTGAGTACGTCGTTTTGTAGTCTTCATGTCCTCTTGCAGATTTCTAACTGTCCTTATTTCTTTTACCTCTGGGCAGTTTTATCCGTTCTTCCCGCCTTGTTTTATACAGAGGACGTTCGTTATAATACGAATCATATACAAAACATAACAATAGAAAAGGAACCAAGATCCTATTCGAAATATTAGCGGTATAAACTGGCCAATAAACGTGAACGTTGCTAGGAAAGAAGGTGAGGTGATGGAACGAACCATAATTGCTTTAAATCTAGTCACGTTTGTCAGATCCCAGAATTTTTATCGCGTTAGCGGCTATACATGAAAAAGGAAACTTGTGGTTTTTCATTGTGCGTATTTTATCATAAACCGAGGTAACAGCACATATCCACATATCGGATTGTTTGTTTAGAATCCATATTACTTTTAATGCAGTGAAGTTTAAAATAGTTTAGATACATTTGATCAACCGTAGGATTAAACCGCCAACTTACTCATCTGTTTTACTTCTCTAACCCTAAAAGTTATCATTCCAACACTTCTTGCAACTAACTGGTGGATTTTTTTACATTAATGTTTTTGGAGGGATTTCGATTCTTACTGATGATTTTTCTTAAAAACTAATGATTGTCCGTAGCTTCTATCATACAGCCTGAATTTTCTTTTATATCTTAGTCGTAACAATTTCAAAGAGTATGTAAGAAGAATAAAGACTTCTGTTAGTATTTGGAAACAAAGGATAATACATTTTATTTAATAATTGGCATGTTCCTTCTACAAGCGAATAGAAGTATTAAACATGTCATAAGTAATTTAAATTTCATTCTGAATCAAAGTCAGTATAAATCAGCCTGTGATCCTAAACAGTATGTTGTTAATGGTACACGAAAGTTAAATTTAGACAGCGTAGCTGTACATTGTCTCACTGAGCTATCTGATGAATGATGCATGCAATTCTGTATCGGTCCACCACCTATCATTTAGAAAACTTTTTCTTTTGATATCTATTAAATTACCGACGCAAATTGCATGCTGTAAGGTCACATTTTATCTACGTTTAAAACTGGATACAATTAAATAATTTTTTTTGGCGTAGATTAAGAAATTAAACTGATATAAATTCCATAAGTTTCAGTAGTCTGGTGGTTGAGGGGTTACGCTCGGAAATGGAATTTGGGAGAACGTGAGTTCAAATCTCAGTCTGGCCATTCAGATTTCCTCGGTTTCCCAAAATCCCTCCAGGCTGATTTCGAGATGGTTTCTATTAAATTTCATGGCCAAATTTCTTCCTAATGCTTGTCCCCAATGATCTCCCGTTCTCATGTCCTCGACTTTTACAAACCGTAAAGCAAAAAGTAAAAAAAGGTCACTATATTTCACGTTCTCTCTTGACTTTAAATTTAAATCGCAAACACGCTTCCTGCTACCTATCTGTAATAAATAAGCAACCGCAGATATTTTTATTCAACTTCATATGTTACTCAGATCTTCCAAATAAGGTATTGTTATATCTTTTTTAATGAACTGGGCAGAGTCGCGCTGATGCCGAACTTTTCGCCAACTTGATTCAATAAAGTCGTTGCTGCTCATCTTCAAAAATACGCAATAAGTTAATGTTCAGTATATACGTATAAACCTTCCTCAAGAACGACATCACGTAACAAGTAAAAATTACATAAAATTTCGTTCAGTGGGTCTAGAGATATAGAGACAAAATGATTGGGTGTCGGGGTGTATTGACGCATCGATATACTGAGAGTGCTGGGTGAGCTGTAACGCTCTGGCCTCGTATTCGGGAGGACGCGAGTTCAGTTCCCGTCCGGCTATCAGGATTTGGGGTTTCCCTGGTTTTCCCAAACCACTCCAAGCGAATTTCGGGATGTTTACTACAAACGTCCATGGTCGAATTTCTTCCCGTTTCGTTTCCACACTTCCTTCCTACGTAGAGCCGGAATAATCTTTATGTATAAAGATGAATGTATGTTTGTTTGTTAGTTTGTTCTTCATACAAATCCACAGTTTTCATCCGATCTTGGCGAAACTTTGCACACTTATCCTTTGAAACAAGGAGAAAAATACTGTCTACATTTGGTTGAAAAATTATCTGTATAAATAACACATGTTGTCTCATAACTTCAAAATACGGCGATAGACAGACACGTTGGATATGGACGTCTCCGTACCGTGTTTCCGTGTAGTAGACTGGCAGCTCAGTGGTTAAAGCGCTTGCTTACGAACTTCGTGGTCTCCGGTTCAAATCTCCGTCGAGGCTAAGATTTTTAAAAGTTGTTTTTCATCGTAAGAGTCAGGCCTGGGCCGTAGGTTATTCGTGTTAAACTGTAGATATTAGAAAGTTAGGGGTGCAATGCGAGGAAAATCGTAGGTAGTCTTGCAATGTTGTAGGTGTACACTTTTTTACGTTATAATGATCCCTCAGGTGTTGTTCGCAGTCAGTGTGTGAGTGTGAACCACAGTAATATTATCATAAATACGGAAGTAAGTCTCCGTCTTTTTGTTACGTTTTGACGACTAAATGGCTACATCGTTGTGATGGAATTTTATAAGGAAATCTGTATGAAGGGCACAGGATATTTTTTCCAGTATGATTAACAGTTGTAGTCACGAAATTTTGAGACCTTATCGAATGGTGACAGAAATATGTTGGAAATTGATTCTCTTCAAGAGACAGGTTCGACGGTATAATGATATAGTGTTAGCTTTCCTGTCATATTATTCCGACTCGATATTGTTTGGGACCAATCCTTCGTTACCAACAACTTTCTATATTTAATTCTGGGAAAAAAATTCTTAATCCACGCGTACGAGGTCGCGGGTACGAGCTAGTAATAATAATAAGACCGCCGGGAGCGTTAACAGTAGCTGCTGTGTTCACAGCCCAATCTAACAGTTCTCATTTCAGAAAAACAAAAGCAACTCCCCATTATACCATTTCGGTTATAATATTTCTCATTCGATAAACTCAGCGCTCAAACGCAGCTTACGGGGCCGCGTAGCTCAGGCAGTGCAGTGCCTAAATGTATTTCGGACGACCGGGGTTCGGTCCCCGGGGTTCGGTCCCCGGCGAAGACGAGGATCTTTTCCTCGAAGCTGAATATCTGGAACGGCGCGGCCAGAGCTACTCAGCCTGCTAGGCATTGAGTCTCGTGGAGATAACACTGCGGGAAGGTAAATAATGGTCGGAGCTTGGCGCTGACCCAATCACATCAATCTCTAGTGCCGAAGATCGAAATGTCTTCTCTACCTTCTGGGAAACGCCGAGGCAAAAATCTGTAGAGATGTGGATACAATGAAATGCAGGTGATATGACAAATAGGTGGTATTGGCAACGCTATCTTTCACTCAGAACCCAGTAACGCACTGGCTATACAGGCCAAGGATCGCCAATTTGAGAGCATTATACCGTGCGTGGTGGGTGAACGGCTAACGTTCTGGCCTCGCATTCGGGAGGACGCCGGTTCGAATCCCCGTCCGGGCATCCAGATTTGAGTATTCCATGGTTTCTCCTAATCACTCCAGGCGAATGCCGGGATGCTTCCTTCAAAACGCCATGGCAGAATTCCTTCCCACTCCTAGTTCCCAGTCCTTTCCACCTCTAATGACCTCGACGTCGACGAGGCGTAAGCAAATAAAAAAAAAAATTTAATTATGATTATAAAATTGTTGACATCACTACTATTATAGAAAAAGAAGTGCAGTTACTATCCGAAACCATTTTAAAGAGCGTACTAAACGTACAGCACACAACACTGCAGGAACTTAGTGCTCACTTAAAAGAAAATCTGGCAATGTTTATTCTCAGGTATGGTAATAAAGGTTCTACCTCGCGCTGTGTATTAGAATTCACCTGTAAACACACATTTTTTTCTGTTGGGATCTGTGGTATATTTTTGGAGTCGGTTTGGTATGCGCTATCCATTGCTGTTAAGTGAATCAACGTAACTTTTATTTTTTTTGTGCACCGACGCGACGTTCTGAAGTAGTAAAAACAAATCCATTAAATATCCACAAATTAATAATAAATTCTGATTATTCCACTAATTTTTTTTTATTGTTTTTAAATGGCATTCGGCCGTATAGCCATTTAGCCAGCAACTAATTTATCTTTTTATTCGTCAAGTGTGTATAATAGAATTTTCTCGTGTTATTATTGATGATAACCAGTGACAGGACAACACAGGACGGACACAACACTTAATTAAAACCATCCCTGCCCTTGGCCGGACTCGAACCGGCGACCTCTGCGACGCGAAGCCAGCTCGCTAGCCCCGCGCTACCGAGGCCGGCCTCCACTAATTTGAAACTGAAAAATGTAGAACACCGACTGACGCGATTTGAAATCAGGTGGATATACGAAATAGTTGTGTAGCGGATTTGGCCATGCAGGAAGGAAGTAGAGAGGGAATGCGGAGGAGGGAGGGGGGGGGGAGAGACTGTAATGCAGGATGCGTTATTATGTAATCTATACAACCATACCTTCAACTATGAGGTTATCGCTGAAAAAGCTTTCAAATTCATTTCAACCGAACGTGGTTGGTGGGAGGTAACGCACTGGGCTGGCATTCGGAAGGATGCTGGTTCGAATCGCCAACCAGCCATCCAGACTGCAGTTCCATGTTTTCCCAAATCACTCCAGGCGAATGCCCGGATGCTTCCTTCAAAAGGCCCGTTCCTTTCCCCCACTCCTTTCCCGCCTCTAATCACCTCGACAAGTAGTAAAGCCATAAGAGAGAAAATTCTTCGAATACTTGATTAACGATTTTCACAACAAGACATCGAGCTAAGTGCATAGGGTCGGGAAGAAATACAAGAGACAAAAATTGGCCGTGCAACCAGCCAAATGCGTTTATTTAAATTTTTTGATCGTCGCGATGCAGTATTATGTCTAACTTATAGTTTACTGTTGGCGTTACATGATACGTAACAGAATTAATGCAACATATATTCGAGGCGGGACTCGAACCAAGGACATGGCTAGTCGTGGTCTATAAAGCGCGCTCTTTACTCTAACCAGTATTAAATCCTACTGTCAAACTTTTATCAAACAGTACAACATCCAGTCTATCTCTAATCAAACACCGCATACTTCGAGCATATTTGTTGCAAAAATCACATGCGTGTCTGAATTATTTCAGCAATTTCAAAATGCTATTTAAAAAATGTTCTACTGGCGTCCATGATTTCCTTTTATCGAAACTCTCACAATCAGCTAACATCTGTAGAAAATATAATCATCGCGGGTTCACACATCTGTAGATAAGATTTTTAAATGTTTGTACATATAAATATTATGAAGAAAATATTCTGGACTTAATATTAGTCTGTAATTTTAAAACTAGTAACTCTATGTCTATTTCGTGGAGAGAAGTTGATGGGAATGTACTCTAAAAATTAAATGAATTTGGGTAAAATTCCGATGCGTCAGGTGAAGATTAAATTAATTTGTAATGGAGCGCACGCTCCGCTGGCAATTTCCCCAAACACCCATCTCCCCCTACCCTACACCCACCTATATTTGCCCTCTACAAATTTTAACTTTGAATCATTTCAACGTTTTTGGTAAATTATTCATTATTTCTCTTGGTAACTTATTCCAATCCCTGACACCCTTACCTAAAAAGGAGAATTTTCCCAAACCCTTGTGCCTGAAATCCAGTGCCAGTTTGTGGTCATGGTCATGGTCATCTTTTCCCTTCCATGCATTACTTTTTATTCTTACACCAATATCTTTCCGTGCCTCATCACCAATATACGCCTTGTACACTCCCATGACCCTCTTCACCCTCCTTCTGTCAATCCAATGAGTCCCATTCCAGCTCCTTTATCATATCTGTTGCTGATTGCGTTCTGTGATAATTTCCAGAAACAAATCTAGCAGCCCTTCTTTGCACCTTCTCCAACTCCTGTATTTGACAGTCCAAATGTGGGTCCCATACCATACTCCCATATTCGAGCAATGGTCTGACCAAAGTTTTGTAAACCAATTCCTTTACTTCTCTCGTACATCCCCTCATCACTCTCTCCAACAAGTGCATAATTTTGAAACCTTTTCCTACCACCTGTCCAATGTGACCTGCCCAGTTAAGCTTGTTATCAAATGTAATGCCAAGACATTTACATTTCAAGTCTTCAGCAAGCAATTCTTTCCCCACCTTATAA
The DNA here is from genome assembly GCA_031002005.1 of Vandiemenella viatica. Classification (NCBI taxonomy): domain Eukaryota; kingdom Metazoa; phylum Arthropoda; class Insecta; order Orthoptera; family Morabidae; genus Vandiemenella; species Vandiemenella viatica. Next base: position 161,336,405 of record JARYHS010013631.1, on the reverse strand, counting down.
TCATAATCAACCTTTTGTTTTTTTATTTGTCTATCTAAGGTAATATTTTGCAGACCACCTCAACAGTTTCTCACTTACTACCACGGTTACAGGGAAGATTCAATAAATTCGAGCAAACGAGTATTTAGTTGAAGAAGTCGAATGTTTATGAACTATTCCTACGAAGTTTATGTAGGAGGATCAAGAAGAGTATTGGTATTTGGCCGGACAAGTCAACGTTATCTTTAATAGTAAATGTATTTTTCTGACGATCAGAAGAATTAAAATTATTTTCAATTGTAAGTTAAATACCTCGTTGCCTATGTCGCTATTGTGGCAGTGTCTGGCTCACAACCCAAAATGAGTTGGTTGAGTTTTAGGAAAGATATTTTTTTTATTCATGGTTCACGATTCCTAGCCACCAGATATCGTGCCAAACATTTGAGTTAAATCCCAAACCTTTTCGTACTGCTTACGTTACCCGTCGGTAGTTTAGAAAGTGTTGGCCTGCATGGGCGACACATAAAAAACGCTCATCGCAGTCTTCACATACTAGAACATTCGGGCTTTCGGAGGAAACAAATCTTTTTATCAAGATGTAGAGTCACTGCATTTAGAAAAATCGCGTTCTGGAACAGGTCTACCAACTTCACAACACTTGATGGATGTGATCCACTTGATTTATGGGGTTATAAAAATAAAAATGGAAGATGCAGTCGACAATGAAGAACATCTTTACAATATTTGGGAATAAGGAATTACTTGGAAAGACAAAGTGAAGTTAGGATCTTTTTTGTATTTTAAAATTCGGGGTTTTGTGTCTATATGACGGTAAGATCATTGGACAGGGACAAGACTGTCGTTGAGGAAACCGAATAAAATCGTCCAATGCATTTGTGAAGGAACCGTTCCAGTATTCTCATGAAGCGATTTTGGGAAAAATCTTGAAAAATCTAGATGGACGGTTCTTCTAGATCCAGGGAGAAAATTAAAGACAATAATAGAATGATATAAGACTGGACAATTTCTCGGCGTTGTAAATGAATAACATTTTCTCGGATAACTAGCCGAGAAAATTTTATGCAATAATAGAATGATACATGGAGGGGAAGGAACATTAGGAATGTCAAACGCTCCAATACGTGGCATAAAATAGTCATGTACAGCATAATGTATATGAACGGATGAAAAAGAAATTATATGTACGTTGGAAATGGAAATCTTTCACATGTCAGTCTGACTCAGTGAAAGCAACAGACATCATAGTAAAGTCTAGAATTCCTTACACGTTTTCGTATCAGACTAAATGCTACAAGCTATTACTGATATTTCTCAAATTCGATTATATGCGACAACAATTTACAGACATCCGAAGGTGTGTGAAATGTCTTACATACTTTCGTTCCAAAGGTCGCGGTATGTGTCATAAACTTTAGATCTTTAGGAGAGAGAAATGGTGTAAATATTTAAGATCAAAGTTTCTCTAGGCGTTTAGAATTAATATAGTCTTCTCGGGTGACTAGCTGAGTGAGTAGTGTGTTTTCACACGATATTTCGGCGATCGGAACTCTGTCGCCATTGGTGAAAATGGCGACAGAGGTTCCGATCGCCGAAATATCGTGTGAAAACACACTACTCACTTGGCTAGTCACCCGAGAAGCTTAATTAAGCTGTAAATATTGTTTTAATAATACTAAATATTTAAAGAAACGAATATTACTGAATCGGAAACACCGGAGATATTCATCCGACAGTCATTTTTTTTTTCATTTCTGGTTTCTATGAATTGATGAGACTTGAAGTGAAGCTTTGTTTGTCACAAATTTGTGAATTGCAATGAATAGATATTCAGTAAACATAAAGTTTATTTCTGTATTAAACGGTATGAACTGACGTGCTGTTGTCAGAGTTGGCTGCAAATAGTTGTGACAGTTGCTACTGGTACAGGATAGGCGTGAAGGGGAAACTTCTCTTAAAAGTGAATTGTTGATACTCCATGCATAAAGATGTTACTGTGTGTTTTTCTGTTATGAATCCTCCATAATATTGAAATACAGAATTTGCATTACTTAAATGAATTTGTAGTGGAATTTGAAAAAAGATGTATAGCACTGATTTTGAAGGACTGTTTGCGAGTGTTGGTAAGTAAAATGTTTTCAGTATGCAATATTTAAAGCTAAACAGAACTGTGAAACTTAAAGTAAGAACTGAAATGTTTTGTATGTATGTAAAATTTTATTTTTGTCTAAGATAATGAAGTTAAAGATCAGGTAAATTAGATATAGATAGAGCGCCGGTTTTCTTATAAACTGCGATTTGCTCTAAATGTTACTTTCCAAGTCCTGATGATAAGTTTTTAAAACATCGCAGATTTCATGTTAAAAGAAAAAACAAAACAAAAAAACAATTCATATAGCCTCCACGTTCTACATCAGTTGTATTGTACTTATAAAATTATCTTTATTAGAGAAAACAGCAGGCGACTGTTGGAAATATTCTAATTTATAAATGTGAAATGGGAGGAATAATATGAAGAGAGTGTGAAAGACATTGGCAAAACAGCTCCGCCAAGAAAAAATTTTGATAGAACGAGTTTTTCAGAGCAAGGATAATTTTGCTGTGTACATAATGATAATTAATTCTGTATAATATTAAATTAATAATCTAATTGTTACAGGTAAGTCGGTGTAAATAAATTTAGTAGTATATGAATAAGGCGTTAAGATAAAAGTTGTTTGGTTATGTCACGTTAATAAATTTTTTTAACATTACCTTAAGCGTATAAGATCTAAAGCAAAAAGATTTAAATTGTGATATAAATGTTGGTTTGAAATGTCATTTAATGTCATATTCACACTCTATTATCACAATCATTACTATCAAAAGTTTCTGTACGTTTATTGAATATTTCCATTTCTTCCTTCGAACATATTTAACTGTAAATGTATTGTTTGTTGCTTATTTCCAGCCGGTGAGTATTGTCCTTTGTCAGAATTTATCTTGATTCCTCCTTAGAGTTTAGTGAATGCTTCTAATATTTCATGTCAAGCAGTTTCTTATAAAATACTCCCTGGACGCTGACTTTTCTAAATGAGGTTTTTGTCTAGAGTCTTCCCAAGAAAATTTGATGCCACATGTAGTTTTATACTAGTTGGTTGTTAACAGTTCTTGACACTCGTATTTTAATGCCTTCATGCAATTCCAGAAAAAAGCTGCTGAGATATGAAGCACAAAATTTTGTTAGGCATAATTCATACAGAATACAACATGAATATACAGTACAATACACATATTAAAATAAATAAGTTTGAAACTTTAGTATAAAATGTTCCCAATGAAAGCGGATGCTGACATTTTAATTCGATTAATAATGTAAAAAGATGGCAAACAAACTGATATTATGTACGTTCTATATATCCAAATTTTTCAAGGATTTTCAGTAATTAGTTTTTAGGTAATAAATACGACTGCCAAGAAACAAAAGTCGTACAATCATTAATAGCCTCGATTTTCAAATCTGGACCTAAAAACTACAATAATATTCATAAAGTAGCTATAGTTAAATATATCATCCTGTTAATATCTTGAGATATATTTTGATTGTCATGTTAGGACTACAAATATTGTAAAGCTTTTTCTATTGAATGGAATCACTGGAGACACTTTATCACAGCAGCGAAAATTTTTTTTTAGATAACTGCTCTATTTGAAGTCGTAAAGTAGGTCTTCGTTTAATATCGCTGCACACAGAAAAGAACTGGGGGGGGGGGGGGGGAGGCGAACATAGTTAATTCCCAGAAACAGATCGGTTTTGTCACTAGAAAAAAAAAACTGGTCTTCGTTTTAACACAATTATATTTAAAGTTTCAGATATTCCCAAGTTTATTTTCTGAAAACCTTTTACAAACACGATTGTAATAAGTAAAATTTTTAAAATAATTATAGTAACGCTTAACTCAATTACCGTTCAAATTTTGAAAAATTGTCGTAAAAAATTTCATATTCCCTGAATAAAAAGATCTTAATTCAAAATGTCAGGACAATACCTTGAAAATTCAAAAATATGCAAAAAGATCTGTGCCTCCAGATTAAAATCATATCAGGTTTAATATTTTACTAGTTCTATTCCTAAACACATTTTTAAAACGTAGAAAAGTTGACAGTATTGTTGTGATAGATGGCTGTGTTCATAGAAACAAAAAATCTGAAATTTGCTAAATATTATTGTGTGTTAAATACGTATCCTCCTAATAAAGAGGTTCATCTACCTGAACGCCAAAATGTTTACGTTGACTGTTTATAATTTTAACTTCTGGCTCATCCCCTTTAAGTTCACTCTTAGCTCTCATATTTTGGAAACTTCTTAACTAATCGTGTTGATTAAATCCAAGCTATTGTTGTTAGCTACTATCTTTTTCCAAATGTATTATGATGATATTTTACAAATAAATTACCATCACAAATGTTTTCGATACCTTCCTTGTTGTCGTAGGCAAAATCAAGAAACAAAAATTTTAAGAGAGGTAGCGATAAAATGTTTAACTTATTAAGATTCACGCTTGATACCTTGGTTCTTCATTTTAAACGTTCTATAAGGAGATCTTTAACTGTGGTTTAACTGAGAATTCTTATGACGTTTTGATTCGGATGAAAGTTAACATTTGCGCTTTATCACTTCTTTTATGAGGTTTCTTTAATAATTTGCTCGTGAAAAACTCTGATACATCACTGAGCCTAGACGCCATATTTTCTAGGATTTTCTGCTAATAGCCAATACAAACACTGGTGCATAAGTACAATCATTTCCAAGTTCAATAACTCTGTAGTTAATTCAAAGATAGCATATGTGTGTTTCCTTATCTGTCTACTGGTTAAGACGTAATTTGACTATGGAAGACTATAGAGTATTGTTATAGCTTACCAAATGTTAGGGAGATTTAGTGGTTTATCCAATAATCCGCACAAGTATTAGAAAATAATTACTGAGAAAAAGTCTGAGTAAATTAATGTACTGTGCTATTTGTAGACTTCAGTCCTTATTTGTTCCTTAACTTAATGTTTGTAATACTAGAACTCGTGTATATGTAAGAAGTAACGAAGAACGTGTTTGTTTTGTGTGTTTCATGTTCCAGGTTATATATAAAGAGAATATATTGTTTTCTATCCTACATATATACTATATAAATTTATAATCGTTAAATTATAATTGTTGTTTAAATCCTACTAAATTCATAAGTGTGAATATAATTATTTTGTCGCTAAACTTATGTAATAAAAGGAATGACGCTATTAATTTCAGATTCTAAGCACTTACGTATTGCGGTCGTTGTGTTTGCTTATCTGTCTTTATGAACTCACATAAAGTGTTTATGAGAATTTAATAATGTATGTTCTGTATAAAAACTGTAAATATTTTCGGACTGTATGTTTTAAATAAAGATTGTTGAATCGTTTTTTATTCATTTACAACTCATGATCTTCTTCCTTAAAAATATTTCAGTGATTGAAGGAACGTGACGTTTTCGTTTCGAACTTAGCGCAGATCAAGCATGTGCGACCTCTGCTACGATTTTCGAGGCAAATGCAACGATCCCAGCGCCTTGACATGGTCCAAGGAACATCCGGGCGAGAGAATCACTGCTGTACAACTGAGTATTTATTTTATTTAATGATCAGTGTAATCCCGTGACCGTTTTTGCGTATCTACATCTACATCTATACTCTGCAAATCACAAATACTGTGGGTGGCAGAGGGTGCTAAGCACCAATCCTAATTCTGCGCATTCCAATCCCGAACAGATCGAGGAAAGAAGGAATACATAAATGAATCAGTACGGCATCTTATTTCTCTAATCTTATCCCTCCTGTCATTGCGGCCTAAATAGGTTGGCGGAAGAAGTATTTCGTTGCACTCATAACTTAAAGATTTTCGCAAATTCTCCAGCAAATTCAAACGAAAACGACGTCGTCTGTCCGCCAAACAATCCCAGCTCAACCCACGAATCAGCTCTGTGACACTTACGTAATGACTGTAACTAGCAGTCACGAATCGAGCGGCTCTTCTCTGTACTTTCTCTAACGTGTCAATCAATCCCTTGCGATACGGATCCCAAATTCCACAACAGTATTCCAAATGCGGACGCACTAGTGTTTTGTACGCTAATGTATTATCGTCACGTGTCTAGAATTATGACACGTTGACCTGATCTGACCATATACGAACTTGACCTGTGTTTCACCCTTAGGATGGGTAAAATCTCTTGAGCTTGAAGAGTTCTGAAGTATTAGTAGATGTAGGTATTAAACGCGGATAGGCACGATCGCGCTCTCCTATAATTATTTCAAAGGTCGTAGACTTGAACATGCTGAAATACTAACTTGTATTTGATCCTTAAAGTTCACTCTGCAAAATTTGAAGAATTCCTATTTGCATCGAAAGCATCACGTTGTTTTTTTTATTGAGACTGGGCAAACATTTATAACGCAATTTTTGGTCATAGGGTCTGTAACGGACAGGGAACTTAATACAGATTCCAGATTTTTAAACGGTTGAGCATCTCCGAAAAAATGAATTACCAGAATACTCGATTCGGTAACACATTTCACATGATGTCCACTGTAAATAACCTAATAACTCAGGTACAGCAACATGAACAAAGATTATTTATCAAAGAGGTCACTAAAATACGAGGGTCGTATCAAAAGTAAGTTCCAGAATTTGTTTAAAAGGTTATATTTGTGAAACTACATACATTAGTTATTTTTCTACATAATCTCCTTGAATTTCAATACATTTTTGGTATCGTGGTAAAAGTTTTTTTAATCCAGCGTCATACCATTCTGCCGCCAAACTGGTTAGCCATGTCTGAACTTCTTCTTTGAGAGTTTCTTCGTTTGCGAAGCGTCTTCCCCCAAGGTGTTGTTTCAGCTGTGGAATCAGATGAAAGTCGCTTGGGGCGAGATCAGGGAAGTATGGTGGGTGTCCGAAAACATCCCATCGAAACTCTTCAAGCAGGTCTTGAGTTTGACGAGCAGAGTGTGGACGAGCGTTGTCGTGGAACAAAAACACTGTTTTCATCAATTTTCCCCTCCTTCGGTTCTGTATCGCCTTCCTGAGTTTCTTTAAAACCTCACAATAGCGTTCAGCTGTTATCGTTGTCCCACGTGGCAGGTAGTCGATCAGCAATACCCCTTCGAATCCCAGAAGACCGTCGCCATAACCTTCCCAGCTGATTCCACAACTTTCGCCTTTTTTGGAGTTTGCTCGTCCTTCCCTTTCCACACCATGCTTTGTCTTTTGGTTTCAGGCGTCCAGTGATGGATCCAAGTTTCATCCCCGGTCACAATTCGGTCGAATAGGCCATCTCCTTCATCCTCAAAAAACTGCAGAAATTGAAGAGCAGCGACAACTCTCTGCTCATTGTGGTGGTCTGAAAGGAGCCATGGAACCCACCTTGCACACACTTTGGACAGATGCAGATCATCAGAAATGATTCTGTGAAGCGATGCACGGCTAATTTCAACATTAGGCGGGAGTTGTGAATGAATGTCGTCGAGCGTAAGGCGACGATTGGCGTCGACGACTCTTCGGACTTCTTCGACAATGTTCGGGGCCCGTGAAGTGGATGGGCGGCCGATTCGTTGTTCGTCGTGTGTTGTTGTCCTGCCTTCAGTAAATGATTAGCGCCAACGAGAAACCATTGGCCTCGACATAACGTTTTCACTGTACACACTGCACAACTCACGGTGAATTTCAGTTGCATTTTTATTTTTTGCCGTTAAAAAACGAATCACACTGCGTACTTCGCAATCGGCGGTAGGAGTAAGTGGTAGCTCCATAGTGGCTCGATCGCAACTGACAAATGAGTCATGGCGGCCTCTTAGGAATTTTACAGTGCTGCCACCACACCCGGACGAAAGTTCCCTGCGAATCCCAGACGTCTCCTGCCAACTGCGCGGATATAAAAAAATAGTGTAACTTACTTTTGAGACAAGCCTCGTACATAAACAGTCAATAAATCGTTATATATAAACTTTGATCAAGCAACAACATTAGCGAAAGTTTTAATTAAATTGATATTTAGCCTAGGCCGGAATGACAATTAACATTCGTGGTTACAGCAGAGACCATGGATAATTTAAGTTTTTTAAAAGTTTTTTTACGTTGCTTTCATTAGCAAAATGTTACTGAAAAGCAGTTCCCGGATTTTTCAGCCGTAAAGTTAATCTATATTTTTTCAATAATAAAATGCTACGAATATCAAATTTAAAGAATGTATTATGGCAATTAATTTGGTAGCAGCTGCTTACTTATTAAATTGTGGACATAACCTGGATTTTTTTATAATGATATCTCTGGTGGCTGTTATTTTGCGAGCGAAGGCTGACACGTGACATCGTTCTCCAGCCAATAGCTATCGAAGTGAGTGAGTGAGTGAGCGAGCTTATGAAATTATATAGTAGATAAGCACAGTACACAGTTCCAACAGCTGAGAAATTTACTTGTATTAGAATGTCTTGGACAACAGATAACATTTTCAATGGCTTCGTAGTACATCTCCCTGGCAACAGGCAGCTCACATTCATCCTGTCTCGTCTCTCCTACCAAACAGCTTTATCTTCCTCCTTTTCACCTAGCTGTCCCATGGCAAGATCACCATGGGCGCCGGGAGGGGGGTGCAAGGGGGTGCACTTGCACCCCCCTGGCATCCCGGGTCGCCCGTAAATTTGGGCCGATAGGGGGTGGGGAGCACCAATTACGGCTCTGGTGCACCCCCCTACATCCCGCATCCCGGGTCGCCGTGTGGTCAGTAGTAGACCTAAAAAAAAAAAAAAAAAAAAAAAAGGTCGTCCGTAAATTTTTGGGGGGGGGCACCAACGCAGCCCTGGTGCACCCCCCTAGAAGCAATCCTGCCGGCGCCCATGAAGATCACCCTTCTCTCCAACCAGCAATCATTATCTCATTGATCTTCAAACATGAACCCCTACCCCTTAGAACCATGGAATATTCCCCTTAAGCAGCCTTCAAACTTACTTTATTGGCTGTAACAGATTGCGCCAAAATGTCTAACGGTAGAGAGGTGGCTGCAAAGTTTATCGGCTCTGAATTTTGCGAAAGCCCGTTGGGATTCTCCTGCAGGAATGTGTGGCCGCCTATATCTGCCTACATACTCTCTTGTTGCCTTCTAGCTGCCTCCGAGAAAAATGACACTTCTTTCTCATTACTGGGAAAATAAAGCTGTCAATCTTTATTCAAAACCATTAGCACAGCCATATTCAAACGTGAATCTCTTCTCCTTAACGCTTTGGAATATTCAGCTAAGGCAGCACGCAAACTCACTTTATTAGCTATTCCAGATCTGGCCAAAATCTCTACCACTAGAGAAGGTAGCTGCAAAAATTATCGACTCTGAATTCTGCGAAAGCCCGTTGTGATTCTCCCGCAGGAATGTGTGGCTTCTAGCTACCTCCGTGAAAAATGACACTTCTCTCTCTTTACTGGGAAAATTAAGCAGCCAAAGTTTATTCAACACCATTAGCACAGCCATATTCAAACGTGAATCTCTTCTCCTTAACGCTTTGGAATATTCATCTAAGGCAGCACGTCAAATCACTTTATTAGCTATTCCAAATCTGGCTAAAATCTTTCGGCCCTGGAGCCCGCACAATAGTCCACAGCGGTTTTCTCCCATAGGAGGGTGGCTTAATGCGGCTGCCTAACAGAGAAGACAATTGTGATTCCTCAGAACTTCGTGTGCAACAGAAATACGGTACGAAAATTATATTTTTTACATTACGTTAAACTATAATTTCATTATATTTTAAGTTTGTAGAGAGGAAATATGCCGACCGAAATCAAAGACTTCAGATAAAAGCAGAAGAGAAAAACACAACACGGGAGAGATATGCAAATGGCTTTAAGCCTGATCTACGAAGTCGAGGTTATTAGAGGCAGGAAAGGACTGGGGCAAGGAACGGGAAGGAATTTGACCATAACCTTTTTGAAGGAACCAACTCGGCATTCACCTGGAGTGACGTGAGGAAACCATGGAATGCCAACTCTGGATGGCCGGACGGAGATTCAAGCGCAAGTCCTCCCGAATGCGAAGCCACAGAGTTAAATGTTCACCCACTACACTTCGTGGAAAGATATGAAACCAATTCCGAAACTATTGTGGAGGCAACAATGAATGTTAAAGTCTGACTTCCATAACATCGGATTGATTAAAAGTATCCTATGATAACGAGCAATAGCGGGGAGACCGTCCTCTGAGCAACTGCTGGGGCCTTCTTGGTATTGCAGGATACCAACTCCTGATGGTGGGCGGCTCATTGCACTGTCGGTTCCGAGGGCACTACTATTGTGGCGCAATCAACAACAATAATGCACACATGCTTGTGCAGCTGGTGGTGGTAATAATAATTATTATTTCGTGTGGTTGTAATAACCTGGTGACAGGGTTTAGTTGCAATCCCGCAGTGTTTTCAATCCCGCGGGATCCGCGCGGGATTTGCGCCAATCCCGCGGGATCCGTGCGGGATTGGCGCAAACAGCTTTTTAACGCATATATTTAAAACATAGTTACTTAAAACGTTAATAAATTAACAATAATTAAATTAATATATATATTTTAATGTTAAATGATAAAAATTAACAGTTAACAATATTTTAATTGGCAAAATGACATTAAAACTTTTTAGCATGTTTTAAGTACATTTCGAGGTTTTACATTTTTGTTTTTTAATCTAAGCCAATTTTTAAATAAATAATAAAAAGTGAAAAATATTCAGTGTTAGGTCATTATGTGCCTTATCACATAAGTTTAAAAACATGGTTTGCTTAATGGCCAAGTTACCAGAGGTTTTTTAAATCCTAGATAAATATTCCATAACACCGAGAGAAAGTATTCCATTTCACAAAGTGAAGTGAAGCATGAGACTTGGTTTGTGTGTTTTTTTTTTTACAAAAATTATTTTTGTGGGATTCCTTATTATATCTCCTGATTCCTTGATTGATCTTACAGTTGATTCAATGTTATTAAAAGAAACTGCTCACCAAGATGTAAACTGTCAAGTATTTCAGTTTTACTTATGTGGCGTAACGACGTTTTTAGAGTGGAAATTATTACTTTTTAGTAAGAAAGGAAACTTTCTCGGCGAATGATTGCGGTGAAGTTTTCATAGGTTGTATCTCCGGATTTCATTGTAAAAACACGAAATTTCACACGTGAGGGAGACGACGGAGGCAGCTGACGAAGTATGGTGTTCCTACAACACAATTCGTCGATACACCCATGAACCGTGTGGTCAAAATTTCGACTTTTTTGCCTTTAGTCGAAATAATAACAAGGAGAAGAGGTATTAATCGATAGCCTGAGCGGCACATGTAAGCAGGCGGCTTTCGTCAAAGAAACACACTGTGGCAGCGGCCAAAACAACAATAAGTCAAAGGATATACAATTGCCTTTTGATAGCTGCTAAATAAATAGGTATGCGATCTTTAAAATTACGATAACATTAGTTTCCTATCAACGAATAATCAAATTTTCAGCCGCAAATAAGGAAATTGTCGCAATAACTTTATCTGCAAATACAGAAAATGGAAATAATGAAACTGTGAATAAAAAGCTGTGTAGTTCAAATAACGTTTGCGACACATAAAAAATAATTATATAGTTAGAAAATCTTACTAAATACGGAACATAATTCAAATTACAGAAATGTGTACTCGAAAATTACGTAAAGTGTATCAATTTTCTTACGAATGACGAAGGTTGACAAAAAAAGAAACGTTTGTTCACACGCGTCAAATGCCAACTGCAAGGGTATAGGCAAACAGTGCAAAAAATCCGACAGAGACCGAGTGGGGCAGCGAGTCACGCAGACTGACACACGTTTCCGCCGGATTTTGCGGATTGCGGATCCGCTTAATTTTGTGCGGGATCCGCCAGTCTGTCTACTGATGCGGAATTGCGGGATCCCGCTTTGTTGGATTGCAATCCTTAGTCATAACCACCTTAACCTAGCCCTGCAATCCTGCCAGCTACAGTTAAACTTGGAATCCGAACCACGGAAGCGTTCTGGCGTACTTCACATTACACAGCGAGCTATGCGAGAGGTGAAGCTCGGGTTGAGCGCCTATGAAAATTTCCGCCGAGACAGGGATTCGAACCGAGAACCTTTCGATCTCCAGCCAGCTGCCTTAACCACTGAGCCATCAGGCCGCTCATCGGTGATGGTAATAGCAGTATTAGTAGACGTAGTAGTGGGCGTACCTTCTCTACTAATAACAGTAGATATACACTGGCGGAATAAAAAAGTGCAACACCCAGATAGAAATAGTGGAATTTTAGGAAACTTTGTATATATATCCAAGGTCATATCCAGAAGAAATGATAACAAATTAAATGGATCAAGCTAAGTTTATTATCTTTAGATACAGTTGTAAGAAGTGCGCATACCTTGAGCACAAATACTTTAGAGTTTGTGGATCCTTGCCGGCATTGAATAAATAAGTGTTCGGATGTCTTCTTGGGCTATGTCTCTACGCCTGCATGTCTTGTGCAGTAAGTTGTTGCACAGTTTATATTGGATGAACATTTTGATCTAATGTGTCTACTCAGGGCATACCAGATATACTCTATTGAAGACAAAGCTGGGAACAGTGCGGTCAAAATTGTGGTCGTAACCCCTTGCAAGGCTTGTGTTATGATGGCCGCAGTATGAGGACGAGCATTGTCCTGTTGGAAGATGCGATTTGGATGGTGAACATAAAGGGCATCACAATAGGGTGCAGCACCCCATCCATATAGTGGTGAGTTGTCATTGTGTCTTCAACAACAATCAACTCAGTCCTGTCAAACTATTACACTAGTGGGTCGACCAGTATGACGTTCTGAAAGCACAGCGGGCCCTTTCCCCACAATGTCTGCGTACATATTGTCGATTATCACTTTGCCACAGACAGAATCGATAGTCGTATCTAAAACACAAATGTACGCCACTCACATGGCCATTTGCGTTCTGCATTACACCAGGTTATACGATGTTGGCAATGAACACATTTCATAGGAGTCAGAGAATGTAACACAGCTTCCAGCAATAGGGTTACTCTGGTCCGGTGTTACATTCAGTGGCTTTGAAGTCCATATCGAGTGAATCAAGCTGAAAGAGGGTCTGCCACCGGGGTCAGGACAACCATGGCCCATATGGAAGTCACTAAAATAGGCTTCGAATTGTAGTTGCCTGTTCCAAAGATACTCTTGCTTCATTGGGAGCCCTGGGAGAACAGCCAGGTACCACATGTTCGTGTGGTGAGGGAGAAACTGTGGTACATCTGTTGTCAAGTCAACAAATCGGTATGAATGTATCCAATTTGACCTCAAATCAGCTACTGACAAGGCCATCGCATTAGCGGAAAAACTACCTCATATTTGATGCTGTCATCGACACGAGGAGAACACGAAGAAGAAGACTCTCGTCCGGGGATTGACTCTTCTTAACCACTGCTTGGATCTGGCCTGCAGTCACCCGTCTACCAGCAACAGCCACCCACACAATTTGACGGTCTTCATGTGCTGTTGTCCATCTATAAGGACTTGTGCCTGCTCTAGGAGTATTAGAGCCTTCTTTCGTCCACTGTGTAACAAGTCTGTATACTGACATTGACAATCCTTAGGGAGGTTTCACGATATGGTGAACCATTTCAAACACGCTAATTCTCCGACCTCTCTCACAGTTAGACATTTATGTATAGATGGTCGTCACTCTTCGCCTAGGCATACTTGGTCAACAAGAACTATGGACAGAAAAGTGCCATGTTACACCACATTGTTCACCACTTATACGCCAGAAAAACAGCAAATTTAATTATGAATAGCTCCGTAATTCTCAAACTATTACATTCAACTTTCAATTTTTAATCATTTAATATCCTTATTGTGAGGATAATTGGGCAAATTTCGTTAACTTATCACAACTCCGTTTGTGTTGCACTTTTAATTTCGCCTGTGTAGTAGCAGTATAATAGTCTAATATTGGATCTTAAATCAAATTTTCTTGCCTTCTTTGTTATAAAGCGAAAATTAATAATGCATAAGATATAGTATATATAACACGTAATACGAGTATAATGCAAATAGCGGCTTGGTGGCTTAGTTGGTTAAAGCGTGTGACTGGGGAACGGAAGGTCCCGATTTGTAAGAGCCTTAAAACTGACCTTACCTCTGCCAAGATTTGCTTTGTTCGTGTGAAGTACGTTAGGACGCTTCGTGGTTCAGATTCCCTTTCTCCCGTAGGATTATCGAAGTAGGGCAGCCATGACAGAAACAATCCTTGGGGATCTTTTAGCCAACAATACAATACGCGTTTACGTGATTGAAATAAGATTCCGATTACATTCTATTTTTTTAATTTCTTTTTTTTTTTTTACTTATGGCTTTACGCCTTGTAGACCTCGAGATCATTAGACGGGATGACACTGGGAACAAGGTACGGAAGGAATTCTGCCATGGCCTTTTGAAGGAAGCATCCCGGCATTCTCCAGGAATGATTTGGGAAAACCATATAAAACCGAAATCTGGATGCCCGGACGAGGATTCGAACCGGCGTCCTCCAGAATGGGAGGCCAGAACGTTAACCGCTCACCTACCACGCTCGGTAATTAGATTCTAGATGTTGGGCTATATTATATATGGGAAAATAATAAATAGATTTTTTTATTAATATATCGATTAGTCTGAAGCAATCCATCAACTATGCTAATGTTTTCATCTTCACATTCCATTATAAAAATATCTACCAGCTTACTGCCTCAAGTACCCTGAACTTTGTATTCAAATTTCTTCTGTTTTGGTGAACATACAGGATAGACCATACGTCTTTTTACTTTTCAAAAACTATATAAATGAGATGAAAACTTTATTTATTATGAAAGTACACAAACAGGAATTTTAATTTTTTTTTAATTACATCATCCATGTGTGACCCTTGATTATTTTGACACTGCTGTAACCTGGACCAAAAATTTTCAATTACAGCTGTACAGGTGCTTTGTGAAATGTTCTGCATTTCCTCGCAAATACGTTCCTTTAATTCCTCAAGAGACACTGGGTTGCTGTTGAAAACTTTACTTTTAAGGTATCCCCAAAGAAAAAAATCCATTGGGGATAAATCTGGGCTACGAGGTGGCCAGTTAATGTCACTCTTTTGGATATAACTTTTTGCCCAAAAATTTCGCGAACTGCATTCAATGACTCATTGGAGGTATGACATGTTGCCCATCTTGCTGAAACCATGATCGTTGATTAAAATACCAAAATTCTGTAGCGCTGGAGCGAAAAAGTTCTGTAGCATGGCAATATACCGCTCTGTATTCACTGTAACAGCATGTCCTCTTTGATCTTCGTAAAAGTAAGGACCAATAATGCCTCTTGCTGACAACGCTGCCCATACGGTAACCTTGGGTGAATGCAGGGGGTTTTGATGCTTCAATTTAGGATTAGTGTCACTCCAATACCTGCAGTTTTGCCTGTTAACGTGTCCATTTAGGGGAAGTGTGCCTCATCTGAGAAAAAAATGTTGGTGAAACTAGTGAACCTCTCTAGCATTTCGTTAGCAAACTGGAGTCTGTGAGCATGATCTTGAGGCTTTAATTCCTGGACCATTTGAATTTTGTACGGATGTAAATGTAAATCTTTGTGGAAATGCGGTTTAAAGATGTTCTGGGCACATTTAAGACGCTAGACCGCTTTCGAGTAGAGAGGCCAGGTTGTTCACGACAGACGTTCTTACACGCTCTAGTTTACTGGATCTCTTGAAGTTCTAGGTCGGCCGCATCGTGGTTGATCCATTGTTGAACCTGTCTTCTCGAACTTCAGGACCCATTTTCTAATTAATTGAATGACGGAGCTTCATTTTTATGTAATGAGCGCAATATTTTCGTTGCGCTATAGTCGAAGAATCGTTGTTTCGATAGTACTCGCGTACGCAGAACGCACGTTGTGCTCCGCTAAACGACGCCATGTCACTGAATTCCCATTGGCTGCTTTTGCGTTTCGTAACCCCTCCGCCGTCGCTGCTCGACGCAGCCACCGATTCAAAAGTAAACGGACTTTTGGTCCACCCTGTATATTAATTAATAAATTAACCAATAACATATGTCACAAATTATGTCCCGCTGAAAATTTCATTTCTTTGAAGCTACTTGCTTCACTCGATATTTCTGTGGTCCTTTCATGTCCTTATTCACTTCTTTCTCAAAGGTGTCCTAAGCTTCTACTTAGTACACTAAATGTCAATGTTAGTTCGTATTGTCTTTACTCACTGATTTCAAGTCTTTTACTAAAACAAAAAGGATTCTATGGTAAGACTGTGTCCGGAAATACGGTAGTGTAATAATCCGCGTTTTTTCGCCGTTCACGGTGAACACGCCGTTACTTTACAAAACGAAATTAATTATTATAAACTAGAGGCTCCGAGAAACTTCTGTTAAGAAAATTGTTAATTTAAAGACCTCTCAAACCGAATTATATAACATTTTACGCATAACCGGCAGTAAAATAAAACACTGTAATTTACGCTGAAGAGTCAAAGAGACTGGGATAGACATGCGTATGCAAACTCAGAGATATGTAAACACCCAGAGTACGGCGCTGCGTCGGCAACGCCTTATAAGACATCAGGTGTCTGGCGCAGGCGTTAGATCGGTTATTGCTTCTACAATGGCAGTTTATCACTGAGTTTGAAAGTGGTGTTAAAGTCGGCGCACGAGAGATGGAACACAGCATCTCCGAGGTAGTGATGAGGAGGGAATTTTCCTCATTTCACGAGTGCAGTGTGAATATCGGGAATCCGGTAAAACATTAAATCTCCGACATCGCTGCGGCCGGAAAAAGATCCTGTAAGAATGGGATCAACGACGACTGAGAGAATCGTTCCACGTGACAGAAGTGAAACCCTTCCGCAAATTGCTGCGGATTTCAATGCTGGGCCATCAACAATGTCAACTTGCAAACCATTCAACAACACATCATCGATATGGGCTTTCGGAGCCGAAGGCCCACTCGCGTCCTTGCTGAGTGCACGACACAAAGCTTTACGCCTCCTGGTCCCGTCAACACCAACATTTGACTATTGATGATTGGAAACATGTTGCCTGGTTTGACGAGTTTCGTTTCCAATTGTATCGAGCGGATGGACGTGTACGGGTATGAAGACAACCTAATGAATTCGTGGACCTTGCACGTCAGCAGGGGACTGTTCAAACTGGTGGAGGCTCTGTAATGGTGTTTGGCGTGTGCAGTTGAAGTGACATGGGACCCCTGATACGTCTAGATACGACTCTGGCAGATGACACGTACGTACGCATCCTGGCTGATCACCTGCATCCATTCTTGTCCATTGTGCATTCCGACGGACCTGGTCAATTCCAGCAGGACAAAGCGACAACCCACACGTCCATAATTGCTACAGTGGCTCCAGGAACACTCTTCTGAGTTTAAACACCTCCGCTGGCCACCAATCTCCCCAGACATGAACATTATTGAGCATATTTGGGATTCCTTGCAACGTGCCGTTCAGAAGAGATCTCCACCCTCGTACTCTTACGGATTTATGAACAGCTCTGCAGGATGCATGATGTGAATTCCCTCAAGCACTGCATCAGACATTAGTCTTCTTCAAACGAAGAGATATTAAACGCTTCCGGAAAACTGCCTGCTAAATACAGTAAAGACATCTTAGTTAATCTTTGTGACCGATTAAAGGCTCTAAAAACATGCTTAAAATCTGAAATTCAAAAAATTCATTCCATTAAGGAACTCATTGAATTATTGCTGATAAAATTCAATAGTCTTGCATCCAGTTTTCCCGAGGTAATAACAGCATGCTTTTTATTCTTGACCCTTCCAGTTACAACCGCAACTGCTGAAAGAAGTTTTTCAAAATTAAAACTGATAAAAAAAATTACTAAGAACTTCGATGGGACAGGAACGCCTGTCAGACCTGTCACTATTCCATAGAGGTAGAAACTTTAGAAAAAATAAAGTCATCATCAGCTATAAATGATTTAATAAATCAGTTTGCCGAAAAAAGGCAAGGAGAGAGTATATTTAACAAGTGGACCCGACAGACGCTGTTTCTGTCGATACGACTGCCTCCCTTGCCTCCCCTACCTCACAAAAAAACCATCGAAATCAGGCAACCCATTCCCTAACAGCAATCATGAACTAAGAAAGCACGTTGAGGTGATAAGGTGAAGTTTGTTTGAACCTTTTGGCAATAAATGAAAGACGTACTGTGATCTATTTATACACTGAAAGAAAAAAATGGATGTTAATGTAATCCGCCGCACATAAATAATTACGGTTGCTATGGCAACGATGAAGATGGCGTATAAAGCCCTTTAGTACTTAATGTACGAATAAAAAGATTAAGGTCATAACTTATTTTTTAATGAAGTTTTTCAATTTTTTAATGGTTATTCTGTTATCCGGAGCACAGACGAATCCAAAAAATCGCTCCAGCCGTTCTCGATTATAAATGGTATAACTAACACAAGTTTCTTTTATATATATATTGATTTGAATTGTTTGTAAAAAGTGACATATAGATAATTATGATGAATAAATAATTCTTTTAATTTTATGCATTTTTTTTCTTTTGTGAGAAATCTTTACCCTTCATACAAGGGCCCCCAAACAATTTTTTTTATACGGGGCCCCGCCAAGGCATGCTACGCTTCTGGGTAACAACATCGTTTGCTTCATCAAAATTCCTAGATTGCCTAGCATAATTTAACACATTTAATTTCATCATACACTGTCAGTATAAACTGCAGCGTGACGAAAGAAAGCGCAATACCAAATTCACTGAATCGCGATGTAAAAATCACTCCTTCAAATCTCATTTTCAACACTCGTTAAAAGTAATTCTAGTCTATTATGTGCAAAATAGCGAGGTATGCTGATTTTCTATACTACACTACACAAACAAAAATTTGAGAACAGTCATCCTATTGAGAGCTATGACTAAATATTTATAGACAGGCACCAAACTTGCCAATACCTACTGCACATTTCAAGAACAATAATTACAATGCAACTTACTTATGAAATGATATTCCAGGTTCTTTCCTATCTGGTCTATTTGTGCAACCATATGCAGCACCAGATGGCATTATAAAAAAAAACTTAGACACATTAGAAAATGAAATAATCACAGCATCAAATACAATGTGAACATAGCAATTGTATGGATACGTAATATGGCCGCCACCGCGCAATGCGCAGTATCAGCCGAGAGTTTAGAGGCGGCGTCGCAAAATAAGCGGTATTTCGTCTCCATACATTTCTTTCCTCCTTGACGAAGGCAGTTGGTTCAAAGGTAGATATTCTAATTTAATTAAAGGTATCATAACAAAAAATAAATTAACAGCAATTAATAATATTATTAGTCTTTCTTGCTTTCACATAGGGATAATGGGAACAAAGAAACTGTCGTTGGGCGCTAAAAATAACATAGGCTAGGGAAAAATAACCCGTCATTTATGACAGATGAACACAAAAATAACACAAAAACAAACAAATTGCACAATATTTCGGTGAGAAACCTTAGTCATGTGCAAAGTGAGACATGTGGCATGGGGAAAAAAGTGATCACACCTAGACCTGCCACATGATTCAATAATTAATTCATTTTTATATATCACTTTCATTTTTGTAACTGTGTATCTGTAAGAAATCGAAATGTAATCTTTGCGAGTTTCAGTAACTTGCCAGGAAAGTCTTCATTCACATATGCTATAAAGGTACAATACAAGTACCAAGTGATACACATAGATAAAAAAATAGGCCCATGTAAATTAGTGATCCATAGAATTATTTTTGACTTTTACTGGTCTTCTTGTTGAAAATGGTTGAAATTTGCTGAGGTAGGCAAACAAAACCACGGCTTACCTTTGACGATGGCAGGATGATGTTGAAATGAAAATGAAAAGAACACACATTAACTATTTTAATTGTTGGTCATACAACCCTTCTTCAGAAGTAGAACAGCATATATAAGGTAGGTTTTATGGGCCAATTGTTGCTGTTTGTGGCTATCATAGGTTTTATTTCCCTGACTAACTTTTTATTTTGTTGCAAACTATATATAATGATACTATAGAAAGGTTTTTAGGCAATTAAAATGACAAAAGATAGGGAAAGTAAACCCACCACACACTAAAATTCAAAGCTGGAGGATTGCAATGAACACACAAAACATGAAATGAACATAATTTTTCAATTTGACAGAGTGAGTCATAAAATGGTGCTAAAAAAGTTAAAGCTGTTGGAGTGTGTGAAAAAGTGATTTCCTGGGTAGAAGAATTCTTAAAAGATAAGAAGCAAAAAAGGTTAAGGTAGGTAATACAGTATCAAAAGAGGAAGTGAACATGTGAGTGCCAGTGGGTAGTAAATTGGTACCACTGCTATTTGTTATTCTAAAGAATGATTGTGTTGATGGTTTAGTATAACAAGTTAGATTTTTTGCAGATGAATGTTATAAAACAAGAACAAAACGATAACAAACTGTAAACAGCGCAGAATGATCTGGAAAGGATATCTAGCTTGGTGGGGTGAGCTTATAAGGTACACAGATAAAAAACTGATGGTTGTTTATGATTATGGAGTAGGGAAGGAATTGCTTGTAGAAGACTTGAATCGTAAATATCCTGGCATAAGACTCAATAAACTCAACTAGGCAGGAAAAGTTCAAAATTAGTAGGAAAAGGTTTCAAAATCCTTCACTTGTTGGAAAGAGTTATGAGAGGATATGCAAGAGTTACAAGACTTTGGCCTAACCACTGCTTGAATATGGTAGTTTGTAGTATGGGCACACATTTTGGGTATCATATACAGGAGTTGGAGGGGCTGCAAAGAAGAGCTGCTAGATAAGTCTTTGGGAATTACAGCATAACACAA
Organism: Vandiemenella viatica; assembly: GCA_031002005.1. Taxonomy (NCBI): domain Eukaryota; kingdom Metazoa; phylum Arthropoda; class Insecta; order Orthoptera; family Morabidae; genus Vandiemenella; species Vandiemenella viatica. Next base: position 161,315,463 of record JARYHS010013631.1, on the reverse strand, counting down.
TGAGTAACTGAACTGATAAAAGAGCTGGAATGGCATTCATTGGAAGACAGGAGGAGGGTGAAGAGAGTCATGGGAGTATATGGTGCACATTGGTGATTAGGAGTGACAAGATGCAAGAATTAAGAAAGGAGCATGGAAGGGAAAAGATGACCATGACCACAAGCTGGCACTCGATTTCAGGCATTTGTGTGTGGAAAGATTGCCTTTTATAGCTAATGGGCTTAGGGACTGGAATAAATTACCAAGAAAAATGTTGAATAATTTACCAAAAATGCTTAAATAATTTTAAGGTAAAATTAGTAGAGGGCAAAAGTAGGTGGGGAAAAATGGGTATAGTGAAATTGTAAGCAGAGCCGTCAAAAGCAACGGGAATTTTTTCTTCAAACTATTCTAAGGAAAACAAATAACACTTAATCATCGTCTTTTTTATTTGTTGATTTGTCAGCAGCGTATGACACCATCTACCATCAGTTACTACTAGTCAAATTCTACAACCTGTATTTCAGTCTTAGTAAGTTCAATGCTACTCTTCGTTGACTCCCAAGGACAGGATAACCGTTTGAGGTTACAGAAGAATGGTCTACCACAAGGAAGAGCATGTTAGCCCTAGTTCTGTTTAACATATATACCAATGATCAGCATATAGCCCTTAATACCAGGAGTTTCCTGTATGCTGATGATCTTGCTCTGGCCACACAGAGCAAAAATTTTGAATCAGTGGAGGGCACCCTCAGTACTGCTCTTGAAGGTTTGTTAAGATACTATTGCACAAATCAGCTTAAACCAAATATTTCAAAGACACAAGTATGTGTTTTCCTATTAAGGAACAGAGAAGACATTTATGGTTTAAATGTAATATGTGCTAGGGTCAAACTGGAACACTCCAAAATATCTAGAAGTGACCCTTGACAGATACCTTATATTCAGGAAACACTGCATGAATTCCAAGCTGAATGTTTCCACCCAGGAACAATCTCCTTAGAAAATTGGATGGATCCAACGGGGTAGCCCACCTGGAACCATCCGAACTTCTGCCTTAGCACTGTGTTATTCAACAACAGAGTATGCTTGTCATGTGTGGTATGTATCACCCCAAACAGGTGGACATAGCTCTCAACGACACCAACAGACTGTTTCAAATCCACTCCAGTTGAACTGCCCCATTGCCTTGCAGGAATAACACCACCTTCAGTTGGAAGAGAAATAGCAGTGAACAAGGAAAGGAAGAAAGTGGATCATGGAAGTCCTGAAAATTTTTCCAGAGAACATCAAAGGAACTTACAACTACAAATGTAAAAGTCAAGTTACAATTGTGGGGAGTTAGGTCTCTTCCCCCCCCCCTCCTCCAGCTGGGGAGTTTTGTCTGAAACCACCTGTCTATGAGAAGGGATGGCTGTGATGTAAGTCTCTTAACAGGCTTAGATCAGGAGTGGACAATTCCAAGATTACCCTAGCAAGATGATTCTATGTGGAGAGATCAATAATATCAAGTGTGACTGCAGAGAGGATCAGACTGTTCACCACATCCTTTAATGTTGACTGTGTGCAGCCTCCTGCATGGAGGTTTACTTATATGAGACCTTGGAAAAAGCACCAGAAATTGCCAAGGTTTGTTCTACAGCAATTTAATACTTGTTATTTTGTGATTACGTACGTTTCTGACACAAAATAAATAAAAATCTTTGTTAATATTTTTTGTGATGTGAGGATATATTTTTGTGATGTTAGTAAACTTTCCCAGAGTATTTTGTTAGGATTTTTTTAAAAAATAACTGCATTTGATTTTGAATGACTGAAATCTTTTGATATGAAAAAGTTTCTAAAGTATAATTTCAAAAAGGAATAACTATTAATTATTTGATTGATTTAACAAAAGAAAAGCATGTCTAGAGGCAGGACTGGTGAAGGTGGCAGTAACTGGGTGTTCATTGCACATCTTTAAGCATGGTCTGTAGCCAGAGAATGAATCATGGAATTGTAATGAATATAGAGATTGGTATTTATGGTAGACAAATTTTCTAACATCAGGACATATACCAAAGTAAGATTTAAGAGGAATTTTGTTTCGAGGAAATACTGAAGGAATTCATAGCTGTAATAGGAAGCAGTGAATAGATTTGAGGCAACCTGTAAAGGTATGAAGTAGGAGAAAAGGTAGTTGATCACCTCAGCTAGTTTCTCTCCTCCTCTGCCCCCAATTCAGACTATATTCTCCACCACTTTCATTCATTCATTTCCTCTTCCCTTTTTACTTTTTTTTTTTTTTTTTTTTTTTTTTTACAAAATTTATTAATTCATGTCTACCCTATCTCTGATATCCCCTAACAAGATTTAAAAAATCTTGAAGGTATTAACAAGGGAAATTGACACAACCTAACAGTCATACAGCATATCAATATGTACTGATGATAAATATATCATTGTAAAATTGTTTCTCAGCTGAATCATTAACAAATCTACCTTCATTCACAGAACATCTCACAACCAAATTCCAGAGTCGAATGTCGAATGTAACGACAGCAAATGATAGCTCATTTGCACTTTTAATGGCCTTTTGCCATACCACATTGCCTACATGTCAAAGGTAATGTATAACTGAACAAAAGAAATTTGACATGTCATATTGGAACCCTGATTATCAAGCATTTGTGTGATTACCAATTATTATCAACTGTAGAATAAATTTGTCAGATGTCATTTTGAGCACTGTTTGAATATTTTTATAACTCCTTGAATACTATCATCAAGTAATTGGTGGCAGATTACCTGCCAAGCGCAGCTCGGGTGTTTGGTTAGGAATTCCCCTGCTTGCTGTAAGCATTCAATTGTTCAAGAGTTCAGTACCCTTTCTAACTTTTGAGGTAGCCACATGTTAGAGCCTACGATTGTCCCATCCATCTACCCAGGTGACCATCAGCCCTAATAGAACCCTCATTACCATTATTGGAGCTTAGCTAAATCAGCGACAGTTGGGACCCACTTTTTTGACATGCCATCAGCTGTAATAGTCTTCAAGGCTAATAGATCGGTGACATTGCAATTCTCACCTTACTTCATATAGTTGAACTTAGATCCATCTCAAACTTTCAATCTGTGGTAGCAGTCCACAGTGGTATCAGAACTTAGTCAATAAGTAAGGTTCTAGCAGAGATGATTCAACAACAGAAGAGGACACTTCCAGTACCTGAATTGCATCAGGTCAACTCGCAGAAAACGTCCACATATGCCCTCTAACGTTGGCCCAAAGATACCTTACAAATTCATAACTGACTAAAGCCAAAAAATAAGGAATAGTGAAAATTTCAATCGGAAAGAAGGGATAGAAAGGTAAAAATGAACTATACATCAGTTTAAAGTGTTACCATTTGAGGGTTACTTTTCCCCTTTTGTGCACTGCAATCCATCCTATCATGGAGCCTGAAGTGCAGTTTTTAAGTTATCTGCTGCTCACTCATTTATCATTGAAAAATATGGATGTTACAATAAACACCTGACATAAATTGAAATAACAGAAAAAAAATGTGAATGCTAGTACAGAAGCTGTTCCACAGGTAGCAGTGCAAGCTGCATAGATTTTATTAACAACTGCGATGATGCATTTTTTTAAACATACAATAACCATAATATCAAAATGTAATTCAGTTACATAATTTTTGTTAAAAGTTCTTCACATATTACATTGCAAAGAACATGACTCCATCTTCAATTTTTAAATTCCAGTTTGACTTTGCTTGCAACTCATTTAAATGAAATTTCCTGTTTAACAACTGTATCCTTCGGACACAAATGCCCACGAGGAGCCATTTAATTACAATGGAGTGCACATGAACCAAAATTTTACGCTTGCATGATAGTTTTTTTTTTATCTCCACTTCGGATTTCAGACATATCAGAACAGTTTTTCACTTAGACTCTGCCAAGTGTTACGGCGTCAATTTTGGGCCAATTTTTACCGTTTTCTTTGCTAAATCCTGGTTCCATAGCGAATTCCACTTGTCTTTCAGCATATAACTGAGAACAACCATATTAACGTGACAATAGTTGCTACAATTTACCAAGTAACCTGTCCTGTTCCACGAAAATGTCAACAACTACTTTGGCGTTTCAGGTGGTGTGATGTAATGCTTTCTCATTGGCATTCGCGGTCACGTGACTGAATGCCTGCTTTTGTCAAATTTATTTTCTAAAAATAATAATCTTTTATAATAAATAATTTTGTTTTTTATTACCTCCTTAGCATGATTAATCATTAAAAACTGCTGTGTATCTGGTTTATTCTTAGTGGACACAAGCCTATTCGGTTATGCTGGAATTATAAACACCCAGAATGTAAATGTATGCAAAATGTAATTAAAGAGCTCCACTAACTCCAAAGAAATTTAAACTGCCATTAATTTAATTAAATGTAGACCACATTTCCTGCAGTTGCTTGGTTAATTGTTAAAAATTTAGTTCCCATGTTTCCTGGACTATGAAAGTCTACAAGTGCATCTGTTTATAATTATTTGCTAGAGAATGGGTATGCAGGCAACTATGGACACTAATAATATAAATCATGTTTCACTGATGATGCCTTGATGAGAGGTGACATTAGAACTGGAATAAACAAACAAAAAGCTGCATTGGCATTATTTACCAACAAATTTTCTTCATCAACTCAAGTTGTGACCTGCCCCACTACATTTCACTATGTTGAAATATTTTTGTAAAAAGTTCCACCCATGATAGTTCTGCTTATTGTAACATCAGCTCAAAAGTCATACAAGTAACCTTATTTGACCCATCTACCTACCTTTTCTTCCAGTCTTCTCTTCGCATGATAAACTTTTTCTTACCAAATCCAAAAATTAGAATCAAGCAGGAAGGTAGACAATTTGTTCTTCAGTGATTAATTCCGAACTCTTTCAGCATCACCATGGTTCGAAGGAACTAACCTGTGGTTCTAGATCTTATGACCATGTATCTACCAAGCATATCTACATTATTGCTCAGTTCTGGCGAGTATCTTCGAGACAATTCTTCACCAATGATTTTTCCTCAGAACATCCCTACCTCGATCATTTTCATCAGTGGAGTCTTTAACAAACATCTAATTAACACACAACCTGAGCCTGGACTACAACCATACATAAGTTTTGATTATTGAAACTGACATCTAGATGTGCATTCTGTACACTTACAACAAAATTGGAGTTTACAGTCACTGCTAGCAACATGGGTTATAGCAACAATTCATAACTTTACTATTACTACAACTAAGATGCCTTTAGCAGACTCATCAAGGGCTTTCCTTATATCTGTTTCAAATCTTTCAAAAATAGAAACTACTATTAGTATATACAACAGATTTTCTTGGGCCAAATTCTTTAAAATAATACAGCAAAACAGAATGAACACATTACTTAGACATCTTAAAACTCCCCCTCCCAAAAAAATTAATAGAGCGTAGGGCAGCGAACAAAACAAATTTAATTGATCCACTTTCAGTTCACGGCAGAAATTTTAAAATCTGTGACCACCTTAAACTACTGTATTAATAATTTTGCCATTAACCTGATAAGATTCTCATCAAAGCAATACTGTTTTGAGATTTAGTGATAACTATTTTGAGGGCATTATCAATCCACACAAATTTACAGATTTTTCTAAAACAATTTACACAAACAAGTTGACCTGCTTTGCCTCCAACTATTTACTGATAATTTTGGTCAATTACCACACTCAAGGATCAAACCAAGATTTTGTAACTAATTTCCCTTACACCATGCTATAAAAAATTATAGTACAGTAGAATGTTGATAACCCAAACATATATATATATAAATTTTCATTATTTTACAGAAATGTAAACTTTTTTTCCTGCATACAATACCATGCACATTTGCACGTATTATGTTCCCAAAAACTCCATTAACAAAGAACAAGGTACAATAATTTTAATCGTTTTACCTGGTTTCAGTTATTGTATGACACTGTAGTATCCATGTGACCAACCCAAGACTGGCTTTAAAGTTGAAAGTTTATAGTAATCACAACGTGACAACAATTACAAATCTTAATGTAATATCTTTCATTGTGTTGGCAGCTTTGAGTTTCTTATTGCATTCCGAAATCCTCCAACGTTTGCCCTGTGCCTTTGATATTGATTTAAAGTTTTAAATATTGACAATCTTAAACCATTAAAAGCATTTTATTGGGAGTCAGTAGCAATCCACTTGTGGGACGTCCATTAATTATGTGAGGTGAAGTGCGGGTGGGGGAGGGGGGGGATTCCGGTGAAATCTCACAAATCCTCACCAAGGGGGAGAGGAGGGTCAACGGAAATCTCATGTGAGGTTTTAAATTCTAGTAGGGCTGTAGAGCTAAAAAAAAAATATACAAATGAGGCGAAAGTCTACTTTAGGGGGAGGAGGGGGTATTTGGTCCAATAACCGCCACTGGAAGCACGAGACCAAAAAAAATAAAGGTTTCAAAAAGTTACAAGGCCGATTAGTAGGGAGGGGGGGCGGCCCAACCAGTTCTCAAGAAGTCTCACCAGAAAGAGGGAGGGGGTCCGGAATTCTGGAAAACACCTCACGTAATTAATGGGCGACCCCCTTAAAGACTTGACAGTTTTAAATCGGCTCTGGTTTGCTGCGTACGTGACTTTTAGTGTTCGATTTTGCCAGGGAGAAGTAAAATATTATAAGCAGCTAATGTAGTATTAAAAGGAAAAACAATGTTTAATACATTATTGTATGAAACTTACAAAATATACTACAGTATAATTTTGCATCTGATCAAATAACAAATCTGAACTACCCTCTGTATGAAATATTTCAGATTATACACACTAGTGTGTACACCGAAACCACTCCCTACACCTCCCAAATGGGCCGCACAAGCAAAGTTTACTATCCAATACCCTCAACTGCATAATCGTATAAAATTTCCAAAACAGCATTTGTATAGTCTAGTTAACCCTTTCGTGACCAAATTATTTACAGAAGTTGTGGAATTCTTATGAGCACTTTATTGGGCGAAGGAACCACACTTAAAATTATAGTTTCATTCTTGAATGTGAATAATTAGTCTATAATTACAAAAAAAATTAGTGGGAACTCTGGACTAACTCAACTCGGGAATTTGAAAAAAAAAAATATTTATTTTTAAGTGCAAAAAACATCAGAAATATTACATTTATACATGTATTAAATTGTGTTGTCATTTGAGTTCATTATGGTGATGTACTATGGAATATAGAAAAGCATGGTGCTATACATAAAGGTACACCACAGCTGCTAAACATTAATTTTGTTCTCTTTTCTTTGTCCTTTGTGCTACATTGACTGCTTCTTCTGTTTGACATGTTTCGAATTTCGCTAGCTTCTATTGTCAAATCGAAACCATTCTCATCACTTTGCACAATAATGTTACAACTAACATCGTTCAAAATTTATGAAGTATTCACTGAATTTTCATCAGAATCTGAGTCGGCATCAAAATCTGAATCTTCTGGTAAGGAGTGCAAAATTCTCAGAATCGTTTCTGGCATGAGCCCAGGCATTCTAAACAATGGGAAACGCAAAATAAACAAAATGACGATTTTACAGCTACACAGTTTGCACATCCCAGACAGTTCAGTGGGATAAATAGTTCCCACTAACTTTCCCTTGCAATATTTCTGTGGTTTTCAGTGAAATTTGCTAAATAGTGTCATACTGTCTCCTTAGTAAATATGAAATTAGAAAAATATAAAACAAGTCACTTCCCACACAACAGAAAAGCGCTGAATGCAAATATAGCTGTTGTGGTCAAATTATTGGGTCCCTTACTTTCAGAAACCGCGCCACTGCATCGATTGTCTAAAATTGTAGACATACCACAGCTACTGTGAGCCAGTTGATAAACTACACGTAGATACCACACTACAAGGTGCATTCAAGTTCTAAGGCCTCCGATTTTTTTTCTAATTAACTATTCACCCAAAATCGATGAAACTGGCATTACTTCTCGACGTAATCGCCCTGCAGACGTGCATTTTTCACAACGCTGACGCCATGATTCCATGGCAGCGGCGAAGGCTTCTTCAGGAGTCTGTTTTGACCACTGGAAAATCGCTGAGGCAATAGCAGCACGGCTGGTGAATGTGCGGCCACGGAGAGTGTCTTTCATTGTTGGAAAAAGCCAAAAGTCACTAGGAGCCAGGTCAGGTGAGTAGGGAGCATGAGGAATCACTTGAAAGTTATCACGAAGAAACTGTTGCATAACGTTAGCTCGATGCGCGGGTGCGTTGTCTTGGTGAAACAGAACACGCGCAGCCTTTCCCGGACGTTTTGTTGCAGTGCAGGAAGGATTCGTAGGATGCACCTGTTACCGTAGTGCCTTTTGGAACGCAATGGGTAAGGATTACGCCCTCGCTGTCCCAGAACATGAACACCATTTTTTCAGCACTGGCAGTTACCCGAAATTTTTTTGGTGGCAGTGAATCTGTGTGCTTCCATTGAGCTGACTGACGCTTTGTTCTGGATTGAAAAATGGTATCCACGTCTCATCCATTGTCACAACCGACGAAAAGAAAGTCCCATTCATGCTGTCGTTGCTCGTCAACATGCCACACGGGCAGCCTTGTGGTCGTCCGTCAGCATACGTGGCACCCACCTTGATGACACTTTTCGCATTTTCAGGTCATGCAGGATTGTGTGCACAGAACCCACGGAAATGCTAACACTGGAGGCGATCTGTTCAACAGTCATTCGGCGATCCCCAAAAACAATTCTCTCCACTTTCTGGATCATGTCGTCAGACCGGCCTGTGCGAGCCCGAGGTTGTTTCGGTTTGTCAAACGATGTTCTGCCTTCACTAAACTGTCGCACCCACGAACGCACTTTCGACACATCCATAACTCCATCACCAAATGTCTCCTTCAACTGTCGATGAATTTCAATTGGTTTCACACCACGCAAATTCAGAAAACGAATGATTGCCCGCTGTTCAAGTAAGGAAAACATCGCCATTTTAAGTATCTAAAACAGTTCTCATTCTCGCCGCTGGCGGTAAATTCCATCTGCCGTACGGTGCTGCCATCTCTGGGACGTATTGACAATGAACGCGGCCTCATTTTAAAACAATGCGCATGTTTCTATCTCTTTCCAGTCCAGAGAAAAAAAAAATCGGAGGCCTTAGAACTTGAATGCACCTCGTATAACAGAGATGGGAGCACAAGTTACACGTGGAAACAATGGTTACCAGTGAACTTACGCCGAAAACAAAGAAGTGGGAACTATAGTTCCCACTGGTCACGAAAGGGTTTAAGTCAAATGATTAGCATTCTAAACCTATATTACTAGTTTAAACCCCACATTCTTTCCTCAGACATTTCTAATGTGGCTGGATATCAAGCAATCCATCAATTTCCCACAAACGACAAACTAATCAGCTTCTTTCCCATTATGAACCAGTACTACTCTGGTATTCAGCCAAGTCTCCAGACTCTGTATAAATATTTCTATGTATGGGCATACGTTATCTCCACCTACAGAGGGATTAAAAAAAAAATGTACTCAATGCTTGCAACTCAATTTCAAAACTAAAAGACTTACTTACTAATCTCATGCAGAAGTGTTTTGTAACAACTACTTCACAGCAGGTAGACCGCATGATCCAGTGCAGCACATGCGCTGAAGACAGCCGAGAAGCAACAATGGCAGAGGTAAGATTATCATTTGTAGAGCGCAAGGCTGTATTGAAGTGGTACTGGAGGTATTAAAACGTTTGAGAGTTACAACAGTGGCAGAAAGAATTTGGACTACGGCCACCAACACGTCTGCTCGTATTCGCAATAAATTTGAAGCAGGTGAAACTTAATAATGAGCACCATGGAGTATCCGACAAACTTTGAACAGCTACATTTCCCGCGTCCAATGATGTGGTTTTGCAGCATTTCATCCAATCAGTACAGAAATCAGTGAGCGCATGAAAGGGGGGTGAGCCATTGAAGTGTAAGACATTCCGAAGAGTGCAATGTGGAAAGTACATTCGAACACAGCTAAACACAAACAATGTCGTGGATTGAATACTGTAATTGGTTTCAGCACATGCTTCACGAGGATGAGGAATTTGCAGCGAAATTTGTGCGATCTGATGAAGTGGAACTTTAGCTTAATGGTACTGCGAACTGCCACAACAATATATACTGGGGTCCTCAAAATCCTCATTTTTGTGGACAAGGCAGTTAATCTACCAGGGGTTAATGCATGGTGCGAACTGTCTTCGCATGGTTTTAATGTTCCCTTCTTCAAGGGTACCACAGAAGGTGTACTTCAATATGCTCTGAACAAGGATTTTGCCTGCCTTTCAAACCCTGTGATGACATGTTTAACCTGCAACAAGATGGAGCTCCACCTTGCTACCATCAAGATATAAGGTTGTACTTGGATTACACTACCTGGACGGTGGGTTTAGTACCAATCTCAGTCTTGTCATTTCACACCTTTGGATTTCTACCTGTGGGGAACCATCAAGGATGATAAATATCAAAAAAAACCAGCTACAATCAACAAACTACATGAGAAAATCACAATGTCACATGCCAAAATTACACCAGAAACACTGACAGGTGTAATCCGGTGCCAGTGGCTTTGGAAGCTGCTGGTGATCATTTTGAACATTTAACATAACTCTCACTTCTTAAAATTATATCATTAACCCCTTACCACATACTGGGACATATATGGTACATTCCACTTTCCTATTAGTTGAACTCATATTTCAAAACTTCACGTTGAGACAGATATGGTACAAAATCAAGAAGAGCTGTGCAAATAGCAAATGCGATCTGTTGAGAGAATAAGGAATTACGAAGTATGAATCTTTGCTTTGTGCTGAGAGCTGTGAGCTATTTACATCCAAGTTCAGTCATACAAAGAGTTGTATTTGATACGGTAAACATTTGATTTCAGTGTTTATGTAATTTATTGGAGGTAAAGGACATCTCTGAACAATTATAAAGAGGAGATAAGTTTATATATTTGTCCATTAGAATATGCATAATACTGAAAAAAAGGGTTTGTGTCAGATACAGCGCAATGTGCAGCCTAGCTTGTGTGAACAAGCTGGCTCCTATGGAGAAGAAATACGGACTACGTGCTCCTAGTTGATTTTGAGGTAGCAGTTGCCCTCTGTAAAACAAGAAAACCCTTAACCAAGAAATTAAATCCAAAAGTAGAAGAGAGGTCCTGCGGCAGATCTACCGCAGTATCTGGCAAAAGAAAGTCCTATATAGCATGTCTCAAGTGCAGTGAAACACTGTGCTTGGATAAGGAAACTGTCTCATCAAGTTTGATAACGAATAGACTAAATGGAAAATGAATTAGTGTTATTTCTGATACATGTGTACTCTAATGAACAGAAATTGTAATTATTTTACTAAATAAACTCAGTTCTGCTAGGATATGTATATATTTTATTGTATATTTTCTAAATGTTGCAAAATCTCTAAAGTGGCATCACAAGATGTTAGTCATTATTGCACGCAGTCCCATATTCGGCACAAACCCTTATATCAAAAACAATTTTCCCCACATAAGATTTAATATTTTTTAAAGTATTCTTCATTAAATCATGACACTGGATTTAGCAAGTGACTTTTTTTTCAGAAAAATAAAAAAATCATGCAGTAAGGGGATAGGCCAAATTTGTCAGAATATAAAGACTATCAAACAAGAGTACATTTTTTTTGTTTTTACCCTCTGTATATTTAAGACATCTGACAGTATCCTTGTCAGTGACCTCACCCTTTTTGATCTACCAATTAATCCTCAATTCTTAGAAAAGCTTTCACCTGCTACTCCTCTGACTTAAGTATACCATTCACCTCCCTTTATGCAACTAGCCCATTTCAGTTTCATCAACATTTCATAGTATTAACAAAGGTTTGGGAGATACTATACTAGCCTTTTCCAACCCAATGTCAACCTCTCCTTCACGTGGTACACCCTGTTTGTACGGACGAGGCTCTGGTGACTGAAATATTCCCAGTATAAGGAGTCACCCACTGCTTGCCAACAGCCTCCAAAAGGAGGGCAGAAGAGCAGGGAGCAGTTTAGGGCACCCTCTTGCCCTAGGGGTTGGAAACAGCTCCTAAAGGCGGATGAATCAGAAATGATCAACGCCATGTGGATGCAGAAGGCAGGGGGAAACCACTGCATTAAAGACCCAAAGGGTATCCCGAGGACATGTAATCCTCTCAAATTACATATATCATGATGGCTTCTTCCTGGGTAAAATATTCCGGAGATAAAATAGTCCCCCCATCGGATCTACGGGTGGGGACTGCTCAGGGAGGAGTCATCAGAATGGATAGAAACATTCTATGAGTCCGAGCGTGAAATGTTAGAAGTTTGAATGGGGCAGGTAGGATAGAAAACTGAAAAAGGGAGATGGATGTTGGGATTAGTGAGATTAAACGGAAGGATTCACAGGATTTCTGGTCTGGGGAACACAGGATAATTAGCACACAAGCTGTCAATGGAGTCACTGGTGTAGGATTTGTAACTAACAAGAAAGTAAGTAAACGGGTGAGTTATGAACAGTTTAGTGACAGGATTATTTTGATGATGTTAGAAACTACGCCCATCGCAACCACATTAGTACAAGTGTATATGCAAACGTCACAGGAGGATGACGAAGAAATATACGCTGAAATTTAAGAATTAATCCAATATGTGAAGGGGAACAAAAATCTAATAATCATGGGTGACTGGAATGCAATAGTGGGAGAAGGAAAAGAGGGTATACTGTAGGAATTTTTGGTCTAGGAGAAAGAAATGAGCGAGGAAGCAGATTGCTATAATTTTGTGGCAAACACTGTTTAAGAACCATGCAAGAAGAATAAACAACTGGAAACATCCTGGTGATACAGGCATATCAGTAGATTATATCAGGTCAAAAAGAGATTCAGAAATCAAGTTCTAGACTGTAAAGGTACCCAGGAGCAGACATAGACTCTGACCATAATTTGATATAATGAAGTGCAGGCTGAAATTCAAGCGAATAAGGAAGCAGTATAAGCAGAACAGACTGGAAGTGAATAAACTGAAACAATCTAGCACAAGAGAAAAATTTGCAGAAATGGTAGACTTAGGTCTCTAAGAAAGGAGCTCAACCGAGGACGAATGGAATGCATTAAAGACCGAAATAATGAAAGCTGGCAAAGAAACATTAGGCTTTAGGGAACAAGCTGCCCGAAAACCTTGGATCACAGAAGAAATTTTGCAGCTGATGGATCAGAGGAGAAGGTACAAAAATGCTCAGGATGAAGCAGGAAGAGAGCAGTACAGGCAATTTAGAAATCAAATAAATAGGAAATGCAAAATAGCAAAAGAAAAATGGCTACAAGAAAAGTGTGAAGAAGTAGAAAAGGAAATGGTCGTAGGAAAAGTAGATGTTGCATATAGAAAGATCAAACAGAATTTTGGAGAAATGAAGAAAAGAGGTATGAACATTAAAGCTGCCGATGGGAAACCTCTTTTAAGCTCAGAAGATAGAGCTAACCGATGGAAGGAATACATTGAGAAACTGTATGTTGGGGACGACTTGAACAATAGTGTATGGAAAAGGAAGGCGATGTCGACATTGATGACTTAGGAGATCCTGTTTTGAGGACAGAATTTAATAAAGCTCTGAATGACTTGAAAGCAAATAAGGCAGTTGGAATTGATGAGATCCCTGCAGAACTTCTTAAATCCTAGGAGAGGAAGGAATCGAAAGATTATTCAAGCTGATATCAAAAAGTTATGAAACAGGAGAAATTCCAACTGATTTTAATAAAAATATCATCTTCACACTTCCAAAGAAAGCACAAGCCGACAAATGTGAGAATTATCGCACCATTAGTCTAACATCACATGCTTCAAAATTACTGACCAGAATAATATACAGAAGGATGGAAAGGGTAGTAGAAGAGATAGTAGGTGAAGATCAGTTTGGGTTTAGGAAAAATCGCGGTACAAGGGAAGCAAGGGCAGATCAAGAAAAACAAAGATACTTTTATGGCATTTGTTGATTTAGAAAAAGCTTTTGATAATGTTAGGTGGGACAAGATGTTCAAAATTTTAAAGAAGTCAGGTCTAAAGTATCGAGATAGAAGAATACTCTATAAACTATATAAGAATCAAGTGGCTAATAAAAGTAGAGAATCACGAGAGACATGCATCAGTTAAAAAGGGTGTGAGACAAGGTTGTAGTCTATCCCCGTTAATATTCAACTTGTATGTAGAAGGGAGGGCTGAGGATATTGAGAAGTTACTGAATGGCATGAACAAAATACTCAAGGAAGATTTTGGACTGAATATAAATCAAAGACAAGACAAAAGTGATAAAATGTAGCAGAAATGATACCAATACTAGTAGATTAAATATAAAAATAGGATCGAATGCAATAGGAGAAGTAAGCGAGTTCTATTACTTGGGAAGCAAAATTACAACCGATGGCCGAAGCAGGAATGATGTTAAAAGCAGAATAGCACAAGCAAAAAGAGCCTTCATGAAAAAGAGAAACCTTTTAGTTTCAAATATTGATCTAGGAATTAGAAAAAAACTTTCTGAAACTCTTTGTATGGAACACAACACTTTATGGTAGCGAAAAACTGACTTTAGGAATACCGGAAATAAAGAAAATTGAAGCATTTGAAATATGGTGCTACAGAAGAATGCCGAAAATTAAGTGGACTGAAAGTAAGAAATGAACGAGTTTTGGAAATGACGGGTAAGAAAAATTTGTGGAAGACGCTTACAGAAAGAAGAGACAGGCTGGTAGGTCATATTTTGAGACATGCTGGATTGGTTAATTTGAGTGGAGGGAACAATCTAAGGTAAGAACTGTAGAGGAAGACAGATTAGAATATATGAAGCAGATAATTGAGGATGTGGGTTGTAAGGGGTATGTAGAAATGACGAGGTTAGCGCAGGATAGGAAGGGATGGAGGATTGCATCAAACCAATCAAAAGACTGAAGAGAAACAAAAATTCTTCACCGGATATGTAATCAGTGCCCAGTTTAGTGATTTACTATTTGTTCTGTTTAGAAATATTTTGAATTTAAAAACAGCTTATAAAAACTTGAATTTTTTGCAATCATATTTATTGGGATTACCACTCTCCTGGGGCACACATTAGGATTATTTTTACTGAAATTTTTACCAGTTACTAATTATAAAGGAAAAGAAATAGGCGAGACAAAAAATAAGGACTGCACTACACAAATTTGTTTTCCTACAAAAATAAAAATTTATCAATGAGAATTTGTTAACATGTGGCTCAAGACCTTTTTGCTATACCATTCAAGTGATGCAAAAATTTGACCAGAAAAATGTTAAACTAAAATGGTAACAACTGCTCTTTCGGCATTTGTGAATGTAACCAATTTTCAGCATTTATGTTCCTATTACATTAATGCTAACCACCTTCATTTTTGTGGTAAATTGATCTATGAAAGGGTCTATTGAAGATCACGATTCTGCTACAACAACACTCTGCAACGGTCAGAATACTGCTTTATTCAATCGCAAGACATTTTCAAGCATTAATTCCATTGTAATATAGCCTGGACAGTAATTTTCAAACAGAAATTAGGTTGTAATACAACATGGACCAGCAAGAAACCGTTAAATGTACTTCCAAAAGTGTTTCTAGTGGTATCTTGCATTTGACTACTGCAGTATGACACCAATTCCTGGCGGAATCATGATCTCCAGTAATCCCCTATGAAATGTTATGACCTTTACTATTTAAAGGAAGGAACCACTTTGGGTTTTATCTAACAGGCAATACAGCTGCCTCGCGACTTAACGTGTCATCACATCGTCACGTCACGTACAGTCAATTTAAAGCTGTACAATTTCAACATGAAGTGATATGCCGAAGGTGGATCAGATGCAGGTGGCCACTTACCAGCAGCCGCCTGCATCTCATCCACCTTCGGCATATCAGTTTATGTTGATATTGTACAGCTTTAAATTATTGTGACTGAACGTACGTGAATGTGACGTCACGATGACACGTTAACAGTCGCGAGGCAGCGGTATTGCTTGTTAGATAAAACCCACCACTTTAAGTTATCCCAAACAAAAACATGCCAATAATCTTAACAGCACCAATACAACTTGATATAGTTCCTTATCAATTTACTAATTGAACATTTGTGTTTTCATTTTCATGCTTTCATCATACCCACAAACATTAAGCAGTGGCAAAAAATCTAAAATAAACACCTAATTCCTCTTACAGAACAAATTACCAAATTTACATTAAGTAAATCTAGACAAAACTGAAATATAATAAGCACCCCAAATTCAGTTAAATATTATATAATCTAATCAAATTTTAGTTCTAAAAATCAAATTCACACCTGAATTCATTGTTACCCACTGCTGTGCAGTCAACTGTCTAGTAGGAAAATTGAACATATACAGGGCATCACAAGTAATGATGTTGCTAATATGCAAAATAAGAGGCACCTTCATTAACCAAATATGACTGCACTTAAATTTTTCAAGAACATAGATGGAATTCTTGATAAGGCATGAGCTACACAGCAGAAATTGTCTAGTATGGGTTCAAGGCTACATAATAGTGACAACATGTTTGAAACTTTTGAATATGCTATTACAGAACAATTCTTATGCATAATTTTCAAATAATATCACGTGTTCTCACATCCAGAGAATTCTAAAATGCATAGGCTCAAAAGCTATCACAAAATACTAATGTCAGGATAGTACAATTTATGGTGTGCAATCAAGATTGGCACTTAACACTTTATGAAAATTCCTAAAACTGCAATTCTCCCATCATAGATGGAAAAGAAAAACTGCAACATGCATTCCACGTCTTCATTTCTAGT